>JAHFWJ010000497.1:0-654329 GCA_028555115.1 Himalopsyche japonica
AAGTATCAAAAGGCTATCTAAAGAGATAATTAAATCTGCGTTTACTCAATTTTAAACAAAGACTGTTGTTGTACCAAAAATATTAACAATTTTCATTTGCAATCAAAGAAAATGAATGATTATTTGAAATAAAAAAATAATTATATGTAAACAAATCCTAGTTGAGCCGAGAGTTAAGCATTCTCGAAGATTATCTTTTCTTCAATTTGTTATTTGACATTTATTAAAGTTTAACATTAATAATTGTCTGTTTCAAAAAATAAAGTAGAATATGATGTGTATTACATTTATCACAATCAGGACTAGTTTTTCTCATCACAAACATTACCATCTAGATATATGATGTAATAAAATGCGGAAGTAATAAAAATCAACTTGATGTTCTTGTTTTATTTTTTAACATGATATATAATACGTATCCATCAACAACTAAAAATGTTTATTTTCGTGTAATTCAAATAATTATTTTGTTTATATAATAATTGTAAGACAGTTAATCTGTCACTATAACACTAAACAGCCATTACTATGTATTTAAAATTTGTGAATAAATAGATTCTAATTTTATGCTACACAGGTAGAACAAAACTACAAAGATTAAGTTATATTTTCTCCAATGGTGGGCATAGACAATGCCTGATGTCTCGAGGCATAAACATATCACACTGTTCAGCTGCGGTCTCCCTGATGTACTTCAGAAACTCTTCAACAATTTCTTCATCTACGACTGGTCCAATACCTGGTATGCCGTTCACTACAATTACCTAAAAAGATGATTAACATTGTTAATATTATAATTTACGATATCAAATTTCAATTATTGTAACTGTAATCCCAACATAGCCCTCTCATTTAAAATAAGTAGATACTTCTTAATATCGAATTACCCAATTACATTTTAATGAAATGAATAGCCATTTTACCTCAGAATGTCTTTCATCCACAACCTCCTGCATTGTTTTTATGACTCCCATTTTATCAGCCACATTATCAAACAGTCCTTTAAAGATTGGATTCACGACACCTTTTGCATGTGGATCTACCTAAAAATTTACGATATTGTAAAACATAGCAATGAACATTTTGTCAGAGAATCTATCACGAGTAATGTCAATATTGTTCTATGATATGGTTAAGATTATTGTAAGCTTTACGATAACATGAACTGAACCGAAACAAAATCACTGATTCAAGAATCTATACCGGTTAATTTCCCTTAATTCTCAGATGCATTTTAAAACCACATACATTTCTCAATGTTATTTTACCCATATTAGCCCATTGCATACTGAACCACATAAAAAATATTCTAATACTAAATACTTCAAAAATAAAATCAATAAGTAGTTATAGTGTTAAAAAATATTAAAATATTTATTTAGTGAAAACCTATTTCCTTAAGACGGCAGATATGTCCAAAATATAATTTATAATATAAATATAATATAATTTATAGTATAAAGATTTCAAATAAACAATTAGATACAAATTCATTGAAACAAAATATTATACCATAAACCTTTTTTTGCAAGAGTAATAAGCCTCTATAGTGAAAGCTTTGTGAATAGTTTTTTGTAATTTGAGCTATGGATTATAGTTTATGGACGTAGAGATATTGAGATGTGTTATGAAAAAGACAGCCAACTTCATCGAAAGTTTGATTGGCCATTCTCAATGAAACAGTCCGCAACTCACTGGAATTTTCCGAATGCCAAATGAAAAGATATTATTCTGGCTGTTTTTATCGAGTTGATCATTTTTCTTTTCTGCTTCAGTAAAGTCTTTGCTGGTCGATCGAGACAATCTGCGACTGCTCAGAGTGTCTACAAAACAAATTAAATTTTTTATTATTTCAATTCAACTTTTTGATCTTCATCATCCTGCCTGAAAGATATTCAACGTACCGACATCATTAGTCATCATTTTGGTCTTCTCCACCAGGTCTTCGAGGGAGTCCATTGTGGCCTCCAAATCTTTTACTTTTTCATCTTTGTTTCTTTGCAGCTATAACACGTAAAATTAAAAAAAATTTTTATGAAATACTTATTCGAGTATCTTCATGTAAAATTAATAAATGATGCAAGAGCATACCTGTTCAATAACAGCTTCCATTTCTTTCACTGTAATATCAGTTCTTGTTGGTGATATTGGTACCCCACTTTCATCATACAACTCTGGAATATTTCCTAAAACAAACAACAATACCTTTTTTCATATTGCATTAATTCATAATTATGTCCATATTTTTTCTGTCTTTAAATCGTATAGGTTAAATTCTAATCAGTGAAAACTTCCATTCTCGTAAACACTATTTTACAGCAATAATATTTTTTTTATATATTGAGTTTTAGTAACAAGGACTGGAAAGTAAGCAACCAATCAATATTTTATTCCAGAGTTAGTATGCAAGAAGAATATAATATCATTTTCCACTAATTGTTCACTGTCAAGTTTTGCTTTGAAAGTATTATAACAACTCCTATTCTTGATACATTCCTGTAGAAGATTATAGTGTTCATGATATGTGTGTATAAGATAGCTATTAAGCTTCCTGAAGGTTTAAAATGGCATCAGGACATTATTCTGTGTACTCTCTAAGCTTGTCGTAATTTTTTTCCTGTGAAAATTTTCTATTTGAAATCGAAATATTATAAATCTAGTTTAGCCTGAAATACATTTCCTCATTACATTTAATTTCACAGTAAAAGCATAGCAATATATTAACACATCTAATACTACAATGTAAAAAAGAAATAGTAACGAAAGAATCTAAGACCACACTCCTTACCTTCCTGCTCCCTTATGGACATAGCACTGAGGGAATCAATATTTACACCCTCCTCTGAAAAAACTCTTAATGTCACAGCACGGCCTTTTTTCTGTTCGGTGGCAGCTTCATCTGAGAAGAAGAATTGGTACGTGGGAGAACAAGCGTGGAAGAAGGTTGCAAGCGAAAAACACTCTAGTGGTTGGTGAAGACAGTATAGTCAAGAAGTAAAATTACACATTGTTATAAAAAGATAATACACAATACTCAGGTACCTCGCACTCTTTTAAAGAATGTGACAATAATTTCTTTCTTCCAAGCATAATCAAACCCAAACTCTTCAAAAGAATTTATTGGTAAACAATATTTCATATGAATGAAATTCGCATGAGATGCTAATCAACTCCATTCCAAAGCCTTGTTAATAAACATACCATTTTCATTAATATAGAAAACTTACCGTCTGTCTATTTACATTGGTTGGACAATTTCTTTACCAGCATTCTTTTAACTAACACTTTGGATGCCACCATTTCGAATTCTTTTTTTTTTTTTATGAAAATGCAACATGATATGCATGAAAAATCATTAAATTCATTGTTTTTATCAAATTAAAAAAAAAATAGTAATATAAAAAAAACTCTAAATTATATCATTTATGAATTTTGCCCTTTTTCTAAAGTCGTGCAACATTTTCAGTGTAATATATTGATTTTACAAGTAATACTGATCTGCTTTACATTTATTTAGAAAACCCATACACACATTGGTGTCAAAGTGGTTAATTGATTCATTAAGAATTAATTAATTATAGCTTCCAATTTGACATGCACCATTCAAAAACTTTGATCAAAGTGTTTTTCACAACATTAGTAGTTATGTGCAAGTGAAGAGATAGAAATGTTTTAATTGCTTTCAAAAATTTAACACCACCAAAAATTACTCACCACCTGGATCGTCTTTAGGGGCATCCACACAATCTTCATTCTCACATTTCTCTTTCCCATCAATGTTATCGATTTTATTATTATCTTTATGCATCGTCTCAGATAATTCATCTGCACATTCATCTTTTGCGGGTGAATCGCCATTGTTATCGTTCACATCTGGTAATGGAGAAGGTTCTGGTAATGGAAGTTCAGCATCAATAATTACCGTGTCATTCTGAAAATACAGCAAATGATTTTATTTTAAGCTCTACATTTTTCGATAAATAATCACATTTTAATTGTGAGTCAGAAAAGACTACATTTCATCTCACACAGCTTTCACATGTGCAAGCGCATACTTGTGTTGCCAGATATTTTATAAAATGAAACATTGAATTATAGTTATGCAAAAAAATCTTCATTTCAGATTAGCACGAGTATAAATGTTGCATTAACAATATTAATTAAGGTACATAAAGAAGTTTGAAAGAAAAAAACCAAACAAAAAACAAATAAAATATTAAAAGGGAACTAACACAGCGAACACTGCTAGTCTGCATAGAGGATAGTGATGAAAGGGCTGCGGAAAAAAATAAATTGAGAATTAATTTAATTAATTCATAATAACTAAATAAAAAAGGCAATTTAATACTTTAAAAAGTAATAGAATTAAAAATAAACAGTGTGATAATAAACGGAAAGAAACTGATAATACTGGATGTGTGTGACATGGACGGGTGCATGAAACGTGACACTAGGGTCTCCTTAGGAAACAATGTCAATGATGCAAGGTTTCTTGATATCTTGGGATGGTTAAATGGTATCATATCGTCTAGGATTGCATTCTTGCCGAGGTGATCTGAATTTGAGATTTTGGCTGAAACCCTCCTACGAGTAAGCCATGTCTGGACAGAGAAAATAGGATATTAGAGGATGTGAGGATAAACACAATGAAACACCAATTCTATGTTTTTCAAGGGATTGGAGTAAATGCAGGAAAGGCTTAAATAATATTTTATTATTATCACTTCACAACATTCATTTATAAAAAAGGCCCTGAGAGATAATAAGTTGTATCACTCTTAAGGTAAACAAAAATGCACTATATATAGTTAGTTGACAATGCAAGCAATGAGCAAAATAGTTCCTGATATTTTATTATATAATTGTGGAAATATTATTAAAGACTATGTTGTTTATTTGCAGTTTGGCACATTAATTTAAGCAAAGACACTCAAACTTGCTTGCTATTCTAAAAACAGATTCATCTGTACCTGTGGAATAAAAATATTTTTATACAAAGGCTAATAACAAAAAAAAGCATATTTATGACAAGACTAGAACATTTACTATGGATAAATCGTGGAACAATATATGCTGGATTATTTAAAACTGTTCTTATAAGCACTTGGCTGATTGGGGTGCACAAGTCAGCCATAACAACCTTCTGCAAACCAGTGGGCGGCGTGGACATTAGCGGAAACGCCCTGGTGAGGCGTGTACTCCGAGCCATATCCCTAGCCAGAGTAAAGACCCCGAAAGCCTCTATATGGGATGTCAGGAGGAAGTCCGTCACTTGAAGGCAACCACTCCACCTACATCCAGCCTATATGAAGTGTCTTGTAGGACGGCAACATTGCTACTACTGACATCGGTTAGACAAGCTCATGAAGTTCAAGACATTGCTCAGATATTCAGACAGCGGACTTAGAGAGGAACGGGACCAGATAACTCTGTGGCCTGCGTTCGGGTCAACTACCCATCAGCGATCAGGTTGGCACATTAGGAAAGGAGACACGCAAAATATAACCCCAATATATTGGCTTCGCCAACTGGTTAAAGCCTCGGAAGAAAGTCGAAAGAAAGGCGGAGACCTCCAAGAACTATTTTTTACAGCTATGGAGCCCGATAAGCCGGCCTCCAGGACAGCCATAGACGAGAGGTAATAACTGGCGAGAGTGATCACATCCGACGGAAGGCCTTATCAATAACCCATTCCAACCAGTCTAGATGGCCACAAGATCGTACCCGGACTATCAGCTGAAGACTGGTTAAAATCTCACATTGATGACATAACTCTTCCCCCACGAGCCACCAGATGATAACATTCACTCAGAGGATCTTTAACATTGCTGCCAGAACACACAATATAGGAGTTTTACCTACCAATAAAACTCTTATTGTGCTTCCAGCAATGTCCAAGATCCAGGTAACCCCTACCTGGTGCACCTTGAGTGACAATGACATACATAACGAGGTCACCCGGATGGCGTGGCTTGGGTAGGGAAGAGAGGGGAGAAGAAAAGGTGTTGCCAACGTAGGGTTTGGACGCGTGGCTCGTAAACAGAGACGCATCATCTCAGAGGATCTTGGACATTGCTGGAAACACAATAAGAGTTTTATTGGTAGGTAAAACTCCTATATTATTTTCCTAAACTATTTTGTAAAAATACCCCTAAAAAATTCATGTATATTTTTTTCTTATGTGATCTTTCACACACACAATTTTACAATCTGGTTAAAGATTTTATTTTTAAATCGAGTCTGGTTTGTTTCTCTACTTAGCAAGGATATTCATCAGTCCAGTGTACACTGATACGCATGCCAAGAAACATTTCGGGGCCCTTTACGGATCGTAGTATTGGTGTTATACATTACCTTTGATTTATCGACTGAGCCACATGGAATTTTTATGATGGATATTTAAGGAAAAAATTTTTGGCATTTTTAATGCTAATTTGATTTAATTATGACCTATTCAAACTCAGTGGCAGGGGTTCTCAACTTATGTTGACGAATTAAATAAAAACATATTTTTCTGAAATATATTCTTTTATGTTAAATTATTATAGTGAATAGTGGATATCATTCTGACGTTCCTTTTCTTATTTGTTTTCCACACTTGGACGAGTGTGTCACCTTTTCTGGAATGCTTGGTTTCTTGAGGCTTTCATTATATATTTTTTAAAGATTCCAGTAAACCTCCATTTTTCCGAATTGTCCCGCAAAGTCCCGTTTTAGGTAAAAATAAATCTTTAGCGAGCGATACACTGTTATAAAAATTATATGCATAAATCCTGTGCCACTTATTCATATATGGATTCAACTCGCTCATTACGGAATGTATGTACTCTCGAATCAGAACCACTATTGTCCGCGTCATCTTGTTCACAATCACTGTGAACCTCTGACAATGCATCCTCAAAATTTTCTAAATATGTTTCATCTCGTCCTTCAATTTTGAGGTGATTAAAAATAAGAATATAAAAATCATAATCATAAATGATTAGCAAGAGAAAAGCAAATTTCGCGATGCTTTCACCGATCGTTCAGAGAAGACAGAATACAATTTACTTATATATTGAGAAACACTTGCAACACACTACCCTGATTTCTCAGAATGGCTGTAAAAAATACTAAACAAACTAATGGGAGTGACAACATCTGCAACTGGGATGACATGAGAACCAGGGCTTTTTAAACTGCGGGTATTTATAATATTATCTTGGATATATGTAGCATGATTTTATCTTCGTTCTTATATTTTACTTAGATATTATTTTGGGTATATAAGGGCAGGCAATATAACAATGAGGATCGATATGAATTATTTGTATATATTAATTTTTATACGTACAAAAGGTACAGTATGGGCAAGAAAACCTTGTTTTTTTCACTTCTTCAGCAAAACAAATATGGATTCAAGTAAAATAATTTACTTACAGCTAAATTCTTGATAACATTGTACTTACTTTTCCATGGTTCATATCGATCTAATAATCCGGCTTTCACCTTTCGCCATCTTCAGATTCGATATAAATCTATCGATGGGGTAAACACGAATTGAATTGTATATTTCCCATCAACTCATAATGAAAGCTATTTATACAAAATTAATTATTATCCATGAACGTTTTTTTTTATATAGATACTTATACAATATATAGAGTATAGAGAGAGAGACGTATAGAGTTTATATAATGAGTTCTAATATATGTGAACATAAAATCAAAAAAAACAAAGTGAAAAAGTAAATTTTACATATTAAATTTAAGTTTTTTTCGCTATACAACATGAGTACACAGCCCACAGGTGTAGAACCACTGCTCAAATGGCATTGATTTATGGGGCAAAGTATCTAGAAGCCAGTAAATCAAATTTGGTTAAGATATCTTTATCTGTCCACAAATTATAATCTAGTAAAAGGACAGTTTTCGGGCGAATTTTTTGCAAAATCGCCGGCCAACACGCGAAATTCGATAGAAAACATGCGGTCGCTAAGCTGTTAACAAAAAAAAATTATATACAGGATGATATGAAAAGATGTCGAGAAGGATAATAGGAATGCTGAACGAATCAATGAATATCTATACAGGTAAAATATTCCTTACCATATTTGGTGTCATTATATTAGCTTCATTGCTTGGAATAGGGGTCTTATTTTCGTTTATTTTTAATTCATCAGTATCAACATTATTTTGAGCTGTGCCTGAAAAAAAATCTAAATGTTAATAACATAAAAATACACACATTTTACAACCATGTCCACTATAAATGTTAGACACCTAGTGGGAACCTAAGAAAAGAGTCTGAAGTCGGTCACTCAATCTCTCCCATTGAACAAAAGGAGGATTGAGAATTAATTAGTAATAAGCCAGCCACTCTTTCCATGTCTCATTTTTAGAGTCTCATAGAAACTACAATGAACTCAAATTGTCTTTTAGAATCATAATACTTCTATTTCTCTTCCATATCTATTGTATGCTTAAATATTTTTATTACCTTCCCGAACCCCGTCAATATATTTGATTTTCTTAGATGCATCTATAGCTGCGAGAAATGTGTAAAGATCAACAAACAGGTCAGCAGAAATGGCACCGCTTCCTCCTTCCGGTTCATCGCTGAACAGTTCGCAAAGCATTATCATTGTCTGAGTGAGACTCTGTAAACAAATGCAAATGAAAAATAAATTCCATATTCTGGTTGGAGCTTCAGTAGCATGTACCTGCAGAGCCTGAGCCCAATTAAAACCTTTAACGTGTCCACAAAATCAATGTGGAAATCCAATCAGCAAGTTCATACAAAAAATATGCTAAGCTAAAATTGATATATTTTCTGAGCAACTTTGTTCCACTGACTTTTCATTCATAATTCACTGTTGTGAAAACAAAGAGAAAAAAAACAATGACAGTAATATTTTAAAAATTTATGATATCGACTAAAGGTGCTTGATTAAATTTCACTATAAAATTTGAATTGTAACAACTTTGCTTGATTCCACATGTTTTGTCATTAACGACCCAGGTTTTGCCTTTCAGCAATTCTTATGTTTCATCACTAGATGTTTGATAGTAGGTATTCTCTATATGAAAAGAAAATAGAAATAAAAAATACGAATTAATATTTTAATGTTAGTTGAAAAACCATTTCAAGAATGGCTCATTAACAAGGTCATTAATGAAAATTATCACAGGTAATTGTGTTAATTATTATTAGATAAATATTATTAAATTCATTTTAGCTGTAATTTACTGCTTACCTCGAGGTAAGTGTTTTCCTGTAATTAATAACTTTGGTATATAGATGATGCTAACTGTTTATTGTACATCAGTTCTGTTGCATCCGTGTGATAGAATGCCTGAAGATGCCAAAAGGCAAAACCCGGGTCGTTAGTGACAAAACATGTGGAATCGTACATAGTTGTAACAATTCAAATTTGACAGTTATATAATATTTATTCAAAACCAAACATAAATTTGCACAAAATTCTAATGTATTGACGTTCCATCACATTTCCACTATCCCCATAGCGGAGAACATTGGTTTGTATTAATATATAACTATGAGACTGACCTTGCATATAAATCCAGCAGCTACGGCAACAAACTTGTACAAAGCAAACTGAGTGTCTTTGTAGACCCCGGCTGTGCACAGAATCTGCCTGAGCTCATTGTCCTTCAGACATATTCCATGCCATCGCTTCTGCAATACTTCTCGTTCGATCTCATTATCGTCAGAAAACTACAAATATTATAATTTATATTATTTTTTTGAATCTGTGAGTGTTCCCTTCAAAATATTTTTTTATGTTAGTGGTATATTTACATCAAAATAATGCTACATACAAGCCAAAGATAAGTTTTTATTCAGTAAGTTTCACTGCAACAATTAACCATTTAAGTTATATGTGTGTAATATGCCCAAGAATTGTGTCATCTATGAAAATGCATTCTCACATCTGTTACTGAATTTCTATTTTTATTATTTATTATTTCCACAAGATACAGTGTAATTTTGTAAAATGGTTAACATCAGACTGCTAACACTTCAAATATTGAGATAGCTGATTGCGTTGTGTCGATGGTTGGTGTTTAAAATATAAGAGAGGTAACAATGTCAAAATTTTCGTGTTAGATTTAATTTTTGTACTGAAATATTTCCTGAAAATCTTTATATGTAAGCTTAACTCCAACCAAGACATTTTCAAATATTCTGTGCTGGATTATTTTTTTTATATGGGTCAAAACAAAATATATATAGACAAACATGTTCTGACACACACTAGCAATTTAGATTTAAAAGAGAATTAGAAGCAAAAGCTTCTAGATAATTATTTGAATGCAACAACGAACTATTTCATTTCTTCCTAGACTGACCTATGGGGGAAAAATGTATTTTCATGTTTTTGTTTATAGTGAAAATAATTGATACATACAAAATATCTTAATTTCATAAAAATAGATCTCTAATCAAAGGGCTAGTAAACTGTTAATATTGTATAATATAATAATATTGCCAAATTGACAAAAGTTTGTCAATCAGATATCAAATGAGAATTAAGAAGAACAGTAAAATTAAACAATTGTCTGTAGATTCATAATTAACAGGCTCTTTGGTATTCATAAATGTGAAAATCTCATAACAATTTATAAAGTGACATGAATACCTGTTTGATTATGAGTTTGAGATATCCTGCTGACAGTCCTCCTTCAGTTCTGACAAGCGGGTACTCCAACCTGATTTTCATCGGTGGTATTTTACCATCAGCCATCGCTCTGAAGTATGCTGCGGACCAAGTCAGCAAATCATAAGGTTGTGTTTTGATTGCAGCTGAAAGCGAAAACAAAAAATATTTTACCAGAAATTTCTTTAAAATTAATTTTTAACAAATAGCTTAACACACTGACAGCCAACATCTCAACTATCGAGACAGCAAATTACAGTGTGTTGATAGCTGATACTCATAAATGTAAAATCATTAAGGCGGCTAGTTTTTCTTATCCAGGCAAAATTTCATGTAAAATATTGGCCAAATTGTCTTGATAAGTTTGTTTAACACTAACAATATTGAAATTTTTGCTGTATTTTATTATCTATGCGTCTAGTACTGAACCAGTTAAAAGTATGAATTCTAGGAAATGCCTCTAAATAAATTGACATTATAGGATTATAACAAATTCATCTAATTTCACAACTTAATTTTAATTCATAAAAAATATTTTTAGCTTCTACTCTTTGATATCTTCACAACTCATGTTATATGCTAGCCATCAGCAATGGTAAATAATCAACAATAGTAATAAATACTTAAATGACAAGTACCTTTGGCATAAACTTTCAGGATATGAGGCAGTGTTGGCGGTATGATAATTTGCTGGGAGCAGTAGATTGGCTCTGATACTTGCGGCATTTTCAAACAGATTGATTTCACTTTGAAAAAAATAAAATACACCAGAGTTAAAAAAATATTGTCTATTTAACGTATTTCAAAGTTACACTAACGTGTCCAGTAAATACTTCACAGCTAATTTTGAAGTGAAAGACATTGCAAGACATACAACAGATCTTAAATGGATTAGAATAAATATAATTCAAAGTGAGAGTAATAAAAAAATAATTGATTAATTAAATTTACTTCAGTATATTGAAAAACTAAGGGATATACGTAAATTTTTTTAAATAAATTTATTTAACTAGATAGCATTGTTATAAATCTGTTAAACATATTATATGAGGTTCGAGTATATTTCGATTGATATACCTTTGTATAATTTATGAAATTCATTTGTGTGGTGCGTTGTGGAAATTTTGCTTGTGTGAGATTGTTTTTACCGAGTTCAATTAAAATGAAGTTACTTTACTTTTAAGCTACATATTTTAAAGATGTTCAAAAGCTCTTCACACGTTAAAAGTTATCATAAGAAATATAATGGTTTCAAAAATATTTATTACCAATAAATTTTGAACCAAATATATTTTGTCAATTCTAAATCCATAAGTCCCAAAAATCGTATTTTTAGATACGTCTTAAGTTAAGTTAGTTAAGTGTACACATTCACTTGTCTTACAAAGAACCTTTGTTGATAGCTATGTCACCATAGTAACAACACTGTTAAACAGTGAAAATGAAATGGCTATTTATTTTGTTAAAACTATTAAGCTTTTATAGAATAATACATTGAATCTATTTCTTTGTATCGAAATATGTATTTATTATACACTACATATTTTTTGACTAGTTTATTAAATAAGGACAAAATTTTTGTTTTAAGAGATAAGTAGAAGTCTGAACTAAAAATTTCAAAACATGTGAATACATTGGTTACCAGCAATCTCACAAAATGATAATAATACAGTTATGTGCACATGAAGACCTTTTGTAAAGTTATATGAACGAAATTGAAATATAATTTACCTCTATTTATTCTCTCAAAACATCTGGTATCTTTCGTTACCGCCAGTTACCGCGCTCTGTGATACGAGAATGGAAGTAAAAATTATCCCTCGTATTGCCATAACACGATAAAATGTATTCCATAGATTTCAAATAATTCAGATTTTCATTTTTTCCTATACTTTTAAAATATTGAGTGAAATATATATATATTCCACCCAAAAGTATTTAAATTATTTCTAAATGTTTGGATGTAAGTGATTGGTTTGTCAAAAAATACTGTTCTAACTTAAAAACAATTTTTATGACATAGCATTGGTAAGCTACTCGATAAATCAAGTTGAAAAATCTCATCATAATTTCTTTTTTGTTAAATTAAAATTATTATAATAAAATATTGAAATCTTGTACTATACATTAAATTAATAAATAGATAGGAAAAAAAGTAGTTCCATGTGGTAATTTTGTAGTGTCATCAGCCTGTCACGTGGGCAACAAACGTCAGAAAAAAAGCAAAACCTGTTTTACTACTGGCAACGTATGTGAAGTTAAACCTTTTTAATTTTAATTTTTATATAACTCAGCAAAAGTAATGCTTTGGAACTTTCTTATGATTACATATATTTTTTTGAATGGATGCAATATTTTAAATACAATAAATATATTTTAAACTATACACAATTTTTAACACGTTTTTAACAAGTGACAACGTAATTTCGTTTTTTTTTTAAATATTTTTTTTTTATTCTCTAGCAAACCTTTTTTTCAATACCTGGAGGAGTCAACGTTAATTTTCATATAATTAAAATTATTCTTAACCACCCCCTCTTCATTGTTAACTTACTATTAAAACACATTTTAAGAAGTCTTGAACATTCTTTATGAATTGTGGGTCAAAACTGAGCTAGAAACATTACATACATTAAGTAAATTTTCGAAAAAAAAATCATGGCATGCTGTATTACCTATTTAATAATAAAATATTTGGCATTGATAATGTATCAGCTAATTTGTTTATTTATGGTCATTTGTACAGAGCGGAATCATACGGTTCGCCATCACTATCATATTAGTACAGTGAAGTGACTACTTTTGAAGTATGGCAAAGTAAACTTTTAGAATGTTTTGATGTCGCTGTATTAGTGCTAAAATCTGTTTAAATATTCACAAATTTATAACAAATAAAGTACCGACGTATAAAAAAGTTTTCTAACGTTGGTTTTGAATTATCTGGATACATGACAACTGATATGTGCTCGAAATGACGTCGCGGGAGAAGGAAAACATTGGGATTTTAAAACATTAACATGACGTTTTTCAAAACTAGTTTTAATGAGATGTTTTGTGCCATGGGATTTCGGTGTTATATCATAAGTATTGTTGTGATGTGAAACATATTTTCTATTTTAATATATTGTACAGTTTTTGCAATGGATACATCTTAAAATTAGTCGGTAGATAAATACTACGGTGTCATCCACAACATTTTCATCTCGGTTATTGACATATTTCATCTCGCTAGAAAATCAAAGTGTCACGTTGATGTTTCGTAGCTTCGATATCGAGTGTGCGCTGTTTATCATGTGATTTGCATGGGATTTTCAAACAAAAAGTGTATTTGTTTACAAGCAGATAATTAATAGGAGGTACACATATAACAAATTGGCTATCTCCGCTCATTATATATTTGCCGCTAAGTATATTGGGAAATAATTAACGATACATGATTTATACATACTGC
Source organism: Himalopsyche japonica (assembly GCA_028555115.1). NCBI lineage: Eukaryota > Metazoa > Arthropoda > Insecta > Trichoptera > Rhyacophilidae > Himalopsyche > Himalopsyche japonica. The sequence goes on from JAHFWJ010000497.1 coordinate 14,112, forward strand.
GATTCTGTATGCGTCTACATGGCTGTAGGCCATAGGAGAATATAGTTCTGTTGTGAAGATCTGAACTAATAAATTTCTTTTAACCTATTAAAAATAATACATTGTATCTGGCCAGCTAAACATATAACATCAGTGGCGTTACTAAATACAGTCCTCTGAATTATTTTTCGGTGTTATTATCCTCGCTCTCAGGGCCGGCGTAAATTTATGCGAGGCCGGGTTTCTAGTAGTGTGCAAAAAAACATATATTCTTTTTTTAAATAATTTTATTGTCTATTTATTAAGGTTACCCGCTATTGAACTATGAAAAAACCTGCTTTTCATTCTCAATTGTAAAAGGTGAAGATTACTTATATTTCTTGCTGGCCACGCGGGCCGAGTTGCGAGGAACACATTAAACTTGCCTAGCATCGGTCCTGCTTACATAAATATGTAATTAAATTCATCTTATAGTATTATATCTATCTATACGTATATTCTCAGACCGTAAAAACCCGTGTAACAAATAATCAACAAACATGTATATTATTCCAATACGAATAAAAGCGTTCTAAAATATGAATACTTTACGAAATCAACTGAAGATGATTGATGGAATTTCGATATCAAATTTGAATCATGGATTTTTTTTAATTTCCAAATTTGTTGTCACTTATGATGCAATGCAATTTACAGTTCGCTACACTACTTAAATGTTTCAAAAATAAATTCGCTTGTATTTGCTAGCAGTCAATTCTATTCTATTAGTGCGATAGAATGCCTGAAGATGCCAAGGCCACACCTGGGTAGTGACAACATGTGGAAATGTAAAAAGTTTCAATAATTCAAAGTGAATATTTCTAGGAATTTTCTAGAAAAAATAACAATGCCGTTAATACGCAAATGTTTGAATTTACTCCTACAGGACGTAGTGACATCTATTATTTGACTTTTAGTCCATTTCTATTCGTAAGTTTCAATAATTATTATTAATTTATTAATATTAATTAATACGTATCTTTTCCGACTGTCATGATTGATAAACTGTCATAACATTTTCTGACATCCTCCACTAGATCTTGTTCTTAATTTGAATTCGAGCCCATACTACATACAGACGCCTACATTTGCATATAAAGACAGTTCGCGCACATTTCTCTAAGTCTAAATCAACGTAGCGCAAACAGAAAGTTAAATGAGTTGTTGTTTTATTGTATTTAAGGTGTTTCGATTGGTACACTTGTAAAGATACTAAAAATTAACACTTTTGCATTCACTTAACGCGCACGCTGAATTACCGATTCCGAAATATACACATATTTTGTTTTAAGAATATGACAACCAAAAAATTGGAGGGAAAATTTTTCAATTCAAGTACAGAGCAGATTTGATGGAACATATACAACCTTTGAGCATTTTTTATTAGAACTTTGGGTTTCTAAATACAAAACTTGTTTTCTGTTTTTCCGAAACCTTTTCTTTTATACAAGACTTAAAATATGCATATAGACTAAAAAATTGTCTTGTTTAGATGAAGATTCAAAAAAACTGATAAGAATTATGTTTTAAAAACTGTATTCGAATGACGTAGCCGAAGTGGTTAGCTAACAAGTTGTTTCGCAGTATTATCCTTTCCTTCTCCGAAAATGAGAAGTTAAGTGACTAAATAACCAGTTCTCAAGCAGAACCTACTTTTTAAAAGTATGAGATGCTCCACTTTAGAAATGACGTGGCTTAAAAAATAAGAGATTGGATGACTGGATAACAACTAGTTCTCATACAAACCATTGTGCTTAGATTCTACATTAGTGATCGATACGTGGATGATATGCTTCACATTAAAAAATATGTGCTTTAACAAATGAGAGACTGAACAGCTGAATAACAACCAGTTCTCATATTTTTTTATTTTGATGCTGCATTACGAATCTATGCGACTATAATACGCTCGATATTATAGAGATGTGGTTTTTAAAATGAGTAATTGGGTGACTGAATAACAACCAATTCTCACAAAAAAATCTTATTCTTAGATTTATGTGACTATGATATGCTTCATATTGTAGAGACGTGGTTTTAAAAGTGAGAAATTGGGTGACTGAATAACGATAAGTTCTCATAAAAAAATGTTATATTTAGATGCTACATGTATATTAAATCTCCGGACATGGTATAAAAAATGTCTCAATATTAATTGTGGGGATAGCCGTTTTGTTCGATGTCATTAAAACTTAGATCTATCCAAAATTTTAAATATTAACCTAAATGGCAATATTTTTCAGAATTAACAAAATTCTAATGTATAACTTGACTAGCGTGTTACATGGGCTTGGATATCGTCGGATTTCTAACCCTGATAAAGGAATGTTCAGTGCAGTGTGTGTTGGTGGAACTATGACGCGCAATTGAGCTGTTTTTGTTTTGACCGAAGATCAAAATGGATGCTGCGAACGTGGATCAAGATAATTTGGCGGTATTCTGTGAGTATTTTGAAATTGTTTTGTTCGAAGAATAATAAAAAAAAAATATATATATGGTTGTACACTCTATGACCTTTTCTGAGAATTCAATACGGAAATTTTATGATTTGCGGAAAAATTACATGGTCAATTATTCAATTGAATATTGTGTTTTATTTTTAGATACTCTATATATATATTTATTGTATTTGCTTATTCAAATTTACCGTGTATTTCGTCGATTATTAGCTGTTCACTGGTAATACTTTTTCAAAGTAAATAGCCCTAAAAAATGTTCTTATTTTAACATTAGTAGGAACTGAAGCTTTAGTGTGAAAGAGAGCAAGCGAACTATTGAAGAACGCGCATCGTGCGTCAGGGGCACCACTGTAAAAGATTACCAAACACGCGTCGCGCGGCGGACGCACTATTAACCACAACAACGGACCATCCAAATAAAAAAAAATATTTCTTCCGATTCAGTTTTTTCACAAAAGTGTGCTTTTTGTGCTAGTGAGCGAATTAGTGACGCAGTATTTCTTGAAAGCAAAATCCAATAGTCCGAGATTTTCTTCCATTCAACTAACACCCATTCTGCAATTTTTGGTTGATTAATTTACAACGATTGAATGCCATCGAGAATTCTGACATCCTTGATAATATCAAATTGTATATTCCGAATATTTTTTTGAGAAATCGTGAACATGTATTGTTGGTTCTTCAAAAAAAAAGCCGAAATAGCTATCAACCTTATATATTTTGTAGAACTAAATTACATTGCTTTTTTACCATGTCTTTTACTTCTATCTGCGAATGATTCTCTGTTTGGGATTTTTAAGCCAACGCTAGGATAGTTGGCAAAGTTGCGGCGGTTAACTGTATCGTACATGTCACAATTGTTTGCGATAACGTTCACATTGATAGTACCGATGATGGCTTTTTTTGACCCCCTGTGTTTTATGAGCTTTATTAACTTGTTTCTGAACACGTTGCAAGTATGGGAAAGCAGGGATTCCTAATCACTAGCTACGCATTTGTACCCACAACAGAACAAAATAAGGTTTAACCGTTTCAGTGCCGTAAGGCCACAGATGGCCGAGATGTATATGCGACATGAATGCCGTAAAGCCACCTGTATTTCAGTAAAATAATTTTAAAGCAATGAATGCTCTAGTTGACAATATCCATGTTTTATTCTTTTAACCCTTTAACTCCCACCGTCTCAAGACGTCAAGTCTTAAGACGGCTGATTACAGTGTTTTGAGAATTAACCCTAAAAAATATAAGATAGTTAACAGTGTCAAAGCCTACTTCTAAGAAGTCTTTTTGTATTCATATATAATCTAATTTTTTGTGATTATCTCGATAAATTTGGTTGACACCGGCACTTCTAATTTTTTTTTCTTACTATTTGGTGTTGGGATATTCTTTATTTCCAATAGCAAGGAACGGGTTAAATACGTAGCGACACCTATGGATATTATTAAAAAAATGGTGTTCCTACTACAATATTATTAAACCCACATATAAAATCATCATTGTAAAAGACGTGTAGAGGTTTCAAGTGCCACCACTATTGTTGAAATCCGATACCTTGAAAGCTCAAATAATCGCATATAATGAAACGTTTCTTAAAGCAAATGACGTATTTAAAAATGTTCCAATATATATTTATAATACATATGTTTGTAATTAAAACAATATTTAAATGCATAAATTCAAAAAGTCCCATTTTTTCAACACCTTCAAAAAAGCCGCCAAGAGAATGTTATTTGACTGAAAAGGCCAAAGTTCTTAGCGCATTAAACATTTCAAATTTGTATTCTTTATTGTTCTTTTTTTAAATATTTTACTTGCCATTAAACACAAATATTCTAAGCTAATTTATTGATTGAGTTTTTCACATATTAGTCTTGAATTGATATCACGCGGATGCTGGTATTGATGTGTATTGTAATTAACATGACAAGACATTTGTTTTGTATCCGGATTCCCCAAAACTAGCGACAATCACACAGTTGCGTCAGACGAGTATAAAATATTTTGTATAAACCTAACAAACGTCAAATTTGTCTTACGTAATAGACAAAAACTATTCGTATCACAACTTTAATAGTTTATGGTCTATGACTCTAGGTACGTATTTTACATACCAACAAAAATCACATTCAAAAAAGGTGTCCTTGAAAAATGGTCAATTACACATCATTGTTATTTTACCAATTAGGCACCATTTTAAATAGGATTATTATTTGCATCAAAGTATTTGACGTCACAAATTGGATTTAAGCTAGAATGCACAGTACTCGGTTATTAACACGGCGCTATTTTTATGTAACATAAAAAACTCGTTTTCTCATTAATAATCTTGAATTTATTTTTCCTGTTCCATCTATTCAGAAATACGTCAATATGTATGTGCATGTATATTCATATATTATATTTATATGTGCACTTGATATATTTGTTCTATTGATAATGTGCGACATATTATGAGTTTGCAAAAAAAATGTAACATTTTTAATGATTTAAGAAGACTCAGAAAATTTATCCTATCATAACACGTTGCCATACCTTTATTCTAAATTCAATAGATTTTTAATATGATAATAAATTTGAATAAACAGAAGTGTGTTACAAAATAACCATGCTTTTTAATTTATGGTAATATAAAAAAATATCAAAGATAGTTTGACAGATGTTCGTTAAAAAAATTCATATAATTTTTACATTATTCGTAAATATATTACATACATATATATTATGACAATATGCAACAGTGATCCAGTCAGTCAACTTGGCGAATCAACGTATATTTTTTGAGGTACTATACCGTTGTACTGTATAAGAAATTTTATCTAATCACAATGGTGAAAGAAGTATGTTTTTAGAGTTATGGGAAAATAATTTCAAACTTATAAGAATGATGTCTTCATTATAAAATATTTATAGATACGAAATTTTAGTATAATACATCACATATGCATGTATAATAAAATTTTAATTGTAGAAACTTTGTACGATGCCACATGTTTTATCACTAACGATCCGGATTTCGCCTTTCGTTATCTTCAGGAATTCTATCACACGAATGCAACAGAACTGACATAATAAACTTTTAGCATCGGTTATATACAAGAGTAATTAATTACAAAGGAAAAACACACTCCATGGCTAAAATCCAAATATTAATCTGAGATAACTTTCAAACAAAAGTACAAAATTTCAACAATTCAAATTTGATATTGATATTCCATCAAGCACCTTCAGTCGATATCATACATTACATACCTTATAATTTATGAGTTAATTAGTTTTGCAATGCGACCTTGTATGTCACATTATAGAAAAAAAGTTTTACAATGTTTAAATTATGGATATATTTCAACAAACATCCCAGTGGCACCAACATTAGCAATCTTGTTTTATACTGTGAGCGAAGAAACAAATACATAGATTATCTGAAACAAAGGATTGATAATCAATAAGTCCAGTTTTAATATTTAATGATATAATATATTTTAATATAATAAAATTAAATAACATAATTAAGTCTCATTTACATTATCCAAGTGCGCTGTCAAGAGAGTGAACTCGGCGGAGTAGTAACTTATCTGCACCATACTCGGCCCAGTAAAATTACCGTACAAGTCAATACCCCCATCACTTCTGTAGCACTGTATTTACTCTAGTACTAGATGTGTGTTTAAACAATCATTCGACGAATTTTGAGGTGTCAAATTGAGAATTTTTCGACAAAACTGTTTATGAAATTTTATGATACCAGCTATAAAAATAATCATTTAACTTAAACCGAATACAATGCATTATAAATACAGTAAATGTAGAAGGATTCGATGTTCCAGAAGTAAATTTTTTAAAGAAATTAAGAAAATATTGTACTTTCTCTTTTACAGGACTTTTGATTTAATTTTTGATTACAGATCAATAGATAGTTGGTTTCGACAGGTCCTTAACGTTTTATTTGTTAACTGTTTATCTTCATTAATGCATATTTTGTATGATAATCTAGAAATCATTTAACTATTTAATAATTAACTTTCAGTTCGTATATACAGCCTTGCTTTAATTCTTATTGTATCAGTTGTTAATGCTCACGGTGAGCGAAATTAGTCCCGATTTTTATGTTATGAAATTTTGGAAGTATACACAATATAGCAAAACATTAGATACATATTATTTGAAAAATGTTTTTATTTCAGATGAGAAAGATTTTATGATATGAACTCTACGTGTTACAAGCAATATCGATTTGAACGTAAGATACTAAAAATGAATTGACTCGCTAAAAACCATACGCACGTTTAGTCAATATTACTACTTTACTAAAAAGTCTCAGCTCCGTATTCTTTGGCTAGTGTGAATGAGGCATAGAGTTACACATGCTCTACAATCAGCAATTTGGCTATGATTTTGCTATCAACACTATTAAATTATTGATTCAAAGACGAGGTGCCGTGGCTTGCAGGGGTTCCCAAATAGTTTTAAAAGGGCCGCGAAACAATATTTTAAATGCATACTTGTTAGTTATATTATAAATTTCGATAAATATATAATTGACGAATTTTAGTCTTATTTAAATATGTAAAGGAACAGAACCTTGGGAACGCCAAGCATGTCATTAGATAGACAAGAAGAACTTTATATGTATTCTTTGGATATCAACATTAGATAGACAAAAAGACATCACCGCCCACTTTATTGTCTGGGAAGATACAAACAACATTCTTAAATTTTTTAAATCTGAAATCGAAATATTAAGTATACACAAGCCTGAAGTATGTAAACCCTTTTGATGTAATTACCTAATCTAGAATTAATGTCCTTAAAGGCAGTGCTCCGCAACCTTTTTTCTTTCGCGACACACCACCGCTTCTTTCCAAAAATCTGCCGCACACTATAAGTCAATATTTGCATAAAAAAAAACCAAATATGTAACATTGAAACATTTGTTGAAACTCATTCTTTCTTCATTGTTATTTTTATTAACGTACAATTTTATTTCTTATAAACTCACGTTTTATATTGTAAATCGTGTGTATAACATTTTTGACATATAATTCCGGCGAAAAAATAATTATTTCTGCTTCCCTATGATTGCATTTTATGATTTTTGAGTAGGCGATTTTTTCTCCTGTTAAAAAAATGCGCTGCGTCACACCAAGCATCGTCTGGCGGCACACCAGAGCGGAAAAATGCTATATAATGTTGACTGTCACTTGTTGGTGAAAAAGCATTACTGATTGAATTGACATTTACTTGATAGAAATCCATTATAACACGATGAAAACATAGCAATGCATATTAGTTTTACAATTTTTTCGAACACGCATCTCATACTATTACGGAAGATTAATGCACTTTTGTAATAAATCATCCCAGTAAAGTACTTACAATAAAAGGGTTAACTGACACTTCTTTATGGAAAGGCATATTTTAAATAATAAAAATACATTATTTGTACTTATTTCCACTAAATATAATATTTTATGATCAGGAGCGATACCGGTTAATAACCGAAATAATAAATTTAAAAAAAGTACTCAGTTCCCCAAAAAACCCGAAAAAACCAAATTAACTCGCATTTCGAAAAATGTGCCACAATTAAGAATTTATTAGCACAATATGAAGAGAAAATGTATTCTGTACCTTTCTATACACCTATATATAGATAGGTAAATGTACGTTTAAACATTGTTCTGATGAAGGAGTAAGCCGATACAGCTATACAAATATTTTGGAGAACTAAAATACATTGGTACTTTTTCTCCGTGCTAAAAAGAATTATATTTAAATAATCACGAGCATTATCAATCGATCGAAATTGGTCCTAATCTAACTAATATCTGGTACAGAACGGTTAAGAAACACTGCCATCAATTCGTATCGTTGCATCATTGGATTATATGAATTACTCATCATATAATAAATCTATTGACACAAATTGTCATCATAATGTTCAATTATATTCAGCATCATTGCTATCACAAACGGTACCATAGAGTTCAAAGCGAATCGCTGATAGTGGATAAACTAGCTTATCGCAATAAATTCTGGGAGGCATTCAAGTTTGCTTGTTAGCATTTCGAGTTACGTTATCAATATCGAACGCATACGGACAATGTTGAATAGAGAATATTGTCAATTTATAATTTACGATATGTCATATTGATTACATATTGTGGACGAAAGTGAGTTCAGACGAATGCTAGTTTTTCAGTTAAAGTAGATATTTCATGAGCTTACTTGGTAGACTTCTTTTGCAATCCTTGTTGATTGTTTTACTGTGTATTTGTTGAACTTCCAATACTTTATATTTAAATATGTAAACTTTGCAAAAGCAATGAATAGATAATTTGTAAGTTTTGTACCGTGTAGTTATAAATAAATAAATTGATAAAACTCTGTACACTTCCATATGTTTTGTCACTCACGACCCGGGTTTCGTAAAAAATAATTATGTAATGAATAAACATATATGAATATAATTTATGATATCAAATAATGGTGCTTGATGTGAATTTCAATATCAAATTTGAATTGTTAACACTTTGAACGATTTCACATGTTTTCTCACTAACGACCCGTACTTCGCCTTTCGGCATCACTAGGTATTCTATCACACGGATGCAACAGAACTGGCGATGCCTTAAGATGCCGAAAGGCAAAACCCAGGTCGTTAGTGGCAAAATATGTGGAATCGTACAACGTGTTAAGATTTCAAATTTGAGAGCGAATATGTTCATTGTCAGATTATGAAACGATATCAGTTTTAAAGAGTTGTTAAAACCTTTAATACACAATCTATATTTGAAATTATTGAAGTATAATTCGTTTGAATCGACATTTGCTTTTAGAACTCCATTATGACACATTGAAAAATAGCATTGCATGTATTTAAAAAAAGTGTATTATAAAATGTCTTTTAGTTCTACAAAATGTATAAGGTATATCTGCCAATAAGCGTTTGAAAAATTCAGAAGTCCCACATTACTTATTGAACAAGTATTAGTTTGGATAGACTATTGTATAAATAATAATTATAACATAGTAAAAAAGATAACATGGTGGAAAAATAGCAATGTATTTAAGTTCTACAAAATTTAAAAGATATATAGGTGATGGCTATTTCGGCTTACTCTTCATCAGAACTATGTTTAAACGTATATTTACTTATCTATATATTATGTAGACTGTTAGAAAACTCGACTACTAACAGAGATAAAAAGTGGGCAGTAGCTATAAAAAGGTTGACTATTCCTGATTTACACCTTAACAGTTATAAATACGAGTTAGTTTTGTTACATCCGCAATAGAATGCATGAAGATGCCGAAATGGCGATGCGGGTTTCGCCGGGTCGTTAGTGACAAAACATGTGGAATCATAGAAAAGATTCAACAGTCCAAACTTATGTATAAAATTTTTGACATAAAATTGATGGAACGTTGAGATCTATGACGCGTTAGCATCAGAGCGTCTCCTTCATCTGTAATATATTGACATATTTTTTTTGTTGAATTTTTCTGTCGTTACTGATAGACGTAATTCGTTGCAGAGCTGAGTAATATACAGTGAATCCGATTCACGTGGACGTGGCGTGTGGTACGCATAAAAATATTTACATATATTATATGTTTACGGATTGTCATCGATGATTCTGAAATTTCTGGAAGTAACTAACATAAATCCGTCCGGCGCACGGCTCTAAGAAACGTTTGTCGTAATTAGTATAATCGAATGTAGACAAATGGTTTTATTATAGAAATAACCAATAAAGTGAGAGTAAATTAATGAGTTGATTATCCTCTCGTGAATTGCAAGAAACTTGTAAATGAAATCTTCTTGCGTGCGCAGACCGCCATAAAAAATAAACAAACGAGATAATTTTAATTATTATTAACACACTGCACGGATTGTTTTTTAATTATGTTTATTCATTTGCCTTGCCATATTATTACTCTTAACGGTTCGCTATCACCCATTTTCACTATCGTTTGCTTTGTGGAGCGTGATTGGTCTGACACGCGATTCGGAATTTTATTTGAGAAAAAAATATGATTCAGTGACCAAATGTAGATCATCAAGATAAACGCGGTTGCCTATCTATTATTATAAGTGAAGTATTGACGTAAGTATAACGTAGTCATACGTCTCGTTTTAAGATTGCCTGTCCTGTTGTCCCCAAACTCTGTCTGGGGCGCCCAAATGTATCGCTTTAGAAAAAGAGCAACCTGCGTTTATAATTTCAAAACAATCATGAAAAAATCCTAATGAGTGATGATCAGGATTGTGGAGTCGGAGCGTGATAAAAGAGCGGCTCCAAATACTTTTTCGATTAGACAATTTCAAAAAATATCACAATGAACAATTACCCGAATTTTTTGATCGATCATTAATTTAATGCACATAAATAGGAAAAATCTGACAAAACTAAACTTTTGTTAGTCGGTGTCGAGTTTTTAGTCAATGTCGGACGCATGTTTTTTTATCGACTTCACAGTCCTGGTTTTGAGAAATACAAAACGGTTTATTTTAACTTAATTTTAATAAAGTTATATTCAATGAAAACTTCAAAGACTATGTTTTTTTTTTAATACAAATACTTTGAAATTAAATAAGATGTCCCGTTTTGATAACGTGACCATACGTTCCGTTTTAAGGTTGCCTGTCTCGTTATCCCCAAGCCCACATTTATATTTCTTACATATTACACATTAAATATTTTTTATAATCAGAACCGGTTTCGCTCACCGCGAGCATTATCTGCTGATCAGTATGTTTTATTATTTTAAAATATCATGCCTTTCCATCGAGAAGTGACAGTCAACATGAGAATTAGGAAAGATATAATTAAGAGGCTGAGGTTGTGCTTTTAAGACTTATATTATTAATAATCATATTAAAATTGCTCGCCGGAAAGAGATATGACTCCAGTGAGGGGTGATCGCCGAAACCGGAGGAAATTTGAAGGGTTGGAAAAACCGTTATATATAAAACGCATAGAAATGTAGAGAAGCTTTCGAATGAATATAACTTCAACTGGACTATTGTCATGAATTAAATCGAATTTTGCCTAAAAGCTGGTGTTTTATCAGTCGTTCTACGAACTTGTTGAGTAATTTATTACCTCTTAGAGTTATTATGTAGTTAGTCTACTGCAGTTCTTTTTAAAGATACAATACTAAGAATTGACTTCATAACGTTGTTTGTTGTGACATGTGATTAATGCGTCTTATGACTTATTATTTATTTATTTTTGCTACTTAAATCACTGAATAATAATGCAATAATTAATGCAAGAAAATACACATTGCTGTTTTATAATATCGAATTTTTATAAAAAAAAATGATTGCTAATTTAATTCTCTACCTGTGTTTTGTTAACATTTTACACCTATACCTCATATAACACGGTTTTATACTACACGAATGTATCAATTGTGAGATTTTTATACAACACGGTTTCAGGGAAAAATTAAATTAAAATGAAATGTTGATTGAACCTACCACAATTAATGACTCGGAAACCAGTTGCAGCGAAGTAGCTACATGCTTCACATTAAAAACAATAAATGATGGCTTGGAATTGGCTAATAAATTAGATTTTTTAAAATTTATAAAGATTTAGTTATAGAAAGGAGTTCGAAATTCAAGAGAAAATTATAAAATATTTTGGAACCTTAAAAGTAAACACGTAAAGATTTATACGCCAAAAACAGCTTTAACTTATTCGCTTATTGACGATTTTTTAAAGGCTAAAACCACAAAAAATATTTCTTCTTAAAGAGTCTTCCGATGATGAAAACTCACAACCGATCTTGAAACAGAGTAAAAAAAATAGAATTCTAAGTGATAGTGATGATGAATGAATTGTATTTTATGTTATTAAAGTGTCTTTCAATAATTATGTTAATGTATATTTGTTTATTTTTAAGACATTCATTTTTTTTTTTGGACCGAAACCTTAATTTTGTATGAACTTCAAACCGTGTATAACACGGATTTGTATTACACGAGGTTTTCGTGGAACCACATAACCCTGTTGTACGAGGCCCAGGTGTAGACACTTTACGATGTGAGCGGGGCTGTAATTTTAATATTAAATTATTGGCTTTTAAGATGTTTTTTTTTTATAAGCTAAAGTACTCATCATTTTGTGTATCATTTCAAGTATCAACATAAAAACATACAAACAAAAATAAGACTCTTTATATAAATTTAGGCTTAATAATTAGGACATTGGCCAACAATACCAACTAAACACTTTAATTTTGTTAAATTTTTTTCTTATTTTTCCTATTTATGTGCATTAAATATAAGATCAACCAACCAATCCGGCAAATTGTTTGAAAATTCTTGAAAAAGTTCCGACTTCACAGCGCTTGATGTAAATTTTTAGTCTCCTGTCAAATTAATTGTTAAGCTCGTTACAGAATATATTGTTGGTGGTTGTGTAAATTTCAATATTGTGATATCACGTTTCTACGCTTTTCAGCGGTCCCTAAAAATCGAAATATATGGGAAAGTCTCAGATAATATTTTTTATAATGAATCTTTAAACTTTGAACACTTTTTTGAACGCGTTAATAGATGCTAAATCGTTTCACTTTTAGTGTTAACTGACACATGGCCGGAAGGCAGTGTATTGAAATGATTATGGTCGTAATTTCTGCCATTCCTCTACCGTTTGTCTCGATGGAGTCAAACAATTGCTTTGCTTTAACGTTATTTTTTCACATAAAAAAACAATGCTTTACTAACATACAAAATTCAGATTTTTTCATTGTTTTTAAAAATTAAATAGTGCCGTCACTAAAACTAATTAAACTTGTGAACGAATCGTCGAAATGTCAGTAAATGTTGAATTATATATGTTTGAAGATTGGTATTGTCTAAAGATCTTATAAATTTGTCAATAATGATGGAATCTATTCAATTTATTCCTAATAAACAATTATATATGCCTTAAAAAAAAAGGTTAACAATCTACTTTCAAAAACTATGAAAACCCGATTGCAATATTTCCTTTTCTTTCAATCTTTTTTAACGAAAGAAATTTATTCGGAATCGATTTTATTATCTTCGTCAACACTCATAAATGAATACAAGAAATGAGATATTCAGTTAAAATAGACAATATGATAACATCTTACGTTACTCTTGTATTTAGTGTTCAATCAAAATGGTTGAGTTTTAGTAATAAACATTTTTATATTCAGTTACAAAAGCGGCCATGTTTACAAACGAATATTGTCTAATGATAAATGCACATACGTAGGAATTCGGAAGGGTGACCGTGCGATTGTAGCTTTTGGCACAAATTGGATACTTATGATGATCTGTACCAAATTTTATTCTATAATCATAATGTTGTATTGCTTAAAAAAGTAAAATAACGTTTTTGTATAATAATTATAAGCAATATATAAAAATTTCATAATTTCGTCCCTCTTTCATATTTGATCCTTTGAGAATTATCGCCGTACCAGTACGGCGATGTACTGTGTGATTTATTATCCATTACCATTCTAAGTTTTTTTTTAGATCAGTTGATAATGCTCACGTTGAGCGAAACCGGTCCTAACCATGAAATATATTCCGGAAATAAGTACTAAAAAAATGTTTTTATTATTCGAAATATCATGCCTTCTCATAAAGAAACGACAATTAACACCTTAAAATTGACATTGATTTTACGTTAAATTATCACTATTTCTTCGTACATAGATACTGTACATACCAATCACTGATTTTTAGCTGCCATTTTACTTGCATTGTATATTCCAAATGTACTAAATAATTTTGTAAATAGGTTAATATTCGAAAATAGTTCGGTTGTCATTTAGTGTTCAGCATCAATAATTATTTTGGCGTAACCTACTCTCCTAGAATAATTGAATAATAAAGAGACATATATAGATAGGCTAACGAAATAATGACTCGAGAAGGATGCACTGTAAGTTATATTGAATTAAATGGATTCAATAGTACTGACAATCAGTAAACAGTTGCATCGTTTACATACAACAGGAATCAAACAAAAAAAACCCAAATGCTAGAAGTTAAACCAAATGCTAGAAGTTAAACATATATGTTAAATAATTTTAATAACGACTGAGTTCATTATAATGACATTCAAGCTTAGAAAAGATAATCTTGAAACCGATATAAAATAATGAGATATTTTCGCAATAATCTAGCACTCTTTCTTACTATGTCATTGTGTAATTTAATAATACAAATTACCTATATAATGTAAGATTTTTTCGTATTTTCAGTTTTCAAACTTATCTCACGTATAACAAGTCGAAATTCGTAATGTTTATTCGCTCGATTAAAAATGGAAATGAGCTTAATTGGGATTTGTTTACTTCCAAATTTCCCGATAAAACAGTTAATTATCGCCATTGTTTTGATCCAATAATTTAGCACTTCGTCCGCTTTCAACGAATGATTTTCCGATATTCGATACATCTAAAGCAATCTTTTAAAGTTGTTGTATTATCGCTCTCAGTCAGGACTGGAAATTCATAGCTAGTGATATAAGGTACTATGTCCATTACCCTGAAAGATTAAGATTCATTATTATTCAACGGACAAATACGATTCCACTTTTTTTCGTTTCATTTTTATTTTACTTCCGAAATTATGGAGAACCCAGTATAGCAGAATGCCACGATGACATTGAATTTACAGATAGTGATGCGGCGATGTCATTAACATCATCTAATTCCGTCATATCACTATTTTTATATCTAACTACCAAAGTTATTACTTTTAAATTAACCAATTAATTGACTGGATGATTACATTTATCTCTTCTGAAACTGGTTCAACTAACAGAAGTTAATTAAGCTCAAATTAGTGATTTCTGACACAAGCAGTCTTATGTTACAATAATAAAATAACCAACAATACATATTCACCCAGGCGAACAGAGCGTAAAGCATCATTGGTATTTGTACGATTGCGATTAAAATCAGCAAACCACTTCTCTACTATTTGTTTCGATGAAGTCGAGACCAAATAACACATTTCAAGCCATTGGTTTGCATGAATAGTATTTTTCTCATTAAAAATATTTTTTTTATCAACACACAAAACGCATTGTATTGATTGAATTGGCATTTACTTGGTAGAACTCCATTATAACACGGTGAAAAAATAGCAATGTATTTTAATTATACAAAATCTTATAAGATATAGTTGATACCTATTTCGGCTCACACATCGTCAGAACTAACGTGACACAAAATGCAGATTTTTCCATTATTTTGAAAGTTACAAAGTTAGCGTCACTAAAACAACTCAGACTTGTAAACTAATGGCCGGAAATGTCATTCGAAGGTTGGTAATATCAAAAAATTGAATTCTTCAATTTATGTTGAAGAATTTATAGTTTATGTATGAAGAGCCGCAAATGTCTATGCAAAGAGCCGCTCCTGCCAACCCCTGGTATAGTCAGTTTTTGAATCGAGTTTTGCACAAGGAAAACCTTCCAATCTGTCGTCATAAATATATTATATCATACTATTCTTATTACATAACATCCCAATATATATTATTTTCAGCTGCAAATTTATGCGTGAAAGAATTATGCATTCATTTGTGTAACTAATTGATATTTATTTATTTTATTGTGATGGCAACATGTTATATTATTCAAATAACAATTTGAATTTAGAATTTGGCAAAATATCTCATCCATTCAAAAAAAAAAAGCGGCGATTTTTTTATTTGAATTTATAAATAAATGATTTTTAGCAATCATGAGTGAGTTATTCAAGTTTTTTTGCATAATTATCTTGTGACATTTTGACTACTATTCTCGTATTATGACATAGTTTTTAACTCTCCCATGTCCAATAGCATATCCATTGTCCTCCATTATCTTATATATCCATTTATATATTGGTGATACAATATTTATAGATATTCAAGGCAATCGGAAATGAAAGTTTTTATACACTTTTTAATTGCTGAAGGAAGAAATATATTATTTCATCAAATATGTTGCAAATAAATAGTATTTCTAAGTATGAACGCTATTTTATTTTATATTTTATAGCTACGGATATGTGACGATTTGGAGTTACTGTAATGTTGAAACGTGTCACATTTTGTATTGTGACAGTTTTTCGGGAGCGTTATTTGTAAAATTTTTAAAACATTGACATTTTTTGTATATCTTAAATCGAAACCGTTTTTGCTAAACCATTAATGTTTATATCAAACACGGTGAAAAAATAGCAATGTATTTTAGTTCTACAAAAATTGTAAGTTATATAGTTGATAGCTATTTCGGCTTACGCCCTCGTCAGAGCTATGTTTGAATGTACATTTACTTATCTGTATATAGTGTGTAGAAATGGTACACAATATATTTTCTCTTCTTTCTAACATCTTAGCCTAACTTTCATTTCGAAATCATAAAATCGTTTTGCCACATTTCATAATTTATTATCATAATATAAAACTGGGATGTTAACAGGGTAGAAGATGTATTGTGTATCATTTTTACGCCACTATATAGATAAGTAAGCTTATATTTGAACATAGTACTGACGAGGGCGTAAGCTAAAATACCTATCAACTATATATCTTATATATTTTTTATCTGTGTGTGTGTGCTTGTATACATATGTATGCGTATGTGAGGTATGCGAGGAGATAATATAATTATTATGAGTGTGGTGTCCACGTGAACCGGGTTCACTGTGGATTGCTCAGCTCTGTAGCGAAGTTTTTCAGCAAAAAGTTTACAAAAAATAAAGAGATGAAGGGAACTTGAAGAGCTCTGATGCTAAATCGTCATATATCTTAACGCTCCATCAATTAGATATCTCAAAAAAATCACTTTTATTTATAGAACTTAAATACCTTGCTATTTTGTTACCGTGTTATAATCGAGTTCTACCAAGAAAGGCCAATTCAGTCAATAGTCTATTCCAAAACTTTTTTTTTTTTTTAATTATTGCATTTTCTTTGCGACGTGTACATAAGTGTGTCTTCTATCATGTCCACACCGTGTCGCCAGACTTCAAAAATCTATCGGCATTTCTAATCAGTAAGTCGCCCAGGTCGGTAAATCAAATAATCAAATTAAAACAATTATCAATTATATTATCACTACCAAAACATCCCCTTATTGACAATTGGGCGCATTAACAACATTATATTAATCATTATATTAATCTATTAAATTCTCTTATATTTTCTCTTATATTTAAATAAATTCTTTACCATTATCAATGCTATGACCATAGACTCGTATTACAGTATTTCAACAGTGGTAATTTCACTCAAAGAATTGCCGCCTTCCTTCTGGACTCTCTCTAAAGTTATTAATTTGAATTAATCAGTGAGTCTATGTCGTAACTATTGTAGTAAAGTTCGTACCCAAAATACAATTAAGTGCTAAAAACAAATACATTGTGTCTCTATACCAGTGCTTTTCAAACTATGTTCTGTTTAAACCCGGGGTTCCGGAATCAAAAAAATGTATGTATGTAATTTTATCAGTATAGTAGCGAGCGCTAAATAAAAAGACTTTCTAATGAAAGAGAGAGAACAACTTATCGAAATATCAAAAGATTTGATATCTTTAACACATTATTTTCTTTGAATATTATTTTAGTCCATATTATTCTAACGATGGGGTGGAGATCACGAAAAAAACTTGCATTATTAAGGGTCCCGTGAGTTGAAAAAGTTTGAAGACTTCTTCTCTCAATGCATAGAAACGGCAGCATTTCAATTTTACTAGTTATTTTTGGTGAGAAGACGACGTTGCAATAATTTATAATAAGCACGATTAAAAAATAGCAATGTTTTTTTACTGTTTTATAATAGAGTTCTACCAAGAAAATGCCAATACAATACAATAATAAATCGTAGTTAATTTCTCTTGTATATAACCAAAGAATTTTTTTTCAGTTTTGTTGCATCCGTGTAATATGTAGAATGCCTGAAAATGCGAAAAGGCGAAACCCTCGTCGTTAGTTACAAAACATGTGGAATTGTACACAGTTTCAATAATTCAATATTTTTTATATTATATTACTTACTGTTTTTTTTTGGTTGCCCTGTCTTCCAAAGTTATGCAAGTTTCTGTGCTCTCGGTACTTGGCTCTCTCTAATGGCGCCAGAGTCGTGTTATACGTGAGGCGTACATATCCACAATATTTATCATTTTTATCACCTCAGGAATGCTAGTGCGTATGCCCTAGAGACGTGCGCGGGACCGGGTTTAGCACATGAGCATTTCACCAAATGATTATTTTTAAAATCGTTTCAAAAGTTGACAATCTGATCAGTGATTTTTCAATTCAGGTTATACAAACATAAATAATTAAAAAATATACAGCAATATTTCCACAATTTTATAATATTAAGATTTTCAAGTGATACAAGGCTATCTATACACCACTTTGAGGCAATAATCACCAGGTATACTAAAAAAATGGCTCAAAAACTAAAAAAATACTTCTAAAAAACTGTAAATAAAAATGGGCCTCATCACCAAGGTAGTGGATTTATTAAAAGAAATATGACTCCGACATCGACCAACAACTCGGACTAAAAAATATTTAATTTTGTCAGGTTTTTTTCCTACCTTTCCTATTTATGTGGATTAAATAAAAGTTCGACCAACCAATGCGACAAAATTGTTCATTGAACTATTTTTCAATATCGTCTAATCGAAAAATCATTCGAAATCGCTCGTTTTTTATGACTCCGACTGTAGCCAAAACACCGTGACACTACGAGTCCACAGCTTTCATCACTCATGACTCTTTCATAATCAAATTATCTATATCCTGAGCAGGTTATCTATCTTATAATAGTAGGAACGGTTTCATCATCAGTTGATATTGATCGAGACAAGCGAAACCGGTCCTGATTATAAAATATACAGTGGACATAGTATTATAAATTTGTTTTTATTTTAATTTTTGATATTGACTGAAGGTGCTTTATAGAATTTCAATATCAAATTTGAATTGTTGAAACTTGATACGATTTTACGTGTTTGGTCACTGACGTTAGCTCTGTTACCCTATAGATGGTGAAAGGTAAAACATGCATAATTATCACAAAACACATCTAATCGCTTAAAGTTTCGACAAATCAATTTTTTGTTTTAAATCGTGACCATTGCTTTAAAAGACCAACTAGACATGTAAAACTGTGAATTCCGAATTTCTGTGAACTTGGGCCGAGATTAAAGTTACATGCGGTCCGCGCAGACCTCAAGTATTTACACTGGCTGTACTAGTTATGTTATTCATTATTAATGATATCGCTATCATTTACTTATTGATTAGTATAATAATATTGTTTTGATGGCTGATATTTGTATAAGAGTGATTATACTATTTGTTGGTGTGCTCGGCTTACAAACATTATCAAAACTTGACCCAAATAAAATTATTATGTAACTCTGGGTCATCTTCGTGAGTATTAAAATATCTCTTTAGAGTTCCTGTCTTGATTTTCTTATGCAACTGTCACGTGTCTTGATCGAGAGACATTATATTTTAATCAACACATTTTTTGAGTACTTAAATAATAAAATCATATTTTTTAGTACTTATTTCCGCAATATATTTTATTTTACTATCAGGATCGATTTCGTTTATCGCAATCATTAACAAATGATCATAAAACATAGTGTGGAAATAAGTACTAAAGATATATTATAACAACTGATATATGTATTATGAATAGCACTAGAATAAAAAAACAATGCTTTGAAAATTTTATATTTACTCGTAAAAGTAATTTGAGATCTTTGTAATGTTTTTTTGAGTAAGGGAGGTGAATTAAGGTTTAGTTGGTCATTTTGAAAGTTATAACCACGATTGAATGGAGTCTTGCTTTGTGTCTTATCTATTCTTATGCGGTATCCAGTTGGTACCCTGATTGTTCCATTCTTCACTTCATCTCTAGTTTTTTTTTGTGGATGTTTTCTTTTGCCTATCTTTTGTTTTTTTTTTACCCTCGAGAGGATATTAAAAGTTCAATGCCCCAGATTATCTTGAAGTTCTCTCTTCGGAGTCGCATAGTAAATTTTTTCTTCTGCTGGTTCCGATACACTCGAAAACCGATGATGGACTTTTTTTTAATGGAGTTTGTTTAAGAATGTCTTAATAGTAAAACTCTCCTGGGTCTGTGGAAGTCTGTCAGCGTATTTTCGTCATAGTCATTCAGTAAGGAGTGGATACTCTCTACGTGAATAACTGAATCATGTAATTTATATACAATTTCTTTCAAATCAAAAACTAGCTTCATCTTTAACCATATTTGCATTTATTTAATATGTGCCGTGTATTAAAAAACAGCTTTGCCTTTTTTGTTTGTTTTATTTCAACGCAACTGTCTCTCAAGATTTTCTTATTTTATAATAATATATATCACATTTGATTGGGTAGGTTCCATTGTATTACTTACAATATTACTTTTTAGCTTTTATTTACCATATCTGTCTGATTATTTGTGTACGATTTTTCATATTATAAACCTTTCGATTCTTAAACTAGTTTAGTCACGACCAAACGTAAGGTGAATCCAATTTAATGTGTTAAGGATTGATCAAACACATCGAAATGGACTTTCGTTGCTATGGTTCTTCTGTGTTCGATTAATGCCAAATTCAGGGTTGCAACACACCTTTTTGCTACGCTGATGATTTTACCGAATATAAACGGTTAAATTAAGTAAATAAAAAAAAGAACATATGCTTTCAATGCTTCCATAGTCAAAGCGATATTATTTATAAACAAATGTCTTTTGAAGAATGTGAAAAAATAGCAATGCATTTTAATTCAACAAAGTTTATAAAATTTATATAGATAGCTTTTTCGGCTTGCGCCCTTTAGTTCTGATGTGAGCCGAAATAGCTACCAACTAATATAATATATGCCTTATAAATGTTCTATAGTAGAACTAAAATACATTGCTATTTTTACCGTGCTACACTTAGAGTTCTACCGAGTAAATACCAATTCAATCAAAAAAAAATATTTTTTTTTGAATATAGCAGAATATATTTTTGAATATTATGGTGAAATTATGAACACACTGAATGACAATATTTCATAAAGATTTGGTGACTTTCGAAAAATTGAGACAAGTTCAGCGCGTTAGTACGCGACCCATTTTCAATAAATATTGATACTATACTTCAGTAATAATTCTGACGAGGGCGTTAGCCGAAATAAATATCATCTATATATCTTATAAATTTAGTAGAACTAAAATACATCGCTATTTTTTCACCGTGCTAATTTCAAAATCATATTTATTTACAATCTTTTTTAATAAAGCGTTAAAAAGCAAAAACGTGAATCTCTTTAAAAAAACACAATATTCCTCACGGTCCGCAGAAAAATACGCGGCGGGCCACACGCGGGGTTTGCCCATGCCCGCTTTATAGGTTAACTGTGAGATCAATTAGTGCATAATCAAATTGTTATTATTTCGAATATTTTTTTTTCTGTTCATACTATTCTTTTTAGTTTTGATAACCCTTCACATGGCTTGTCACACAAAAAATGGATGATTTGTTGAGAAATATGAAGCTATCTAGAAGGCAGAGGGCACTAGTGTTGGGTTATACTTGATTCTTCAGTACCTGATTAATGAGTATTTTGTGAATCAATACTCAGGTGTTGAACATTTTTTTATTATTCAAATATTTAATGTGCTTCATTAAACCCCATTTATGAAATATTTGAATTGAAAACTAGCTTGCGATTACACGTGATGAATTTTTGAATTTGGGTGATACGACTTTTTTCGAGAATATCTTTTCGATAAAATTTCCAACTGCAAAATTGTCTCCAGTCCTTTTTTTTTTGCTTTTTAGACATAATACATTTCTTATATAAACTATTATATATATAGTACAATATACATGTGGACACTTACACGTTGACTTTGAAATTCTCCGAACCCTCAATTATTGATTAGAGCATAGGTTCCCAACTTTTTTCGGGTGGCGACCCATTTTCATAAAATCCATGTGATCCGCGACCCGCCATACAATCCAAAATCACTCAAAAAATATTTTTTTAGTTGAGCGTATAAGTTGGCGACGACCAAAAAACCCTTCGCGACCCCCAGATTGGGAACCTATGGACTAGAGAGTTTAAAATATAACCATTCAAATAATATTCTCGATATATACTCGTTTACTCAATTATTCGTTACTCTACCGAAACGTTACAAACAGTAACGTTCAAATGGACATCCCTATACGGCACGTGCAAAGTGTAGTATTCAATAAATGGCCGAAGGATTTGTCACGCGATCTACCTATAAGATTTCCATGCCTTTCATTGGATTTCAGTATTATTTGTCTTGAACATTCCCTACGTAATATCTAGGGCCATTTGCGGGAATGGGTAAATGCTTTTAACCCCTGAAATATGTAAATACGACAACAAGGTACATAAGGTAATGTCGATTTCCGGAACGAAATTAATCAAGATTAAAAATGAAATACTTTCGCTTTTACGACGTTATTAATAGTACAATTTAAAATTTTATTTTTAAATAATAGAATACATTATTAAGATTGCATTTCTGTAAATTCATATAGAAGAGTTTTTATCATTCTTTTTACGTGGTAATAAATGTATCAAATAATTATTTGAAAGGGCTGTAAAGATACTAAATAAAAAATCTTTTTATCAAACAAAATATGATCAACAAAAAATACTTCTTTGACAAATTTTTATCCACGTTCATTCTCAACCCATTCCATTCTGAGCCACAAAAAGTACATATATTCTGTTGCTTTTGCAAACGTTTCGGAAGATTTGGGTCGAATTCGGGAATCTAAAACGAGCGGCAGGACGCAAGTAAAATGCCATTTTATATGGACAATATTTATTATTATGAAAAAATTCTCTCTATTGAGAGAGATTTTTCGCGTCTTTAAACATTTTTTTATAAAATTTCGGTGTTAGTTGAGATTCTTAAAACTGCTTTTAAATGTTCATATCGTCACATTGCAGATCAATGATCTCAAATTATAGCTTTATTACACTCAACATCTATTGACAATGTATCGTGTACTAATACTAAATTAGTCTCCAAATAAAGATATATCTTTTTCAAAAATATAATATCTCTCGCGGGCCGCAAAAAATACGCGACGGGTCGCATAAGGTCTGCAAGCTACAGTTTGCCCGTGCCTGATATATTCTAATGTTTTTAATATTTCTCAAATTTATTTGGTGTGTTGGTGTTAAATAAACTTATGATAGAGATTAGCAGCACAAATCAGACCATATATCACCACAAAAATAACCTCAAAATTTTAGACACTGTTAATTCTCTTATATTTTCAAGTGTCAACAGAACACTGCAATTAGCAGTGTCAACAGTTGAGACTTTAACAGTCAGAGAACTAAAATGTAACAATCGTTTTTCATTCATTCATTAATTTCTGTTTTCCGAAAAGTTTACGAGTGAAATCTTAGGCCTGAGATTATAACAAACCGTTCAGAACTGTTTTACAGATTAACCATTTCATCGAGAGCAACAGATACCTTTCAGTGATCAGACATACACTATGAAAAGGTATTTGATACAAAAACATATATTAAAATAGATTGCTATTTTTTCACCGTGCTATAATAGATTTCTGCCAAGAAAATGATAATTCAGTCAATAAATACTACGTTGTTTTTTTACGATTCAGTGATTTCAGACATCACAAAAAGAAAATTTGTAAACTTTGTAACGAGAGTTTTTTTGTAGCGTGAATAACATACTACGCCGTAGGTAAAATGGTGCTACGACGTAAGTTTCACTGTAGGTATTATATATTATTTCTTTCGCCTTATGTTATTTTTCTTATCAGTTTTTTAAAATTTATTTCAATTACATGTTTATATTCATAAACGTCACTCGTATGATAAATATTTTATCAAAATTAATTAATGTAATATTTGGCCTACGAAGTATCACACATAAACAACATGCTTTATGGAAAAAAATACTCTTCCGTTTTATACATATCTTGCTGCAGTGGTCTACGTCGTTTGTTTTAGTCGTAATCTCACGGATTCGAAACCCAGCACGCATAGTTTTACAAATTGATTTGTCTTGTCTTAACTTAACTTCCACCCATCCAATAGTAAAAGCAGAGTATTGCGAGAGTCGTTGGCTAACTACTAGTGTCTTAACTAACTAATTTCTACAAACTTATCGCCGAATGTATAGAAAATATTAACTTCTGTTAACGAAAATTGACTAGACTGAGGGTGATCGACGAAATTTCTATATCAAGTTATATTACAATTGTCGAAATATGAATTATTCCACAAGCTTTTTTCACCTAACACCCGGATTTCGCCTTTCCACATTCTATCACATGGATGAAAAAGGACTAAAAAGCCGTTAACAGTTTGCTTCGGTTATATAGATGACGAATTACGCACAAAATATAGCCTTTGAACCTAGGATTTAAATATATATCTGAACTAATTATTATAACTTCTGATTTAATTATAATGACAATCAAAATTGTCAAATATAATCTAATAAACAATACAGTAATGACTTTGGGACGAAAGAGTTTCACAATAATCACTTTTTATTAAAATCTTATTGGGTAATTTTATATATATATATATATATATATCAGCCCATTTTGAATGTATGAGTAATGGTGGTATTGAATATCAAATGAAATATTTTTTGAAGTTTTTAACTTATTGAACTAATCTTACGTAAGAGATATAGGACTGAATAATCACGAAGGTTTAACTGCTCGTTTAATAAAGGCAATGAGCTTAGTTGAGCTCTATTTATTCCTTTAATTTCCAAACAAAGTAATTTATGACTCGTTTTGTTTTGATACAATAATTCATCACCTTTATTCGCATTGAGCGAGTGGTTTCCCGATATTATATGGTTGGCAAATGTCGATGTATTTTCAGTTTCTACAATTCAAATTTGAATATTTAAAAAATCTTCAATACCGTACAATTCATTTGTCTTTCTGGGTCATGTTTGCTTTTAATTTTGAGACCGATATAATTCACGCATTTCTATTCTTTCTCGAAAAAAAAACACAAAAAGCTCATCCGCTTTGGTCAAAAATGTTTTCATTTTCACATGTACCATTGTCAAATATCCACCCAACTGATAACGCAAGGTGCTTACATCTAATATGTAAATTACCGTTCGTTTGATGGGATTCGAGTCCAGGACCCTTTATTCGCTTGACTGATCCTCCAGGTGCCGTTGTGGATCACTGATTCCGTTGGTAGAGGTTATACTGCGTCGTCATCGGTTCGATTTGTATTGTTTAGTATAAATTAGTAATGCATGTAGTGCAATATAGTATTTTTGTCGCTTAAGGGTTGCATTTTAGTGTTTCGATATTGTATTATTATTTACGAAATACGTGAAAGCATTGTTACTTATTATTATATCTGAACAGTCAAGTAATTTTTCGATCATTTTGAAAATTTCTATCCAACAATGTGATCTTTTAAACCCGTCCTCTACAAGAGACTTCAAACATTTTCCCATACCAAATATTTCAAAAGTATATTCAGTAGTTTTAAATAAATAAAACACATTTTATCGGACTTATTTCATATACTATTGTTAATGATAAGAACCGGTTTCGCTTAACGCGATCATTATGAATTGGTTTTCAATTAAATCACATAATTAATTTTTACGCAGCATTTTTGAAAATTATAATAATCAACTTATTTTTAACAGTCAGTGGGTTATTGATTAAGCGATTTTTGATGCTGGGCTTTATCCTACATACGGGAGCCTTTCCAGGTGTTAAAATTTTGATATTAATGTACAATATCTTAGTACGAAGTAGGCTTGAGAGTGGGTATATTGTTTGGGCCCCAGGAGATTTGAAATATGCCCTTATGGTGGAAAAGGTTCAGAAGAAATTTTTGAGATTTCTTTACTTGGAGGCATATGGATACTATCGGTGGCTTTATCCAACTGACTTTCTTTTAGGTATGCTCACTTTTGATAGTTTGAAAAATCGAAGAGAAATGTATCTAATCACATAATGCTCTCGACTACGTCGAGGCCAAAATGAGAATTATACCATCCTGAATAATATCAATTTGTATGTTCTGGATATTTTTTTAAGAAATCGTGGGCATAATTTGTTTGTTCTTCTAAAGTGTAGAACCAGTCTGCCAATGGGGATAACAATAGTAAGAGCATTTACGATGTTCAACAGTATTGTTTCGGATGTTGACATATTCCATATGGACGAAAGTGAGTTCAGGCGAATACTTTTTTTCAGTTAAAGTAGATGTTTCATTAGCTTATTTGGTTGAATTTTTTTCCAATCCTTGTTGATTGTTTTGCTGTGTATGTGTTAAATTTCCTACACTATATGCTCAAATATGTTAACGTTGCAAAAACAATGAATTTATAATTTATTTAAATTTGTAACGTATAGTTATAAATAAATAAATGACCCTGCGCAGATAAAATGTTTTACTTTGTATATATTACTTGTCGATGGATAGGGCGTCCACATTTCACACAGTGGCGCGCACACACTTGGCTAATAGTTCCCCATTACCCATTGCAATTACTTTTTTGACTGATTGCTCGAACAATTTGTCAAAACGGGGGTGGAGCGATTATTGTTTTCGTTTAACATTCATACGAGAGGGTTGATATCGCGTTCAATACAGTTAATTTACATAAATGTATACAAACTATAGCGGTCACTGAAACATATATATTTTTATGACAAATCGAAAAATTTTAATTAACTGTGACATATTGTTTTTTTTAAAAACACCTGCTGGTTTTATTGTATTCTTTTTTTTATTATTATCGAAAATATTGAATAAATAACATTTCCGTTTCAATTCAACTTTTATTTGAATATCATATAATACAGAAGTAGTTCTACGACGGCTGCTTGTAATTCAAAAGCACATTCTCTATATTTTAGTAGATGTAAAATACGAATGGCTTTTTGATTGAATTGGCATTTACTTTCGTGAAAAAGCGATGTATTTTAGTACACAAAAACTATAGTAGGGTATATAGTTGATAGCTATTTATTAAAAAAAATGTTTTTTTTATTTAAGTTTTATATTTGTTTGCGTGATATTTTGATTTTTGTAACCAATGTATCAAATTATATAAAAGTTAGGTTTTTATACGCGCCAATTTCTAGAACTATCATGTATCGCTTATTTCTCAACTGTTGAAGCAATTGTACTCTGTGAACAGATAACACTTTGAAATTATAAGATCGTTAACAGTGTCAAAACTTTCATGTAAAAGCTATTATTTGCACTGAAATATAGCATGAATTTTCCCAATAATCTCAAACAATTTGGTTGAATATGTTTTAAAAATATACATTATTTGGTTTAGTAAAAACGGGTTAAAACAATCAATCAACACTTAGACAATAAAACGTCGATTTTTGCAATTAATATCGTCGATATACTTATGTTCTTTGAATCATCTATTCTATTGATTAAGCAAATATTAAAATGTAGAGTTTATTTAAAACCACAACATAAAACAATAAATAAACATTTTAATAGCTACCCTTTCCCCCTATATGAATAAAAAATGCTTCGATAATAATATTGTTTTACCCCCGCTTCAATTTGCGTGGAGCGGTATACATTTTTATATGTATTTATTCTGCCGACTGCAAATGCATTTTGAGAGGCAACCGTCTGGAAAAACGTCAAATTACGCATTCTACGTCAAGAACTATTATCAGCTGTATATCATTGGTCGAAAACATTTTTAACAGAGACATTCAAAATAAATAAAAATCCATACGCTATTTAAAAATCAACGACTAAAAGCTCTACTTGAATTGCAGAGCTTTTACTGATGCAGTCTTTTAGATTAATTCCTCTTCTATATAACCAATGCAAAGTGTTTATTGTGTGTCAGTTCTGTTGTATATGTGTAATAGAATGTCCGAAGATGCCGAAAGGAGAAACCCGGGTTGTTAAATATAAAACATTGTGGAATCGCAAAAGGTTTCTACAAATTAAAAGTAATATTGAAATTCTATCAAGCACCTTTAGTCGATATCATAAATTATAAAAAAATGATACTTTCATATCAAATCTATCAACACAACAAATGGAATAACAATTCATCATTTTAAATTTATATTCATATGTTAAATGGAATTTTCGAAAAATTAACCTTTTCTTCTGTCTGCAATCATATTGTTACTAAATAGCTATAACATTGAAGAATAGTTATAATAATAAAAAAACAATTATAATTGATAAGTATATCTTTTCCCTTATTGTTCATAAGCCAATGGTTCATATCAACTGTTTTTATTTTGCTGACAGGTTCGAAGCTTCCGTGGCTTATAATTGATTATTTTTAATCGGAATACAACATTTTGTCCGTAAGAATAGTTAATTATAGATTGAAAAGAAAAGATTGATTAACTAACAAACAGTTTTGTATAATCTTATCTATTCTTTTTAATGTCTAAACAAACACAAGAGTCTAGTTTATAAAGCTGAGAAAAGAAGAAAATATTTTCTATCGATCGTGTTCCACAATCATTTTTGCAGGCAAAAGTAACGCTTAAATTTATAATTACACCAATAAATATTATATTTGTTTTTGGAAACCGTTTCCATAATTAAACGATTAGGACTGGTTTCGCTCATTATATAATTAAGGAGAGTTTTTTTTATTCAAATTCCAAGAGCCAAAACTTTATATTATCAATATCAGGAATGGTTTCAATAAGTCAATAATAATTCTCGCGATGAGCGAAACCTTAAAATTGTAAAAATACACTAAAAATTATATTTTATTATTCAAACTAAAATAGGTTTTTTACCTTTTGAAAATAAGTAGTATTCAGAAAACGTCAAAGTTGTTTTTGAATGTTGATATTTTCACATGCATTTTTTTTGTCAAACTAAAATGATCTTGATTGATTGATACGCCTAACTTGCGTCACAACTTTACTTTGATTTTTAAGTTCTCGAAAAATAGCAATCTACGAATATTTTTATCGATCAAACAACCTCGCCAACGAATTATTGACATCAAGATGTACGTATGCATAGCTAATAATGAAAATTACATACTTCGATATAAGTAGAAACGCTTCACTTTTTTTCACTTGCAGACAATTTACGCAATGTGTCCTTTCATGTATGTTTTTCATCTATTCATTTATTACATATTTGTGGAGTCGCTTAAAAAAAACACGAGTCCGACTAAAAAAGTTGAATTTTGTCAGGCTTTTTTCATACCTTTTCATTTTATGTATATTAAATGAAAGATCAACCAAACAACCTGACAAATTGTTCTAACAAAGCTTCAAATAATAATAAACAAGTAAAATCGTAAAAAATATTTATTTATTGGTTACTTGTACATACTGTATATAAAATTTATTTTTTAAAAAAGTCCTTTATGTTAGTTTGCTTCTTTGTTATTTGGCACTTTAATCGGAATAAAGACTTGTGACTAAAAGTTTGTATGTACAGGAATCATTATTACCATGAATTTTAAACAACTCTGTGGTGTGGTGGATACCAAAAAATAATACATGCGTCCAATGCGTTACATCTATCATGTACAGCGGATTCCAACGTGTCTACACATAACACCTGCACTCGGCTGTGTCAAACTTGCTTGCCGAGATACGGAGAAATATGCAATAAAAACGGTCAATCGGGATAATATTTGTGACGGGACCAAAATATTTAGACGGTTTATCGAGGAAATCAGGGAATCGGGAAACGGTCAATGCGGGATTATTTAACATTGTTCTTATGGGAGCACCCGGGAAAACGTATTATGCGAGAACGGTTGATCGAGGTTCCACTGTATTGCAATAATAAAACAAAAAACAATATTTAGTGACATTTACTAAATCATATAATAAAACGATCACAAACGGTTTCGCCCATCGCGGGAGTTCAACCGATGATCGTGTATTATAAAATCAACTCATTTAGTTATCTAGTAGATTGATTTTCTCATGATTTTTTTTCATGTATTGAATTTGAATCCATGAGCGATCCAACCAAGTAGCAGATTATCGTTAACCACTCAGCCACAAAATCTGACGTTTGTTACTTAGCTAACTTAAGTTTTTTTTCTGTATTTCTTAATACTCAAAATTTTATTTTTTTGTATTAGTTGTGAATTGAGAGTCGATCTCCACACGTGAAAGTTTTTCGATCGCATTTTATTTGTCGTGGGAATTCTTGAAGAGGTTTCAGCCTCGGTAAAGCCTTCGGTCGAATTCAGTTTGCATATCGACCAAACAGTAAATATAGCAACGTGGGTTACTTACTTGTCAAGTACGTATTCTTTCCAAACATGCAATGATGAAGCTTAAAATAAACTATTTCCAAAAGTAAGCTGATGACATCAATTGTACAAAAGCTCCTTGTAATAATTATTGAATATTTAATCATTAACATTTTGCACTAGAGCACTTTTTCGTATGTGCCTACCAGCAACTCGACGCGTTTTTTTGCGAAAATCGTATTCGCTACATGAATCAAAATAATAAAAAATATATATATATAAAATAAAAAAAATAAAAAAAACTGTTAAATAGATATATAATGGATATAATGTACATATTTTTATTTTATTTGTAATTCTTCATTTTATGGTATTTCACAAAGGAATCGCTCACGTGTAATTCTGGCTTATTTACGCAGGTCTCGCAAAACAGCCGTGTTTCCGATCTCCCGCCAGAATTTTTATATTTGAACATACTGCACAGCCCTTCTTAGTCCCTGAACGTAATCTATGTAATTTATCTGCAAGACGGTCTTCTGTAGGAACAGTTGAAGTACGCACTCGGGATCCACCATGCATTTCGATGACAACACTTATTGATATTACGCAAGATGTTTGGCTATGTTTTTTTATTAGAAAATGACTCCCTAATCATCTGTTATTGTGATCTAGTTGAAATCGACATATAAAAAATGCTAAAAGTATACAAAAAATGACTTTATAAACATGCCGCCACTGCGGCGGCATTCGAGTAATACGATAAACTTACAATGCCGCCTCTATGACGGCATTCGAATGCAAAGGGTTAAAACACATTTTTGGTACCATTTTCACAATATATTTTCTGATCATGACCGTTTTCGATTATCGCGAGCATTATCAACTGTCAGAATACAAACTTCTAATAAAGCTACTTATTAAAATTTTCTAAACAATAATTTACTGGTATACAAAATCAAAAGTTTTAGTGCATGATACTTTGATTATTATAATTTCCAACTCATCATTCTTTCTAATACGTTTTTCATAATTGTTTCTAAACTGTTAGTGTGTTTTGATTTGACTTTATTTTGATTCCGAATTAATTCTAAAATTCGAATTGTTGAAACTTTTTACGATTTCACATGCTTTACACTAACGACCCGGATTTCGCCTTTCGGCATCTTCAGGCATATTGATCAGATTGATGTTGAAATTCCACCAGTCGATATCATTCATTAATTCTAAAATATTTGAAATGTATTGATTGAATTGGCATTCACTTGGTAGAACTCCATTATAACACGGTGAAAAAATAGCAATGTATTTTAGTTCTACAAAATTATTTTTAACAAATATAGTTGATAGCTATTTCGGCTCACGCCATCGTCAGAACTATTTCTGAATAAGGCGTGAGCCGAAATAGCTATCAACTATATTTGTTAAAAATAATTTTGTAGAACTAAAATACATTGCTATTTTTTCACCGTGGTATTTGAAATGTTTTATTAATTCAACTTTTTTACGTCACTTAGATATATGGCATATTGTATGATTGCCTGTTAGTTGTTTTCGCAGTTCTTGAGACTTTTGTTTTATAAACCTGTCAACTATAAATAATATATAAATAATGTGAATTTGAATACAGCCTAATTTTTCATGATAATCAACACAAACACATGAAATTATTATTTTTTTAATATTCGGTGATGAAGTATAATATATTTAATATTGTTCAGGTGGGAACGTACTAACTCGTTGTGGCACATTCCGCTTGATAAATCACACTCAAAATTTCACGTCGTCGCTGTACATCGTTTGTTGAAAGTTCTTGTGATATATAGACAGATTTTTTACAGATCTTTCCAGCTTTAAATATTACCAAGATTAAATTTATTATTTCTTACATACGTCACCTCTCACGATCGGCGCTGTGGTTGGTCGAACAACTTGGACTAGCCCAGAAACAACTTTCAGTCGATTTCAAAACAAAGAAAGGGAGCAAAATTTAGCCTCAGTAATTTAATTCAGTGATTAAGATGCGCAAACAAAATCAAAACGAGGGTGGAAACCATGCACCCTAAATGACAATATTTGAACGATATTTAATAGTATATTTACTTTCACAGATATTCTTCTAATGGTCGTCGTAACAAGTTAAGGCTTGATTAAATATACTTTAAATGTTTGCTGTTAAACTTTCATAATTTATGAATACATATTGAAACCCTGAAAAAATAGCAATGTATTTTAGTTATACAAAAATTATAAGGTATACAGTTTATAGCCATTTTGGCGTTGATAGTTTTATTTATTTTCATTAACAGCTTATAAATAGATATTAACTTTGAATGAATATTTTTTTATTCTGCAATCTAACAACGACTATGAACGTATAAGTTACCATAATATTACGTTGTCTTATTCGTGTTTTTCATTAACCGGCTTATAGTGTCAAAATTTGTCATTTCCTGTTTTTACGCAATTATCTATATCATAAAAATCTTCAATTTTCCGTGTGTCAATCATTTTATTTATTTTTAGTTTTGGAACATTATACAAGTTGACAAACAATAAGAGCTTCGTGACATTTTTTAATTGATTGAATTGGCATTTACTTGATTTATTTTACCACTATAACGCGATGAAAAAATAGCAATATATTTTAGTTCTACAACATTTATTTTAAGATATATAGTTGATAGCTATTTCGGCTTGCGCCCATAAAATCAGAATTATGCGTAGGCGTGCATTCATTTATCTATACATAGCGGAGTAAAAATGGTACACAATACATATCCTTCTATGTTTTAACATCTTAATTTTATATTGAGATAATAAATTTTAAATAATAATAAAATAAAATAAATTCTATGGATGTTATAACACAGGAGGAGATTTCTATATCATATTTGAATCGTTTGAACTACGTACAATTCCAAAAGTATTTGCATGTATCTTCGAGTATTCTATCACACTGATTCGATAAAACTGACAGTCAGTATACAGTTTGCATTACTTATATACAAGAGGCTTTACAAAAAATATACCCTTATTCAAGGGGCTAAATTTATCTCTTAATTATTTTTTGACCTCACTGATTTTATTATAGTGAAATTCAAATTTCGAAAAGATAATCCTTATACATATACAAACAAATGACTATGTAATGATAGATTTATACAATAATCAACCACCATTATAATTTTATATTTAGAGATACTTGCAATGCAAAATGTTTACAGATTCTCAAATTTGCTGCATTTGTGTAATCGAATGCGCGAAGATGCCAAAAGAAGAAAACCAATATGTGACAGTTCGCATCTTAAAAGTGATGATATGTATTGTTTTATGTTTATGAATTCTTGGATACATTGACATTACTAGGACAGTACTGTGGATCAGAATTTTCTTGCGGACCATCAGTTATTTACCGCTGGCTTAAACAATTTATTGACATGTTACATTCTCGGACTCATTTAATGAAATGCTGTTTTTTCCAGAATATAGATCTGAGTGAATAATTTTGTTAATCTCAGTCATTCTTTCTTCTATAAAAAAAATCGCATAACAACGAATAAACTGCATTAAATAAGTAACGGGGCCTTTCCAAAAAAATCGCGTAAAATCAAAATCATAAAAAGACTGGTTGTATATTTAGTCTGAAGATGCTTATCAAAGACGTGTAGAAGTTAAAAAAAAAGTTGTAGAATAACAAGTTTGCCAATTTAAATGTTATCTTATCAATTTGAGTAAATATTTACAATATCATAATCAAAAACATTATCGAGGAATGGGCGTAGTAGCATGATGTCTTGGTCTATGATCTTTTTTTAGTAAGACACAAAATTTCAATGTCTACGCAAGCGCTGCGTAGAGGTCGTAGCAAGAAGCTCGTAGGCGTGTTCTGGAAAATCTACGCCTAGAAAAGCTTTAGCCAATCACAGAACAGACAAACTTGATAATTCAGAGCTTAAACGAACGCTGGAATATTCCACTACACTTAATAATTCGTACACAAATGTAACAATGAAAAATTTTAATGAAAATAGAAGCACTTTTTTAAATACTTAAATTTATTCCCCCTCAGATATAGTGACTTTCAAAACCGTTTTTATCTAACGACTGTTCGTTTGCTTCGGTCATATGATGCACCAGTTGCAAGCGCACCAATAAATTCTACAGACAAGTGGATATTTTTCCAAATGATAATTTATGAGTTTTTCATTTTTTTTATGTATTTACTTAGTAAGGGTCCATTAAAGTAAAGTAAAAATTACAGCATTTTCGTTTATATTCTTAATGAGAAAAACACATTTTTAGTTCTATTTCCACAATTATAATTTTTTATGATCGAGATGACCAGTTTCTCTTGTCACTAGCCGGAGTGACTTTAATATTTGATAACCATTTGATAGCTCACTTATAATATTCATTTAAATCAAAATGTTTTCAAAAAGCATTCTTAATCAATCTGAGCGACTCATTTTGTGAATGAAGAAAAATGTCTGGTGTATCCGTTTTCCACCATTTTTTTTTCTTAGTAGCGTTATAAACTTCGCGTAAAATAGCAAGAAAGGAACAGAATCATCCATGACATTCTTTCACTATTTTTTATCTTAAATTGTTATACATAAATCATGTAAAGCTGATTTTATTATGTGTTCATAATAATCCATTTTTGATGTTACACGTACGCGCTACATAAAAAAAAATCATTTTTTGCTTTTCTCCTTCACTATGAATACATTTAACACAGACATAACCAACTTTCTACATGTATGTAAAACAAGCAGACAACTTAAGTATATTTCATACATAATCTCAGTTTTAAAATCTAACAAAATTGATCAATTATCAGTTACAATGTAAAGTTTTTTCTCTCTCTCTGCGGCCATCAACCGTGTTACAGTTTCAGCGAATAGAAAAACGTTGATTTCTGTTTCTTTTCACTCTCTCTCTCGCTTGTTACTTCTTTCTCTTCATTGTATATTATCATCCCGTCCCGCTCGATGCATTCTATAAAGATGACGTATATTTATAAAATATGAATATTTGCATCTCTTTTTACCTAACTCCTTTCGTTTTTGTCGCGCGCCAGTTGTACACACCTGTATGGTGATACACTTGCCGATTTTAGGTGTGATAAACTGAGAGTCGCGTCAAGTGTTTTTAAGCCATATTGTTCACCATATTTGTTATACCGATTGAAGGTGCTTGATAGAAATTGAATTGTTGAACATTTGTTCGATTCCACATGTTTTGTCACTTACGAATAGGGTTTCACCTTTTGGCATCCGTGTGATAGAATGCATGAAGATGCCAAAAGGCGGAACCAACTTGTATATCAATGATACATAAACAATCAATATACAAGACGAAATTATGTTTATTATTTGTAACGATATTCAAAAAATACGTTCATATTATATGTTTAATTAACGTTTTCAATCACTTTTAGGGCGTCAACTGCACTTATTGGTAAAGATCACGCCATTTCGTCATAATCGTCAGTTGAGGATGCCTTAAGGCGAAACCCGATCGTTAGTAGGGAAAAAAACGAAGAATCGCACAAATTTTCAACATTTCAAATTTGTATTGGAATTCCATCCCATCATATTTAGTCGATATCATAAATTAATACAATTTGAAAAATATGTAAGAACGTCAAGCCCATCTTTGTCACTTCTACCAAATGACGTGTAGAACACAGGCTCTCACTAAGCCACGTCCATTTTTTGACTTAAATACTACAAGTAAAATAATTAATCCCAAATCATTATTTTCCTTTCTATTGATAAGGCTCTCTAAAAATTTTCCGCTACAGTTTTACACGCGCTGCGTTGACCCGCTTCACCGCCCCTGTCTACCACTAGCGGGTCTAAAAATCGTTTTCTACACATTTGTGTTATTACTACGTATACCACCGCGCGGTAAACATTACCCCTCTCTTCGCAAATAACAAAAAATACATAATTCAATATAAACCATTTAATAATCAAAATATAACCTTAAAAGCTAAACAGTGCAATAGCCGGGAAAAGTGTGTGATTAAAAACTTTTATCATTATTTACACTGTATTATATAATAATCTTTGTGTTACGGTAGTAATCATATTTTACATTACATCTTTGAATTTATAAAAAAATAATATATTTAATTACAATAGTTTATTTAAATGCAAAAGTGACATCAACGCGTGAATTTGAAACTTAGAAATATTGTGTGTTGCTTATATCTAAATAACTTAACTGCATTTTTTAGGACTCGTCGATAATTTTTTCAGCCTATAACTATTTTTTGATTTCTGCATTTATTGTTCTTAAATCTAAACGAAAACAATGCCCGTGTAATAAATTATATCCAGGGTTGTGGAGACACGATTTTGTCTCAGACATTGGCCAATGACTAAGATTTTTTGTCAGTTTTTTTCATACGTTTCCTCGTTATGTGAATTAAATTATAGATTAACTAACGAATCTCGTAAATTGTTCATTGAAATATTCTTCAAAATT
Organism: Himalopsyche japonica; assembly: GCA_028555115.1. Lineage (NCBI taxonomy): Eukaryota > Metazoa > Arthropoda > Insecta > Trichoptera > Rhyacophilidae > Himalopsyche > Himalopsyche japonica. The sequence goes on from JAHFWJ010000497.1 coordinate 51,363, forward strand.
GTCTGATTCAAAAAATAATCTGAGTCGTTCGTTTTTCACGATTCCGACTCACAAAAAACTCCGAAAACAGCTCGCCTCCATGACTCCACTACCCTGGAAAAACTGACAAAACCGTTGATATTGCGAAATATTTTTTCAAACTAAAGAATCATTTTGATAAGAGCTATTTGAAGTAACCTAATTGGAAACATACCATTAAACAAATTTGAAAACATATTTATTGCTTCCCAAAACATACTTAATAACTTATTGTTACGACTTGTACTTGACGAATTTTCAATATCAAATATGAATTTTTGAAACTAACTACGATCCCACATGTTTTTTTTACTCATGACCCGGGTGTTGCATTCGTATGAAAGAATGTCTGAAGTTGCCGAAAGGCGAAACCTGAGTTGTTACTGACAAAACATGTAAAATCGTACATAATTTCAACAATTCAAATTTGACGCTTTAATATATTTGTCATACTGCACGCATGATGTCCATCTTTCGACTCAAATGATACATTTAACCCAAAACACAATTTTTTGTAGATTCACCTTTGTGTACATAAACCTCCAAATTATGAGATGTTAATAATGAATATTTAATCGTAAATGTCATGTAAAACTTATTTTTCTTTTAGGATATATGTTTTTGAACAAAATTAAAAAAAAAAAGAGTGAAAGAAAGAATATATTTAGTATTATTAACACACATCTTTTTCTTTCTATTTTTTTGTTGTTACAATTGAAACGATATGACGATAGCCATTGAACCTTTTTTGTTTTTTCATTTAACTGTTTCATTTTAATAATCTCAAATATGTCTTATCGTCCAGTTAATTGCGTGATAACATAACGTTTTGATACTATAGGTAGATAAATTTAGTATTATAGTTAGTTGCTACCATATTTAAACAATATCAACGACCTGCGAATATAATTATTCGATACATATTTGCCCGCTCGAAAATTCACTGACTCGTGAAGTTGACTGAAATGCCTAAAATTATGACGGCCACGCCGCATTATTTCGTTTATTATTACATAAGTAGCACAAAACCAATCGAAAAAGCCATGACATTGTCCCGTGAGCGTCAGTTAGTTTGATTTCAAACAAAAAATGACAGCTAGTCAAATCGAAATGGACCAGTTTTCAACAATATATGCCATCGATTGAAGAAAACGTAATCTTTGCGATTTGTTTGTTCTGTCAATTTTCAAATTTAGAACGCGCACGTTTCCAAATAATTAAACTTTCAAGTAACCGATCAATGTATACACATATAAAGGTACCATCCATTTTTTTTTTCATTTAAATTGTCTTCGGTCGATTAATGGCTCTAATTTTTGCCAATGCGACATATTTTTTAATTGATCTAATTTTGGCGTCAGAAAAACTAACTGTTAATAGTCTGTTATTCAAGCAAGGTTGTTTGGTTTTATGCTATTTAAATTGATTGTTTTTGACTAGAAGATTTATATAAAATCAAAGACAAGTCAATCGTAAATCCAGTCAAATAACATACACTTTTTTAATTCGCAAAAATACCGCGTTAAAACTGGCGTAAAATAATAAATTTAGTCTTCAGATTAAATAAAGCTCGCTTTTTTATTTAATATTTCAATTCAATCGTAGAATTTTTAAGCTTATACGTTTTTTTATATATTATTCGTTAAATATTGAATTTGAATCGTTCAACATACAATGTACGTTTCCTCATGTTTTGTCACTTTCCGCTGGATTCTACTTTCGGCATCTTCGGGAATTATATTATCTAAATCGTCATTTATATATATGAAATCATAAAACACAATACTTTACTATTTCCACACTTTTATATTAAAACGATCAGGACCTATTTCGCTAATAGCGACCATTCATCTCAGTTTTTATTCTATTTCATTTAGATATATTTTGTATGATTGCCTGTAAATTGTTTTATCACTTCTTATAAAATTGGTTTTGTATACCTGTTAATTTTTCACTCAAAAGTTTATGTAACTAGCCTTACTTATAAATTGTATTGTCAGTTGATGATGCTTGCGATGAGCGAAATCGGTCCCGATCTTACAATGTACTGTGAAAATAGCACAAAAAATTATCTCAAAATATATTTTTATATGCGTAATTTTATCAAAATTTTGTGATTATTTAAAAGACTTATGTAAGTTTATTAAGTGTGCGAAAGCAGAAACAATTTTTATCAATTAAAAATCTTAACTAAATCGATCATATCCGCAGACAAATAATAATGCGAAATCTATAAACCATAGACAACAATGTATTTGGTAAACTGGTTCGACCTTAAACAATCGCTGTTGGTCCTAAGTGCCCAAGTAGGCTGAAGTGTTGAAAATCATATCGGCTAGATGTACCCTAGTGCAGTATCACAAATGGAGTACTCCTGGCAGTTAGCAGACGCAGGGGCCCAACCGCCCCTCGGGCCAAGGGTTCAGGGCAGAGGAAACATGCAAGGTAAACAATATACAGTTGTTATAGTATTGACAAATTCATACAATGTTTATATAGTCCCAATCTTCCAACGATACATGTCAAAATTTCATGAAATTCCGACCATCAGTATACAAATTTCAGTGGTTTAAGTGATAAGTCAAAGCAATGGAAAATCATATTAGTGTGTTGGTAAAGATTGCAACGGCTTGAAAGTTGTTATTTAAAATCAGCTCCATCGAGACAAATGGTTGAGAAGTGGTTTGCTGATTTTAAGCGCGGCCGTACAAACCCCGTGGATGTCAAACGATCTGGTCGTCCAAATTTGATAGTTGTTCCAGAAAACATAAAAGGTGTACAAAACCGATTCGGAAGATATAAAAATGTTAGAATGAATGTGTGTCTCTTGCGAATACTTGAGAAAGTTGATAAATAAAGTAAAATTTTGCCTAAAGTTGTTGCTTTGTCATATTTGCATGCGAATTTTGCATCCTACGAACTTATTAATACTTATGCTATCTTTCAAATTCGGAATCTATAGCATATTTCTTGACTCTGGATAACTTCAATCTAATAAATTTAGTATATAAATCGGTCTAGGTCACAATAATTTTTTATTTACACATGTAGTAGAAAATGTTCTTCTCTGTTTGAGAGCGTTTGGATGTATGGCTTTATCCAAGTGACTTTTTGTAAGGTCTGATGATTTTTAATGGTTTGAAAACTCGAAGAGAAATGTACCTGCACAATTATTTCTTTCCACTTGTGCAAGGCCAAAATGAGAAGACTGACATACGTTTTTTTGTTTTAGTCGTCATGATTTATCTGTCCTTTCAAAAGGTAGAACTAGCTTGCTACTGAAGATGCCACTTGAAGAGTTTTAATAGTGTCTAACCGTATTACTTCGTATGTTGACACATTCAATTTTGATGAAAACTTTTAACTCATTTAAAGTTATACACGTCTTTGTTTTAATTTGGATTGTATCGATTGAAAATGTTCACGATGAGCGAAACTCGTTCTAATCGTGACAATATAGTGCTGTGAAAATATTACAAAATTTTGTGTTTTTATTTTATTTAAACACATTTCTAGAAATATGTGTTAAAATGTACACGCGTAGTTGAATTCATCATAATGCGATTGGATATTATGAAAAGCGCTAAAAAATTATTTTTACTTGAAATGCACTTTTCCTGTAGCATGTACATTTAATGAATATTGAATATTTTGCCAAATAATCAATGTCTACGTAATGGCCGCGCGGCCATTTTAAAATGTCAATCTTCTGCTTAGCATTGGGTTTGCCGCGTTTTTGTCGCATTTTTTCATCTTATGTCGTTCCCGTGTTTTTTGCGCAACCAATCAGAGCGTAACTCGGCCGGCCAGCTCAATAGAGCCTTGTTTTACGTTATTTTATTTTACTGGGGAATACAGGTGCAGACTGACACCAAAATACTAACGCAATATCCCACATATAATAAATAAATATCAATATAACATATTAATAAAAGTTGAATTATCTCTGGATTACCCTTAATCAAAGCATACATGACATCCAAATCCCCTCAGACTAAATATATCACGTAGAAAATTTCGAAACAATATTGTTGAAAATTATTAAATCTTCCCAGTGGCATCCTTTTTGGTTTCTACAGTTTTGAAGAACAAAAAATTATGTCGACGATTTCTCAATAATTTATGATATCGTAGGAAGGTGTTTGATGGAATTTTAATATCAAATTTGATTTGTTACATCTATGTACGATTCCACATGTTTTGTCACTAACGGCCCGGACTTCGCCTTTCGGTATTGTATTGTATCACACGGATGCAACAGAACTGCCGAAAAAAAAAACAGTGCATCTTATATATACTAAATATATTTATTATAGGAAAACACTTACCCCAAGTCAAGCAGTAAATTACAGCTAAAACAAATTTAACAATATTAATCTAATAATAATTAACACAATTGCCTGTGATAAATTCCATTAACGATCTTGTTTGTCGACTCATTGAACTGATCTCACGTAAAGGCTACAAAGAGTTGGGAAGATTGAGTTGATCATTGAGAATGAATTTTGAATTTATTATTATTAATTTCTAGAATCTCCTGATAAAACAGTTTATGGTCCCCCCTATTACGATGCAACAACCAATATAATACATGAAGATGCCGAAAGGTGAAACCCGGGTCGTTAGTGACAAAACATGTGGAATCATACAAAGTTGTAACAATCCAAATTTGATTTCTCAATAAATGATAGGGTATATAGAGCGTGATATTATCATTTTGTCCTTGTATAAGCCGAAATAAATATTCGGCCGAGTGTATCTGTCTTCAGGATTTCGAACAATAAATAAAGCTATGGGAAGTATCCAAACGCTTTCAAATAGAGAAAAACCTATCCACTATATAGGTATATTTCAAATTAATTCTCGCCCAGACAATCGATCCACTCTCAAGCATTTTTTTACATTTAAATATTTCATATGTAAAAAAATCAAATACGTGAACATAAACATTATTTTTTTGCGTGTTTTATAACTGTAGATATCATTTGTTTTTGTTTAAAAAATGTGATGATAAAACTTAATATTTCAAGTGTCAATGAATTATTTTAAAAAAATCCACAGACAAGGTTACGCGTTGGTATATATTTTGTTTTATGTGTCATTTGACTTCATTAAATATATTACATAAGTAAAAAATCTTTACTGGCAAATAGACATATATTTATAAGATTATGAATAACCACAAAGGAAGCTTTTCAAGATGAATCAATATTTCTTACCCACGCTGTCGATTTGATACGCTCAATCAAAATTGCTTTGAATAGTTTAATAAAATTAATTGATACCGTACAACCTTTATAACAAGATCAAGGGCTCAATTAATTCGCGACTTTAAAAAAGTATCATCTATATTTTTGCCATTTTTTCGGTTCACCTAGTAATAGGGTCGGCATTTGCGATACTTTGACATTCGCGGAGCAATTTATTCATTAACCTTCGCAAGGCTTCGAGGAAACTTTCGTCCTGGGGACATATGGTATTATTTCTCACGCCTACTGCCTTCGGATGAATATAATCAAGGTATATTTCAACGATTAAAAATAGATACATTAAAACTCCATACAAATGTAGGCAAACATTCAAACTCTTTCCGATTATAAAGTAACGGTTCTGCACCAGCTAGTTCATAATCGGTCACTTTTACTTCGCTGCCAAGCTCTTTGAACTCAGCTGCTTATTTGATGATAGTCCAATACGTAATTGCGGCTAAACGATTCAGAATGCTTTTCACGTCCTTTGGGAATGTTCAAATACAGACAACAAACAGGAAAAAATTGGTTCCGTCGGTAATGCCGGCTCAGTTGCATATCCTACAAATTGCAATGCATTCAAAGGATTCCATCGTCCTCATTTATCAAATAATTATTGTTAACAGATTTTCTATTCATTTTAACTTAAGTGTATCGTATCAAGTCTTGAGGAGTTGTCATTGTATATTCCTGACGAAAATTTGAAACTCCGGTTGATAAATTGCAGAAGACACTAAGAATAGTGTAAATCCAGAGCGGACGGCGGTGGATACAAATTTGAATACCAAATTTAAAAAATACTTCGTTTACATAATAATTCAACTTTTCCTAAGATAATTCTTACTCGATTGTAATTCATTAATAACTCAAAAAGTATATTATATTCTAAGTAACATGTATAATTAGCAAGTTAAACATTATTCTGTTCTATGTTTGTTGATTGCTATTTCAGCTTCTGCCATTGTCAGAACCGTGATTAAACAAAATTTATTCTTGATTTTATGTACAGTTTTATAGGAGAAAGACAATATATCTTCTAACCTAGCATTCTGGACTCTTAATTGTTACTGTTCATACAAAAATATAAAAAGTAGTGAATACGTTTATAACATTTAAATGAAATAATGCATTTTTATATTCAAATAATTAACCAAAAATTTTATCTTTTAATTCGGCTCTAGGTCTTCATTGCGTTCGTATGTGAGTATTTAGTTTTCTATTGACGTTGATTTTAGGATGTCATCGAATCAAAATTAATTTATATGCGTTATGTGACATGGCTAAAGGCTATTTTGATTAATTGACATTTTCAAAAATTATTTTGTTAATTCGAAAAAAATAAACTGATCGTCAACAATATCTGATCCTGTTATCCATACATAAAGATATGATATGTCGCTATCCATTTTAAATGTCACAAAAAAACAAAGGATTAATTCACTTGGAAATATATCTGCTTAGAAAATTTATATGAAACAAACTCATCACAAATTTCACCATGTTTTGTTGGCGCAGTGGGTCAGATAGTTCGTCGACATGCATCAAAACTGGTTCGAAACCGGTCGGGACACAGAAATAATTACAATTCTATCATCATCGTAAGCTCTACTTTACTTCATATTACAATTGTGTTTTTATTACCAAACGGCTGTTGCGTTTATGAAGAAGAAAAAACTTGATCCGGTATGGTGGACGATGCGCATTGTATGTTTATATTCGCAGGAATTCAGACTATCAATTATTTTGATCTTTATTAAAATGTTTTTTTTCGAACCCATTGACAAATACTTGTCAAGCATTGATTAACACATTAACACCAGGTAACGCTGAATCACGTCATTCAATATACTTGGCATAATCGCTCATAACTCTTTGAGTATTTTTTTTTTGTTAAATTTTATTTTAAGGCACGACATCCAATAATGATGCGCTTATTTATTTATAGCTGACAATCCTGGCAATTATGAAGTAAAACTATTTAAGATAGGTGATATTTTTGGTTTATCCCAAACAGTAAATGATTACAAAATAAAACACAGTGGTGCGTAAAACAATCGAACACTCCCGATACGATATCTTTAAGAGATCGTTTTAATGATAAACAAAAATTATAAAACATATAGAGATAAAGCTCGAAGTAATGTTAAAAAAACATATAATGTTAATAAAACTAATCACATGCAATTGATTGTCATTATTAAATCGATTGTTAAATAATAAAAGTAATTTGAATCCTTGCGTTAGGGTATATGTTTTTCTTGATTGAATTGGCATTTACTTGGTGTTACTCCATTATAAAACGGTGAAATAATAGCAATGTATTTTAGTTCTACAATTTTTTTTATAATATAAAGTTGACAGCTATTTCGGCTCACGCCATCGTCAAAACTATGTTTAATCGTACATTTGCTTTTCTCTATATAACTGTGTAGAAAAGATACGCAATACATCTTCTTTTCTATTTTAACTACCTAGGTTATATCATGCTAGCAAAAAATTAACTAAACTGAAATAGGCAAACAGGCTGCACTTACAATAAGCTTAACTACTACCCGGAGATGATTTTATTACCGAAACACTTAAGCCCCTCGCAATCGTCTGAGGAGCGGCGAAAGACTTATATTTGTTTGTTCGTTTAAAATTTCGTATGACAATTGATATCTAATGATATCCAGCTGTTTCTGTATTTTTCATTTAACTCCTATAACTCCTCTTGTATATTGCTGAAGCAAACTGTTTATTGTGGGTCAGTTATGTTGCATCCGTTTCATTGAATGCCTGATGATGACGAAAGTCGAAAATGCCGGGTTGTCAGTGTTAAAACATATAGAATCGTAAAAAGTTTCAACAATTCAAATTTTATATTGAAATCCTGTCAAGCACCTTCAGTCGATATCATAAAGTATTGATTAAAATTTATTTAGGCTCTCATTTCATCACAGTTTAGTTCTATATACAAAGAAAGTGTTTTATTATTTTTTAAATTACTGGAGCAGTAATTGTATCGTTTACCGTGAAATGCATGTCGATCAATGATATGCATTTTTAACGATAATTGGTGGCTATAGAATCAGTGTTTGAACACGCGCTTGGTGGGAATCGAACCACAACACGTCCCTTCTCCAACGAATAACATCACCAGCATTGCAGCACGCTCTTGCCATTTCGCCACTGACAGCATACGGCGAAAGATGAGTTATTTTATTTTAATGATTGCATAATTTTCACATGTAACCGAAGTGTTATATGGCCAGATAAAATTTATGATTATGATAAAAAGTATTTTCAATGAAATTCTTTCAGAATTTATATCTGATTTTTCAAATATCGAACCATTTGTTATTCGAATCCGAGTAGACCAGCTGTCACAGGGCTGTGCCAATATTATTTGTTTAAATTTATATATATAGTATATATTTTTAATAGCCCTTGAAGTATTTACACAAAAAATCTATATATTACACTGAAAATGTCGCACAATTCCGTCAAAATTATTTTTTTTGTGACATATTATTAATTTATTATAATGACTGAATGTGCTTGATGGAATTTCAATATCAAATTGGAATTGTTAAAATTTTGTACGATTCCACATGCTTTGTCACTAACGACCCTGGCTTCGCTTTTCGTCAGTTCTGTTGCATCCGTGGGATAGAATGCCTGAAGATGCCGAAAGATGAAACCCGGGTCGTTAGTCGTCAATAATAAATATTGAATACCGGTATTGATAAATATCATCAACATATGAAGCAAATTTTCTTCAACTGTCAAAAGTTATTCTTTCGTTTCAATACAAATTTTTCAAAACACATTTTGGATTGTTGAAAGATTATACGATTTCACATGTTTTGTCACTAATCACCCGTGTGTCGCCTCTCTATTCTATCATCACATGGATGCAACAGAATTGATAGTTAGTAAAATGCCGAGTGGCTAAACTCGAGTCGTTCGTAACAAAACAATTCAAATTTATTTGATATTATAAACCATGTTTTGGTGTTAAAAATTCGGTTAAAAATACCTGTTTGCAGTTTTGCATCCCCTACTTAACAATTTTTCTGATTCCAACACTGTTTGGTCTTAAAAAAAATTGTAAACAACCATCTATCAGACAATATAAAAAGAAATTTTCTAATATTTTGTTCTGAGAAGAACATCCACTTACACTTTCAATTCTGAAATCGCCGGCGCGTGAAATTTAATGCATGCATGCTCTTCAATTACTTTACACTCAACATGTTACAATAAATCACCATAGACAATCAAAAAATAATTAATTCTATGAAACGTTTCGGAATTTATTTGAGCGATTCACTTGTCTATTATTGTAAGCGAGGTAGTAAATTTTATCGTATTTCACAAAAGAAACATTGTTTAGAAACCACATTTTTATGATTTTTTCGTTTATACCCAACCAAGTCAAATGAGATATTTAATATTAGCGAAATAAATTTAATTCATACGTTGCCAGGATAACACTTCAGTACAATATTCGTTTTTTACGTACTCGAAACATCTTATTCAGTTATGTGTGGTAGAATGACCGATAATATCGAAAGGTGAAACCCGCGTCATTAGTGACAAAACACATTTTACATGCAATTTACCTTGACTTTAGATTTACATTCTTATGCCAAAATTCAATTATTCAAACTCACATATCGGTTCACTCCGGGTTTTTCCCTACGGCATCTTCAGGCATTTTACTACACGGGCGCTATCTATCTGACAGCCAGTAAAACTTATAGTTTATATGTCAGACGAATTAGTGTATATCCTCATAACTATAAAACTTTTTATTTATAGACCCGGCATTTACTTGGTAGAAATCTACTATAGCACGGTAAAAAATAGTAACAGATTAAACAAAATTTTAATTTATATGTTTAAACAAACGTACATTTACTAATCTGTATATGGTCAATTCTGATGAGGGCGTATGCCGAAATAGCTATCCACTGCATACTTTATAAAATTTGTAGAACTAAAATACATTGCTATTTTTTCGCCGTTTTTATTTTCCTTCTTTCCGCTCCTTGTACTTTTGTACAATATTTTTGATTCGTCAATGAGCATTGTTATTCAGGGCCAGACCTAGGGTGAGGCAAACGTGGCATTTTCTCAGGAGAACAAACCAACCGTGAGGCAAAAATTAAAAAAAAAAAAAACATATGAACGTGTTATGCATTGTCAACACTACAGATACTAACATAGTTTCAGTGGCCTTTCGGCGACATTGACAAATTCCCGAAGAAATTTTAAATCATACAACATCAATTCTGTGCTTGTATTACAAAAACGAAAAAATACTTACTAATTTAATAAAATACTAATTTCGTTACTTTTAATCAGTTTTCTTGTCAGTTTGAGTTATTTTAAATAGAGGTACAGAGGTGTGCGGCACAAGTTTTTTTTAATATACCTTCAAAAATTCATTGTGATTTTTTCAAACAATGTTTTATAATTTATGATATCGACTGACTGACAGGATTGCGAAACCCGGATCGTTAGCGACAAAATTGTGACATTGTTTTATAATAATGGTGGCCAAAATATTGTTTCATCAGACTGGCGCAAAAGCTAGAACGGTTCTCGGTGTTATTCAATGATTTTTGCTGATTTTTGCTCACTGCGAGGGCAAGCTTACACTCAAAAGCAAGCTACTCTTTATACAGCAACATATCTCCCAAATGTGGTGTACGCTACTCCAGTGTGGGCTTATGCTCACCAGAAACATCTGTAAACACTTCAGATTGTTCAAAATAAATCATTGCGTCAAATTTTTAATGCCCTGTGGTACGTGCGCAATTCGCTGCTACATAAAGACTTGAAAGAGCCTACAATTCGAGAGTTTGTTCGCAATATTTCTCAAAGATTTCACAGCAATGTTTTGACAAATATTATAACCGTATGCTTTATTATCTACATAATTACGACGAATCGTTCATGGCCAAGTGGGGTTCTGCTCAACGACCCCTCATAGATTTCTTGTTACAAATATTAATCTTAAAATACACAACCTCTACATCTGAAAATGGTCCACAATCCCTGGTTCACTTCCTTACGTATTGTATCTGCATATGTGTATTTATGTGTGAGTATAGTATGTAAAATATACATATAATTATAATGCATGTTGTGATCTGTATTCACTGTTGATTGCTCAGCTCTGTAGTGACTTGCGTCTGTTAATAACGTCAAGACAATTATATACATAAGAGATAAAGGAGAGCTTTTATGCTAATGCGTCATAGATCTTAACGCCCATTTATGATATATATAAATATATACATATAAAATGTATGATTCCAAGAGTTAAAGCCTCTGTGTTTTCTTTTAATCGTGTCACGTGATAGTTAATATAGAATACATTAATTTTTTACTCATTATCGTATCTCTACAGCTAGGGCATTATATTTATTGGAGTAAGAAACTGGAAAGATGAGAATATTGATAAATTCTACTCAAGGCATCATACATAAGTAATTAATCTGTGGAAGCTACGTGCACATTTATGCGCATGAAGTGATGTGTATTGAAGATAAAAAACGAAAATCTTAAACTGTCTTTTGTTAGCAAAAACTCTATTATAGTTATATATTAAATTTATCATTCAAACTCTGGTTACTTTCAGATGTTTTTTCAGTCACAAACCGACTTTCGCTTTTCAATATTTTCAGACATACGTGTGTAAAATCGTCTCATAAAAACCTTACAATATTCACTTATACTGTATGATTCTTCCCTAACGCATCAATATGTAAATTTACTACGATATTCCTGAATAATTGATGTTAATGCCATTGTTCTGAAATAAATATAACGTAGCGGGAAAAGTCATAAAAACGTATCTGCATATTATAAAGAACTAGCTGACTTTCGCGCGTTGGTGCTATCTTAGACTAAAGAAATTCAAAGAAACTCGTTATTTTAAATAATAAAAACACATTTTTAGTAATTATTTTTACAATATACGTTATGATGTATTATGACGTATGATCAAAGCCGGTTTCGCTCAATGCGAGAATTATCAGCTGATATGATACAAATTACAAACAAATTAACATTTTTATTTATAAATCAAATTACTTTAACTGAATGTATATGGTATGACTTCCTGTAAATTGTTTTCTTAGTTCTTGAACCGTTGGTTTTTTATACCTGTTTACCACCAACTCAATATTTCTTATATAAATAGACTTGTTTGTAATTTGTAGAAATCTTTACTTAAAAACCACGGACCTCCGTTATTTTTTTTATACCGTTTTAATATTATAACGCGAAACAACTATATTAGAGACGAAAAGGAAATGAGAGTTATACCCTTGGTGCCCCATCCAGTGAAAGCGATTAAAGTTATATCTAATCAGTTGATAATGTCCGCGATGAGCGAAACCGATCTTGGTCATAAAATATATCATAGAAATGGTACCAAAATATTTTTTTATTATTTAAATACATTGCATTATTTCTTTAAGTCGATATTTTTAAACATATTATTACATTATGTACATTTTAATGTCAAAGCACGCGTTTGGTGCCAAATAGTAACGACACTGAATTAATATATTTCTCTTTGCGTAGCTTAATTATTTTTGTATGTATTTTTTTAGCTTAATGAAAACATTTTTATATATACTATATATAATGAATAAATACTATTTACTTTAATCAGGAATTTTGTGGTAATGAATGGAGCCTATCTACCATTTTTTTATATACATAGACCTTATCTTTTTTTTGCACGGTGGTCTCAGGAACGTATCCCCCGTACAACACGGGATCGGGTGTTACATATTTAAATCTATTTACATTTCTATTTTCATGATTTGAAAAGCTTATTTGCTTAATCGGTTGGCAGTTGAATGTTGATTCGCAGAGCTTAAAGTTTGTTCAATAAACCGAAAGCTAATTTAAATTTATTTACTTTAGGGGTTTACTCATATTGTTAAATAGATACAACAGTCGTTTAATTTGTATGTAAACTACTCAAGCATTATTTCGTTTATGGTCACGCACCTTCTTTTTAGAATAAAATATGTCAGGCATTTTTATTTTGGCATTATAAATGGATTTGATTGTTATACTAAATGGCATTTTATTTGGATTTGACTTTTGTATTAAACATCATATATTTTTTATTTTAGTTTTTCCCATCTCGATTGTTTAAATCGAGTGGTATATCAAATGTACATATATATCCCATTAAAGCTATTTTTTAACTTGAACGCATTAACCCGTTCACCGCTGCGCAATATTTCAAAAATTAATTCATCAGCATTGGTTTTAAACAATCTTTTGAATATTATTAGGAAAAATTACGCCATATTTTAAAGTTCAAAAATAAGCTTTAATGGGAGAGTTTTGACACTTTAACAGTTTTATTATTTGAAGTATTAGATTGATGTCAGCATTTAAATTTAATTTCAACAAACAAAATTTATAAAAAATAATTGTAAATAAATAAAATAGTTTATCTACAAATATACGAATATAATTCAAAATTAACGCTCGTCGTTATGTCTATGTCTTATGTCGCTAGAAAAAGTGTCACAACTCAAAAATAATAGCTTTGAAAATTTTCTTGCAGGTAAGGGATATATATTACATATCTTAAGGTATAACAGATTTTTGTAATCATTTAGCTACCATGGTGAAAAGTTATGTAATCGTGACGATATCTGTTACTTTTATTACCAGTTGTATAGAGTAAAAACAGACATATGTAGGGAGAATTATTCATCGCAGGTTTTACTGTTTGTATATTGCTAGTTTTTTGGACATCGCTAGGATCGGCATTTATTTTATCAAACCAATAAGACATTAATTTACAAACACGATAAACCCCTCTTGCGATTGTATACAAGTAAATTCATTCTGGACCATTCTTTTATGAAATTAAACTGAAGCTTGACCTATATAACGTCATTGGCCAAGAAACGTATCCGCAATGCGGGCGTTAATAAAACTCTGCTTAGAATAATAGGGGTCTCAAACTATTGTGCTTTTTGAGATGTTTTTGCAAAATAACAAAAGCTATTGAAATCTTTACTGCGATTTGATATTTTGGGTGACTCGGTAGATACCGTTTGCCTTTACATTCTGATTGCTAACTTCTCAACTGCTGAGACGGCGGATTGCAGTGTATTGATTGTTGATAAAGTTTACTTTTATATCGATCTTTAAGATTTATATGTTGTATTGATTTTTTTAAATAGTCCATATTGGAGTAACTTTTATTTGGCTCATCAGAAATGGGTTAATTTACGATTTTTGCGGCGTGTTTTACATCAATACCAGGGTTGTGGAGTCGTTAAACAAAAACACGACTCTAACTAAAGAAATGTTTGATTTTGTCAGTTTTTTTTTCTTATCTTTCCTCTTTATTATTTATGTACATTAAAATAAGGATCAACAAATCTCTTCGGTGAGTAGAAAAGTTTTTCATATTATGCATATTATAAGAAATGCACATGCATTAAAGTAATCTGACCAATCCCGCTAATTGTTCATTGAGATATTCTTTAAAATCGTCTAATCGAAAAAGTAGTCAAAGATGCTCATTTTCACGACTCTGGCTCCGACCATAATACCGCGACTTCACGACTAGTTACTCGTCTTCACAGAACTGAAATATAATACATTCAACACACTTTTATTAATTGTTTTTGACGTATCATTTAAATATCTTATTTATCTTAACTGTATCGCAAATACAATACTGATGACATTCACGTTTGACAGTCTTATATTGGTTTAAGTTCCAAATGCTGCCGACGGCCATGATATAATGGTTGATCTTTTTTTTTATGAATTTTCCGATTAATTAATGTTGGAAATGTGTCGAATCCCTGAAAACATTTCGATAAGGGTGCGTCAAGCGAATTCGGTTAGTCAATCACGCGATGCTGTCGCAATATTTTAGATTCGCTTCTGATACAACTCGGCTATTAGTTCTCATAATATAATATTCATACATTTAAAAATCGTTCTCGAAATTTAATATATCCAAACACAATGTTTCTCAATATTTTTCAACGTTTACTTTTTATTATTTGACATTCTGATATCATTTTTTTCTTCACTGTACCATTTTTATTTACAACGGCATTCTTAGCGCGACTAATGTGTATCGCCGAAAACGTCAACTTTAACCGGATGGCTGCCTGAGACGAGATATCTCAATATCTTTAAACATACTTTCCTCCAAAAATATTCCTCTATTAAAATGATTATTTTACAGGACACACACTGGTATCTATAAGAAAGTATTAAAAAGATTTTACCATAACTGTAAAGAATTTATACATCGATTTTTCGCGATTTATTCGAGTGTTCGAACTGTCACTTGACAGATCTCGATAGTTTAAAAGTTACTAAAATCAGTTTTCTTAAAAATTCTTCAAGAAAACCTGCTTTTATATGATATAACAATTAGTTGGTGAGTGGTGAGTTTATCTATAATTTCTGTATATAACATTAAAAAGAACGTCGGAAATTCACTTAATTTTGTTACAAATTACAGCTGGCGTGCTGGGTACAGACGTATATTTTTCTGGCAGCTAAAGGATTAAATGGAATTTTTCGAATTCATTTCTGCACCCAATGTAGCCTCCCATTAACGTCTCTTTTTAAAGTTGAATTAGAAAAACTTAGCTAGTATAAAAATAGTATTTAGTAATTAACTAATCGCTCTCGATATACATATTTTTTAGCTTCAAGAGCAGGTGTGTTTGAAGGAGTTGTATTCACAACAAACATTTCGTTTGTAAAGTTTTTATTAAACAGAATGTCGATTGTCTAACATAATCACATCGTTACGTAAATTTGACTTATTTCTGCTCTGACCCGTTAAAAGAAATTTAAAAATTCAGGAGTTAGATTATAAAATTGTTTGTTTATTTACAATATATATATATAATATATTTCATGTCCAGCCGTTGCACAAAGGGGTGGTCTGATTTACTTCCAGAAGGATCACTTCCGTCCCACATATAATCTTATTGTCATAGACACCTATTGTTTCATTTAGAATTTTGAAAATTTAGTGTCATTGTTTTAAAGTAACAAGCTAGGCCGTTGAAACAGGAGAGAGGATGTGGTGTGTGCCTTTTCTGCACAGCTATATAGATATAGATGAGCAAATCTTAGTTTAAGCATAGTTCCGACGATGACGTGAGCCGAAATAGCTATTAACTATATTTGTTAAAAATAATTTTGTAGAACTAAAATACATTGCTATTTTTTCACCGTGTTATATCTCTACATATTAGACGCTTGCCAATAAATTTAAAAAAATACGATACGAGTTGTCAAGAACACCAATGTGCTTAGAAATCCACTGAATGCTGAAAAACACGACTTCAACTAAAAATATATATAATTTTATTAAGCTTTTTCCTGCCTTTCCTATTAAAGATCAACTAAACAATCGTTATTTTTTTCGTGTGTTAACTCAATGTAGCGCTAAGATCCAAGAAGTACTAAAGTCAGAGTTCTTCAAGTCTCCTTTATTTTTTGCGTATTTTTTTAGTTGCATTTTTCATCCATCGTTACCGACGTAATTGATTTTAAAATAATCGCTTCAGAGCTAAGCAATCCTTAGTGATACTGATCAACGTGGACATTATAGTTGATATGAGCTTTCTTTTACAAGCTATATGTTCAGTCCAATTTGATATGATAAACATTAAAATTTTAATTAAACGCAATACTTCTTAATTATTTTTTTAAATATTTTATTTTTTAATAGTCTTAATGCAGCCCGGCAGATAACGGGTTAATGTTTCTCAGTTAGTTGAACGACAATTGAAAAAAACAAATGTTTATTCAATACTATAATTCTGTGAATCATTCACCGGATCTGTCCAGTGGCGCTACTTTTGTGCTTGTTCCAAAAAAGACACGGTTTTATAATATTAGCTAGATTTAAAAAAAATATATAGGTCACACATTAGGTCAAAAGTTCCGATAAATTGCCGGGTCAATGTTACGATGGCGCCGCATATTGTATCAATGACGTTGAAGATAAGAGAAAAAAATATCAAAATAAGGCGACGATAATGTGCGTCGCGTTATCACGTTTTGCCAAATTACACATATTTCAGTGACATATTTTTTACATTATTCTGAATCATACCGAGTATAGAAAGGCGAAAGGACGTAACCCTCGATTTTAACCATGTGGGACGATTGGGGGATTTGCCATACCCCAAAAGCCTGCAAATGGTCCAAAACAAAAATCTACTAATAGTCTTTTTTTTTTTTTTGGGATATCAAATTCATGGAGCGTTAAGATCTATGACGCGTCAGCATCAGAGCTCTTCAGATCAGGTCTCCTCCATCTCTCATATATAGATTTAACTTGTTGTAATTGTTGTGTCATTGTTGACAACATTAGGTCGCAGCTGAGCCGTGGAACCCACAATGAGTGCAGCTCATGCGGACACCATACGCATTACATTCACTCACGCATACGCGTGCACACAGGCACACACACAGCCACACGCATGCATATACAATACGTAAGGAAATAAAATTAGAAAGTCATTTTCAGATGCCGAGGTTGTCCATGTTGGGATTAAGATCTGTAACAACAAACCTATGACCGATTAGTCACAAACGCGTCCTGATTTTTACGGGTACGACCCTTCACAGGAATCTCCGAATAAACCCCATCATGGACCATGAAGCTGACCATCCCAACACAAGGATCTACCCCCTACTTTCATTATGAAATTTACTTTCGCTCTTATACAATATAATATAAACATCATGAAAAGTAACTATTTTTTAGCCAGTTCACTCACGTACATCCGTTTTTGTTGAAATTTTCCATAATGGACTCTTTCTTTCACATTCGTTGTGGAACAGTGAAAGCAATTTTGAAATATTTAAACGATTAATATAATGTGACACAAATTTGAGTTATACTCGTACTACATCATACAATTAACATCCATTTAATGGCGCCGGTGATAAAATAAATTTAATCTAGAAAGTTTGAGAAGCCCTATCGAGGTAAAGTTTCAGGTCCGCTTACTCCATAAATTTATTACCGTTAATTTTGTGACATCGCTTGATAATTTATTACGTTTCGGTTTTCCCTTAATGTATGATTTTGTTTTTATTGCCATCTAGCGTTTAACCTTTCAAACAATTACGTCGTGAATATTTTTGGATATTTTTTGTTTATCGTAAATATTATGTAAGTTAAAATAGACGCTGAACATAGGTAACTCTGTCTTGTTCTTTTTTAGTTGCTTTTTTTTTCTAAATCAATATTTATGTTCTAAAACAATGCGGATGTTTCCCAGCATTATCAATTCCTAAGGGGGGGGGGGGGCTAGTGTACATGATCATAAACAAAAATCCTGCTCATAAATGAAAATTTCAAATCATATTATTTATAATATGGATATCCTGCGTATATGTCAAATGAAAATCCTTTAAGGTAAATAAGTTGAATCTATACCAGTGGTTCTCACGTGAATTTTCACTGTGGCCGCATTATAAACATTAGCTGTCCTATGGAAAGTCTCGTGGCCGCACCAAATGTGATAAAAATAATTTTGACACTCAATGATCTTTCACAATATACAGTTGTAGGTAAAATCGGCAAAATTAATAAAGCAATCATTGTTAATTCTTTATATTGACTTAATTCACGGCCAACGTATTACAGTTTTAGTATTAAAACGGTCCTTTACTTAAAATCTACTAAATGCTGGATATGTCAGGTTTATTCAATCAATTTTTAAATCATAATAATTTTACAAATTCATTCGTAAAAAAAGATTTTTTTTTTAAATATCAATATTTACTACAAAACTGTTGGTGGCCGCAGCAAAATCCTCTGGTGGCCACACATGAGAACCGCTGATCTATACTGTGTTAAATATAGAGAGAAATTGAGAATATTTCATTCTTTATATGAATTTGAAAATTCAAATATCTCAATAGATGGCATTGACTGATATATCAGCGTGGTCTTTTGGACACAAACAATAATAAAGAAAATAACAATTTGTATTTCTGTATTTTTCAGGGCGTTCAGACTTTGTGGGCGGAATCGACAATGAAGCTCTTGACTTCAGTCAGCTGGAGGCTTTCATCGCAGGAGCCGTTCCCGGAGCGTACTTTGCAGCCACCTTAGCTGCGTCAGATGATCAGCAAGCAAGTGCTACTCCTGGGTAAGTCACCTTAAATACTATATATTATATTTGCAAGCTTTTATTCAAACAATAATTTTAGCATTATTATTAAAAATATACAAGGTGCTATATATTGACTACTTTAGTTGATGTCGAATTTGATATTGAGCAGAATTTCAACCTTAAAGCATTTAATTTCTGAGCTAAAGTTCACCCTCCAATTTTCTAAAGTTTCTGTAGTAACTTTATTATTCTACAGGCTTAGAATCGCAATATGTTTACTTACTAACTCCCAACATCTCAAATGCTAAGATGTCCGATTAGGGTGTATTGATAACTCTCCCTCAAAATGACGTAGCAATACTAACAGTGTTAAACTTTGATGTTTAAATTTATATTTGTGTTAACCACCAACCCTGAATATTTCAAAAATTAATTCAGTAGTATTGGTGCTAACTTTCCTAGATCATTTCTTTATGTATTGTATTAGGTGTAGTAAAACGTCCTGACGTTTTTTTCAAACGCATGTCTTAAAATCGGTCGGCTTCGGGCCTTTGGTTAAATAAGATGTCATAATATTTTTTTTCGTGTTGTGCGACATCTCAAGTTACGTTCCGTATAGAAAAAAAATATGTTCATTTTTTTATGTTAAAATATGTTAGTTTTCAGTTGTCGCAAAAAAAAACATTTGCGACGTTTATGGAGACGTGTTAAAGGTTCAAAAATGTCAGAGATGATTTAAAAACTTAAATCTGGCAATTTAAGCATTGAACACTACCCTCGAAGTGGACGACCTCACACAGTGGATGAAGTCGCCCTGAAAGCTGAAATTGAAAAAAATCCTATGCTAACAAAAAAGGAATTGTCCAATATAGTCGTTACTAAATGGTCCATATCACAGAAGTACCTGAAAAGGCTGGGAAAAATTCGAAAAGTAGGAATTTGGGTGGCACACGCGTTGAGCGATCGGAACAAGGCGCAGCTACTAAGCGCGTGCCAATTGCTGCAAAAAAAAACACACTTCACGACCATTTTTTCTAAACCTGTTTATCGGAGATTAAAAGTGCGTGTTATGTACGAATATATCGAAGTAAAAACAATATCTAAATCGTGGACAACAACCAATTCCGACCCATCGAACTGGTTTTCACACAAAAAAACTTTTACTTTGTGTTTGGAGGGATTTCAAAGGAATAATTCATTATTAAGTGTTAAAATATGGTGAAACTATGACGGCACAAGTATACTGTGACTAATTAAACAAATTAAGTACAGCTTTGACCAGAAAGAGGCCGGGCAGGATGAATAAACGCAACGTTATCCCTGCAACACGACAATGAGCGACCGCATGTGGGGAATATGACCTGGGAAAAAGTCCAGGAGTTGGGTTGGAAAACTTTATTGCATCCACCTTATATACCAGATCTAGCACAATAGGATTACCATTTATTCTGTTTAATATAAAAAAAAAATTAGGGATAAAATATTTCAAACAAAAAATGAAGTGAAAAACGCTATTTCCTACTATTTTAATTCCAAATCAGTAGAGTTTTTTACTGAATGGATTTTAGACTTGTCTAATAGGTAGCAGAAGGTTATAGATAGACAGAGAGATTACTTTTTTTAAATAAACATTAAAAAAAAATACTAATTAAAACACTTTGAGTTTCATTTAAAAAAATCGTCAGGACTTTTTACTACACCTAATATATGCATGCGTGTATCTGTGTGTGCGTTTATATGCATGTGTATGTGCATATAGGTATAATATATGGGGATACAAATATAAATATAATGCTTGCATGTGAACGGAATTCACTATGGATTGCTCAGCTCTGCAGTGATTTATGTCTGTCAACAACATCATGACAATTATACAAACTAATAAGTCAATACATTAAAGATAAAAGAGACTTGAAGAGCTCTAATGCAAATGCGTAGTAGATCTTAATGCTTCATAAATTTGATATAAAAAAAATCAACACACTGCTATCAGTCATACCAACAGTTGAAACGGTAACAGTCATATGGTTAAAAGATAGCTTGATTTGTCATGAAAATTTCCATAAGTTTATTTTACACCAACACAATTCAATTATTTTTTGTGTTCAAAGAGTTAAGTATTGGTTATCAATATTATTTTTTTCTTTCAGTCATCATCTACCAGAAAGCCCGCCAGACTCAGGCTCGGAGCATCCATACAGCCCAGCCGAATCCCAAGGGAATTTACACCAATCCATAATGGCGCCCCCGCCTATTTCTCCGTCCCACAATAGTAACAACGCTAACAATAACAACAATTCACAAATCGGTATGACCCCCCCGACAATTGTAATGAATACACCCCAACAGCAGGTATACGCGGAGCTGAAAACCTCCCCTATGCCTCAACACCTGATGGCGCAGCACATGATGCCATTACTCAATGATGGATTCGTCCAGTTGCATCATCACGAGCACTTGGGTCACCAGCACAGTCTGGACACGGAGAGCAGGCAAAATTTGATGGAAATCGGTGCTATGGGGGGGCAGGATATGATACGTGTGGAGATGGGAAACGATGGAATCGTCGGTGGAAGTGTCGGTTACCCTGGTAGTATTATTGGTAGTGGAGTTTCACAGCAGTCGAAGAAGAGAAAACTTTCTGTCGACGGAAGTGTTTCACAAGGATCGCTTGGAGTTAAATGTGAGCCAGGTATGCAGTCTTTTTTGAGCACCGATGATCAATTAATTGTTTCCCAGTCATATCCACCAAAACACTCGGTAAAGGATTCTTTTGATGAAAAAATTCAGTAAAACCAACTATAAATGTTCAAAAAAATAACCTTTATTCAAGCCAAATCAGTTTCTTTATTAGAACACCGCATTCAGCATAGCCTTCAACCAAAACTAAACTTATTTATTGAATAAGCATTAACTTGGAAGAACTCTTACTTGTAACATAATTACATAATATTAGATAATTTTTTGTTGTTGTCTATCTTCTTTTAAAAGATTTAAAGCTTAGCTTAATTAATGTAAGTTTAATATATGTTCTGATGGTGGCGTAAATGAAATAGCTATCAATGACCATATATAACAAATTAATATATAATAATAACTAAATATTTTGTTATTATTACCATTTATGTTTCTTTTAGCCATTCCTGAAGAATCAGCTCCCCGCAGTCATCAACCTGCTCCTCATGTGCTGGTCACTCTTGGTGGAGCATTACCTGCGGGTGATCCGCAAGATCAGAATGGCGATCCGGCATACCAGTGCATCCGGTTTCAACCATTTCAGCAAACCGCTTGGCACACCCTCTGTGATCAATCGCTGAAACATTTGTAAGATTTCTTTATTATGATTGATTTAATAAGTATCATTTACCCTATGTAATTGGGCATACATTTAAGCATTTGCTTTTAAAAGCGTTACCAATCTACAAAGCTGGAAAACAATATATAATGAATCATACCTCCATCAAAATACATACAGCATTGGTTGTCAAATTAGGTGACTGAAATATTTATAAATTACTTACAAACAAACATATATTTATTTTTATATTGTAGTTTGATCTGGGAAGAATATTTTTAAACTTATTATCTCAAAAAGTGAATATTCAATAATATTAATTAAATGATTCACATTAACATTCAAATAATTTACTAAAACCTTTTTTTTTTGTGAAAACTGTTGTGTGCAAGCTAATTTTTATGTTAAATAGTATTTTACTGAGAACACTGACACTACTAAATTAATTTTTAAAATAGTTAGTTTCAGAATATTTTTCACGCTACTCAACAGAGAGCTGGTTAATCCAACAAAGTTGAAATGTAGTGCCTTTTGTCATAAGCAAACTTTAAAGAGTGGAGTGGCCAAATAGTAAAATATCAAACCAATAAATAATTTGCGACTATTTCTCCATTATTAATTATTTGTTATTTTTGTTGTTGTTATGCCAGGAGTCCATGTTATCATTTCATAACATATTCTTAGAAGTAACTCTGTCTATCGGTCTCACAAGCTGCATTGGATTTTGCATTGTATTAATATACCCTTTGAACAATTCTTTTCAGACCTGCTCCTCATTACCGTGTAGATGCAGATAAAGGATTCAATTTCTCAAATTCGGATGAGGCCTTTGTCTGTCAGAAGAAGAATCATTTCCAAGTGACGTGTCACGCACAATTAAGAGGAGATGCACAATTTGTGAAGACACCGGAAGGGTTCAAAAAGATCACAAGCTTCCATTTGCACTTTTACGGAGTCAAGGTTAATATAATGAAATTTACTAAAACAAATCAAAGTATGATGATAGCATCAGAGACGGAAGAGTGCAGTACATTTATAGTTGGTACTTAAAATTATAGCAAGAAGTGTAGTGGGAAGATTATGTTTTAATGCATTTTTTACTCTACCGAATTGTCCATTTCGTTCCATATCTTTGAGTCTCATATCAAAACGACTGCATTTATTAGCACTTTATACCAAAGAAAACTGCTTGACGATTACACATTAGTTGGTGTTACTAAACCAAAATAACGAATTCAAAATGTGATGTATGTTAATTCATTTTAAGCACTTTTTTTAAATTGATAACATCCACTACAATATCTAAACTGTTTAAAAATCTGAAGAAATTATTTTAAAAAGTCATTGACACTTGGAAGTGTTGTAGAAAGTTTATATTTTCATGTATTTTTGAATTTGCCAACTTCTCTTTTTTAGTATATATCCTCGAATTGTATATCACAATAACTGCATTCAATTTCAATTCAATCATTGCATTATTATATAGAAAACTGCTCTATATATGCATATTACTAAACCAAAATGATTAATTCAAAATGTGATATATGTAAATTTTTACATCATAAATTCAAAATCATTTATTTTTCTTCAGGTGGAAGCTCCAAACCAAACCATTAAAGTGGAACAAAGTCAGTCAGACAGATCTAAGAAACCTTTCCATCCTGTTCTGTAAGTTTATTATGAATTTGTTTATTGATATTCCATTGACAATTCATGTGTTTATATATTATTTATGAGCTAAGTAAATGTTTTGATTTCCTTTATCTTAAATCGGTTTTGTTTGATTATTGGTAAGGAATTTATTTTATAAATCGCAGCTTTAATTCCAGGGTTGACCTACAAAACGGCCAGGTGACCAAAGTAACGGTCGGCCGGCTACACTTCTCCGAGACGACCTGCAATAACATGAGAAAGAAGGGAAAACCAAATCCTGATCAAAGACACTTTCAGTTAGTTGTTGGACTCCATGCTCACACGCATGATCAGCATTACCCTGTCGCCAGTCAAGCCAGTGAAAGGATTATTGTCAGGGTAACTACTACATTTGCTTTTGTTTTCAGTTTTTCTTTTTGTAGCCAAGCCCTTGTGTCCCAACGACATTGAGGTTTAACTCCTGGTAAAAAATGCTCCATTCAATTTACGTTTTAAGTAGTAAAATTGAATTCTATTTCAATTCTGAATTTGCAATATTGATAATCATCTGGTGTAAGTTTCTAAGTAATACAAAAAGATCTAACTAATAACTAAAAAGAACTAATACAAGAAAAACCGTCTACATAATGTGAAATTCTATTTATGAATTAGAGAGAATGTTGTACATTCCATTTAATTCTAAAATGATTTTTTTTGTGTATATCTTAGGCTTCAAATCCTGGGCAATTCGAATCAGATGTGGACCTCTGCTGGCAGCGAGGAGTTACTCCAGATAGCATCTTCCACGCAGGGCGAGTCGGTGTAAATACTGACAGACCTGATGAAACTTGTGTTATACATGGTAACTATTTAACAATGATATTACATAAATCCCTTTTTTTATAACACACTTGGAATGTATGCTGTTTTTTTTACTTTGCCATTTATTGTAACAATTCCCATTTCAAAGCTCGGAGCCGACAGTCAGGTAACTCATTATGCTTGGGTAATCGAAGGTCTTAGCTTTTCTTGACAATACTATTATGTTATGAAATATTTCAATTTATTTGTATGTTTTTACATGGATGTATGTGTTTTCTAGCCATTCACTAAACTATATCAAATGTTTTTAATCAAATTTCTATTGTTGTTTCCAAATTATGTCTTTCGTGATAGATGCACGGTCAACCATTGTTTCGATACTTCAATAATATCTTTTCTTCAATGCCTTTGTTGTTTGACTTCAGGTAACCTTAAAATAACAGGGCACATTGTTCAACCAAGTGATGCTCGAGCCAAGCAGAACATCGAAGAGTGTGATACGGCGCAACAGTTGAGAAATGTACAAAACATCAGGGTTGTGAGGTTGGAATACGATATTTGCTTCAAAAGTTTCTATTTTATTTTTCCTTACTTGGTATAATATTAGTATATTAACTGAGTGCTGAACAATTTTTTTAAGCATTTGCCAAAATTGCTTGAGATGTTTCCAATTTTTCTAAATGAAATGACAATTATCAATCATTTCTAATAATTCATTTTGCTTTATACAGATAAATAATAATCAGGAATAATTGTATAAACATATGTTGACTGTCACTTCTTGATGGGAAGGCATGATATCTAAAATAATAAAAACACATTTTTAGTACTATTATATTTCTACGATATGTTTTATGATAGGGACCGGTTTCGCTCATTGCGAGCATTATCAACTGATAAGTATTTTTTTATTATTCAAAAATATAATTCATAAATTTCAAGCGTCTCTATTGAAAGATCCTTTATATAAGTGATGCAAACTGTATAATGTATGTCAGTTATGTTATATATGTGTGAAAAAATGCATGAAGATGCCGTAAGGGTGAGTGACAGCACATATGAAACAACTCTAAAAATTCATAATTGATTTTTAATTTCTATCAAGCACTTATCGAATCCGATCTTGATAGCACTAAAAATGTGTTTTTAATTTAAGAAAAAAAATAATTTTCCAATATTGTAGCATCATTCGCTCGTCTAGCATTTTATCAGATTCGTGTACCTTATTGTAATCCCCTATCCAATAGAAACAAATCAAGGTGAAACCAATTTGGATGAAAATAATTTATATGTGTATCGAAATACAAACTAGGTGAGTTATACTGCTCAGGCTTAAAATATGTGCGTTCATAGGGGATGATAAACTCCCACACAAGCACAGTGTAGCATTCGAATGGTTAAAAATGAACTTCCACAAATTTATAGCTGGATCCATCAAAAAAATCTATGAATATTATAACATATTATTTTCACAAAGGTAATATATAAAAAAACCTACACTTTTGAAAAAATACCCCCATTATGAAATAGTAAAACATTGATTTCTCGTTTCAGGTATAGCTATAACCCTCAGTTTGCCCTACACTCAGGCCTTGGTACAGCAAATGACATGGACGCAATTCATACTGACACGGGAGTGATAGCTCAGGAAGTTAAAAAGGTTTTGCCGGAAGCTGTCAAAGAAGCTGGTGATGTGGTTTTACCTAATGGAGAAACTATTGATAAGTTCTTAGTTGTTAATAAGGTAAATATGAGAATATTATAATATCCTTACGGGTCTGCTGTGCAGTGATTATCATTTTTGACTTTCATGACGGACCACACAGTCTTGTATCCATCCTAGTTAAAACAGCATTTTTTTTCAATCAACTTATCAATTCTGTTTGAAGACATTACACACATATATAGAGTATTTGTGACTTCATCCTACCCTGTATGGAATCTTAAAGAATGTAGCAAGAACAGATAGCTAGCCTCTAATTCTTTTCTAGCTTTATACGTTTTAACCCTACTATCTTTGTTAAAAGAAAGGTTAGTTTCTTAAAAAAAGCTTTGATATTCAATCTCATCAATATTTGAGTAGCTACAAGCCAAAACAGCCTATGCAACAACTGTGTTAAACTGAGGTAAATGAAATGCATTTACGGATAAATAATAAATGAAAATTACATTGATTTTATTTTCACAATATATCTAACAGATAAAATCTTATATTTACACAATTCTGACAACAATAGTACAATGTCAAGATTATATTATTCACTGGACGCCATTTTGTTGTGAGATAGTACAGGTGTGGCATCATAGAATATTAATAAAATTATTTTCCCAGAAAAATGATTTTTTCAATTAGTAACTTGAACAAATTCTTTCATTTGTTTTCAGGACCGTATTTTTATGGAAAATGTTGGTGCAGTAAAAGAGTTGAGCAAAGTGACAGATCATTTAGAAAACAGAATTGATCAATTAGAAAAAATCAACAGAAAGCTTTGCAAAATCAGTTCTCTTCAGCGTAGAGAAAGCACCAGCACCGGTATGTAACCCTCTATGATGATCTGTGGCAATTTTAAATGAAGCTATTATTTATTATATTCAAAATTACGTTTGCAGTTGCATCACGCTTTTCGACATCGACAAACAACTCGATTTCGGGAAAATCTAATCATAGTGAAGGCAATATCTCGATCGGCCACTTCTGTGACATCGCCAACATTCCTGTTCCATACCGCAGACATCCGCCACAATGTTGCCAGCGCCACAGCAAACACAGTCCAACAAAATTAAAAAACCCCCCATATTGTGCATCCAATGAAAAACACAACAAAAACCACTCATCGAAATACGGCAACTTCTATCACACCAACAAAATGAACGCCTGCGTCAAATATTACACTGCAAAACACCACAGTTTGACTAAAGAAATATATGACCACCACAAAAATCATCATTGCGAACATGTCTCCAAGCATTCTCCGGTGCATTGCGCCAAGCGGCAACAAAATCACACAAATGAAAGAGTCACTATAGACTGCGGTAAAAAAAACAGTTCATTTTTCCTGCCATTTAAAAGTACAGGAAATCATACCAATAGACAAGAAGACAAAAAATACCCAAAAGATTGTTCCGTTTCTATGATGACCATTATGAAAGATGACGAGAAGTGTTCTGCTTCGTCACTAAGCAGTTGTGATTGGTCGAGAGATGATATCTGCTGCGGCGAAGTTAACAATGGCGGTAACATTTGCAGAGGACCGTCTTCTGTGTGTTGCGGTAACTTGACAAGAAGCGAGCGAAGGTTCTATAGACGAGAAGTACCCTTCTCAAATAAATTTATTCAAGTCGTGATCGGAATACTTGTTCTTATAATGGCTTTTTGGTAAGTAAACTTTAAATTGAAATATACGTTTACAGTTACGTTTATGACAGTTAGATATGTCCACAGAAAAAGTTTTTTGTTTCTACGGCCCTAGTTTTGGTAGGTTTCTGTAAAAGTGGCAACACTTAGCTACAACAATCTGAAGTTTTTTCAATCCTTATGAAATACAATATTAAAAGTTTTTATAATATATTTGACGAAACAAAGACACTGCAGTTGACATTTATGCTTAGATAAATGCATAGATTCCCTTTATACTTCCAATAACTAGTTTGTTGAAATTTCTTTTAGCTTGGCTGCTATTTCAACTCTATATTTCATTGAACACCATCAAAATAATAGAGTTAATCTAGAAAAAATACTTCCCCATAAAGGGGTTCTAAATTATCGAGATAAGTCTGGCAACTCTCACAATCATGACAACCAAAACTATCACGAGCCGAAGGCTAACCAGTCGAAAGAACCGCCAGATCGAAAATCGGATTATCAGATGTTGAACCGCTACGAAGAAGTTCAGGATGCAATCCGGCACATATCTATGAAACAAGATGGAGGACCGGTTCGTTCTAATGATTCTCCACATAGAAATCCATTTATAACTACTGAAATGTCCAATTTTATAGACAGCAGTAAGAGCTCTGTGAATCCAAATGCAGAGGTAAGAATATTTAAAATGACATTAGTATGACTTATTCAAATTCGGTTAATTACACCTATCTTTTCATATTTCAATGTATAGTTTACTAGTACAATTCATTAACTTTTCTATTGTCCCATTTCTCCCAATTCTCTCAATCAGCATATTTTTACACTAAAACTACTGAATTAATTTTTAAAATATTCACTGTTGAGATATTCTTTAGATAATTCAGCAGGGAATGGGTTATATCTGTAGGTTTAGCTAAGCTAAATTTTGCTAACATATAGTTCTGACAATCGTGCAAAGTAAAATAGCTAAAATCTTCTGTATTTAAAAACTTGGTTACTAATTTTTTTAAACTGTCGAAACTTTGTACATTTTCACATCTTTCATCACTCATAACCCGGGATTTTCCTTTCGACATCTTCCGGTATTCTATCATATGAATGCAATAGAATTGACACATAGTAAATGGAATTACATAGCTGTACCACTAAGAGCCAAATATATATCTGAAATAAAAATAATTACCATTGATTTGATTATAATGGCATTCAATTTGTATATGATAATGTTATAAACAATACATATTGTTAATGAGTTTTTGATAAAAGGATTTTACCATAAATATAAATCAACTGTCATAAAATGCGATTGAGTAATTAGAAACCTAGAGATTCCGACTTATTTAAAATTTGTAGGTTACTGTGGGATTAAACATCATGTGACATAATATAGGAAGTGAGTGACAAACCTAAATTATTGATTATCTTTTCCTATTAAAAATATTTTACAATAATGATTGATATCATTACAACCCTTTATTTCAGATCACAAAGGTGCCTTCCAAACTACCCTACACAGTGAAAAGCATGACCTGGTCTACAAAAGATACCCCAACTACAGAAGCCACAACCTACAAGGGTAACTTTTAATATATCCTTCTCCTCAGCACCACACGAAGAATTGACATGCACAAACCACTATCCTTAACCCATCCATACAAAAATATAAATTTTTCAAATGTTAATTCAGTAGTGTCGGTATTAATCAACTGACTTCTAATGCCTTAATTGCTTAAATCAGTGTTTACCAACCTTTTTACATCTACAGACCAATAAAAAACTCCACACATCACCGTTTGCTAAGAAATGGTTTAGATGGTCAACTGCAGTATATCAATTCTCAAAAATATTAGAGTGAAAAAGGAAATTACCGTGCAACCTAATATTTTTGTTGAAATATAGCCTAATTTGTCCTGGTAACTTTATAAGTTGTTTTAGCACCATCACTGCTGATTTTTTTTCAATGTTAGCATATCCTTTATAAGACTCAACAGGAAACTGATTAAGATTAAAAAAAATAGCAGGCGAAAGCCAGCTTTCAAAAAATAATTAATTTGTAATATACTGTAAATTCTTTATATTATTACTAAATTGTGACATCATGTTCTCAATAGGTGTAAGAAAATAGTTTTGTAAAAGCATATTCACCTACCGCCACACGGTTTGGAAAGCCTGGTCAAGTCTATATAACAACAAACAAAATCGATTTCTTTGGAATATGTTTCTATTTATGTCAATCTCCAAGCAATGAAGAATCATCAATCAAACGCAATTGATTTTATTTTCCAGTCATTTAATCCCATTGTATTATATTTCACATTCATTCATATATTATTTATTTTTCAGAATCAACCAAAACCACACAACCCCATATTCCAGTTCTGAGCAACGACAATGATTTGGAGCATGCCTTACACACAACAGTTCCTAGTAAATTGAAATCAGTTTTAGGTACAAATTTCATTTATTTTTTAAGTTGTTTAAGTGCAATGCAAAAATGTGCTCAAATATAATTAAAATTTGGCAAGCAGCTGTGGGGAGAGTCAGATATTCTTTTATTTTAACCTGTGGATTGGCAAAGTTTTTTACTGACAGTAATTTAGAGGGCGAGGTTTTTTTTATATAAAAACATTTAAGGTATTTACTATCATTAAAAAGAAAGACATTTAAATTATAAAACACAATGCTTGGTACTCTTTCCACAATTTTACGTTAAGATTAGGACCAGCTTCGCTCATCGAGAGCGTTAAATGACATCATGACGACAAGATAACAAAACTTTCTCTTTAACAATATTGGACGAACGATGGAATCGTGCATAATAAGTGACAAAATTTTGTCATACTAGTGAAAAATATTTATAAATATATCAACATTTACTGTAAAACTATTGGTAACCTCACATGAAGACCACTGCTTTATCATGATATAAAATATAATTACCCTAAAGCCTTCTTAAATATTCATTTATAATTCTAGATTATTTGAAATCGCAAACGACACGCCACGGCGAACTGTTGGATTTCCAAAACAGTCTAATGCAGAATTCAGAGTATTCCATGATGGAGAATGGCGCCATCTACAAGACCATAAGTCCCATCGGTCGACCAGTAAATTGCCACGCTACAGAGTTTGGTCACAGAGATGGCGTTGCCGGCGCTATTGAAGGTTGCGAGGTTGGTTAATCCTCTATTAAATTTAATATTTACATATATTTTACACTGTCTTTCTGAGGTAAAGCATTTTGTATTGATTAGATGCAGTGAGATATATATCGAAATGATTTGACTTGATTATGACATTGATTTTCCGTAGAAGTATAAGATTATAAAATTTTTACTTGTTTCATGCTAACAATAGTTTAAGGACTGCAACATTTGGATATTGCCTAATGGACAGGTAACTGTTAATTTATTATCAAAGTATTTAATTTAAGTTATCGATTAAGTGTACTTGGTAGAATTTTGGAACTCAAATTTGAATCATTCAAACTCTGTCCACTGCCACATCTTTTGTCATGCAGGATCTGCGATTCGAGATCAAGCCACGCTTTCGGATGCGGCAGACATTAGAATGACATTATATATTCCACATTTACAGAGCTTGTGCAATTAAAAATTGATTGAGGATTTCTGTATTCAATATTAAATTTAATCAAATAATAATTATTTTTGCAGGTGTTCTGTTGCGTTGATATTTCGGATATTCCTAAACAAGCCAGCGCTGAAGATACCGAATCGGTAATAGATGATCTAGAATCACCTCCCAATTCGAACATAGCCGAAAACATAACAGATGCAAGAGTGATAGCCGTGAAAAGTGAATTACTTCCAAAAAAAACAAAAGATGTACAGCTGAAAAACATTCAAAGACATGGTCCAGAGACACCCAAGAACATAAAAAATATTCCTAAGTACGAATACATTGATCCAGATCAAGGAGAACTCCAGTTTGAAGGTATCATCAATGATTCGAAAGACACGAATAACGTTCTGCCTAGTGTTGACCCGGAAGAGAGAATCGTCAAAAAAACTAAAACTGTACCCGTTGCAATCACACCTGACCGCCATATTAATTTGACTAGCAGGATAGCGCCTGTTGTGAATTCATCGGATCCCATCATTGTCGATGATTTAGTGACTGTCAAGGAACTCAATAAAGAGAGTTTAGAACTTGAACTTATAAAAAACCTCGTGCCCAAGTCCAACTTTACTTCTTTGTATGAAAATGGAGCTAAAAAGTTTGCCCCAAACGCTTCTAAAGGACCGCAAAGTCATTCTCTTGTGGACGGCACTAGTAAGAAAAGTGCGAGTAAATATGTAGACAGTGGAGAGAACCGAACTGCCGACACTGAAAGGCGTGCTAGGAGACAGGTCGTTGCGGCTATTCCGCCTGAAACTGAAGATGATGGAATTTTTTCAGATGGTAAATATCACACTCGATTGCTTTAAAAAGAGAATCTTTCTTATTCCTTATTACTTGTAAAAAAGAAATCACATCTTTT
The DNA here is from genome assembly GCA_028555115.1 of Himalopsyche japonica. NCBI lineage: Eukaryota > Metazoa > Arthropoda > Insecta > Trichoptera > Rhyacophilidae > Himalopsyche > Himalopsyche japonica. The sequence goes on from JAHFWJ010000497.1 coordinate 84,400, forward strand.
ATAATGGATTCTAATGAAAAGTGTAATATTCAAACATTCTTTAGAATTTACAATTCCACAATCTAAAACATTAATATAGACTTGACCCACTGACTGTTAGCATCTCAATTGTTGAGACAGCAGATTGCAGTGTGTTGTTAAATGATACTCACAAATAGAAGAGTGTAGAGAATGGATTCACAAATATTATGTACAAGCTAATTTTGTGTTAAAAAATAGCCTGATTTGTTCTAATATTCTTTGAGTTTGTTTAAAACCAACACGGCTGCATTAATTTTTGAAATATTCAGTGATTTCTTTAACTGATAAAGTTTCAACTGTTGAGATGACTAATTGCAGTTCTATGGATAGTAAGCACTTAAAAATATTTAATTATTTATTTATTATATGACAATTTCAAAGCTTTTGTGCAAAACCTTATTTTTGTATTGAAACATACCCAGTCTGATTGTTCTTTTCTCTCCATAAGTTTACTTTTAAGGTATTAACTGTCAGTCAGTGTTAAATAATCAGTTGATAATACTCTTGGTGAATGAAACTGGTCGTGATCATAAAATATATTGTGGAAGTAGTACTAAAAAATTAGTTTTTATTATTTAGTTTGGTTTGCAGCTACACTACTTTTACTACTATTTACATTACATTAATTTTGGAAATATTCAGTGATACAACATACATCCTGTATATAATCGATTCTAACTATTTATCGTGTGTCAGTCTTGTTGTAACTGTAAAAAGCTTCAAAATTCAAATTTTATACAAAATTCTTTAAAATTTCAACTGACAGTCGATATTGCAGTCCAGTATAAAAACCCTCAATTTGATTTGATGAAATACCTTCTGTTTGTTCTTCCAGCAACTTGTGAACAAGTAGGAGTATCAATAAGCGGTGCAGCCTTCAACGAAACTCTCGGAATAGACAAGTTCTGCTATAACGATGTCACTTATCTGAATGTTACATACAATGTACCTTTGTCTAAATATATGCCTGACAGAATGCTCGTGTTGACATTTTTGTAAGTATAAGCTATTTATTATTGCAACCTCTTATAGTCAAAACAAACTAGGATGATTTCTACATGTGATTGAAATTCTCATTCTTGATGTATCTTATCTAATACTGTGTCTTAGTCACTTTTATGATGTTAACTGTCACTTTTTAATGGAAAATCATGATGTTTTAAATAATACTCACTTCACTCGTGAGCATAACCGGCCATGATCATAAAATACATTGTGGAAATCAGCACTAAAATAAAGCGTCTTAAGTAATCGAAATCGATATCAATGCGATTGTGACGCAGCTTGAAGCAATATTGAATGAAGTGGCAGCATTGTTCCTAAGTGCTAACCTCCCGCTTTGACTCGGCCAGTCACTAGTATCTATTTCTGTATCTGATGATGAAATAGCAAGCTCAGACACGTGACAATATTATGCCAACTGATCGCATTGCATCTGAAACCCTGCATCACTTAGCAATGTAACATTGCTAATATTGCCCACTCTTGATAAGCAAAGACCAATTAACATTTGTACTGCATCAACTCCGCTTGTGTAAAACATGATGTTACAGAAATAATGACAGAGAGTAGGTGATAAACATTTTTTTCTCTCCTTAAAATTCCATTCAAATATATGTTAAAATAACTTTACTACCCATTCTCAAGGTTTAATTATTTGTTTTATTCTATTAAAATCTCATAACTAATTCTTTTTCAGTTCTCCAAACCTTAAGAGTTTCATCAATTGTTTCAACAATCAGACAGTATACACGCAAGAGACAAGCTGTCATTCTAATGACTCTGAACATGTTTTGGATGGTTATTCAAAGGCAGTTTCCAGTGGAACAAATGGCTCCAGTTTCGACATCAATGTCAACGGAGTCAAGTCAAAGAAGATGATGTTCAGAGCTTCACTGCTGAGTAATACTGAGGTGAGACCCATCATTGGCACACCTTATTTTTAATTACAACATATATACTGATTTCAATGTTGACATAATTTATTTTTTCTTGCAGGACGTTTGCAACATTGTGGATAAAAAAGCGAATGACTTTTTGGAATTCACTATTCGTCTGTACAGAGAATGCGACGGGTGAACAAACATTTACAATTTACCGATGTGCAGCTAAAACGCAATTACAATTGATATTTTGAAGAACCCCTTGAAAAATAATTTCAAACAAACAATACTTGTACATTTTTAAACGTGCGAGTGTTGCAGTCTATCTTTTCAAGGAATTAGTCTGTCTTGACAGTCACCAAAATATCTATAATATCATTTGAGATGTCTAAATGAAGAGAAACAATTATATGGTTCATATGAGATGAAATTAATTCTGTATATAGTAATAGCAATTATCCACGTATGTATATTAGGTTTACAATATTAATATTATAGGTATCTCTATATATAAAGACATTTCTGCATAATAAATTAATATCGAAAAGGCAACGTATAAATTGTTTATGTCAAATTAATATTATATTATTGAAAATGTTAATTTAACATTATATCACAGTGATCAAATGTGTTTGGTCTGTCCTATTACTTATAATATAAGTAAAGCTGCAAATCACAGATGGCACTATTTCAAGGACAAACTTCTTAATTTTAAATATGTTATTAAAATGTTGCCAGTATCAAAATCATTATTATTGTAATATTTTTAGGCATAAGATATTTGGTTATGGTAAATATTTGATTCACGGAATTTACAACAGATGTATTTTTACAAGTGTACATATTATAAAATAATAGGTTAATTTATGATAATGTAAGCCGAAATGAACAAACATATATCTCTCAATAATAAGATTATTGGTAAAAAACATTTTATTTCTTTTGAATATATTTGTATCAAAGGATACTATTGACCTACCTACGTAACATATATTATCTACTCTGCATTATACACCGTTTTATACATTTTTGTAATTGCTATAAAAAATTGTATAATATTTTGACACAACACCGTTATATGTGTATTAAAATATTAGGTACTTTTCAATTAGACTGTCACATTTTTTGCTGCTGTAGTCTAAGTGTACATCAGCTTCATACATATGCGCTGTAGATTTTGTGCTTATTAAAAATAGCTTGACGTACAATATAACAATAGATTTTATGCATTACTATACATTTTATTTATGAATACCATGAATTTTAAAACATTATTTTTTCTCTCGTTGTTATTAAATTACTGCATAATATTATGGACACGAATATATGCAAACAAACATAATAAACCTTTTATTTGCCAGTGCACCCTACAAATATTAAATATACAATGCACGATAGTGGGTCATTAAATCGACAAATATAATGAAACATTATCTGAAATCAAATCGTTGAAATGTTTTGCCCTATATAATCTACGGATGATCAAAAATCGTGGATGAAGTCATTAAATGTATTATCACAGCAGTTAGCCCATGCAATTATTTAATCCAAGTATCAAATAGTATCAAAAATTACTGACCCACCGTCAACTGCTGTACTTTCACCTGTCATCCCAACTTTACCTAAGGTAGAGGTCCAACAAAAACAATATTTAAATTAATTTATTCTGATATTGTTGTAGGATTATAGGCAAAGTTACGGCAATTGATGGCACTGTAAGTCAAATCGAAAAATGAAATAGTTATTTGACAATTTTCATTTTTGTATACATGCTTTGGAATACCTTATTACGTACTCTTTATTTTATAGTCATTATTTGTAAATAATATCTGCAACTTTGTCATTATACTGTACTGTGATCATGTCTTTACCATGTCCGTCCATGTGTGGCAATAAAAAACTAAATATAGTTTTAAAATATACTCAAACCATACAATACTCTTACAGAATCTCAAATTTTAACGATGAACAATTGATGAAATTACTAGTCTCTCCTAATAAGGTATAAATAACTCTCCGTAGTCTAAAAATTATCTATGATTTTGCATTAAAATCAACGAGAATTATCTAAATGAGTTTAATGAATTCTTCAAAATTGCTGGACAGTGCTTAGAATAATTACATTGACCTGTTCTATACTTTAATACTCTCAAATTATGATCACCATTTTGGCAATGACATAATTATATTTAATAAAATAAATTTTAAAAGTATAATGCCTTTTCACATAGAAGTGATAGTGGACACGTTAATAGTGGCTTATAAATATGAATATTTATAGATTCCTATTTTTAAAAATAATTTTAAATATTAACCATTCCATGCAATAGCACATGTCCGTCCCGTTTTTTGAAACATATTTTTAAGATATATATAAATTTATGTTATGTATAACTATCTCTAATATGATAGTTCTTTAATTGTAATAAACATATACTATCATTAAATATTGTAAATAGGAAATAAAATAAATCTTTAATTTAAATAGATTCTTATTTATATTAATCTTTTTGTCATATTATATCGTGTACATAAAATGGTGCCTGTGAAATTCAATTTTCTTTAGAATAAGTCCTTTCAATTTAGGTCGGTTTGCTGCAAGAAGTTATTAACTAACATAATGACATTTATGAAATATCATTGATTCAAAATATTCCACCACTTGCATTAAACATTTTTGTGTTGGCAATACTCAACCAATTCTGAGATGTCTAAAATGATAAAACAATATGGACAACTCAATGCAATTATTTATCAGGTATATAAATTTTAGCTATGGTAACTATTTATTGTACCAACCTTTAAAATAAAAGAAAATGACATTTGAACCTGAATATATCAGTTCTTATTGAATATAATATTATATCCGCTTTACTAATATCACTTTAAAATTTACAACATTTCTGCAAAGAGATAATTTGATTATTCAGTTTTTTTTTTTTTTTTTAATAATAAATCAATATTGTAGGAAATTAGATTATAAGAATTTCATATGTACTATGTTATGAGTTTCAAACAATGGCATATTTCCTCCAACTATAATTAGTAGAAAATTCTCTATAAAACACAATCTTTATTTTTAGAATAATAATATAGGTGTAATCTAATCAGATAGATTGATTTTATATCCTTTAATTGATATTATTAGTCATTGTATTGTGTCCTACGTAATTAAAAATTGTGAAAATTTATATATTTTCTTATAAGACATTAAATTTAGGTTAGTTGTAAAGAAATAGATTTTTTTATATAGCAACACTTTTATTGAAATTAAATATAAAAAAATAATAATGAAAAGATATGCTGGATTATTATATAGGAAATACTCAAACTTTTCCCAATTACCAAAAAATTGTTGATGGTTTACAGCAACATAATTCTAATAAACTTTTAAAACTTTTTTTTAATAATAATATTAAAGTTTTGAGCCCATAGAGTTGAACTTGTTTTTTAAATATTTTTTATTTACTCTATGTCATAAAATTGCAGAAAAAATTTATTCTATATAATATATGCCTAATACAAATTTTGAATTATTTAATGATATTGTACAAATATTTGAAGTGTTGCAAAATTACAATTAAAGTATTTCTTAAAACAAATTATAACTACAAAACAGGTAGGTTTTTAACAACAATTAATTACTTTTTACATGCAATAGAAAAGATTGGCATTCTATGATATTTAAGTGACAGTAGACTTAAAATAATTTTCAGTAATTGTAAAAGAGTCAATAATTTTCTAATGTATGCTGTGTTACACAGGTTCTGACAACAGAATATATTAATTTACCAAAATACATTCCAAAAACATTAACATTAATGCTTCTGGCATGAAAATAATGTTTACAAGTATTCTAACCTTTTCTGACACTATGTTTGATCTCAGTTACTTACCAATCAAAAATTTGTTTGATTTTATTGAAGTATTTTAAACATGAACAAATTTTCGTTTGTTGTTGAATAAAAATACAAATTTTTATGATATACTATTAAATTCTTATAATACAGAATTCTCTTTATATTGTTGTAATTCTCTCAAATCATAGACACCATTATTGCAATGCAATTTTCTCTAGATATAGAATGAAAATAGATGACTTAGATGAACACAATGTCGAAATATTGTCATTTTTCTTATAGCTATAGGGTCATCAAAGTATTATAATATACAATTGAAAATATTTTTAAACAGTGTTTTAATCACAAAAAAGTAATAATATGAAATTGGTTAGCTCTACAAACAGTACTAATCTTACAATTTGGGTTTGTTTAATTTCTTTAAACAACTTTTAACATATTCAATATTTAAACTACATATAAAATTTTCGATGCTTTATTGGCCCTATATTTTATTTTCATAAAAACACTAATCTTTTAAATAATAGGTATTATGATAGCATTACTACAAACTATTTATGAGACAATTAGATCTAGAATAAAATAAACTGATGTCCATTTTGTAATACCCATTTGATGTTTACCAACTTTAATTTTTATGAAACACTGTCCATAAAAGCACGTAAATATTGTCTAAGTGTGTTTTAGAACAATCAAAATGGCCATTTGATAAAATATCTGGAAATAATCATTAAATACCAGTTACCTAATTAAAAAAAAGTGAAAATAAGAAATGTTTTAATGTGTTTGGATTTGGTTTATTTTTGATTGTATTTTGTAAATTCTTTTTTTAAGTAATATTATTTTAAAATTAAATATATTTTAAAAGGCTATATTTGTACAAAATGGCAACTTCCAGTATACAGTGCCTTTTTTGAAGAGGAGGTTTTTTTTTCTAAAAGCCATTTTAAAAATTACATTCCAAAATTGTTTACTGATTGATAATTTTATTTTACAAATTAGGTTTTAAAATATTATTTTAAGATATTTATCGTACCTGTATTTTTATTTGTTGATTCTGCATTTGTTTTATTCTCAATATGCACTTAAATTAGAAATATAAATATATCATGATTGTAATAATATATTTTTAGATTTTAAATGACAGAATATTTTCAAGTCCTTAGCGCTTAGGAATAGATATTTCTGAAACAGTCTCACAAATATTTACAAGATACGTCAACACTCAATAAATGAAATTAATTCTCGAAAATGCAACAATGTTACTGCCAGAAAAAAACTCTTCAAACATCAATTCCACTTTTTTAAATGTAGTTAACACCCATCTAATTATCTGTATACATATTTAGAGCGTGGTTATACTTGATAATTCTTTGGAAAGACGAAAACTTTTACAATATATCCACTGGCATAAATAATTATCTAAATCAAATAAATTTACATCTTTAATTTCATGATAAGTATTTTTTAATAGTATTTATTTACTTCTATATAATATATCAATTAATCATCATTAATAATTGTTTGAGTGTTGCTAGTATAAATATTTGCAAAACTGCATTCGAAAAATACCCAATTTTTTTATTGTATCTAAAAGACAGTACAGAAATTTCAAGACAGTGTAGAAATTTCTTTAGGAATTAATCATGTAAAATTAAATAATAAATAAAATCACTTTGTTTGATTTCATTGGAGTTTTTAAAAAAAATCACAATTTTATCTAGATAACATATACCTACTGATAAAATTTACAGTTTTATTTTCCCTACTTAATAGACAATATACCTATTTATGTAAATTTTCCAAAATAGATAATATTATTACGAGTCATTTTTCTTGAATCTCGAATCTGTAAATCCCCCAATTGCAAGTTCGCTTGGTTGCACACTCATAGCCAGACGGCTATTCGTGCGGTGCATATAGTCAAATGTTGGCTGGTGTCTGTGTACTCAACACGTGACACAGCCAGGCGACTGTCTGTGTGCTGGATTTTGAAAATGCTGTGCATTTTATCACCCAGTAATTAAATATTTCATTGTTGATTTTTTTTTTTTTTGCAAAACTAAGAATGATCTTAGTTTTGCTTTTTTCACAGAAAAAATCAAAATTTCTAATTTTGTATGAGATTTTCTCCCCCAATTACACTACTACAAATTATAATGAGAGTTTTACTGTATTTTTGAATGAATTATCATTCAATGTAAAATTAATTTGAAAAAGGTTTTTCTACTTTTAGATCTGTTTAATGATCAAATTATAATTTGCAGATGGCAGCATTGATGGATGAGCCGCTTACCCTTTGACAACTAAACTTGTTTGTGACAAATATTTTATATCAACAATGGCTGGCAACATTTCTATCAACCTAAGAGTCAAGGTAATAACATTGTTGATGCCAATGTATCTTCAAATTTGAGTTATTGAAACATTGTACATTTCCTCTTGTTTTGTCACTCACAACCCATGATTCGCCTTATGGCATCTTCAGGTATTCTATCATATTACACCTGTCTACAAGTCAAGTATATTATTTTTACAACACATTGAACTGTCAGTTTGTAGTAAAAAGACATTAAATTCAAATCATAAAACAATATTTAGCAATATTTTCATAACTTTATATTATCTAGATCAGGAACGGTTTCGCTTATCGCAAGCATTATCAACTGATGCAATGCAAATTTATACAATATAACTCAAAATGTTGTATGCATACCTTTTTGTAAAAATAGTACTTTAATATCGTTTTTTTTTTAAAGTAAATAGTCTAATATGTTTTATACTAAGAAACTTTGAGAATTAGGTCAGCTTACACGATTAACAGGTTTTCTTTTAAGATTTTCCCATATCAATTCAAATTTTCTTTTGAGCTACATTAGTTTATTTGAATTCCCATTGGTCGATCTACTTCAAGAAAGTACCAGTGCAGTGCTGTGAATAATGCGATGGCATTTTTCACTAATATAATCACTTTCATCCTGATAAAGTTCCAATTTTAAGTGTAGGTACTTGTGAATTAAGCAGCTCATAAGCCAGCCACTGTAATAATATATGAAGCGATTTAATTATATAAAACTTGAGAGTGCACAGTAAATCCAAAATGATCTGTCATTTGTCAATAAATTACGTTAATAAATTTCAAAGGTTACTTTTAAGGTTATGTATCTTTATATTTTTTCTGCATTAGTAAATTATTTTTGAATGTATACGTTATAATATTTTAAATAATAAAAACACATTTTTTAGTACTTATTTCCACAATATATTTTTTGATCAGGACCGGTTTCGCTCATCGCGAGCATTATCAACTGATAGAATACAATTTACAAACAAGTCTATTATACAAAACAAAAAATTAAATTTAGTTAAAGGTAGCAGGTGTACAAAACCATGGGTTCAAGAACTAGGAAACTATTTATATAAAATCATACAATATTGATATAAATAAAGTAAATTAATATAAAAATTAAATGTTCACAATCACTTATTAAGAATTACAATTACAATTATGGTAAATCAATAATCCATTAGGAGCTCTAAACAATCAATAAGGAAGTAAGGAGTGGGAAATTTTTAATGACGAAAATAACCCACAATCACTAGTTAATGGAACAAAATAAATTAATACATGAGAAGTCGATTAAAGATGAACTGGATGAGATGTAGAATATATGACAATAAGGGTTCCAATATTTTCCAAAACCTTATTAAATTAGATTAATAAATATATATTTCAAATAAATATTTTTTTTTTTTTTTTGAAAAATGATATTGCCTCCTTTTACTTAATTTTTTTACAGAAAATACTGGAACGCCCCTGACTGACCATATCTTCCCATCTCATCGATTCATCTTTAATCGACTTCTCATGTATTAATTTATTTTGTTCCATTAAGTAGTGATTGTGGGTTATTTTTGTCATTAAAAATTTCCCACTCCTTACTTTCTTATTGATTGTTTAGAGCTCCTAATGGATTATTGATTTACCATAATTGTCATTTTAATTCTTAATAAGTGATTGTGAACATTTAATTTTTATACTAATTTACTTTATTTGTATCAATATTGTATGATTTTATGTAAATCGTTTCCTAGTTCTTGTACCCATGGTTTTATACACCTGCTACCATTAACTCAAATTAATTTTTTTTGTTTTGTATAAATAGACTTGTTTGTAAATTGTATTCTATCAGTTGATAATGCTCGCGATGAGCGAAACCGGTCCTGATCAAAAAATATATTGTGGAAATAAGTACTAAAAAATGTGTTTTTATTATTTAAAATATAATGCCTTTCCATCAAGAAGTGACAGTTAACACCTTACGTTATAATAGTTACAAATTAAAAGTTTGTTGTTAATTATCAAGAAAATCAGCACAGCAGGTTAATGTAAAATCTACTTTAATACATTCAAAAATAGTATTCACCTAACTCACTCTCGTTCACATGAAATATGTCGACATCCGAAGCAATACTGGTGAACATTGTCGTCCTTACTAATAGCATTCCCATTAGCAGGCAGGTTCTACACTTTAGAAAAACAAACAATTCATGTCCATGACTTATTAATAAAATATCAGGAGTAAACAATTAGACATTATCAAGAATGGCGAAATTCTCATTTTTGCCTCGTATTAGTCGAAAGAAGTATGTGGACAGGTACATATGTGATAGATTCATTTCACGTTCGTCTGCATACAATTGCATCAATGTTATAATGTTGCAATTATGCGAAAATTAAAAAGCGGCTATAAAGCAAGAAATTTATAAACGAGACACTAAACAAAGTTTCGAAATTCATAGTGTCGATAATTCGAACTAAAAACTATCATAAAAGCCGTTCATCAAATTATTATATATGAAATGAGCTCTAAATCTAGTGCGCGTGCGTACGAATGCGATACGCATTCAATACAGCGGTAAAACAATACGACCGCATTATTTACGTGGGTGTATTTCAGCCACTACTTTTTTGAAATTTCAAAAAACCATGCAAATTAGCCCGCATATTTCACAGATTCATTAGAAGAAAACGACCTTTTAATACGTTTTTACAGGATAAACTATTAAAATAACAAAACACAATGTTTAGTACTATTCTCGCAATTTAATATAAGGCAGATCATGAACGGCTTGAACTTGAAGCGAGCATATCACAATCCACCAAAAAAACACAGTTAACACGTTACAAATGATAAAATATTCCTCCACGATAAAACGACTGTATATAATTTTATTTTTAACCAATACTGAGCTACATGGTGAAAAAATAGCAGAATTTATAATGTATATGGTTGATAGCTATGTCGACTTACCCGTCATTAGAATCGTTTCATGAGGGCGTAAGCCGAAATAGCTATAAACTATACACCCATCCCTCGGTTAACACGGTTTCAGTTTCGGTGAAAAAAAATATGTTTCGACTTTTCGTAGATGTGCAAACAGCTCTGCGAAATTCTAAGAATAGCGGTAAAGGTATACCGGGAATAGAACTGCACATTTCAAAAAACAAATAGTACCTGAAATACATCAGACATTTAGTCTATCGTTGCCCACCGTTTTTATCACTCGTTATATTAAATTAATTATATAATATAAACTCGTTATATTATATTAATTATATAATATAAACTCGTTATATTAAATTAATAAATTTTCATAAGTTCCACTTACTTGTTTTTTCTTAATATCTCTAAGAAAACCTATCCCCTCTATTTCATACATTTGTCAGTCTCGCTTAACACGATTTCGCTTAGCACCGCGATCTAGCAAACCCTATCTTTCGTGTTAAGCGAGGGATGGGTGTATCTTATAAATGTTGTATAACTGATATACATTGCTATTTTATCACCGTTTTATAATGGAGATCTACCAAGTAATTGCTAATTCAATCAATATTGAGTTACTTAAAGTGTTGCTTTAATTGCAGCCATTTTTTTAGTATTACATTAGTCTAGTAACCGTCATCATAATCATACGCTTATGTTGTTGTATCGACAAATTAATTTACCTATCCATTGGTTGAAATAATATTCCATAAATAAATAAAAAATCGTTAATTTATTTCAACTTGCTTCAAATATATCAAGGTGTAGGTTTTTAATATTTAAAAAATAATTAAATCGGAGTCAATTGAAATAAATATCAATTTATATTTTACGTCACTGCTAATGAGCTATGCAAACATCTTTCGAGTCCTCGGGAAATTGCACAATAATTTTATATGCATGCTCCATAAAACGATTCTTCGGTTGTTTTTGTAGCTTGTTTAATAACAATTTTCTCATGAGCTTATCAAATAAATTAGGTCCTTATTGTAAAATGACACCGCACATAAATTGAACAAACTGTACACATTTAGAGCGGCAAGTTGATATAACAATTTCGAATACAATGAAAAGCTAGCATTAATAATTTATGTTTTCCGATAATTTAACGGCGTCAGTTTAATATTTTTTGAATGCTGATTTCTCGCTGCAAAGATGTTACGTTGCGACCTAGTTTAATGCTGGATAACAGGCGTACCCAACATTAAACAATGTAAAATAATTAACTAAAATTCACTTATTTCTTTGACACATATAAGTCAAAAAAATACAGAGTCGTGAAGTCGCGGTGTTTATGACCGAAGAAAAAGCGAGCAGCTCCGACTTCTTTTTCAAACGATTTCCGGTGTTTTTTGCAAGGCAGCAAGCCCAGGCAAAATATGTTACACTTCAATAAAAATCGTATTCGTCTGCATTCATTCTTGTCCACGTAGAATATTGTGACATCTGAAATAAAGCTTTAAACATTGTTAATGAAATAAACCCGTGGCAGCCCAATTAGCAGGCTGATTCCACACTTGACTAGAGCAAACAAATCATGTTTATGAGTTCTCAAAAAATATTTTATTTAAGTAACATAAAATAGAACCAAATCAAAGGTCCATTAAGAGTTAAAAATAATACTCATTAGTAAGAATAAGGAATTGGAAAATTTATTGATCAAAGTACGAATACTTTATTAATATATTTTATAATTAATATTTACAATATGTAGTGCGATGATGAAACTCGTTGAATAATTTATCTGATTTTGTTACGAAGTGAGAATAAAACTAACGCTTTACATTATACCATAAATTCCTTGCATTTATCCCGTTTCACTTAAGCACTGAATCGAATAAGATGTATTCAGTGCGAAGTATCCAAACAATTTCTTTTTTTCTAGTGATTTTTTCGTTGTACCCCCTAAAAATAAAATCACGCGCCGCCACAATGCTCGTAGTCCTGCGAAACTGTGGGAGTCAGGTGAGATCTATGCTGAAATCGAAAGTAAAGTAATACTTATGTATTATGTCGATGTGAGTCGTTAATTTCGATATATTTTATTTATCCGAGGTCACTCTATAAGAGTTAAGAAAAGATAGGCACAGACGTTGGCAATGTTTCACTAAAAACGTAACCATACATATACCATATGAAAAAATATTGCTTAGCCGTAGAAAGATTCCATTTTTGAATGCAACTTTTTTATGTCACCGTCGTAAATCATAGACAACAAACAATGTCATGTTAGGTTGCATAACCTAAAATTCATTATAATGATAATAAAAAAGTATTTATTTGAACATTTCTCCGCGCTATATATAATAAACGCAGTATTATTCCGTGTTAACCGATATATCTACATAAGCATTTATTACCAAAGTTTTTTAGCGCGTAGAAATGTTCAAATAAATACTTTTTTTATTTTCATTATAATGAATTTTAGGTTATGCAACCTAACATAACATTGTTTGTTGTATATGATTTACGACGGTGACATAAAGTTGCATTCAAAAATGGAATCTTTCTACGGCTAAAAACTTTGATAAAAAATTGTAGAGTTTAAATAGATTGCTATTTTTTCAACGTGCTATAATGAAATTTTACCAAGTAAATCCCAATTCAATCAATAAATTTTATCTTACCTTTGTACCTTGATTATGTTTCTAGCAGATCATAGGCAATTTGTTCATTTTGTCTCATTTTAAGCACTCGAAATCAATCGTCGTAAAATATTCAATATTAAATCGGAAATCCTTAATCAGTGCGAATTATTGCGTCCTTCACCAATAAGCTTCACACACGAGTTTCATCGTTTGCCTTCTGGCTAAATCAGTGGCCAAGACTGGCGAATGTGCAGTAGATTACTGCCCAGTACAATATGCACATCAGAAATATACTTTTATATATACATTTCACGAGACTTCAAAAGCCAGTTTCTCGTGATATACATCCAAAAGTGTAAATATTTATAAACGCATACAAATCGTTCTACAGATGTGCAAAGCTCGTAACATCGCCAAATGCGACATTCCACGGAATTTTATGTGTTAAATTGAATAGTTATTGGACGGTGTATGAATTTTGTATGTATGGTTACGAATAAAATTATGGAGGGGACAGGGACGGATTACGGAGAAGACATTTAGAAGGGACACTCCCCAACTTACTTAATAGAAGAAACATTAATTTTATTCCTGTCACTAAAATTACTTCCCTGTTGAGATGCATAAATAAAAATCACATTTTGTAACGAAGAGAACGACGAAAGGGATACGTGAAATGTCTTATGTACAATATAATCCAACAAATAATATTATAAATGTATCATATTTTGACCAATTTGCAGTTAACTATTATATAAATATAAGATAATTAACTTTCTTAGATAACGTAGGGTTGAAATGTGATATTTTCAAGAATAACAAGTGTTTAGTGAAAACTGTGAAATTAGGTTAATAAATCCATTATTCGTGTCACTTAAAGACATGACGAACGAAAAATTAGTTAATATTAAGAGCGTTGAGAAACTAGACGTAACTAAAAAAAGACGTAGCTACAAATCAATATCAAATTTGAATTGTTGATTTTTTTACGATTTGACATAGTTTGTCTCTAACGACCCGATTTTCGCTTTTCGACCTCTTCAGGCATTATATTACGCGGATGCAATAGAACAGACTGTACTGTTAAATTATGTTGCATCCGTGTTATAGAATGCCCGAAATGCAGTGGGCAAAACCAGGTTCGCAATGTCAAAACATGTGGAACCTTTCAAAATTCCAACAATACATTTTATTGTATTTATTTTTTGTATGTTTGATGTTACATAATTGGAAGTGATCCAATTTTAAGGTGTATTTAACATTTTATTTGTGAACGATATTATTTCTTTCAGATTAAGCTTAAAATCTTAGAAATTTTTTCTTATTTTTTAAGCTATTTGTTTTGTGAATATACTTGGTAACTATTTTTTTAAATTTCGTTTAAATAACCTTGTTTTAATTTGTATTTTAGTAGAAAATGCTCGCGATGAACAAAACCAGTCATAATTTGAATAAAATAAAATTGTGAAAGTAGTCCAAAATATTATGTTTAATTATTCAAATATATTTAAAATTAAACTTAGTTACATATTTTTAAGTCTCTTAATTACATTTATCACACACTACACTCATTCAATAAAAACTAATGATTTACACCGATACAAACATCACTTGGTTTTATAATTTAATATAAGTATTGGTTGGACGGTAGAGCTTTTTCCGTTGTTCCGATTTCATTTCACTGTGTAAGAATAAATTTGAAAATGTCTCTGGTACCATAGATAAAAGATGCAATCATAAATAAAAGAAAATCTATCTCTTTGTTCAATAATTCTCTCTGTGGTCTACCGAGTATGAAATAATTGCACTGCGCCTCTCTAATACATGAGATTACCTACCTGTTATCAGCGATGAACGTTGACACGGAAAATCTAACTTGAATCAAGCATATTGAGATACTTTTCGTGTGCTTTGACCTTCGTCAAATTGCCACCCGATTTTACTAAATGTTAAACATTTTGTTGTTTTGCAATTTATTTTATTATTTTTTTCAAATTCACCGTTCTTTTGATAAAGAAAACTTTACATAAATTTTAATGGACACCGTAGTGCATAGTGAAATACATAACAACATCAAACGATTTTTAATAAAATTAAATCTCATTTATTAGTATTTATGTTTTAAAAAATACAATAAACGTTAAACATGTGATCTCATATTCATTTTTATGTTATAGTTTTTTTATTCTTCAATATATAATTAAAGACAAAAAGCTTAATTTTCTTTGAGCGCTAATGGATCAAGTGAAATGGATGTACAACCGTGTGTAAGATTTACGTATCGTGATTTTAGCAATGTGTAAAATCACCGTAAGGTTTTCTATCAGTCGCTGTGCCGCGTTTGGCGCGCAAACTCGCTTCGAACCTTTCTCATATTAAATAATTCAGCCTTGTTTATAATATATATCGTGAACAGCACGGGACGGCAGCTATTCGTTAACCCGGGATCCATCTGTCAAATTTTGCCGCCTAAATTTGAATTGAGAGACGCGGATATAAACTATTGTTCTTTTTTTTCTTCAAATATAAACAGCGGTGAATGTGTCTTTTTGTGCCAGTGACCATTACAATATTTTTTCCATAAATAATAATCATAAAGTAATAAGTAAAATAAATAATAATAAAGTGTTACTTTTTTCCTGAGTGAAGGCTGTTTGGATGTAATTATAATGATGACTATGTTAAAAAGACAACATTTTTTTTTACAATATTTGAATTGGACAAACCGAATATTCATGGCCACACGCTATACCTTACAACTAAAAATGAGAATGCATTGTGTACATTTTATATATAAAATTAATTTCAATTATTTTAGCCATCAAGATTATTGTAATGATATATAAAAAAATGTTTTGTTAAAAAAACTCAATTCCACAGTTTTTGATTTTTTGTTTTTTTTTAATTTATAAAAAAATTAGCTAAGCAATATTTCCTCATTTTTAAACTATCAAGATCTCGACTGGTTTAGCTCACCATGAGCACATTATTTTAAATTCCATATAAATATTTTTTTTTATAAATATCAGAAATTATTTGAGAGGCCTTAAACATTTGATTTGTGAACCATTTTACTTTATTTGTATTTTATCAGTTGATGATGCTCGCGATGAGCAAAACTGGTCCTGATGTAGTACTAAACTTTTTATATAATTGTACAAATATAATACCTTTCCACTAAAAACTGACGGTTAACACATTAAAAGAGATTATCAGTTATCATTTATCTTAAAAAATATTTGCTATTAACCCGTTATTCAATTGGTTATGGATGGAAAATATTAAATTTCATTTTACTAGAAATAGTTTTTTGTCCATAGAAATATATTTTCTTCAAAAAGATCAATTTAATCTCGTACAAAATATGATAACATTTATTGTTTATGGTAGACAAAACATATGTTTGAAGAAATATTTGACAGGTCAAATCTCTTCGAAATGATAATCAAAAATAAAATTCCACAAGAGAAAAGACTTTGGTGGAAATTGTCTGACACCTAGAGACCATTTCATGTTTCTCATTCTCACCACTAATAACGATACTGTCTAAATATGAAATATAGAAAAAAAACCTGATAAAAGTATTTTTTTTAGTAAAAACGCATTTTTGGTCATTGTCAGTCGGGGTCGTGATTTCTTTTTACCACGCCACATTCCAAATAAATATAAACCATCTTAGCAAAAAATATTTAATACACTGCATCGAGTTGTAATTGGTAAGACTGCGTTATAATTAATATGTAGTTAACATAATTTATCTTGTTTTTACAGTATTATTTAACATTCATGAAGATGAAAACCATTTAATATTACAGTTTAATTAGATACACAGTACAAAACAAAAAATTTACAGGACCGAAATAACTTTTTCGTTTTAAACGAATTACACGCTTAGCAATACACACAACTAAAAAAAGCTTGATAAAAAAGGTTTTGGTGTGGTAAATGCATTGATTTAATTGCGATTTACTTGGTAGATCTTAATTATAACACGGTGAGATATACACGGTGTATTTCAGTTCTACAAAATTTATAATGTACAAAATTGATAGCTATTTCGGCTTACACCCTCATCATAACTATACATATATATAATTTTGTGGAACTAAAATACATTGCTATTTTTTCACTGTGTTTTTGAGTTCAATTAATACGTTTTTATAGTCTTTATACCGTTTAACGCTCCACATTTAGTATCCCTTGAACAACGAATTAAAATATAAATAAATGTGTGGATATGAGTAGTAATGAAAAGAAAATTATTCATTTTTCATAAAAAAATCTCTCGGGCTAAATTTGAATGGTTTGAATTATAAAATCTTTACGTCGTAAGCGAAATTTTGTTTTACAATTAAAGAATATATTTGTATGTCATTATTTATGACTTTTTGTATGATTTTCCGGGACCGCAATATTGTTTCGCGTTAACCAATATTTCTCGTTAAGCGCTTTTGTGTTACACGTTTTAGTCATTATTCTATATTTTGCAGCTGGTCTTGGTCAGTTTTGTTTTCACGAATTAATCACCGTGACCCTATAAATTAATTGACAGCTCGTACACAAACCTGTGATGTTTCATAATGTCATAGACAAATCAATCTTGAACAAATAACTTTAACCCACTGACTACTAGTGTCTCAACTCTTGAAAGTGCTGATTGAAGTGTTTTGATAGATAAAAAAAAGAAAGAAAGAACCAAAAAATATATAAAATAACAGTATTGAACTTTCATCTACGAGCTTATTTTTATTTTAAAATATAGTCTGATTAGTTTTTATAATCTCCATAAGATTATTTATCATTATTGAATTATTTTTTGAAGTACTTGAAGCTGGAATCCTTTAATCCCCTAAGCAGGGAACTGGTTAAGGACTATTGGCTAATATTAAATTCTTTATCATTTTATTCATGCCATACTTCAAAATGTTAAGCGACCGACTAATGAGACATCGTTAACGATTTCCTACTCCATATACCATAGGTGGCAAACCTTTTTGAGCCTGAGTGCCAAAAAAATGTTTTATAAGTTGCGCGCCATGGAAATAAATAAAATACATTAAATATATGTATTACTTCAGATTCTTTATATGTACAAAGCATTAATACATCTAAAAAATTAATTTATTACTAATTACTGACAAAACAAAACAAATAATATTTTTGTTGTTGGATGCTAGATGCCAAATGTTTTACGTCTGGTTCATAGTTGGTAGCCTTTAACAGAATGCAAGAATTACTACTTTCGTCTGCTAGTCTACTTCTTATGACTGATTTAATAAATTTCATTGAAGAAAATTGTTAAAATGACCATTTCTTCATAATAAAACATTCGTGTGCCGTGCAAAATCGTCTTGCGTGGCCCTGTGGCATGCGTGCCATAGGTTCGCCATCTGTGTTATAGGCTGTGGTCGACATCACGAACTGATTTTTTTAAATAATCGTGATATATTTACAAAATATCTATAAAAATATGTTAACCGTGTATTATAGGTAAAATCAGGGTTGGCACTCGAAGGGCCAAATATGTTTTCCAGAGACTGGCGTTACGCTTAGAAAGAACCCTCGCTCGAAAAAATCATTACTTTTTATTATTGCAAACCTAAAAGTAAAAAAGAAAATATGTATTATGTATCTTTTCTACACAGCTATATATATAATAGATAAGCATATGTACGCTTAATCATATTTCTGATTAAGGGTAAGCCGAAATAGCTATCAACTATAATTTATATCCGATAAATTTAGCAGAACTAAAATGTTTTGCTATTTTTTCATCGTATTACTTTTTATATCTGTAGTTTTTCTGTATTTTGATATTTAATGTAATATTTTGTTATTAAAACAAGATATTTAGAAAAAAAAATGTGGATTTCCTTGGCTTTTACCTGCTGAGTCGCACACATTACATACCAAACTGAAAACCTCAAAAAATAGCTCCAACATATTTTCAATTAACCGAACCATAATGTGCTTAAACATTTAAATTAATTGCACACTAAAAATTAATATTCCGAAAATTAGTTCAAAAGTGTACAAAATTATGGAAATATTATATAATAATGAGGAAATCATGCTATTGTTTTGATGAACATTATAGCACTGTTAACACTCCAATACGACAATGGCATCGAATGTTTCGAAAAGTAATACATTACATTTGGTTTTATCCGGACTTATTAGGTTATAGGAAAAAACGCGTTATACTTTAATAGAAAAAAAATCAACCACTTCTAAGGTGTAAACTTTTACTTATTGGTGGAAAGGTATGGTATTTTAAACAATAAAAAAAAACGTAATTTTGCAGTATTTCCACAATATATTTTATGCTTAGGACCGGTTTCGCTTATCGCGTGGATTATCAACTGATTACCAGACACACAACTTTTTTATTTACATTCATATTGTAAGACTCTTTATATAAGCGATGCAAACCATTTACCGTATGTCAGTTTTTTTCTACCCGTATGAAAGAATGCTTGAAGATGCCAAAAGGGTGACAGCACATGTGGGACAGTTTCAACCATTCAAAATTTAGATTGAAATTCCATCAAGCGCCCATCGAAACTGGTCCTGATTATAAAATATATCATGGAAATAGTTCTTAAAATGTGTTTTTATTGTCAAAAAAATAGCTCTCAAGAATAACTTATAGTTTACTGTTAACGCTTTTTTTATTTTTGAAAATAAAAAAATTACAGTTTTTTTATTTACTAAGAATTTTGTAGCTCAACAAAAATATGCATGCATTTGTTAAAAGAAGGGTGGTTAATGTTTTTTAAACCCCTATCATCTACCGTGAAAGCTAGATCGCCCACTAGTGAGTGGTAGGGACAGGTTGACTACCACTCTACTAAATAAACAATTTTAATGTTGAATTCATCTTCCTTCTGATCGATGTTCAATCTACGATGGATTATGTAAACAGATTGGATCAATTAATAATGTTGGTCAAGCAAGATAATTTGACTGTCTCTTTAAAAGTGGGATAAAAATTACCGTAAGAAAATAATCATATTATTCTTACATTTGCCGTAACCATCATCGTTAGTGGAGTTGTAAAACGCAGCGGCAACTGGGCCACGACCCCGTATTATAGCGGCTAAACTAAATGATAAACTTGAATCACACACGATATTTTATTTGACGCATTGACGTCGTTTGGCTTTTATGATTGGGTGGGATATAAAATGATCAAATATAATATTTAATCCCATGTTTAATAACTTCATAATTTGTCGAGTTTTAATTATTGAATCTGTATAAAATAAAAATGTCAGACAGTAAACAGTTTCTAACTTTATAAACCATAGATGGCGACATAGTAAACCTGACCCGTATCTAACATTAAAATGAATATTACTGTTTATGAGGTGAAACAATAGTTATAGGATTATAATATTTTACTAACGCAAAGAAATCCGTTTCCAGTAGATACACATAAAGAATAATCCAGGACTCAACATTTAGTAAAGTAATTCAGTTGTCTTGCTGTTAACCAAATTTATTCGATTTGAGTTGTTTAAGCTGTGTATAATTCAAAAAATTCGCGGACCCGGGTATATTGCCTTTTGGCATCTCAAAGCAGTATATCACACGTATGCAATAAAACTGACAAACAGTAAATTGTTGTATACCATTAAACAAAAACAAATGTATATATCAGATTTAAGCTGTTAACTGTCACTTTTTGATAAAAATCCATGATATTTTGAATAATAAAAACGCATTTTTAGTATTTATTTTCACAATATATTTTATGGTCGGGACCGGTTTTGTTATTCGCCAGCATCAGTAGATAATGCTCGCGATGATCAAAACCGGCCTTGATCATATAATATATTGTGAAAATAAGAACTTAAAGATGTGTTTTTATTATTTAAAATAAAATGATAAGATTTTAACCCAAAGGCTAGAAGTTAAATTCATATCTAAAATAATTGTAATAACCATTGTTGATTTTATAACAGTGACCATTATATTTGACAAATATAATTTTGTAACCAATAAAAGCCTAATGGTTGTGTTCAAATTTATTGAGATTATCAGAGGCAATCCAAAAATTAGCTTTTACACGAAAGCTTTGACACTGTAAACTCTTTTTTTATATTAAGTGTCAACTATTAACATAGTCATAGCGGTTGAGACGTTAGCAGTCAGAGGGTTAAAGATGAAGTTGACCAGCTACCAAGAAAATCTTATAACAAATACAGTAATCAATTTCTATTGCGATGTTATTCAATACTTAAATATAATACTTATTCATAAATGTTTCTACACCGTTGACAAGCTTAAAATTGAGAAACTACGAACACTATGCAATTCGCTATCTCAACAGTTGGGACGTTATTACTCATTGGGCTTAGGACCTGGTCTAGTAAACTTGGTCAAGAGACGTTTCTAATAAATATAAGACGTATATGACTGTCATTTTAATAGTTTTTTTAATCAACACTTACGTGAATGTCTACATATATATTGTGATATCCATTTTACTGTTTGTGGTACCTTTTCTCTTTTATTCACCAGAAATTATTTCGAGATGTCTGGCTTTTTATGACAATTTTGCATATGTCATGATTTTCATGGTATAAATAAAATATTTTCAATAACGCTACTGGCATGATAAAACTCGGAATTCGGACCTGGTTTTATATTAAACGACTTCATAATCAACGAGCTCAACTTTGCAAGTTCTGCCTGTGCAATTTTATTGAGTCAGTGGTATATTATAATTATTAAGTAAATCAATTTAAACTACAAATTAACAAAATATTAAACGTGCTACTTATAAAATTTCCCAATGATTAAGTTGGAAATATTTTATGTAATTGAAACACTTTATTTTATAAAATATAAGCGTATTTTTGAGACGCTCGAAGTAATATCAATTTTACTTTGTGTAAAAATATTTAAATTGCCGAAAAAGAAGATCACATTTAACATGTTTTCCTAAGATTCCAATTAAATTCATGTATAAAAATTACGTTACAAAAGTTTCTTAAGTTTTAAAAGCATCCTTGAATGTGAGAAGAAAATTCTAAGTATACTTTTTACCTTATGTAGTAAATTCATAAGTTTGTTAATTTAAGCCGCTGAATGCTAGTATATCTTTTGTTGGGACGGCTGATTGCAGTAGGTTAATAGGTGGTAACAGAAAATATAACTATAATAAAATTGTCAAAACTTTCGTGTAATTACTAACACGATGCAACATGATTTTTCTAATAATTTTCACAAGTTTAGCATTAATCCTGCTGAATTCATTTTTCAAACGTTTGATATTGACTTATCCTTTACCAGACTCAGCGGATAATGAGTTTAGATTTTTTTGTTTATACTTACATCCATAATATTATCGATCGCCCAGAATAAATGGGTCAATATACTATCAATAAACTTTTATTATTTGTGAAGGTAGATGCTGCTATTTTTTAAGGGGCCTTTAAGCAATGCGCGTGAGATAGTAAGAATAATGTCTTACCGCGATCAATATTTCTTTTCATGTAATAATTGAATCATCCTAAATAACTAATAATTAAAAATTGTTACTTATTATTCCAATATATATATATATATTTAATTAATATTTTTACATATCAAATATTTTGAGCTATTATGATCTCTAATTGTTGAGCTATTCATTATGATTAGCTGTAATATATGTATAATACCATTTATTTTTGAATTAAAAAATTCATCACTTTTAAGGTGTTAACTGTCACTTCTTGATGGAAAGGCAAGATATTTTAAATAATAAAAACACATTTTTCAGTACTTACTTCCACAATATATTTTTTGATCAGGACCGGTTTCGCTCATCGCGAGCATTCAGATCAGTTGATAATGCTCGCGATGAGCAAAACCGGTCCTGATCAAAAATATATTGTAGAAATAAATACTAAAAAATGTGTTTTTATTATTTAAAAATTTATACAAAAAATAAATTCTTTGATCTTTCTTTGCAAAAGATAAATTTATTTCAATCGATAAACTTCACAAAATAATATTTATTCATTCATTTTACGTTGAATGATGTATTATTAATTTTACAATACTATTTATAGCAATAATTAAAGTTTTTTTTTACCAAAATTGTCCGTATATTTATTAATTAAGCAATGATAAAAGTCTCTATAAATATTAATATTTAGGTACTTACTTTAAAATAGTATTAAATGAAACTGTTCGCGGAAAATAAAATTCGAGTCCGTAATATTATTCCGCGAACGCTCTATGGACCATAGAGTAAACCTAACCTTACAATACTCTATTACTTACTCTATAGTAAAGTTGACAGCTGTTTCGTGCAGCAAGAAACTTTCTTTTGTCACTTCTTGTTTTCGTAAACATTACAAAAATTCGATAAAATAATATAAAAACAGTCGTGTCATTTTGTTTAAAATGTTTGCCTGTTTATAAAAGTGTAATTCATATTTCTTTACGTCAATTATGAGTGTAATATTCTTTGTGTGTATTTCTTAGGGCGACGTAAACATTTTAATGACGGCAATTTATTAGCTATATGTGGCGTTTTACAACCTTTGGATTATCAAAAAACGACGTGTATATCAGTTTTTTTGATACATGTTATTTCAAATATGTACTGTTAAACATCCTTGTGTTATTTGCTTGCTTGTTTGTAGGTATTTTGTAGTTTTTAAAGGCAACTTCCAAGTAGTAAATCCAACACGCCCTTGGAAGATTATAACTTTAAGTTAGTGACAATTTGTCATTTTCCTTAGTCTGTATCATTGTGCTAACAATATGAGTAATATTATTAGAGTGCGTGTAATACGTTGTCATTTAACAGTGAAAATAAATGTGGATAAAAAATGTGTCGTGAGGGAATGGAATATATATGATCATTCCATGGTTAGAAACTGTGACATATTTGCTTTTGCCTACGCTCGGTTAGGTGTGGTTTATGAGATTTTTTGCAATATTTTCTCTTTCGTTGTGTACATACTGCTCAATGTAAACACAATAATTACACATTAAAAATGGAACTTTGCATCGACAGGTAAACGGATGCGAACACGTAAGTTGTCGATACAATAACTAATATATCGGATTTATCCTGGGTAAATTTTTTTTATAAATTCTTAAAAAAAAATATATTTCGCTAGATTGCAAACCGACCACAATCGATATAGAAATTTGATTTTTGATTTTATTCAGAAAAAAAACAGCACTCTTAATAACTTGAAGCTGTTGAAATCACGCAATGATTTAATCAAGAATTTTATTTCATAGTATCTATATTAATTTATTAATAATACAAACAAAAATGCAAAAAATCCTGTGGAATTTATTGGTACAGCACACGTATTCACAATCAATTTATTCAAGTATTCAGGGTGATTGAAGGTTTTCTACATACTATTTATCAACAATCAAAGTTGATGAGACATCTTTCTTTTTCTATGCACAAATACATTCTAATTTAGAATCCTCTGTGCATAACGGTGGTTATGACAACCAAGCCAAAAACTCATTTTCTATGTAATTTCCGTATCCGTTATGATTTTTCTCCCGCTTTTTCCATCAATTCAGAATAGCAACAGTGTGCTGTGCTTAGAACATTATCGTAATTATTTCTTGACATTAACCGGTTATGTACTTTTGAAATATTAAAACCATAGAAATATCAGTGTTCCACACCTAATTAGACGATCAAGCCTATATTTACAAAACGCAGACAAATTATACATATATTCAAATAATATCGTAAAATAGATGTTATCTCATCTTTTTAATGTACTGAGAGTTTGGTATTTTTGTCCGTTATTTCCTTGGAGTAATCTGGGCACATCATGTAAATAAAATGAAATGGTTGCTTTTCTTGGATATTGTACGAGGAATATATGTAGTTAATATAAAATTGTCCACGGGAAATTTAATTTATTGCTTAAATAACGTTTCAGTAGAGACTATTAGAATTCCTGGCATATTTCCCAAACTACCACGTACGATTTTGAATTATTTTATTAAAAGGGGAAATATTTCTTCAATGAGCAGTGTTTTTATAGTCAATAAGTCACGATCCTAATTTCGTTAATAAATGAATAATGACACTCAAAACTGACCCAAGTTTTAAAAAATGATACTTTTCATTTTCTGTAATTTTTGCTTCTTAATTAATAAAAATGCTTGAAAATTCATAGAAAATGCAGGCTCGAAAGCTTTACTTATATGTACTTTGTCACTAACGGTCCGGGTTTCGCCTTTCCGCATCTTATTCGGTATTCTATCGCACGGATGCAACAGAACTGACTTCAAATTTGATATTGAATTTTCATCAAGCGACTTCAGGCGACATCATAAATTAAATAAATTGTGCATATGTGATTAAATTTAAACAGTGTTATAAAAATTCAATAAAATTTCAACAGGGTAATTTAAAAATATCGACCATTCAATTTAACTAAATAAACAATATAAACACAGTATTATTTCCACGATTTTATAATATAAAGATCAGGGCCGGTTTCACTCAACGCAAGTATTAACAACTGAAACATTACAAAATATAGCATGACTATTTATAATATATACATACACCCAGTCCTTTTTTTACACGAATTTTTTACGCGAATTCGATTATACGCGATTTTTTTGGACGGCACCGTTACATCTTTTAACGCGCTTCACTAGTTCTTACGCGATTTTTTCCCCAAATTTATTTTAAAGAAGAAATTTATATATGATGCTAGGCATGTACGTTTCATTATTTTTTTAAACAAAAAAAATATGTGTATTTTTAATACTTAATTTTGTAAAGCATTCAATTTTTTTAAATACACATAAAATTGCCAAATGTTGACAAGTGTATCGGATATTATGCGAATTTATGTTTTAGGGTGTGTAAGAAATATAATGCAATTGCGTAAAATCATGAGATGTGTGTCCGCTCGTAAACTTGTTTAAACACAATGCATTTATTAAATTTGTTGAATAGCATTTTCTCGGCCATAAATTTTACCACTTTAAATTATTATGTCAAATTAATGCCCTCCAATGACGTCCAAATATTTTAAATGTTAAATAATAATGCGAACCGAAGAAAAAAATATTACTCTTGAAGTAAAAAGCACTTAAAAATAAAATAATTTACACTTGCAGTATTAGTATTTAGTTATTAGTTATTAATTAGTATTTAAAAAATTCAGATTCATACAAAATTCAATACTTTCGTTCAAAAAATCGCAAACGATTACATTTCGCAACGAAGAGTGAGAACAGCGAATAATTCATATATTAAAAAAAATATTTTTATAGTCTCATTATATTTTTATAAGCAATAAAGACATGAAAATATATTAATATATACATATTTTTTTTGCACGAATTTTTAAAGAGCAAATTTTGGTTTTTCATACGTTTCTGGGACTTTTTCACGCGATATTTCAATTTTTGGAACCAAATTGTCAAATTATATGAAAGTTGTTTTTTTTACGCGATTTTTATTACGCGCCGTTTTCTGGAACCAATGTGTCGCTTAAAAAAAGGACTGGGTGCATACAGTTAATAATTATCAGATATGCAAGCCAATTGGATCGAGAACAAAGAAAATAATTTACAGGTAATCTGTACAAAATATATTTAAATGAAGTTGATCATTTTGCAAACAAAATGTTAACGACCTCTTATCTTATCGACCATTTAAACAAAAACTTTAAGACGCATTTTTTTAAATACGTCTATGATTCAGTGCGACTAAAATTGTTAATACATACTTTGTTTTATCAGATTCCACTAAAATTTAAAAAAAAGTACAATGTCACCCGATTTGTATATTTTGTCAAATTAAGATTATAATGTCATGCATTCTTCTTCCCTGGCATTGGATTAATATCAGGGCTATGAAATCGTTGAAAAAAAAACACGACTCAAACCAAAAAATGTTTATTTTTTCAGATTTTTTTTCTACCTTTTCGAGATATTCCTCAAAATCTTCTAATCTAAAAAGTTTTCGCAGTCGCTCGTTTTCCATGACTCCAACTTGGGCCATCGCGACTCTACAACCCTGATAAATATCAAGCAACAATATAGTGCAGTCTGTCCACATTGTCTCAAAATTAAACAACGTACATAAATGCACTATAAATCTTTTTACATAATGTATAATGGCACACAACTCGTACAAAACTCGACAAAAGTATGTGAAAAAAATAAATAAACTCTTCCGCATGCCACCGAAATTACACGCAAAAACAGATATGTCCATATTTATTAACGATAATTGGCGGTTGACTGTAAATAAAATATTGCTGTAAGTTGATAAAATCAATAATTTAAGCGTGGACACAAAATAAAATCGTGTACAAAGTATGTTGTATAAAAATACCATATCAATCATTAATCACCAGGGCTGTGGAATCGTTAAACAAACCAACAATACTCCGGTCATAACACCTCGACTCTACGACTCCATGACTCCGAGTTCTGCTCTACAGCCCTGGTAATAACTTTTAGAGTATATCAATTAGTGCCTTTCCTTCAATGCCCTGTTATATATGTATGTGTGTTATTGAAAAATATTTAAAATTGATTTTCCTTCACATTAATAGCTTGCAAGCGATTGCTTGGTGACAAAC
The DNA here is from genome assembly GCA_028555115.1 of Himalopsyche japonica. Classification (NCBI taxonomy): domain Eukaryota; kingdom Metazoa; phylum Arthropoda; class Insecta; order Trichoptera; family Rhyacophilidae; genus Himalopsyche; species Himalopsyche japonica. Next base: position 112,676 of record JAHFWJ010000497.1, read on the forward strand.
GTACTGTTAAGCTTTACACGATTATTGTGTTATATTCACAACTGAGACAAGCAGAAGAAATCCACACATGAGGCTTCATTTACTTACATTTTTTTCCATATTATATTTTAATACATAAATGTTAGTGGCTCGTATACCAGACCTTGATGATTTATAAAAGTATTCTTGACAAATCTAACAAACATCAAATTTACAAGTTGTGTGAGATTCATTAATTAAAGACATTTATGCGAACTTATTTTCCATCATGTCGATAATAATTGGTTGTTCATTGATTCAAAAATATTTCCACATCTAGAAATAATGTGCATATCATCAAAATTATATTTAAATATCATATATTGTTCTCTCGTGAATCTGTTTCTAACCATACATGTATCCAGATAAATGATCGTAACGTAACATAAGCAGTATTCGACTATCTTTCAAGGAAGCGAAATATGTCATGTCCAAGCAAAAATCTGTTGGAACTTCTTAAAGCATTTGTAAGAAGCACTCCATTTCTAATATACACTGCATTTTCTTTTACGTACCATTAAAATTTAATAATTTTCATTTAATATTTTTACACAATTTGTTATTCCCTTATTTTAAACTGTAAAATTCCACGTGTTTTCTCACTCGCTATTCCTTTTTCGTCTTGTAACAATTGCAGATTTACAATAGAATCTACAGATAGTATACAGTTACATCGTTTATTTTCCAGAGTAATTAACAAAAAATCCTCAATCGAAAACATACATTATTATTTACCTTCTACAAGCGAAGAGTATTGAGAATATTATTTTATGATTATTTTCGCAGAACCATGCGAATAATTTACTACTGAAAACAATATATTTTTTTGAAATATTTCTCGCGTGCATCTTTATAACACATTACTTTCACCAAACGCAAAGTTTCACCGTATAATCGGCGCTATTTTTTTGCATAAAAATTTAACGATCCCTTTTTTGGTGCATCAGAATGTTAGGCAATATTATTTATACCCAAAAGGTGTTTTATTATTCCTTGTTATACGTTAAGGCTACACTTTAAAACAGTCAACAGTCGACCTCTATATTATTCGAAAAATCAAATTTTCCTTTCTTATAGTTTTGTGAAATATCAACGGCTTAGTTGAAATAATTTTGATTTATCTCAGTGTTGACTGATTTTATCATGGCTAAAATATAACTGTCGGATTACCAAATCAAACCGACGTTTATCGGGAAGAGTTTCTCTTAATCTGTGATTCAAAATGGTAGATCGTTTGTAAATATAATATATTAAGAAGACTCAAGATAAGTCGGTTACCAAGTGTTCCCATTTTACCAATGTTAGTATTAATTGGTCCATTCGTATTAGGGTAGGAATACTTATAGCTCTCTCTCTTTGACTGCTAAATAACGATATATCGTTGATTTGTAATTATTAGAATTGTCAGCATAATGACATAAATCGTAAAATAATATATATTATATATATATCTATATATATAACATATCACAGTCTTTTTATCGATATATTTATAGCATTTCTCGCTGATATTTTTAAAAATATCACAGCAGCACAAGAGTTAGAATAATTTAATTTTTAACACTTGTAGCGTTAAGGCCGTTCTAACAGGGTGTCTTGATTGTGTTTAAGAGGCACATAGAACCGATCTATCGACGAAAACTGATATCACAGATACAATATTTACGCTTTTTTAATTATATTTATCTTATTTATTTTTACATGGATGTTTAAAAAATCGTTAGTATATTGAAAAACCAAACTTATGGAGGTGATCAGATCAAATCAGGCTATATTTTCTTATAACAATTTTTCATTTCATGAAAATTTAAACAATCTTAGTTTTCACTTTTAATGTGTTTACTATCTTTTTTTAGTGGAAAAGCACCATTTTTTAAAAAAGTAAAACACATTTTATTGCTATTTTTACAGTATAGCTTTCCGACCAGGATTGTTTTCGGTCACCGCGAGCATCATACAAATTACAAACAAGGGTATTTATATAATACAAAATGTCATTCCGAGGTTAAAAGAATTTAAATAATACGGTGAAAAAATAGCAATGTATTTTAGTCCTACAAAATTTATAATAAATATAGTTGAGAGCTATTTCGGCGTACGCCTTCATCAGAACTGGTTCTGGAAATTTTATAACGATAAATTTTGTAGAACTAAAAACCTTGCTATTTTTTCACCGCGTTATAATTGAGTTATGCCAATTCAATCTATAGGTTTAAATAATATTTACTACCGTAAATTGTGGCATTCGGATAATTGACCGTGTATCCGAATGATAACTGAAATCTCAGATCTTCTCTAATCTTCGTCTTTTTGTAGCGCAAAAAACATATCGTCGCTGTCCTGTCGGGTTCCAAACTTATGTAATATATAAACTTTTTGACGAAGAAGTATGGTGTTTACATTGTCTCATTTTATTAATTCTTTGCCCCCTCGAGCGCCCACTCCACTGCCGTTAAACCGTCTGGCGCCATATTATTCTCGAATATCCGCAATGTAAGTCGATAGATACGTGTTTATTTATTTATTACGTATACATATTGTATCGCCGGTGTTTTTTTTTCGCTGTCCGGCGCGAAGATGCGCTCGAAACAGTTATCTGGTTGCCGTGAAACACTCCGAAACCAGTTGGCGACTCGCCTCGGCTTTCCAAACCGTCTACGCTAAATTCACTCGAATGTTTATTTAATGGCGTTGCAAAAAGTCATGGACACACGCGTCGATCGCGAAGTAACAAATTCAAACGACCTTATCGGTAAAGTGAATTGATTCGCCTCTGTGAAAATATCGCTTAATCTCAGTATTTTATTTAAAAGAAAACAAAAAGAAAAATTACTCGTGGTGAATCCAATAAGACTTACCCCGAATCATTTTAAATCGCTTTGGTCTTACAGGAACATTAGAATTACCCAAATCATTTAGACTTTCAGTCCTTTTTATTAAATAGCAAAAGGAGAAAAAAAAAGCAAATTACTCGCGGTGATTCCGATAAAACTCTAGTCACTTTAAATCGATTTGATTTAACATCAAATCGACTTATATTTAAAATGTAACCTTTCTGACATTTTTTGAAATGACTTGCGGTAAATCCAATGATATTTGTTCCGAATCATTTTAAGATATTTTTTATTGTTTCGTTCCAACGTCAAAACGACCTTATCTTTAAAAGTAAGTGGGTACACATTGTGAAAATTTTGAAATCAACACCGAATCGCTTATTCTTCGTGTTACTATTTTGATACTACAAAATAAAGCAAAAAAACAACAACCGACTTGCAATGAATCCAATTGGACTTGACTCGAGTCATTTTTTATCGCTACTGTCTGACATTAAATACTCCTCACTGTTACATAATTATAACAGTTATATATAATAATAACAGTTGTATATAATTATATGAAACAGTTGATTTCAGTGTGGTGATAGTTGATACTCAAACATTTTCTTATATATGTAAAAATTGTTTTAACTTTTTTTTAAGAGCTGATTTTTGTATTCCTATAAAGTCTGATTTCTGATGTCTGATGAGTAACCTTCTCCGTAGGTTTGCTTACCGCCAATACAACTGAATTACTTTTGATACATTCAAAGGTGGAACGTCTTTTTTATGGTCTAAATGAATTACGTTGTACAGTGAAAAATATTGATATGATAAATTTCCGTAAAGAGCTAGGATGATTTAAAATATGGTGACACTAAACAATTTTCAAGGATTTGCAAATTGTAGATGGGTCCATTTGCCACTAAAAATCTTAGTGTAGTGTACTGTTCTAGCACATGCATTTCTGTTTTTTGCTAACATTTAATCAGTGGAACCGGATTATTCCCTCTGGCAATCACTTTGAACAGTAAATATTCTTAGATGCAATATATATTCAACATTTAATTATGATTCAATTTGAGTTTCGGAAGCACTTGTTATAAATAAATGTGCAGACTTGATTGTGCATATTTATTCAGTTACCTTTAATCTTTTCGTGCCACTTACTTGCGGTACGAAATATCGCTTGTAACTGTTCCTCGACTATAATTTCTCTTTAAAGTTGTACAATTCTCGATGTTTACAAATAAACACATTTTTTTTATCACTTTTAAGGTGTTAACTGTCACTTCTTGATGGAAAGGCATTATATTTTAAATAATAAAAACACATTTTTTAGTACTTATTTCCACAATATATTTTTTGATCAGGACCGGTTTCGCTCATCGCGAGCATTGAGTCATCAGTTGATAATGCTCGCGATGAGCGAAACCGGTCCTGATCAAAAAATATATTGTGGAAATAAGTACTAAAAAATGTGTTTTTATTATTTAAAACATTTTTTTTATATAATAATTAAATTTTACAGTTATAGAAACACCGTTTACCATTCCAAATTCAAATAAATAAATTTCTTGATACATTTATTAATTAATGTTTTTTTTACAGTAATAGTGCAAAAAACGCTGCTTAATTTCCCTAAGAAATGCGTGAAATTGATGCCCCTACAAATCGCTACAACTTCATTAAATTAACCGTCATCGTTATGTGTTGTAAATCCAACGACATTCATCACCATGGATGTGTTTCAATTATGCCAGTAAAAGGAACTGTCCATAGATGTAAAAAATCATGAGTGAGTAGCCAATTAAAACAAAACATTACACATAGAAGTAAACAAAAAGTAGGCTGTGACATTAATGATGTGAATATCAACCATAAGGAATGTGTTCGTGGCCAGTAATAGTTTTTATATTTAATAATAATTAGAAAAAGTGTATTGATTCGATGATAATTATATAAGATTTCAGTCTTATAAAAATGTATATATAAATAATAATATAATTATAAAGATAATTACCCACCTATCTACCTGACGTGTCAGTATATAAAATAATAAATTAAAAAATGTGCTAAAAGTATCGTGTTGTGTTTCGATTTATGAATAATATTTATTTTAATTATTATATTCTTTAAATAGTGTGATAAAAAACCATTCATTTTGCCTGCAGATCACCGTAAAAGAAGAAAACTCATATAGGTAATGAACTGTATTTTTTATATTTTTTTTCTCTGATAAACCTGAATGACTTTTTAAAATCTAGCGTTAACATATTAACGATACGTCCTGTATTTTGTTTCCGCTTTCCACCTGAATTTGAATATTGATGGCATCCAAAAAGAGATGACTTGGTAAAGCTTCATTTATTATTGTGTCCTAAAACCACTTGGATTCATTTTTATAAATATCATTTTCAGCAATGATAATTTTAGTGTGAATTCTTTTTGTGATATTTTCAACCAATCATAGTATTTAAAAGCAGTTTTGTAGATCGCTTCTATGCAAATATATGTTTGATTTCGATCATGAAAAAAATTCCACCAGCGATCTTGACCTATCTCCAATAGCTTTTCCTCAACACTGCTGTAACAATTAAATTGTCACACATAAAAGAATTGTATAGCCAGAATCAATTTGAGTAGTTTTTGCTATTAAAAATGAGCATCAAAAAGGAGCATCAAAAAGACCCAAGTGACAAAATAATATTTTTTTTTTTATTCAATGATTAAAATTAATTTCACAAATAAAATACGTGTTTAATATATCTAATAAGCTCTCAATAACACACTTAGTTTTTTTTTTTTTTAATATCATTTGGACCAAATTAACAAAACTATTTTATCTTCGTTTAACATTAGTAACATCATTTGCCTTTATTGTCTTAGAAGTCAATAAGACCATTTTATTCGATCAAGGAGGTCCTAAGTTGAACTCATGGCAACATCAATAACGATTTATTGGTTGAATTGGCATTCACTTGGTAGAACTCTATTATAACACGGTGAAAAAATAGCAATGAATGAATTTTGTAGAGCTAAAATACATTGCTATTTTTTCACCGTGTCGATAACGATTGTTACTTTTTAAAATTCTAAAATCAAGACTAGGTGTTTATGACCTTTTTTTTATTATTTTGACCTCATATTTAAATTTTGTAATGTCTGTTTTTCCACTGCAGAGTTGGCGAAGTATGATATTGGATAGAAGAACCCAAAAAGCTGCCGTGTACAGCGACACCTGAAGTTAGATTGCGACACAACCACACTTCATGGTTTTTATGGTAAGTCCATCAATAGTTTCAGTTATTTTAGATTTTTTCAAACTGATAGAAAAATAAAGCTTATACAAATAATAATTGAAAAACTGTTCTCTCCTTACTAAGATCGAAAGAGTGGGAGACAGTGTCTGATATCATATAACGAAAAAAAGCTGTTCGTACTGTTATCGCACCCATGATCCTAATACCCATTCGACATCCATCAACTTGGGTCGTTTTAACATTTAGGTTAACTTAGATTCTATGAATTACTTTTTATTTTCGTTTATAGATGGCGTTACATTCATATCTAAAACTTCACCTTCGTTAAAAAAAGTGAAGTAACACAAATATAATATGGTGGATTACGCATTTAATATTAAAAAAATGGCGGCATCTTTTTTAATTGTGCGTTATAACTTCTGGCGAGAAATTATGATCGACCGTATTTCGCTGCAGGCTTATTATAAGAGTGTTGTTGATTATATATTGAAATTCGGTGGGAATCGAAATGGAGTTATCACATACGCAATTATTTTAATGGTTTCTAGGTTAATATTTATCAGAAACGCAGGCATTTATTGCCCTACAAACGGGGCAAATTCATTATTGTGCTCTCTTCGATCAATAGCTTCGCATTTACCACATTTAACTGCTATATTCACATTTGATTGAATGCCATATACTAAGTGACTTTCAACTGTATTTATTTAATTATAGACTTGCTGTATGATCCAGATATCAAATTGATTACATCGCCGTCAAGACTTAAAATTGATAATAAATCTGTCGATTCGGACAGATTCATTTCTTCAAAGTTTAGTTTATTACTTGACATTTCGCGAACCGAGAACTGCAAGGTTCTATGTGTCCATTTTTGGCAAAACACTTAAATGGTACTTTGAAGACCGCATATGAAAATTTCCACATATAACCTTGTAGCTCTACAACGGTTCGTATATAAATTTTCACAGTGTCATGATTTTATTATTTTCGACAAATAACTTGGAAAGAGAACAACATTACAAGCGTAAAATACAGCAATCAGTCTGATTTTTTAACACAATGTGTACGTAATTTTCGAGAGATTTTTAATTTCACCCTCTGATTGCAGTGCGTTGAAAGTCGATCAAAATAAACAAAAGTTTTCGTGGTGATAAATGTTTTATTTGTAGGTTTATTTTTTGAAATATAGTCTGATATGTTATGATAACCTCCGTGAGTTTGTTCCGTCGAAATATCCTTTTCATGGTTATGTAATAGAATATTTTTTTATTTTATAATTGTGTTAAATTTTTTTTTTTTGACAGTACATTTTCTTTAATCTGTTCGCTGCTGAGTTGTGTAAAACACATTCCAACACCGAGTATTAATTAAATGCTTTTAAACTATTAGTGAATGCTGTTAAAGTTAAAAAATGTTATGGAGGTAAATAAGGCAATATTTTAAACCAAAAATCGATTTGTAAACAAAATATACATAAACACTTATATTTTCGAGTATCTATTATACTATCAAAATACTACAATCAGTTTTCTTAACAGTCGAGGTATCAGCTGTTAGAGGGTTAAATTTCGCATAGACCCCTTTCTTCCTGCCATAGTATTTTTAGGGACAAACTCGAATATAATTACATTGACTATTGAATCGTATATTTCTATAACTTTACGGGTCACATTTTTTCCGAAAATTAGTTAAATATAAACTACCTAAATACACAAATGTCTACACGAAATACATTGTAGAATATTGAAAAAATGCATGCACACATTAGAAAAGATGGATTTAATCCAAATATAGAACCAGACTTAAAAAAAATCGTTTGAAACGTTTTACGTTACCATGACATACAATTTAATGGAAAGATGTTTTTCACCCTTGTGTGACTCGTAATTTACCCTCAACGACCGTTCTACAAATGAATTTTGGAAATCACTGTTTTGTTATCTGTAAACATTAATATCACTAAACTTTTCGTTCACACAGATATCTATCTTTTCATGAATTCAAACTGTGGAATAATTAATGATTGTTTATTTTGAATTGCTCATAATCATTTTTCGTTAAAAGGTTTTATATGTTACCGATTAAACAGGGCACGATTCAGAAGACCGGCCAAAATCTTTAAGAGTAAAAATTGAACAGCTTAATTACATCTGCATGCTTCGCGATACGTATTCTGCTTGCCAGAGATCGCTAATTGTCTAATGATTACGAGCCCCCGGACACCGCCTTGCCGACCTCTGATATAAGACATCCTTATAACGCGGAGATGTGTAATACGTACCTAATACATCGAAGTCGAAACGGAGTGTCGAACTAGCTTCCCACGTTTAAAAGTCGATTCAGGTCACAGCGTGACGGTTATACCTTGCCAGTTAAGTATACAAAACGACTGCACAACTCTCCGCAGACTCTTGATGATGCCCTTGCCGAAAGTTACCGGATATGGAGAATCTAGACTCCGTAGCGGTGCTGGTGATCGTCAGCTGCAGGGCCCGATTTAGTTTTTTTGCCGCCCCACATATATTATATTTTCAATCAAAAAATCTTTTTATAGCTAAAAAATGATTTTATTTTACCCTTTGAGAAGTATGGCGTACCGATACAGCGATATATTTTGTCATCTACTATATATTGCTTATCTCAGATTTTATATACTATAGTATTATATCATTATTATAGTTTCGTTTCGTTAGTGTGAAGTCGGATTTAACGTCGTGAAAAACGAGCGACTCTGGCTACTTTTTCGATTGAACGATTTTGAGGAATATCGTAATGAAAAATTTGCCGGATTGGTTGGAAACTAATTTTTAATTGAATGCACATAAATAGAAAAGGTAGGAAAAAAACCTAAATTTTCGTCAGAGTCGGAGTCGTGTTTTTTTTTAACTCCAATGACGAAATTTTAGAGGTTTTTTGTAAAAGAGGTTCTAGTCGTTGTCTCATTCGTGTGATAAAATGCCTGAAGATGCCGAAAAGTGAAATCAGGTCATTAGTGACAAAACATGTGGAGTCGTATCATATTATATCGTAATTTTCAACAATTCAAATTTAATGTTGAAATTCCATCATTAATCGATATCGTAAAAAAGCTAATCTTTGTTTTGAAATAACGTCTAATTTCTCTTAACAATATTTATTAGTTTATTTAAAACCAATAAAGTATAGATTAAAGTTTGAAAATTTAAGATATCCTAAAAGTTACTTGGCAGGCAACGTGTTAAGTACACATGTGGATTGTCGACAATTTATGACATTTTTGCCGCCCCCTAAATCCGCTGCCTCGGGAACATGCCACTTTTGCCCCTTCTAGATCTGGGCCCAATCATCTTTTTACGATGCCAATCTTCATATTTCGTCAAATGTAAAAAAGAACACGTTAACAATCATTACAATCAGTTTGGCGTTGAGCGGATGATGGCTATTCTACTTATAATGACGAGGTATCGTATTTTATTTCCCCTTTCCGTTCAGACATTACCTAAAGATTCCTCGTTTGCTAAAATTGGTTTACAACAAATAATCAGTCATAGATTATTTTAGCAAGTCCTAAAGGCTCACCAGCACAGTCTAAATCAGCGATACTCAACCTGCGGCCAAATTAGCTTTTAAGAGTGGCCTTAACAATCATTTTCTTTTACAAACTTCTACAAACATCTGGTATTGTTTTCAAAGCTTACCGTTGGCTTTTCCAACCGAGTTTTGTTCGAAGGCAACGGTGTTTATAATATCTTATTTTTTAAATAATAAAAATATATTCTTTATTACTTATTTCCACAATATATTTTATTATCATGTCCGGTTTCGTTCGTCGCGAGCATTTTCAAATCAAGAACAGAATAGTGTTAAAAAGGGTCAAAAACGTTGTGAAAAAGCTAATATTGTGTTACAATATTGCCTGATTTTTTCTGATAATCTTAAAGCTTGTTTAAAATTTTTGTCGGTTGTTTGTGTCGTTAGAATGTGCTAATAAATAACATTTTCGTAACCAAGGCTGTAGTCAGAATCGGGAGTCGTGGAGCCACGATGTTTTGGCCGGAGTCGGAGTCAATTAAAAGTCTACCGGATTGTTTTGTTGATCTTTAATTTGATGAACATGGATAGGAAATGTAGGAAAAAACTGACAATATTAAACTTCAACGTCGGAGACGTGTTTTTTTTTATTGACTCTACACCCCTGATCGTAACATGAATGATAACTTTCATAAGCGACAATTAGAAGATACACTGAAAAAAATAGCAATTTATTTTATTTCTACAAAATTATTTTTAAAAAATATAGTTGATAGCTATTTCGGCTCACTCCATCGTCAGAACTATGCTTAAACTAACATTTGCTTATCTACATATAGCTGTGTAGAAAGGGTACACAATACACCTTCTCTCCTGTTTTAACGGCCTAGCTTGTTACTTTCTCACAATAAAACTAAATTTTCAAAAATTGTAAATGAAACAAAAGGCGGCTATGACAACAAGTTTACATGTGGCACGGAAGTGATCATTACGGAAACAAATCAGACCACCCCCCGGGAATAGGTTGAACTAATGGGGACGATAATATATTAGTTTGTTCGTTAAGAATCCTGTGTGACAATTGATGTATATTGATTTCCAGATGGCGTGAGCCGAAATAGCTATCAACTATATTTTTTAAAAATAATTTTGTAGAACTAAAATACATTGCTATTTTTTTCACCGTGTTATAATGGAGTTCTACCAAGTGAATGCCAATTCAATCAATAAACACAATAAGAAGGTTTGTGCTCGATTAACACATGGTTTCAACATGACGGTGCCAATTCACAAACAACCAATGTAACAACGGTATTACTAAAAGTAATAAACTCTCCCGGCGAACACCCTGTGTGAATGAATTGTTCATTTTTTTGTCTTTCGAAATACATTCGAATAAATCTTGAAAAATGCTAATTAATACAAGAGCTACCTTGTAAAATAATTTAATATATTAACTGATGATAATAATAAACTTTACACGTTTCCAATTTAACAGTCATATATCACTGTTAAATAACATTATATCAATTATTATTAAACACCTACTGATCTTGCGAATTAATATCCGTGTTTTTTAGCGTTCGTCTAACAAGACGTATCGAACAAAACAAAAGATTAATTTTTTCGTGCCCCCATGAAAAAAACACGGTTTTTTTTTAGCACCGACTAATTAATTATCGATATCTCGTCCGGGTTATATTGGCAATAAATTACTTAGTTAAATTCTGTTTCTTATATTCACGAATTATTTTGCAATAAAGCATAACGTCTTATTTTTGTGTCAGCCATTTCCGATTGATTGTGTAGTTATATTTTAATATAATTGTGGGCTTGTTTTTTTTTAAATCTTTGTAAAGAAGTTTAAGAAATTCTGCATCAAATGGTTTCTTTTTATATTGAAGAAAATGTACTTTTTTTGTCAGAAAAGCAACGTACTTACACGAAAATTGACAGCTTAAAAAGTCTTTCAATAGAGACGTTCGAAACTTGTTTAAATGTATATGACAAAACTAAATCTTCCAAAATCACTTATTTGTATAAGCAGGACGTTATAAAAATTCAATTAAAAAACTGCCAATGCCAATCAATAATAGTTTGAATAAATAATAAATCTCTGTACATGAATAGCTGTATGTTTGAAAAGGCTTAGAAAACACAAACTTACATAGAGTAGCGTTATTACCGTGTATTGTTTTTAATAAAGGATAGTTTATATCAAGCATATTTTTTCATACAATTCATCATAAGTGAGGAAAAAATCTCTATAAAAATATTTATTCATCTGCAAAATCCACATCACTCCAGTTTCTTTTATACTTGTTCTTATGGAATTAACTGATAGGCAATTACTTGTTCATAATTTTAAATACAAAGTGTTGCCACACTGAAATAATCAAATGAGGCGTTGTTAACACTGCAAATATCGTCCTATAATTTTTGAAATAAAAGTAAAATTTTCAAAGCACCATCGTAATATTTTCGACTATGAAAACGGCTATATCATCGCTCAACATTTTAGTTGCTTGATGGATTTTAAATATCAAACTACAGTTCCACGTTTTCTATCACCCGGATGACGTTTTTCGCATCTTTTGATAAAATATATCACAGCTGCACTCGAACTGACAGTCAATAAACAGTTTCAATCGCTTATATACGTAACGATTTACGAAAAATATTTTCAAAATAGCCTATATTTGAATATATTTTTATAACTACTGTTTAAGAATCAATTAACATTAAAATGTAATTAGAAAATTAAATGATTTTGCAGGTTTTGGACTAATTGAATTCATCTCTTATAAAATATATCATGAGAAAATCACGGAGGCTTACTTGTCCATTCAAAATTGGCTGAGAATTTAGTTGTGCCATATTTATTTTTAAAATTGCATGTTGAAATATTAAAATATAAATTTTGACATTTCAATGTATTCTTATTGAAAAATGGGAAAATATTATTTTTTCTTTTGCAACCCCCGAAAAGAACAAAACCTACCAAAATATGTCATTAACTATAAAAACTTTAACTAGATAAATGTTCCCCAAATACGAATATTTAATGAATAAAATCACGGCAAAAACAAGTAGTTTTTAACTAGAAAAAATAAACGCGCTTTTTACCATACTGTAAAAAATTTGCTTTATATAAATTCCAAGAATTGTGGAGTTAACATAGACCGGAAAAAAATGTTTAATTTGTATAAATAAGACCTAACTTGTCTTCGTAACGATAACTTCCTTAATTAATAAGTAACCACATCTTTGCTTAACAAGATAGTACTATTTGCACTGCCACATTTTACGCTGATTAGAGTAGAGGGTATGATTTATGAACGCTTTGAAAGTTTCTGTACCCTGTAAAAGCTTTCGTACGTTATTCGTCTATCTGCGGAAAACCTTTCCTCGAATGTACGCTTATTCTTCATGAGCAATGTCAGACTATTTCGCATTGATACAAAATAGTATCCCCGCGGGGTACTTAAAGTTATTTGGCTTTTTACGGCAGTTGGATCGCCGGGGATTAGACCTGAAAAAATGACATTTAAGTAAATAATGTTCATGAACGAAAGCATCAGAACAAAACTTGCAAAGTAATTTTTCGTGTATTTAATGTTGCGCATAATAAATAAAAAACTTTTGATGATTTCAAAATACATCACAATAAAAAAACATGATTAAAAGTTTGTAGGTATGTGATTTATAGTTTTTTTGAAAGGACTTTTTGTTACTCAGTTAGTCATCTCTCTTTTTTCGAAGAGAGATTGAGAATGAACGAATTTAGCATTTGTAGGTTTAGCGGTTAGCCAATCGATGTCAAAACCGCGCCGTTTTAAGGATCGGCTGTGAAAGACAGCTCTTTTTCGACAATTAAAACTGCCTTGTTCAAGAATATTTGACTTCAAATTACTGACGCAAATCTGCAGTGATTGAAACCATTTTTTTTCGAAAGAAGATCGTTAACTTCTCTTAATGAAATGCAAGGTATGAAGAATGAAATGCTATCAAAATTTTTCTTGCAGGATAAACAACAATAATATCTTTCTGAAACCAGAACTGCTGGTAATTCTTTCTAAATAATAACAAAAATTATTCGTTTGTGATTAATCCAATACAATAAAGTTTGATGATGTTCATCAAGCAAATCTCAATGCGGTGCGTTAATACGCGTGCAATCTATTATATTGAATTCGACATGTAAATTTCCATTTATTTCCTCGCTGACATGTCTCCTGCAAGTCTATATGGAATCCTTAAGGAACCTATGACTTGATACAAACACTACTGATTTTTTTTTTTTAATATTCATCTAAGGAATATTCTCTAAATCTCTCAGCTGAAAACGGGTTAAACAGAATGCCTTTTCGCCGAGAAGTGAAGTAATATTAAATAAGTTAACGTAACGTATATATACCTTATAAATTTTATAGTACTAAAATACGTTGCTATTTTTTCACCGTGTTAACATAACATATATTAATGCGTTCAGAATCGCTTGGCATATATAGCTCAAAAAATCAGATGTGATTCTACGCGACTAAGTTAATCCAATCCAAGTATTCTCGTTTTCGATACGTATTGATTGACAGCCTCCGGGCATGTCCATAGCGTTCGGCAAAAAAATAATGTGTTGTTATTAAGTACGGGTTTTTTTCATCCCATTGATTCCGGATGCTTTGTAATATTAATTCGTGTGTGTATGTACCTGTACGATGTAAATCGGAGCGCCCATTTGTGCACAGGGTCATTCGGAGACAGGTAGATTCTTTTGATTTCGAATCGACTCCGTGACGTTGCTATTATTACCGGCCTGACATGTGAGGACATTTATCGCGCTTTTCGAACCTCCCTTTCTCAGATATTTTTACAGATTATTTTTTATTGATTGAATTGGCGTTTTAAACGGTGAAAAAATATCAATGTATTTTAGTTCTACGTTTTTTTAAATAATATATAATTGATAGCTATTTCGTCTCACGCCATCGTCGGAACTATGTTTAAACGTACACTTGCTTATCTATATGTAGATGTGTAGAAAAGGTACACAATACATCTTCTCTCCTGTTTTAACCAGCTAGCTTATTTCCTGCTAGCAATAAAACTAAAAAAAAATGATAATGCATTTGAAACTAAACAGGCGGCAATTTCAATGAGTTCGGATAGTTTCATTTACATAACTAAAATACATTGCTACTTTTTCACCGTGTTATAATGGACCTACCAAATAAATGCCAATTCAATCAATGAATTGGCGTTTACTTGGTAGAATTATATTACATGACGGTGAATTACAGAATTTTGCACTACTAAAGTACGGTGATGTTTTTTCGCCGTGAGATTTATTTTGATTTAATAGAACGTGTCGAAGCATTACACACACTTTCGGCATCTTCATGCGTTGTATCACACGGATGCAATAGAACTGACACATAGTAAACGGTTCGCATTGGTTATATACAAATTAAATGTCACAGAAAAAATACAGCGTTTTAAATTGATTTGATGATAATGATCAATAGTGTTGAATGTTATTTCAGTTATATTTTCGAGTCCTTATGATCTGTATTTTTCATTTGTAATTAATTCCTCTTGTATATAACCAATGCAAACTCACTCAATGCAATGTTTTTTTCTGTCTTTTATATTTTGGGGCAAATAGATAATGTTCAACCAAACGATCCTGCAAATAGCCAAATTTTACTATATTGAGTCTCAATCGAGGACGGTTTATTTCTTTTTGTTCATTGAGATATTTTTCATTATTGTCTTATCAAAAAAGTAGTCGGAGTTACTCGTTTTTCACGACTCCGACTTCTGCCGTAACACCACAACTTCACGACTCCAATTCCACAGCCCTGGATAGAATGCATTAAAATGTCGAAATGCGAAACCCGAGTCGTAAGTGACAAAGCATGTGGAATCGTACAATTTCTTAACAATTCAAATTTAAACATAATATCACTGGAAAGTATGTAATATGTTTACATATTTTTCATTTGAATAACTCTATCGCTGTACACACTTATTCATTGACTAGATTTCACAGTTATACTGTATCATACAATATATAAATTAACCGTAAAGTACCTACATAATTAACATGCTACACGATTTCAAAACACCGCTTATGAACGTCTATCCAGTGGCCGATGTATAAATATTATATTTCCATTAAAATATGAATGCACGTATCTAATTAATAAACGTTTATATATAATTCATTTTAGAATATCGCTACTTATTGTTGCGCTAATTAAAAATAATCTAAATCTCTCGCCTGTCACCTGGTCGCGTTGCAAATAGTAATTAATTTACCTCCCCACGGCGACCGCTGCTTTGTTATTAATTATCATTGCACACTCCGAGTTAGTACATTAGTGTGATGGGAGAGCGGATCGCCTGTAATTATGTCGCGCGGCGCCGAAACATTTAGCAGAACGGTGGTCTTGATTGGCTTACAACGCTCCGCCGGGGATAAGCTGACACATCTGCAAAATTATTCGATTACTTAGTTTCCTTCGTTTTTTTTTTTTTTTAAAAAGTCATATTTTAAAAGCCATGCTTTAATTTATTCATTTGGCAAAATAAAGCACAGCTCGTTTTTAAATTTTCAATAAATCAAATATCAATTATACAACATAGGTTATTGATTTTTTTCTCCATTTTATTGTGTAATTATAAAATAAATCTGCAAGGAAAACAAGTAAGTTTCTGCTAACCCCAGTATCACGATAAATTTTTAGATATCTTACTTCACATGACAAATAACAATTGTTTTTGTTGATTGAATAGGCAATTACTTGGTTGAACTCCATTATAATTCGGTGAAGGTATTTAAGCTCTACGAAATTTATAAGGTTTATAGTTGATAGCTATTTCGACATTCTGATGAAGGAGCCGAAATAACTATATACCTTATCATTTTGTAGAAGTAAAATACATTACTATGCTTTTACCGTATTAATTGTTTTTGACTATATGAACCTCTCACGTCATGGCAGATTAATGATTTTAAATGAAAATTCTGCAGTGTTCAAGAGAATTAACGCATTTTCTTGGGGTATGTAAAATCCCCCTATAGACTCGCAGGCTACTTTTTGGACCAGTCTTTTAAGTGTTAATAATATAAATAAGAAAACGTCGGAGATAATAAATATTCACAGCAAACAGAAAGTATTAACTATTATTTATTCTTTCATATTAATTATGAAACATTTTTGTAAAATGCCTTAAGCAGTTTCATTTCCTTTATTTTATATTGATTTAGACTTCCTGTTTCTTCCTTTTGAAATAAACTCATTCGTTATATTTAATGATGTAGAAAAAAAAAACAATCCGAAATTGATTCTACAGTTCTGCATGTTTGTCTTTTTGAAGTTCATACACGAATAACACTTTCTTCTATTTTTTCGTAAATTCTGGATGCGGCTCTGGACGCGTCTATTCTTATGTGATTACTAAACGCGTTATAACTTTAATATTTTTTAATAAAATCAAATAAAACTCTCTGAGATTGTTTAAAATATTATAATGATCAGCTCTAGTGTGATAAAATTGCCAACATTCCACCTTGTGAAGAGCCATACGAAAATGTTTACACGTGTACCGAGGCTCACTTTTTTTTTTTTGCTTTGCAAATCCCACCGAGGTTACGTTTTCCTGTTTCTGGTATAGGGATCAAAACATGTTTCGCCATATCTCCAGACAGCTTGTCCTGTGGATCTTGAAAAATTCTTGTTCGACGTGGACTCTGTCACTGGCATGTCGTTTCTAGAAGTGGGAATGTTGGAATCATGTAGTGCCTGCACAACGATTTAGTTTTTAGATCGTTCGAATCTATACCTTCATAGACGATAACACTAATTGGCTAACTATTTTGAAAAGGTTTGAGTCTTGACTAAAAGAAACCCAGTATTGCCCTATGAAATACATCGCTCGCTGTCACTAATTTGACTGTTATTGACTATTTGGTCTATCACGTCAAAATACGACTCCAGAAATCGTGCGTTGGATTTTGTATTACGTGAAAACACGGTCCCGGGATTCAACGTGTTAATGTAATCCTGAGATTGTCTTTAGTTGCCATGGACTAGCGATTGATATTTAAAAATTTAATACCGTTATTTAAAAACGTACCGTGATCGCAATTCTAGAAGAAATAGTTTCGATGATCTGATTTTTGCGATTCCTTGCCGTTGTGCTATAATTTAATGGTAACACTTCCAATGGAACACTGCAGAACTATATGTATGTTTACATTTCATGTCATCTACAGTATATTTTATGATCAGGACCGGTTTCGTTCATCGGGAGCATTATCAATTGATTATCCGTTGAGTTATACTAAAAACAAAAACATTTTTTGGGTGTCCTCTAAAGCTACGATATAGCAGATTTCATTGTTTGAATTTAAGCCCTTGTTAATGTAGTACGAAAATATCGGTATTCAGAATTTCAAAACCCGGTATTTATGTGTTAAAAAAAAGCGAAATAACGGGATCCCGTTTCTGATAATACCGGTATTGCAGTCCCTAGGATAGACATTATAGTTACGGGTTATGTATACTCGTATAGAAATTTTAATCAAGTTCTGCGTGGAGTAAGATTAATTGTTTTTGCTATGCACGTTTTACTTTATTATTATGACCAGAATAAACGGATTAATTGATTGAAAACCTGATTGGTACTTATATTGTTATACACAAGCGTATTTAAAATGCATGTATTATAACTTACTATCCATGGTTTCATAAAGCAATTTATTTGACTTTCATAAAATGCATTTTGTTCATTTGATTCATCTATATCAAGCTCCCCACAAGACAACTGTCACAATTCAAAACCGACTTTTTTAGTTGAATACGTTGAGAGTTTTCCAATATAAAAAATCACTTCTAAATAAGTGTCACTTACTTGTTCCCTCATAAGACAAAATACAGCCATGTACATGACAAAGCATCACAAATAAAATTAGAAAAATGTTTAAAAATTAAAGTATTGTTTAATTTTATTTCAATATAAATGTCGGTATCATAATATATTTGAATGGAACGCGAAAACGAACGCAATTATATGCAATAAAACATTTAACTGGCATGTGCAAAAAATGAATCACATATAACATTTTAACGTTACTAAACTTATCGTAGAAGCAGGGTTGTGGAGTCGTTAAAAAACATGACTCCGAATAAAAAAATTGTATTTTTGTCAGACTTTTTCTATTTTTCCTATTTATTTGCATTATATTATTGATTAACCAACCAATCCAGCTAATTGTTCATCGACATATTCTTCAAAATCGTCTAAACGAAAAAGTAGTCAGATTCGCTCATTTTTCACGACTCCACAGCCCTGGTTTCAATTTAATAAGAGAATTTTGTTAAAAAATAGTATTTAGTAAGTCACTAACGACCCGGGATTCGCATTTCAGCATCTCCAGGCATTATATCACACAGATGCAACAGAACTGACATAAATAATATTCCCTCCATATTGACACACAATTTTATGTATAGTAATCGTAAAAATATTCAAAACATACAATAAAAATATTTTCGTTCTACAATTTTTTTATTAGATAATAGCTATTTCGGCTCACGCCATCGTCAGAACTATGTTTAAACGTACATTTACTTATCTATATATCTGTGTAGAAAAGGTACACAATACATCTTCTCTTCTGTTTTAACAACCTAGCTTATATCCTGCTAGCAATAAAACTGAAAAATTTAATTTAAATGAAACTAAACAGGCAGCAATTTCAACACGCTCAAATATTGGTCGGAGACGATTTATTACATAAATGTATTAGACCCTCGCAACGGTCTGAGGAGCGGCGAAATACTTATTGAATTTCAGGGTCCATTATTGTCTTAGTCAGGCCCTGCCCTAACTGCACTACTGTTCGCCCGTTTCATTTTCTTCCGCATAGTTTTCGTCTAATTTGAATAGCCGTCGATCATAATAATTCACAACGAAACCTGCAATGCACAAAAAAAGAACCAACGTTTCACACGCTCAGCGTCTGCTGCTACGAAATACACATGAAAAATAAGTGTAGCCAATCAATATTGCTTGTTTATGTGTAACATCTGTTTAGCATTCCACATAATCGATTCGTTATAACAACGACCATAAAAAAGTTGATCCACATCACATAGCCGGATCATATTAAATATGTATCGAAGTAATTATTCGTATTTTACCGTATAGGAAAGCCAATCATCTCGAGGATACCTGCACCATTTAAATTTGGCCTACGGGGTGCGAGAGTAATTCGAGGGCCTGATTGCCCAAAGAGGTACACTCTCGAATTTTATGACTGGCGATGTTGTTAAATTTAAATGATTGAAAACAAAGTCGTCTGCTAGTGGAGCGAGGCCTCGAAGATTAATTGAAAAAATATTTGCATATTGTTTCATATTTTTGAATATGCATATACCGAAAATCCTTTCGTCAGAACTGTCTCGTGTGACGCTAAAGGTGTCACAATATAGCAGCAGGTTCAGTGTTAACTCTTCGATTTTTGATTACAAGGCGTAAATTTTCGCCCAGCTTGTTTTCAGCAAAAAAGACTCAGCGTCGATTTTTCGATCTTGCATTTTCATGATATTTTTAATTCCATTGCTCGCTTTTCGTCAGTAGAGCACACGTTTTAACGTGCATAACTTTTAGAAGGTATATAACATATAAAATGTGTTGAAATATAAAAAAAATCTGCAATCAATCAATGGGATAAAGTTATTAGTTGTTTAATAAATCAGTACATGCTTCGTAATAGTTTTATTGATTTTTTTGTCATATTTAAAAAGAATGAAAATCCTCGTTTTTGTATATTTAAAACTAAAGAAAACGATTAGCGTCTATATTTTTCCTGTCTTATTCCTTTTGTAACCAGGTCTGTGTTCCGACTACACAGCTTGACAAACGAGCGACTCCCGACTACTTTTCTGATTAAACGATTCTTAAAAATATCTCAATGAACAATTTGCCGGATTGATTAGTTGATCGTTAATTTATTGCACATAAAAACGATTCCGACATTTACCAAAGACAGGACTACAACGTTGACCAACCAAATATTTAAAAAAATTTTAATTTTGTCAGGTTTTTTTCCTACCAATCAAGCAAGTTGTTCATTGAGATATCATTAAAAATCGCCTAATCGAAATGTTCATTTTTTACGACTCCGACTCCGTAGCCCTGGTTAACTTTCAACACACTGCAATCATCCGTCTTAACAGTTGAGACATTAGCAGTCAGACGTTTAATACCGGTATTACCGTTACTCGTTTGACAGTATTGCGATCCCTACACGAGATTTTTTCGATTAAATGATTTCGACATTTACATGTGATATCAATTCACGGGTCATATTATTCCGAGGTGAATTTGTTTGAGACGGAATTCTATTAACATATATTTTAATTTATTATTTCTTACCACTGGCAATTAAAAAAGATCCGGTTGATCTTTGTTTTTTGACAGTCAATGAAGCCGTCGTGCACAGGTGAATTAATTACAAATGTTAATTTCTTCAATTTAGATTTAGCCTCAGGTTTAATTAATAGCGAAATGTTTAATGTGAAGTTATATTTGCATGCTCGATGCTACCAACCTTGCCGATTGAATATCTGTGTAGTTTAGTGAAATGTACGGCCATTAAAAACGTATGATTAGGAGGTGCCAACCTGACGTGAGTTGATTATTTATACGTATTGACAAATTGATAAATAATCGTTTTAATCGAATTGAAAATCTAAAAGTAATATTTCTCACACGCATTTTAGATTGATCTTAGATTATCTCATTTGAAAATTAACGCACTGAAATGACGTCGATCATTATTTAACGAAATTCATATTGTGATACGCAGTGGCATAATGAACGTTTTTTTATCGGCTTTTATTTATAACGTACAATTATCACGTTTAAGTTGTTGTAACACATTAACAATCACTTCTTCTTGATGAAAAGGGATTGTGTATAATATATTTAGATAATAAATCATAATGACTTTTTTATGATATCGACTGAAGGAAGGTGCTTGATGGAATTTCAATATGAAATTTGAATTGTTACAACTTTGTACGATGCCACATGCTTTGTCACTAACGACCCGGGTTTCGCCTTTCGACATCTTCAGGCATTCTATCACATGGCTGCAACAGAACTGACGTAAAATAAACAGTTAGCATCGTCTATATACTAAAGTTATAAATTACAGGAAAACACTTACCCCAAGGCAAGCAGGAAATTGCAGCTCAAACAAATTGAATAATAATATAACACATTGCCTGTGATAATTTTCATCAACGATCTTGTTGAAGAGTAATTCTTGAAAGGGTTTTACAACAAATATTAATCAACTAACATTGCAATATAATTGGGTTTTTTTTTGTAAAAATGTCATACCAAGGTATAATGCCTTAGGACTTAGACAACACCAGATACTGGTGTAAATTAAGTTTCTTGGGTAATACTAGTTTAAAAAGTAAAAAGCAACTCGCTAAAAAAATACAATGCTTTAAGAATTAAAAAAAAAAACGGTTTATTCGATTCGAATTCGAAATTCGAAAAATTCATTTACAAGATTAACCAGTAAGAAATAACGTTCGCTTTTATGGAACATTCAAATTTTTTATGACTACTCTTGTTTTAATTTGTATTGAATTAGTCCAAGTATGTAGAATATGAAAATATTGAGTTAGCACTAAGCACTATGCTTTATTATTTATATATAATATGATATCTTAACATCAATAATTGGCGGTTAGAAATGTGTTACAACACTTTAGAAATGTTAATTATATAAAAAAAAACCTTCATTATGCCACTGCGTCTCATACTATCGCGCAATCGCATCAGCCCTTCCGATTCGGCAATCAGATTGGCCGATTCGCCTGCGATTCCCATGCTCTTCAATGCGATTTATTATCTATGGCATATCGACGAATAGACAATGCTCCAGATTAGCATTAGCGCTAAAACTGCACTTAACTGTACAATTGCGTTTGCGTTTATTTTGCAACAAATCGGACGCTCTCCGCTCGGCTCGCGGGAGATTCCCACATAAATTACATTATACCCGCTGACGGCCGAGCACCGCCTGCCTCTCCATTAATGTAATGTTCAGATTGCCTGACGGTGCATCAGCCAAATATGGTACTTATTATTTACCTTGTAAGATTACGCCGAACAGAACAATAATTAGGAATATATAGGTCATTTATTTCGTCGATGGTTTGAGCATACCATTATAATGCGAGTGTTCATTTAAAACGGTGAAAAATTGCAATGTATTTTAGTTCTACAGAAGTTTTATAAAATATAGTTGATAGATATTTCGGCTCACGCCATCGTCAGAACTATCTAGTTAGTTCTAACTAGTAATTTTGTAGAACTAAAATACATTGCTATTTTTTCACCGTGTTATTACAGGTTCTAACTTTCTGACCGCTAATGTTGACTGTTGGTACAGCTGATTGGAGTATTTTGATACTTTGTCTGTCGTTTTTGACAGAAATTATTCGCTGTAGAGCTGAGCAATCCACAGTAAACCCGGCTCATGTGGATACCACACACATTATAATTATATTTACATTTCTTCATACGATACCTACACATGTACAGAAATACACGTATGCATTTTCAGTACGTAAGAAAGTGAAGTAAGGATTTTCAGATGCCGATGTTATAGATTTTGGATTATTATGATTTGTAATGACAAATCTATGGAGAGTCATCGAGTAGAACTGCTGTCGGTCTAAAACGATTGCTCGATACTGTCACATCTTAATTATGTAGATAAAGTCCTTGGAGTCATAATATTTGCCTACATCGCTGTGAAATTTTTGAGAAGTATCACAAACAAGCTTTCGAATTGTATGTATTTTTAAATCCATCAAGTATGTTTTAGTTGACACTTAAAAATATAAGATAGTTACCACACCGTTTGCAAGACAAATACACTTACGTTTTGGAGATTTTAAACGATAATTACTTTATTTCAATAAAAATGCCTGCAAACATTGTTTCAACAATATCACAACTTTTGTGTAAACGTATTTTTATATCTAGATTTATCCTGATTATCTCGGTAAGTTTGGTCAACAACTACATTTCTGAATCAGTTTTTTAAATAATCTTTGATAGAATGTTCTTTGTGGGTAAAATTTTTGAATTAAATAAACAGGTATATTGCTTAACGACAAACGCTCTACAATTCTTCACAATATTAGCTGAAGTTAATTAATATTTAAATTATACGTAAAAGCTGTGAAGTCTCTTTTTAACCCGTTCTCTGCTGAGCAGTGTTAAAGATATTCCAAATTAAACCAGAAAAAATCAGTTTATATTTCAACACAAATCACTTTTAACACTCTGTTACATTTTTGAGTATCCGTTATCAACTCTCTACAATCAGCCAGAATTTCAAAACTATATTTTTACTAGTAAAAATACATGTTCAATTGAAATTTACTTTCACTGTTACATGTTGTATACTACGTAATTGACTTCGAAGGCGTTGGTGTCAACCGGATCTAAAAAATAAGGCTCAGTGCGAGCGATTAACTGACCAGTAATCCTGATCTCGTCCCGCATGTCCTTAAAAAAACGTTTATGGCCGATGAGTTGTTTTGTCTTTGAGTTGATAAGTTTCATTGAACATCAGAAAAGACTTGAAGTATAACTATAATTTAAATGCATTAAACTTTATTTAAAACTAGCTTACCCGTAATTCAAGAAAATTAAAGGAAACTCGTTATAATAATAAACAATGTAATTGGTAACAGTTTTAGTACATGTAAATAGTAATAATATAGATTAGATTATACATCGATTTTTATGAGGGGGGGGGGTATGACAAATCCTTCGCTGGAGTGTATTCAATAAATTTGTAAAGTTAATATCGATCGTATGAATGGTGTAGTAATGCATCAAGGATAAACAGACACACATACGTTGATTTTTATATGTATAGATAGATAAGGAATTCGAATGAATATTAATTCCTACAATGTATAATAAATTGTACCATAGAGACTGTCACTATACCATAATCCAAAACCGGCTGCCATATAAGAATTAATCACGCGCTGTCTACAATATATTCATCATAATTACAGCTAGCTCTTTTCGAATCGACGAAGCGTACATTTTATTAATATGCGTTTTAAAAAAGTGAGATAGCTCGTTTTTGCGCAAGTGCGTCCCATTTGCATTTATTTATAGTCTTTTAATGTACAGTAATTCAAATTAAAACACATAGTTTGTACATCCAAGCAGATGAATTAGTACTCTACTGGCGCAGTTGCAATATCTTCAATCGGCCACAGGTACAGCCAGAGGCTCGTGTGACTGAATGCACGAGAACTCTTAGAATGTATCCGTGATCTGTCTCGAATCAAACACTAAACTGTGGGTCGCATCCTGATTTCGAATAAAGGATTTTTTCTTTTAAATGAACATAACGTACCCCTGTTGTATTTTTAATAATTTAAACCTTCATCTAAGGCCTTATGAATAATAAACACTTTTTAGTTACTAATTGTCAATGCTTGGTGGAAAGGCATTATATTTAATAATTTATTATCACAATATAAAAATTTATTGTATACATTTTTTACACCGCTCTATATATAGGAAAGTAACCGTACGTTTAATAATATTTATGATGAGGGCGTAAGCCGAAATAGTTTTTAATTAAATATCTTAGATACATTTTTTAGAAAAAAATACATTGCTATTTTTTCACCATTTTATAATGGAGTCCTAGCTATTAAAGCCAATTCAATCAATACAGTTTTTTGTAATTTGTCTGAAATGTTATCTTTATAAAATCTGGACCGGTTTTGCTTATCGTGAGGATTATCAACTGAGAAAGAAATTAGTCCTGATTGTTTTAATGTAACATTCTGGAAATAACTCTATTTAATATTGCGTTTTTATTATCTATAATATAATTACTTTTCGCCGAGAAGTGATGGTTAATATACCTTAAATGTTCTTAAATAAAAAGCTTGTGTTTAGATGGACTCGTTTGGATGCTATATGCTAATATTTTGTATATTAGTAGCAGACTTGGATGAAAAAATGATTTCCTTATTTATGGTCCTGACAGTTCATAACGAATCTTGTTTATGAAGTGATACTATTCACATTACGTAGTGAAAAAAATGATTCATAAGAAAAATCTTTCGAAGGATGTTGCAGCTTGAGAACCGCCGTCACGTGTGTGTCGAATTTGGACCGCGTTGAATTAATGGCTAGTTTCGCAAGGTGGCGGTCGTAAATCCGAGTGAATATTGAATTTAATTGATGCCACTGCCCCTCCCTACTTGCCCCCGGCGACAGTCTCCTTTTACATACTCGTATTAAATGAATTATTATTTTATAGCGATATACTGCACTTTGCCATTTAAAGGAATATGACATTTGAGGGGCAAACATTGATATTATTGTATAGCGCCCTTTTAATTTGAGGATCATTTACTTTTTTAAAGGCGCATCTTGATTATCTTGGAATACATACGGTGTATCGAAACGCAACACGGCGTTTCAATGAGAGGATATTAAAGTCCTAACCAACTCTAGAGCTACAACATTCCATGTGCCGATTTTTGCCAAAATAAAAGTAACTAAATGTTTATATTTGAAATAGGTACCACCATAAATGATACCATAAAGACTGCCTCATCACTTTTTTTTTTTTTCAAAAATTTACAGATAAAACCATGTAGCACATACTCTGAAGAAGTAGCAGTTTTTTTCGATTGAATAAAGTTTTTTTTTTATAATATAATAAAACGCAATGTTTAGTACTTTTGATTTTGCAATAGTTTTATAGTATGAAGGTTAAGACGTATCTGATTGATTGGTAATGCTCGCGTGAGCAAAACTTTTCCTTATTTATATAATCTAAAATTGTCGAAATAGAACTAAGCCACCTTCCACCAAGAAGTGATAATCAACACCTTAGAATTTCCATTTGACAATTGCAGCTTTAACAGTCGATTATAAAATATTAATGAATAATGACAGCTAAATAATGATAATTTTAAGTTATTTTTGTTTTATTTATTTATTTGTTTGTTTTCTGGCACATTTTTTTTGAGAATACAATTCAAATCTTGCATCAAAATCAGCTGTAGTGACATCGTGCGATACATTCTAAGCTGTGATATTATTCAGCCTATTATATTAAATTGCTTTGTTATTTTTGTTTTCCGATCCGTTTCAAATCACTTTTTTAACCCTTAAATAAACTTTTTTAACCCTTAAATGAAAGGTGAAAGCAATAGCCCTTCTCTAATTGTATGCTCATTTGGACTGGACAATCTTAATTTTGTTGCATGACACATGTTGTGATTGATGATCATAATCTGTTTCAAGACTATGTTCACTATCTGAATTGTTCGTAAAATAAGTAGACCAGAATAATCGTTTTAGTTTGTTATCCGAATACTATTCGTTATTCGATTTGTTCGCAATCAGAACTTTTCGTTAACCGATTACAGTTAGTTGTAGAGGTCTGCATGATGGTCCCGGGGTTGGCCCGCGGACTTCTGCTTAACACGTTTCGTGGACTAAAAAGGATTAGCTAAAAATTTGTTTCAACGACTTTTGTAATATCCAGTATACTCCAATTAGTCATAAACAACGTTTTTTATTCTCGGCAACTTATTCAGCCATTAGTTGTAATACAATAAGTTGAATGTGATTGCATACATCAACATTTGATTATAACTATTAAACTTGTCCTGTGTTAAGTGTTAGTAAAAGTTTATTTTTATTTCTCATACTAAATGCAAATTTTGCAATTTGTTTGTCATTAAATATAAAGACCTCTTATCTTATTGAATTAAAAGATTCTAACAGGTGTTTTAATATACAACTAAGATAGTTAATTTTAGTTGTGTAATTAATAAGTTATTCTTTCTATGTTAGAACTACATAATTAACCTCAATCAAGACAATAATAAAAAACTGCTGGGTTATAAAAAGCCTCATCTATAAAACGTTTGATAAAATATGAAACTGATGGCATTTTTAGAGTGGAGACAAGATTTGAATCACTTGTTATTGAACCGTCTTGATGCAGACGATCCAAAGATTTCGATGTTACATAATTAATTTAATGCAATTATTTTCTTTTGAAATTAAATTTTAAATTGTGTATTATGTCAATATTTATTAACTACAGCTAGAATAATAATGCTTTGGGCGCCACTAATAGCAAAAAATGAATTTCTAACAATCCAATAACACTTTAGGGGCCAGTTATTGAATATGTATTACTAGTGCGACATATTAATTTATAACATAACGCCATCTAGTTTTTACAGAACCTACTTAAAAGATTGCAGAGGGGGGTTCAATGGTTTTACATCTACGTCACCCATGTGAGTTTTAACATGGAATATAACACTATCTAGTTTGTAAGAAAAGACGTAATACACGTAAACTATAAGCACCATAATATAAACGCTACACGACATTATTAATTGTTGTGTAAATTAATAAACTAGTTTTCCTTGAAAGATGAATTCAACAGAGAAATGTTTCAAATAAAATGTTGAAACTATGTACAATTCCACATCTAATTTCACGCACGACCCGAATTTCGCCTTTCGACATCTAATGGTATTTTATATCACGGGTGCAATAGAACTGACAGACAGTAAACAGTTTAGATCGCTTGTATAGATGAGGAATTATACAAAAATATCAAACCGAGGCTCGAATCTAAATACTACTGATTTCATTACAATGTCCCCAAAATACGTGTTTACACTATACGCTTTCCAAAGTCAACGTATTAAGGATATTCAACAACGAATAATTCGAATTTGGAGTGTTGAAACTTTGTACGATTCCACAAGTTTTGTCAATAACGACCCGGGTTTCGCCTTCCGGCATCTTCTGGCATTCTATCACAAGGATGCAACGGAACTGACGAAAGGTGAAACCCGGGTCATTAATGACAAAACATGTGGAATCGTACAAAGTTGTAACAATTCAAATTTGATATTGAAATTCCATCAAGCACCTTCACTCGATATCATAAATTATATGAATAATTCGAAAATTAAACCACAATTTAGAGATTATCCGAAGATATAATGGCTTATATCTTCGGATAATCTCTAAATTGTATAAATAATAAATAATAATAATAAATAATACAAATATTAAGTCTTTCGCGATTTTTTTACTGTGTTAACTATATTGTATTTTGAAATTTCAACTATCAACACACTGCAATCAGAGGGTTAATGCAAACAACAACTTTTCAAGTTTACAATCTAATTCAATCGATCGTTATAAATTTTCGATGTGTATCTCGAAAGCGAACGGTCACAGTGCATGGTCGATAGGTATAGATAGATACAGCAAAGGGCCACGCTACAAGGTATATCTTATTGGGTGCCGTGGAAATAACACTTATTCGTATTGCACTGCATTATTCAAAGTCTATATATTTATATATTGAATCGAGCGATCGCGCTTTTGGTTCCCACACTCTAGTTTCGAAATTGCCGTGCGATGCGCGGCGAAAAACGTGCTCTACTATCAGCTGCGCCCAACCTTTGACTGAATTTGCATGCCTGAATTAAATTACCGACCGCTTATTTCGATTGCGTAAGAACTAAACGTGTATCGGTTTATATTTTAGTGTTTAATCCAGGGCTGTGAAGTCGTCAAAAAAAAACACGACACCGAATAAAAAAGTACAGTTTTGTCAAGTTTTTTCCTGCCTATCCTATTTATGTGCATTAATTTAAAGGTCAACCAACAAATCCTGCAATTTTTTCGTTGAGATATTTTTAAATCAACTAATCGAAAAAATAATCGAAGTCGCTCGATTTTTCACCCCGACTCTACAGTCTTGGTTTAGTCGCGTATTCTTTAACCCGCTGACAACTAACATCTCAAATATTGAAAAGGCAGATTGTAATGTATTTGAATAACAAAATACAATGTTTTGCACTATTTTCGCAAGCATTATCAATTTATACAATACCTTTTCTTGCCTTGGGGTCTGTGATTTTCCTTTGATTAACTCCTTTGGTATATAAACGATACTAACTGTTTATTGTGTGTCACCTCTGTTGCATCTGTGTGATAGAGTGCCTGAAGATACCGAAAGGCGTGACCCGGGTCGTTAGTGACAAAACATGTGGAATCGTACAAAGCTGTAACAATCAAAATTGGTAGAATTTCAATATCAAATTTGAATTGTTACAACTTTGTACTTCGTCATTTCTGTTGCATCAGTGTGAAACCTGGGTCGTTAGTGACATAACATGTGGAATCGTACAAAGTTTTAACGATTCAAATTGTATTCAAATTATTCTTTTAAATATTACATCCTCTTTATGGGTGGCAAATACCGTTCAGCTCGCGTGCCAAAGTTTTCCATCGAATAGATCTCAACGCTCGTCCGCTAATCGATTTATACGCGATCCTATCCGATGCGATCCGACCAGTCACGACCAAAAGCGTGAGTTTGCCTCATCCATGACGGTGTTGCGTATGCGTGTGTGGGAATATTCTTTCACTGTGTGCATGTTTGTCTCCCTCAGATCGTGATAGTGCCGTTTTTACTTGGACACCTTGTAGTATTAATGGGTACACACTGTACTTCCAACTCCTTTAATATTCATAGAACCGTTATAATGCATTTTTATCCTTTTTACGATTGTCGACGGTCTTTTTGCAAATCCGTTGAAGTAAATGGCAAAGTATTTTGTTTGTGTGAAACAATACTAATGTATTGTAGTTCAACTTTATTTATAATATGTATATATAGTTGATAGCTATTTCGGCTTACGCTCTCGTCAGAACTATGTTTTAACTTACATTTGCTTATCTACTTAGTTATATATAGCATTGCGATATTGATATTCTGAAGATGTATCTCGAAGAAGTGAAACACGTGTCATTTTTATTAACACACAAAGTGGAATATCAATGTTATTAATTTTCATTTGTATTGAAAATTTATGTAATTTTTCGTTTAATTCACATATGTTTTTTTTATTCCAGGATGGGTGCGAGTTCGGGAGAGGGACTGGCGGCAGCGCCATGCTACCCTCTACAAGAGAGGTAATAAATTAGCACCTAATTCATATCCATATATATTTGCTACGTATTCTCATATCAGTATAATATATTCCTACATTTTTTGGTTTTAGTCTCTCAACTATTTATCAATTACTTAATCAAAGTATTTTTAATTATATAATATAAAACTTATTTCCTTTAACTGGACTTGTCCGCCTAATATAATCGACAACATATGGGTGCCGCACGACTTGCCAATAAGTATGGATCAAACCTGCAACTAAAGTGAATTAATATTTTTAATTAACTGCCCTAAACTTGTATTCTCTCTGCTGTAAAATTATCGACGTTTGTTTATGATTCACCATATCTACGAACTGGCGGATTCACAGTATCAGCTGAAACCGTTGATAACATTTATCGTCTCCAGAATAGCATACGCTCTAGACCACTGTTGAAGAACAATGTCATAGGTCGCTGTTTCCCAAAGTATGGCTCGCGTCCCCTGCGTTACGGGAAGAATTTGATGGGGGTACGCGCTGCACCGGACTTAAATATATTTTGATTGTTTCTGAAGTACGTGCGATTTTATGAAATTTATTTTTGAAAAAGGGAACTTGGTGCTACGAAAATTATAGAAGGGAAGGGGTTCACAGATTTTGAAAGTTTAGGAAGCGCCATTCTAGACGATTGTTTAATGAAGATTCTCCATGCACTTTGACACCCCACTGAATGTGGATACTCGCGCGGATATCGTTTCATTGGCCGTTGATTCAGTTACACCTATGTTTGTTTTAACACGGTGAAAAAATAGTTTCGTATTATAGTTCTGCAAAATTTTAAAGATATATTTGATATCTATTTTGGCTCACTACATCGTCAGAACTGTCCGTTAGTGGCCGAAATAGCTATCAACCATATCTTTAAAATTTTGCGGAACTAAAATGCATTGCTATTTTTTCACCGTGTTATAATGGAGTTCTACCAGATAAGTGCCATTTCAATCAATAAATATTATATGTTTGCTTTCTTTCAGGCGAGCGGTCCACCCGAGCAGCAGGAGCCTGTGGACTTAAGCGTCCGCAGAAAGGGTCCTCGGAGACCTCCTCGCAAAGGACACGGTATGTTGAGGCGTGGCTTTCCATTCTTAAATATATATGTATATATCTAGCTATAAGAAGTTAGATATATCATTTTGCCATATTTCCAATTAATTATCTAATATAAACAAGCCTTTCTGGGGTGCATTATATGTTTTATCGATGTTTGTCCATATATTTTGTCACTCACGGCCCGTGTTTAACCTTTCGGCGTCTACAGGCAATGGGTGGGATTTGAATAAAATATCGGATCGCGTATTATTGTAATGCTCAAATTATTTAGATTGTTGAATCAATTGAGTTGAATTAATCTCATATAAAGGATATATCAAGAATGAATTACGAAGAGTTACTTGTTCATTCAAAATCGTTTAACGATTTCGTTGTGCCCTTTTATTCTGCCGTTTTGGCCGGAGGCCTCGTCGTGAAGTCGCAGTGTTATGGCAGGAGTTGGAGTCATGAAAAATGAACTACTCCGACTTAATTTAATTAAAAAAATATCTGGATGAACAATTTACGGGATTGGTTGGTAGGCCTCTAATTTAATGCACATAAATTGGAAAGATAGGAAAAAAACTGACAAAATTAAACGTTTTTTCAACGAGTCGTGTTGTTGGTCATTTTCGGAGTCATGTTTTTGGTTAATGTCGAAATTGAAGTCAGAGCTGGAGTTGTGTATTTTCAATTCAATTCCATAGCCAATAACTACAAGCGATGCAAACTCAAATTCTATTCTATCATCGTGATATCATCTCTGAGATGCCGAAAGGTAAAACCGAGTCGTGAGTTACAAACATCCTGTAAAAATATACCATTTCAACAATTCAAATTTATTTCAGTATTTTAAATAATAAAAGCACATTTTTAATATCGCGATGAGCTAAACCTAAGTCATTGGCAGGCAGAGGGTTAAGCGACCTTGTTTGAAAAACACAATTTTTTTGGAACAGAAAACATTCGTCAATTATAATATGTTTTTAATACCAGGTTAACATAAATAATCCAGTTTGTGTGACTACTTCATAAACACGTCAGTTCAGGTTTAAACGTTTAAATGTATACATATTAAATTGCAGAGTAAATGGGTAATTAAAAAGCGATCTTTTCCTCTGCAAAGTGATCCGCCCGCTCTAATGAATAATGTAGCCACTGCCAACTATAATCGAATTGAATGCGACGATAAATCAATGAGTGGATATGTGATATTATCATTGGCGCACACAATTTCTGCAAAACACCTGTATGAGAAAGCTAACAACATCCAAGTATTAATATAAATAAATATTAAATTAAGTAAAAATAGCGATGTATTTAGCAAAGTTTATTGAAAAATATTTCCGTTTCCACCATCGTCAGAATGACTAGACATAAAAACGGATTAATTGATGCTTAACATTTTAATTTTAAAATAATTTACATTATTGATATGTATATTGTATGATTTCCTGTAAATTGTTTTCATAGTTCTTGAATCCATGGTTTTGTATACCTGCCATCTTTAACTCAATTTTTTTGTATAAATAGACTTTGCTTGCAATTCGTATTCTATCAGTTGATAATGCTCGCAATGAACGAAACCGGTCCTGATCCTTAAATATATTGTAGAAATAAGTAATAAAAAATGTTTTTAATTTGGAGTATTTCGCGTTTCCATCAAGAAGTTATATTGTAACCTTTTTTGTTAATTTGGTGAAGTTGTTGTATTGAACACCTTAAAATTGATCATATATTTAGCTAAAAATCACTTAACATATTATATATATCCCACATCATATCTTTATTTTTTAATTAGTGTATTTTATTATTATATAAATATATATATAAAATTTGTGCATGTTTTTTTTATTTATACGGTCTTTTGTGGAAAAAATAAATTGTCTCATAAGTCTCATAACCGTACATTTTTTAAATTCTTATTTGACAATCGTACTTCACTGGAGTAAGATAGATAGTATGTTATAAACAAAGCCGGTGCGAGGCGTGTAGCAAATGGCGAGTCGTCTGGAAGTCACTGCGTCGCCAATCACGACAAATTAAATGCAATAAAAATGTAAAAAATGCCACCTCGATAAATAACATCGCATAGAGGAGAGGCCCATTAAATATTTATAGGCATGCACTTTTGCGACACATATTTAGAGTTCGCATCTCATACAATGTCTAGATTCTATAGTCAGTGTATCGTTATAAGATCACCCGATAGATTTTGAAGATAAATCGATGGCAGCTTCTGTGAGATTATCGCTTGCTTTACTAGGGAAGGGGTTGGCAGGAGCGACTGGCGACTTCGGACAGAAACTCCAACTTTACCTCTCTTAAGCAACCTTTTAACTTTTGCAGAAGTAACTGGTAATTGTTGACATATACGACAAATGCATCCATACTCCTTTACGAAAAAATCGCGCGACGTACTAGTACGTCCATACACATGGTAAGGTTAACCTGGGCTGATGAGTCGAACTCCACTAACAAAAGTTTGATTTTGTCTGTTTTTTCCTTCCTTTCTTATGTATGTGCATTAAATTAATGATTATTCAATGAATCCAGCAAATTGTTCATAAAAATATTTTTCGAAATCGTCTAATCGATAAAGTACTTGAAG
This sequence comes from Himalopsyche japonica, assembly GCA_028555115.1. NCBI lineage: Eukaryota > Metazoa > Arthropoda > Insecta > Trichoptera > Rhyacophilidae > Himalopsyche > Himalopsyche japonica. The sequence continues at coordinate 147,060 of JAHFWJ010000497.1, forward strand.
TCACTCGTTTTTCATGACTCCGACTCCGAAATTGACCAAAAACACAATTCCGACTACACAGCCCTGCTTATAACTTTTGAACTAAGTTTATGAAATAGATCTGCCGAACAAGCTTGGATTCGAACGGCATACTCTCTAGCACTCTTTAACCTGTCCGCACATGACCATACTGGCGTTTGTCAATATATAATAATTCGTATGCGGATAACGGATGAAAATTTTAATCATTTATTCAATTAAAAATAAGCAGTTATTTGCCAGATATAGTGAACAATTTAAAGATGTTAACTGTCACTTCTTGGGAGAAAACATGATATTTTTGTGGGGCTTTCCAGACCCCCAAGAAAATTTGAATTTGAAATCAACACATTGAGTACGTCCGACACGGCTCCCGTGTCCATCCAGATATTGCAGCCACGTTTTGGCTAGGGTATGCCAGCAACGCCATGTGTTTTGGGAAAGTGAAATAAAAAACAAGTCTTAGATAATTAATTTCATGATGGATTTCATTTTTAGAGTAATACAATCTCCTAAAATGGTTGAAAGCCGCGAATTTTTAATTTCTCTCTATTATATGATATATTTTGACGCAGTGAATATGTTAAACAATTTACTCAATAATCCTCTAAAAATCATTAACCTGCAATGAAATTGAAATTCATAAAGATAAAAACAATTAACATAGCATTTGTTCTGATGAGGGCGTAAGCCGAAATAGCTATCAACGATACATCTTATAAATTTTGTAAGGTATCCAAACTGTATAAAGTATAGAAAGTTTCAAAACTTAATATTGAAATTCCACCAAGCTGCCTCAGTAGATATCATTCGTTTAATACTTTTTCTTCAAATAAGTAAATACACCAGCTATTAAATTAATCGAAGAGATGTTTTCGCGATTGCAAATGGGCGCCCCTCCCTGCCAGGCGCCCTCGTGCAGATGTTTAATGCACCATCCGGACGTTATTTATAATTGCTCCGCCACGCTAACTCGCCGCACACCGCAATGAACCCCGCTGGGTTTCGCGATGGCCAAAGGGATTCCGCCATACAACAGCCCCCGCGTACATATTATTTTTCCTCTCGACATGTCGGCGCTATACTCCTCGCAGAATTAAGATGTCAACCTTTTTTGCTATTTTTATCCTTTACTGAATTGCTATTAACTTAACTTGGTGTACCATTATCGTACATTAAAAAAAACTAGTATTTAGCTGTAGAAATATATATACAGTGAAACCTCAATTTTACGTTTTCCAAGGGACCCTGAAAAAATAACGGTAATTGCGGGAAACGGTAAATGCGGAAAAGCTTCAAATAAAAATTAACAAGTAAAAAATATTTATTTGTTAGTTATTTGTACATACTGTATATAAAAATTATTTTTCAAAAAAGTCCTTTATGTTTGTTTGCTTCTTTGTTATTTGGCACTTTAATCGGAACAAAGACTTGTTACTAAACTTGTGACTAAAAGTTTGTATGTACAGGAATCATTATTACCATGAATTTTATACAACTCTACATTTGCATCATAAACAATAATACGCGTGTGGTAGACTTCAACCCAAAAAACAGCACATGCGTCCAATGCGTTACGTCTAACATGTACAGCGGATTCCAACGTGTCTAGACATAACACGTGCACTGGGCTGTGTCCAACTTGCTTGCCGAGATACGGAGAAATATGCAATAAAAACGGTCAATCGGGATAATATTTGTGACGGGACCAAAATATTTAGACGGTTTATCGAGGAAATCGGGGAATCGGGAAACGGTCAATGCGGGAATATTTAACATTGTTCTTATGGGAGTTTGACGGGACTATAAAAAATAAGCGTTCCATCTGGGAAAACGTATTATGCGAGAACGGTTGATCGATGTTCCACTGTATTGGCTTCGGCCGTCGTTAATATTTTTTAACTAAAGTTAAGCGTATATTTATTTATTGTTTAAGAATGGTTATACAATATAATTGGATAACAGCTGAACCAGCCTATGCAACAAGTATGTTAAATCGAGATTTATATGAACTTAAAGTTTACGATTAATTATAAATTTAAAAATGCGTTTTAATGTGCTGACTATCGCTTCTTCGTGAAAACGTATCGTATTTTCAAACAATAAAAGCACATTTTTTGTACTAATTCCACAATATATTTTATGATCACGACCGGTTTCTCTCATCGCTATCGGATTAACGGTATATGAACGCATCCGGAACGAACAAACAAACATTTATATATATATATATTAGATAATAAAGTAACACTTTTTTTTAATCTATAAAATGCTAAATATTAACAGATTTTTTTTGACAATTAAGGTATATTATTTACATAAAAATAAAATAATATATTTACCAAATCATGAACCCATTTTTGTAGATTAGCTTTATTTCGGCTGGATATTTATAAACTGGCCATTCGGTAGCGGGTCGCGTTTTTAGCATACCTGATATTTACCGTTAATAATAAACACCTGCTGATTTTCTTTACTTAAATAATGTCTTCCATTTAAAAACCACTATTTTAAGTAATTACAGTTGATTTCAATATATATTAAATTAGTTTCATACCATTTGGTCTTTTTTATTTCGTATCCCGTTAAATAGTAATAATTGAGACTTATTTGGATTATAAAATTACGAATATGATAATTTCGCTTACCGTCCGTTGCCCGTCGCTATTTCTAAAACACTTATCGTCGAGTATTCATCCACGCACTTAACTAAGTGCGTTTTTTTGTTCGCGTTCGTTCTCAGATCGGTATGACCGGCTCCTACAATAATAATTATTATCAAAGTGACCGGCGACGGTGTCCCCGACAGTTAACCCTATCATTGCCGATGATCAGTTTTTTTTATATTGAATACCGGCGACTACTATTATTATATATAAACGCTGGCCTTATATGAATACTTATCACATTGCTGTAGGATTCTTTTAACCTCTTCAGGCTCCGTGTTCATTGCAAGGTAAAGCATCTATACAATATTTTAAATGGAATTTCGATCAGTATTAAGGTAATATTTCGTTCAGTTTTGTCAGTGTTATCATTCAGTGCGCAACATTTATGTTAGTATGCAAATTTTACACGATATCGCATTTTTTATCGCAAGTATTATTTTTTTCATTTGTTACAAAAAGTAAATTACATAACCTAGTTGTGGTATAATCTTAAAAGCAAGACTTTTTCAATAGTCTATATCGACTTTGGATTTCGCCTTTTGGTATCTTTGGGTATTTTGTCGCACGGTTGCAACACCTGGATCGTTAGTGACAAAAAATATGTGGAATCGTACATAGTTTCATCCAGGGTTGTGGAACCGTTAAAAAAACACAAAATTAACCTTTTTTGTAGAGTCGTGCTTTTGTTAGTATATGTCGGATTTGGTGTTTTGTTTTTGGTAAATTTCAGAATCGTGTTTTTTTGTTTAATTACTCCATAGCCCTGCTTGAAACAGTGAAATTGTCGCATGTGACTTCAAGAATAGGACACTGATTATGTTTTTCATCAAGTGTTCTCAATGTACAATCTTGGTGTTATGCCTTTCCCGTATATCACGGCTTAACAAAGACGTCACGTATGAAGCGAGTGCAGTTAATAATAATGGCGACATGTGCCGTCAAACACGAGCGGGACACTCCGGTATGAAAATGAGATGGCAGTCGGCATCGAGTCGTTTAGAAAATATGATAATTATCGACAGAGTGGCGTGTGTACAGCCTCGCACGGGCTACGTTAGGTACCGAACATAATCTCAAGTGCCTACCTTAGTGCATGCCTGCAATTATTACATCACCGGCTTATCAAATGCATCTTTCTTATTTTCCTTTTGAACAAATACTGGCTTTCCGACTTCTTCCGGATTCTCAGACATAATTTCCTCATCCTCGACGTATTACTCAAGAAGTGAAGCGTGCTGAAAATGGTCACAAGGCTGTGTAGAGTCGCGGTGTTTCGACTGAAGTCGGTGTCTTGAAAAACGAGCAACTTTTTCGATTAGACGACTTTGAAATATCTCAATGAACAATATGCCGGTTAGTTGATTAGTTGGTTGATCTTAAATTTAATGCACATAAATTGGAAAGGTAGCATAAAAAACAAACTTACAAAATTAAACTTTATTGATTGATATAATTTATGATGTCGACTGAAGGTGCTTGATGGAATTTCAATATCCAATTTGATTTTTTACAACCGCAGTTCTGTTGCATCCGTGTGATAGAATGCCTGAAGATACCGAAAGGCAAAATCCGAGTCGTTAGTGACAAAACATGTGGAATCGTACAAAGGTGTAACAATTCAAATTTTATTGAATTGGCATTTACTTGGTAGAACTCCATTATAACACGGTGAAAAAATTGCAATGTATTTTAGTTCTACAATTTTTTTAATAAGATATAGTTGATAGCTATTTCGGCTCACGCCATAGTTGTGACGATGGCGTGAGCCGAAATAGCTATCAACTATATCTTATAAAAAAAATGTAGAACTAAAATACATTGATATTTTTTCACCGTGTTAAAATTAACCTTTTTTTGGTCGGAGTCATGTTGTTAGTCAATTTCGGAGTTGGAGTCTGAGTCGTGTTTTTTTGACAACTCGCAACCCTGATTACTACGATTTATTTGAAGTATGATCCCGACCATTAAATTATTAGAACCTTTTCTCCCTTCTAACGTTCACGGTTGGGATTGGAAACTAAAGATAATGATTTGATCTGCTTCGCTTAGGGTAGGAAAAGGAAAGACTCAGTCAAGCAATTAAATTAATTCATTTACCTTCAAAGACACACAAGGCCTCCGTAAATACCACTTATTAAGTATCTCTAAACATGCCACATCTTAATCATACCGCCACGGCGTTTCGTTGCTCGCCCTCGGTTGCAGCCGCTCATCCACGCGTGGCTTCAAACACACCTCGTCTCATTTGCACCACGTCTCATTTTCTCTGCTTAATATTAATTCCACGATTTTATACTACAAACATAAGGACCGGTTTCATCACGAGCACTATTAACTAATACAATGTCTACTACTGCACCACAGACCCGATATGACCGTACAATGAATAAATAAAATATGTTTTAAGAAGCTTTCAAGTTCTTCCGTCTTCTTGGGTTTCACACTTGCCCATTCGTTGGACGTAAAAATACAACAGCGAAAAAAATATGGGAGTAATCAAAACGAAATAAAATTAAACTGCATTCAATGTTTTGGAATATTAAATATTATTAATGAGAATTTATTTTGGCATTTATATAGTTACCTGAAAGCAACAGTGACATAAATGAAAAATACTTATTTCAAGTATTTTTCCCTTTTTTATATTTGATTAAATTTGTATTGTTTAAATTCTCATTTGTTTGGTAGAACTCCATTATAACACGGTGAAAAAATATCAATGTATATCAGTTCTACAATATTTATTACGTATATAGTTGATAGCTGTTTCGGCTTACGCCCTCATCAGAACTACGTAGTTCGAGATATTCGTATGAGGTAATAAATCAGGACTGCGGAGTCGGAATCGGAGTTGTGATGCGCGATCTATTGGCTGGAGTTGGGGTCTTGTTTTTGGTCAATATCGGAAGCGAGCGAATCCGACTGCTTTTTCATATAGATAAATTTAAAGAATGTATCGATGAACAATTCGCCGAATTGGTTGGTTGATCTTCAGTGAAACAGTATCACTGAAATTATAATGAAAAGTAATTAAAAACTTGCGTCGTCTTTGCTTCGAACTTGTTATGACTAATCGTCGCCAATGAATTTAACCAGCTCGGCTAATGGCCTGGAATATTACCCCTATTCGTATAGTATATTTACTCTGACATGAAACGATATTTTTTGCCGAAATGTACCCGAGGAATGTCATTGGATGCATTTTTATTTATGCACCCAGCGCAGAGGTCAGAAAACGCATCGAACAGAACAAAGCAACTCGATTAAGTGAAAAGTTACTGCTGTATGTCGAATGAAATGACTATAACCCGGTGCTGAATCGTGTTGTGCGCCTTGTGACTGGCCTATGGTCTGATCCGTGTCCTCGTCGAAGCGAGGATGCGCTCGCGACCTCGTTGTGTGGACCTCAGGGGAGCGCAACCTACATTCTTACTGGGGAATAAATTAGTTGGGTATTTTCAATGAATTTTGGATATAGGTTAAATATATATAGAATAATTCCAATGATATTGAACTTCTTTTATAAAACATCTGCGGATTCGCGAAAAAAAATGACATGCATAATGTATAAGCAGACTTTAACATTGCCTTTTAAACTAGCTCAAACAGTGATGAATCTGATCTCACATATATAGATTGACCACGTTACTAATGCGCGCGGAAACGTAGCGCTGTGTGCATTGCCTATCTGACACAACAGTTTCTAGAGTTCGAAAATTTTTATTTACCTTCTATTCCATAAATACTTTTACATAAAAATATTTTTCTACAATAGATTTCAATGTTCATAAATACCATGGTTTCTTACTTGTCATTTTTGCAGTCTGTTCATTTGCTTTATCCAGGGGATTTAAATTTAGTTTCATCATCCCCCGCATTTCCGGGCGCACTGTTATAGAGGTCGGTCAATAGACAAAAGATCTTGGAATAATATCTATTATAACCAATTTCATCCAGTCCTTTTTTAATGCTTAACTATTTTTTGCATTTATATATATATATTTAAAACATAATTGGACACATGTTGTGGAACAGTATGTCCCCAGCACCAAGAAAACAACCGCCATAGTCTTAATGTGTATAGAATTCAAAGCCCCCTGCACGTCAATTACTCACAATACACCTTACTTACTTCACGTCCCATACATATAAAGCGATTTCTCAAATCCGTGAAAATATCAGTATATCCCCTCAATAAATTCACAAAAAATATATTTCCAATAGTTATTCAACTCATTATATATGCTAAAATCTGACTGTGCGATAATATGACGATCATCTATGTGGAAAATAATGATGATACGGTCCTGTACATTTCTCAGCTGCGATGTATACGAGGCCTTCTGCACTAAAGTTTCTTTATCAAAATGTATTATTTTCTTATTAAAGAATATTGTATCGAAGAAAGGAACACGATTTTAATATAAGCATTAATATTTTTAGACTGCATGAATTCTCAGAATAATTTGCTGTAGGAAACGTGAAATCGTTTTTTTTTCGGATATGGTTTGTGATCCTGTAATGGCAGACAAGCGCTATGACGACGCATTGAGGGCGTGGTTCAGAGTGCAAAAAGTAAATACCTATCTTGGTACGTACCTGAACATAAAGTCGGTCGCTTTTTCGATTCAAATTCAAGCGTTTCATATTCTCATTCTAGACATGAAATTTAAAAAAAATGATTTATTAATCATCTCGAGGACTGTTTTGTTTATGAGGGGTCGGATATGGCTATATGTTATTATTCAAATTAAATTAAAAAATTATCATATATTATATGATAATTTTTCATGATGAGAATTCGAGGGTTGTTGAAGATTTGATGACACTACCCTTAAGGGTGTTTGAAATGTTACATTTATGTTCATTTAAACTTTCTAAGTCGTGCAGTGATAAAAGCTATGGTTTGAAATTAAATTGTTGTCAATTAAGCGAGCTTCGTGAAGCTTTATATTATCCGGTTATCTGCTGAGCCACAAAAATTTATTCCAAAATCAAAAATTTTAAAAAATAATTCAGTAGTGTCAGTGTTAACCTAACGTGTACAGATTATATGGACAAATCATGTATGCTATATTTTTATCACTTTTAATGTGCTAACGGTCACTTCTTGATGGAAAGGTATGTGTATTTTAAATGATAAAAACGCATTTTTTAGTACTTATTTCCACAATTTATAGTAGAACACCAAATTACTCTACTCCGAATTACGCGCTGGCTTGAAATGTTCGCCGCAAATCCTAACAGCGCTAAGCATTTTATCGCCTAGTAAACAAATAATTCGTCCATATATTTTTTTTGCAAAACTTACAATGATATGAGTTATGCATTTCTTGCGGAAAAAAATAAAATTACTATTTTTTATGACAATACACTCCCCCAATTACACGACTCCAAATTACACGGTCCCGAATTTAGTGTAAATGGGGGTTTTATTGTATTTGATTATCAGTATTATCAACTGATGTGCTAATCCTCGCGATGAGTGAAACCGGTCTGCTCATTAAATATATTGTAGAGATAACTGAAGATATACTAAAAATGAATTTTTATTATTGAAAAAAACGCTATATTTATATTCAAAAATTTGTTAAAAAAGTCTGTTAACTCTCTTATATTTTTAAATATTATTTTATATTATGCAATCGGCCGTCTCAACGATTGTGTCGCTAACAGTCACAGGATTTTATCATAAATGCATTTTTGTATACAGAATTTACAAGGTGTTATGATACAAACTGACCTCGCTGGACGTAGGGCGTTTACCGTCCTTAAGTAGTATTATATAATTATTTTATGCACAGCTTATCAACAATAATGCAGATACGGTTTCCATACCTTGAATAGCAACAATGAAGGCGAAACTGAAACAAATTGGTACCGTATCTCATCCTTTAAATACACCATAATTTACTTCAGTTTGGTAGTTTGGTACCTCGAGTAGAGGTGATGAACTCGTGACCCTCGGATCGTACGGTCGCCCGTATTACGGATTCAATGCACCGGCATGAAATTTAATTCAATGAGACATTAATAATAACTCATACTGCCTGCTGTATACGAACTAAATCTAGTTGGCGTTTTTTTCTTTTACTTTCATAATAAAATTTTACGTACATATGTATGTTTCATGATATTGTTTTTCATTTTTTGGCAGTTAGCATTGTGTAAAACTTCCCTTTTAAGTGTTTATAAATAGATACTCGTAATTTGGATCATATTATAAGAACTGCTTGTTACTCAGTTGTTCAAACACGTTTTGTTTCTATCAGAGAAGTCGAATCGTAAAAAAAAAAACTCGACTCCGAACTAAAAGATATTTTTGTCAGGCATTATCCTATCTTTCATATTTATGTGCGTTAAATTAAAGATCAACCAACCAATCCGGCAAATTGTTCATTGAGATATTCTTCAAAGTCGTCTAATCGAAAAAGTCGCTCGTTTTTCACGACTTTGACTTCGAGATTGGTCAAAAACGCGACTCCGACTCCGGCCCTATCTCTGCGACTTCTCGACTCCGATTCCACAGATCCGGTTCTATGAAAGTAAAAATAAGAGTATATAACAAGGCTATTATTGACACTGGCGTAGCCACCTCATAACATAGTAAATTAATGCACAAGAGCGCATTGAAAATGGGGACCCAAACTCCTACATTAGTACACATTAATTTACCAAAAAAATATCTCATACGCACATTTAGTTATACAGTCAATCCCCTTTTTATGCGATTTCGAAGTAATACGGATTTCTAAAACTATGCTTAAACTTATGTTTACTTATCTCCATAGTTCTGACAAGGGGTAAGCCTAAATAGCTATCAATTTTATATCTTATATTTTTTTTAGAATTAAAATACATTGCTATGTTTTTCACCGTGTTATAATCAAATTCTACCTAGTAAATGCCAATTCAATCAATATACTAAAATACATCGCTATTTTGTTCGCCGTTTTATTCAAGAACTATTATTATCTTAAACACTTTGAGGTTATCAATTTCTAATGAAAATTTGCAAACCATCAATTGTAGTGCTTCAGTAGTTCACTTTGTTTAAATGGCATTGAAGCTCTTACTGGGTACTCGTCGCTAGTGTATAATAATATCGATCGATATCCTATTTACTGCATTAATATTTAATATTATTCGTTTTATCTATAAAATTAACAACCGTATACGCAAATCTGACAGTCCATAATTTAGTGTCCTTTTACTTTGCATAAACATTTTGTTTTTACACGTAGAAACATGACTGTACAATATTGTATTGAAATGTGCTATGTATGTTAATTATAGTATACTAATATCGGTATTATAGCAGTTGATACTTGGTTATGTGGACGCGCACACCTGCCGTTCGCTTCTCCCGTTAAGGCATAAGACACCGAGGTCGCGTTTTGTGACCTTAATCTCGACTCGCTGGCAGATAGGTAACTGCTGATTACGAATTGATATCCATACAATGGAAGATTTCTCTCCGATGAACAGACCGTGTTGAAATTATAGTCGCCGAACGGAATCGACAATTATTACATATTGATTGAATTGGCATTTACTTGATACAACTCCATTATAACACAGTGAAAAAATAGCAATGTATTTGAGTTATACATTTTTTTTATAAGATATTGTTGATAACTATTTCGGCTCACGCCATCGTCAGAACTATGTTTAAAAGTACACTTGCTTATTTATATATAGCTGTGTAGAAAAGGTACACAATACATCTTCGATTCTGTTTGAACGACCTAGCTTATTTCCTGCTAGCAATTAAACAAAAAAAAAATGTAAATCGAACTAAACAGGCAGCAATTTCTATAAGCTTGAATATTAGTCGGAGATGGTTTATTGGATGGGGGGTTTATAACGGAAATGAATCAGCCCCTCGCAATGGTGTGAGGAGCGGCGACAGACTTATATTTGTTTGTTCGTTTAGAATTTCGTGTGATAATTGATATCTGTTGGTTTCCAACTGTTCCAAAGCCGTCATCTTGCGACCTTTATTACAAAGATGTAAACACGTAGGCGCTGATCTTAATCGATATCGTAAATTAAAATTTTCATATGTTTAATAATATTATTATAAATCAGTGTAATCCGACCGCGTGTGGTGTACAATAATCACTGGTCCCGTACCAGACGTTCGGCACTGAACGACTTAAATATGTTACGTAAAATCCGATAAAACTTCAGCCCAACACTTGAACTAAATTCAATGAAAAATCCTGGATTGTATACGCATCGTCTGAGCATCCTGCAATTAATTTCGCAAGTCAAACGGTAGCCGTTCGTTGTTTTTCTTATAGGATTAGTGCCGGTGGCTTGCTTTTATCCTTGTATATTGTGTATCTACTCGCTGAATCTGCTGTAAGACAAATTATTTTTTTAATTAATTTTACTATTTTTTTTTTATCTCCAGACCAGCACCGTCGCCTGGCGGACGCAAGGCTTACTCCGACCCTGCCTCCGACTGTGATTGGTAACCAAGCAGCACTCCTGGCTCTGCAGACGAATGCGATGTAAGTCGACTACGTGAATGAAATTGTCAATTATTCGCTTTGTATGATAAAGAGCTTTTGAATGAAACTCGACTCAGGTTTCGCCTCCGAACATCTTAAGGCGTTCCAGTTCACGTGTGCACTAAAATTGACGTGTAATTTCCACCACGTCCTTACGTCTGGTACCTAACCTAACCTAACTAAAGAAACACGTTAATCGTTTACATTATTTCAGTGGAAAGAAGCAATCGCCAAAGACTCGGTGGTTTGCACTTAAATGTGCAAGTCAGTTGCAAATCAAAATGCACCAAATTTCGTCTTAGTAGCGACCAAGTCAGAACGATCTATAAGCACTAAAACTGTCAGTCAGTTAACGGCTTATACCGTATATATATCATATAAGACGAATCACGACGAATATAGACCCACCCTTATTTGTCTCCAAACAGTGTTTCGCAACACGTCTGTGGGGGTTGGTTCATCGAATCAAAATCAAAATTCGCTAGTTAAAAAATTGTGCTTTAGTAATTTCATTAGTATAGTAGCGTTTTATCGGAAGACCAGAACAACTTATCGAGATATCAGCAAATTCGATGTACATATTTACATATGTTAAGTTAATTATAACACATTGATCTTCTGGTTCCTCAGTTCTGTTGCATCCGTGCGATGGAATACCTGAAGATGCCGAAGGGCGAAACCCGGGTCGTTTGTGATAAGACATATGGAATCATACAAAGTTGTAACAATTCAAATTTAACATTGATCTTCTTTGAATATTATTTAAGATATAATTTGTCAAGGAACTAAATGTATAACTTAATTAATATTTATAAATGTCATTGTTGGTGCAGCCGTGAACTGGTATGCCTTTGTGTACTTTATTGGCGAGAAGTTTCACATGGAATTAAAAATAGAATAATATATCGGGATCAGAAAAATCGACGACTCACCTTCTTCGCAAAAACCATAAGTGTCGAAAAATCAAAACCCACTGATCAAATTTGTATTTCCTCAAACTAATTCCGCAAAAATTGATTCTATATCAGTTGTTCTCACGTGAAATTTCACTGTGGCCGCATTATAAACATTAACTGTCCTATGGAAATGTCTCGTGGCCGCACCAAATGTGATAATAATAGTTTCGATATTTATTTTTTGTATAGTGCATTTAGCTGAACGATCTTTCACAGTATACAGTTGTATGTAAAATCGATAAAATAAATAAAGCAATTGTTGTCAATTCTTTATATTGAATTGATTCATGGTCAACGTATAACTTCGACCAAAATTTTTGAACTGTTTTATTATTAAAATGGTACTTTACTTAAACTCGATTAAATGCTGAATAAGTCAGGTTTATTCAATCAATTTTGAAATAATAATAATTTTACAAATTCATTTGTAAAAAGACATTTTTTTAAATATAAGGTCCGCCAAATAACTTTTTTTTTGAAAATGCTATAAAACAAAAAACTACTAATATTTTCTCAAATTTCTTTTTTTATTTGAAAGTACAATCCTTCCGGTTAATAATGGAAAATAACTTCATTCAAATGGCTGCCTCGGCTGGCCATGCAGTAGCCTACACGATCGGTCCAATTTTTAAGCTTATTATCGATTGTGTGCAGCTGTATTTCACCAATGGCTTCACGAATATTGTCCTTTAAAGCGTCAATTCGTCAATGCGTCTCTGGCTTGTCGGCGTAACACTTGTCTTTGAGGGCACCCCACAAATAATAGTCCAACGGTGTCAAATCACAGCTCCGAGGTGGCCAAACGACATCAGCTCTGCGGCTGATAATGCGATCTTCAAAAACAGGGCGCAAAACATCGAGTGTAGCTTCGGCTGTGTGGCACGTAGCGCCGTCCTGTTGAAACCAAATGTTGCCAATATCCTCCTCTTCAATTTTTGTGAACAAAAATTCGTTCAGCATGGTCCGATAACGATCGCCATTGACTGTAACGGCCACTCCTTGCTCATTTTCGAAGAAAATGGCCCAATTATGCCTCTGGACCAAAATCCGCACCAAACAGTGACTCGTTTTGGGTGTACCGGCTTTTCAATGTATGCGTGCGGGTTTTCTGTGCCCCAAATGCGACAATTTTGCTTGTTTACATACCCGCCAAGATCAAAATGAGCTTCATCCGAAAAGATGATTTTTTTGGCAAAATCGGCATCTTTTGTAAGTCGATCGCAGGCCCACTCAGCGAAGCGAAAACGCATTGGATGGTCAGTTGGCTTCAACTCCTGAACCAATTGGACTTTGTATGGCGTCATACCAAGGTCTTTATGCAAAATTCGTCTCAATGATGTCTCCAAAATGTTCAATTGTTGAGAACGACGGTGAATTGATGTTGATGGCGCTTCACGCACACTTTCTGCCACAGCATCAATATTCTCGGGTGTACGCACTGTTTTTGGCTTTTCACGCTTTGGTTTGTCGATGAGGATGCCAGTTTCTTTCACTTTTTTCACAAGATAACGAACATACGGAGCTGACGGTGCTTCTCTTCTTCCAAAATCCGTACGCAATTTTCGCACACATTCTGCAACATTACCATGATTTTCAAAGTAATGTCGCAATATTTCCCAGCGTTGTTCAAGCGTATACACAACCATATTCGTTCAGCGGAAGGATAAAACTAATTAATTGTCAAATCAAACATGAGCTAAGTGTTACCATTCACGAAATAAGCACTAGTTGAAAAAAAAAACTTTAGATGGCGGACCCTATATTATTATATACTATAAAACTGTTGGTGGCCGCACATGAGAACCACTGTTCTAGATTCTAATTTTTGTAAAGTGTTCCGTAACTGAAATAGTTTTGGGGAACCCTCCTGTTACGGCTTAAAACTGGGGAATTGTTTTGCTTTTGGAAAAATACGTCAGTACGCGGAATGAGATCGTCTATACCTTCACCATTGTTGTGTATGCAAGTATACTTTATCATTTTTTTTTATCTGTTTATTCAGGTTATTTGCAAATGCGCAGCAGCGGCTTGCTGCAAGAAACCCCCCACCTCACTTCAACAGCCTTCCGCCGTACGCGAGATCCTCCTCATTACCCCTCAAGGAACCCGAAGGCCAATCAATAAACACAGCCGCGTTCGCCAACAATAGATTCAAACTCATGAAAACCATCGACAAAGTCAACATGACCGACATCCCGGACTATCAGACCGGCCGAGGATACGCCGACGCTCGTTCCCTCATGATGAAAATAGACAGTGCAACAAAGAGGCACGTGCGAGAAGTGCTGGCGGTGCCACTCGTCCGCTCGAAGGTTCTCCAAAACAAAGAAGATGCCGGAAGGTGCAACTCGCCGTCGAAACAAGGCGATATCAGTGTTGACTTCAATAGAAATCATCGCTTTATTCCTGAACGTCTGGCGGACGACAATTGTAAAGAAATCGCCGAAGAGAAACTCGGTGTCAAATCCGGTTATCCGCCTCGCGAAAAAGTTGAAGATGTTAAAGTCGAAAAGGATGAGGAAATTGAAGTTGATGATATCGTTGTTGACGAGGAGGGCAATGGGATTATGGAAGACGTGGAAATAGACCTGGAACCCTGCAAGATTAAAATACCCACTGCTGATATCATCCCTGTTAATGAAGTGGTGATTGGAGAAAATGCTGCGAAGAAAACGACGCAAAAGTAATTATTGACAATTAATATCAACAGCGTAGAATTTTCGAGATTTGCTTTTTAATTCAGGTATTGTAACTTTTCAAAGCAATACCTCTTATCAGTTACGTTATTTTTGTTATTTAATACTATCGGTTGATCATGCTTGTGACGAGCGAAACCGGTCCTAAACTTGATAATATGAAATTGTGCATATGGTATTAAACATTAATTTTGTTATTTAAAAAAAAAATCCATTTAAAAAACACCGAGACAAATTCTTCTGTCTATTCTTCTAACCATCAAAATGATAAATTTGTACGATTCCACATGTTTTGTCACTAACAACCCGGGTTTCGCCTTTCGGCATCTTCAGGCGTTCTATCACACGGATGCAACATAACTGACTGGTCAGCTAGTGACAAAACATGTGGAATTGTACAAAGTTGTAACAATTCAAATTCGATATTCAAATTCCACCATTCTTCGACTCTCCGATATTTCCGCTTTCAATGAATATGATTTCATGTATTTCGTGTCAGCTTTGAATCAGATTCTAAACCCGGTTGATCGAAATTTCGGAAATTGTACAGAAGTACTTTGTTATTAGAATTGTTGCATTCGACGTGATCTTAAAAACAAGCCAAAAAAATGACAAAGAGAAACTTGTTATGTATTCAAGCGATGTACTGTCTATTCCTTGGCAGGTCGAAATCTCACCCCGCGGTTCCATCCGGAGGTCAGGCGGACGCCCAGTCGAACGTCCCCGCCAATAACAACAACCACAGCAATGTGAACAAGAATGATGCTGCGGCACCGCTCGTCGAGGATGCCGCTCCACAGCAACAGGGCGCAGCGGCCAGGAGTACTGCCAACGTCCGGCGCAAGCTGCATACCTGTGACGTGGACGGATGCAGGAAGGTCTACACGAAAAGCTCGCATCTCAAAGCCCACAAGAGGACTCATACTGGTAAGAAAAACTTAAAATAATTATTTAGTTGAATTGTTGAATTTTGGTATGATAACACGTGTTTTGTTTCTGGTTTCGCCTTTCGACGTCTTCAGGAATTCACACAGTAAACAGTTTGCATCAGCTGTAAACAAGAGGAATTTCTTACAAAGGAATATCACAGACCCGAGATAGGATCCAAATATAAATTTGAAATAACTTTCAAAACTATTGATTTGTTTATAATGACGCTCGCTTCCATATAATAAGTTTTATCAACAATAAATTTTGTTAATAATTCAAATTTGGTATTGAAATTTCATCAAGCATCGATATCGCATATTATTTATAAAATGTATTTTAATTATTTAAAACATCATACTTTTCCATCAAGAACTGACATTTGACACCTTAAAAATGATAGTTATTATGAACCAATAAGATACAATATTGATATATTTTTTCTGTCATTGCTGACGGACGTTAGTTGCTGCAGAGCTGAGCAATCCACAGTGAATCCGATTCACATGAATATATTTTGGCTTATAAGAATATTTATTGGTATAACAATGTTATCATTGTTAATTTTATCTTCATTTGTATGTTGGCAACACATCAATATATCAGTCGACACAAAATGCATGTCGGAGTTTTACCATAGTGCGCAGCTCGTGTCATGTTTTTATGCGCAACCTCGATCACTTATCATTTATTTTTTTGAAGAAGACTCTCAATCTTTACAAGGCGATATTTTATTTTTGTTTATATCCCTTTGAAAATAAATACAAATAGAATGAAATATAAATATAACCAGGACTGTGGAGTCATTAAAAAAACTCCGGCTAATTTCCTTCCCCTTTATGAACATTAAATTAAAGATCAACCAAAAATCTTCAAATTGTTCCGCTCTTTTTTCACGACTGCGACTCTCGTGCGATTCCATATAACTCACCCTTTCGGTATCTTCATGCTTTCTATCGCATAGATGCAACAGAACTGACATCAATAAAATATATACAACGAATAAATTAAACACAGGTTTTCCTCGACTTACGACATAGATACGTTCCTGAACTTTAGTCGTAAGTCGAATTTCATACAAAATGTGTATGTACTCACATATTAAATAAAACATTTGTATTTATTTATTGTTAAATTTCTACTTATTTATTAATACAAAATAAAATATTTACTTCATTTATATTTAAAATCTTTCGTCATCTGTACTTATATAAGTACAATCCATTAGCTCATCATCAGTAGTGGAAGAAGAAGCAGTAGTATTATTTTTAAAAAACATATCCAATTTTAGTTGAGTTGTTTTCCCTGTATATTGCAGCGTAATGCAATTTAAAAAAAAATGCTATTTTTTGGTCGTTGACTACCTGTATTCCAATTTTAATCAATTTTCAATTTTAAGACAACTTGAGTTTAGTTAGACACTTCTTCCACTCTTACTCGTTCCTAATGCTCCAAATTAATTTATTTAACAAAGGGCACACAGTTGAAGGGTAGCCGGCAATGTAGTTCTGCCAATTCCAGCATGTCCACTCCCTTCTCTAGTCAAACGGTTTGTAAAAGTCGTTAAGTTCGGACGGCGTGCAGCAGATATTGCGTTCACATATCATTACCTCCATACGGCCTGCCTCCTCGCCACTATCGTGAAGATGGGCCACTTTTACTTTCGTTTCGACATCACGCACTCCCAATTATTACGTACGTCGCACACACTCGGCGAGATGGCCGTCCGGTGACGCTCGAACTTTTTTGCGCCGCGCGCCTCAACGATATTGCCCGATTTTGAAGGACGCTAATTTCAATCAAAAATGTTATATAGCAAGTTTTTAAAACTATTGTCCACAATCTATACCTATTCACAACAACGTCAGATAACACGATGAAAAAATAGCAATGTATATTAGTTTTACAAAATTTATAACAAACAATATATAGTTGATTGTTATGCTATATATCTAACTAGTAAAAGTACATTTAAACATAGTCTGGGAGTAGAGGGCGTAAGCCGAAATAACAATCAACTATATATGTTATAAATTTTGTAGAACTAAAATATATTGCTATTTTTTCATCATGTTATAATGGAGTTCAACCAGGTAAATGCCAATCCAATCAATAAAACGTCACATCATATACGATATCGGTATAGAGGGATTGATGGAATTTCAATATCAAATTTGAATTATTCAAGTTGTACAAATTCGAGATGTTTTCTCATCTACAACCCGGGTTTCGCCTTTCGACATCTTTAGGCATTTAGAAATCGCAAAGATGCAGCAAAATTGTAATTATACATTCTTAATAATAGATTAAACCAACCTGTAAGCGTGCATGCGTGCACTGTTTAAATGACGTCAATACTATATAAATAGTTATTGAATTGTTATTTACTTGGTAGATATAGTAGATTGTAGTTCTGACGAGGGTGTTAGCCGAAATAGCCATCTTTTAATTTTTATAGAACAAATACATAGCTATTTTGTCACAGTATTGTAAAACTAATTTAGGCGAAACAATGACAGCACTCAAGGCGTGTTGTGCGCCCGAAAGATTACCAAACAAAGTGTGCGTGCGTTTCGTTAGAAGTGCATAAGTTAACCATTGAAATTGTTTGTTAAATAATTGTTATTTATTAACGCGACACCCCGTTTGCGAATCGCCGAGCAATAATAACGTTCTCACCCGCCATTCACGCGGACCCATATATACCTGATTGCAAATTAGTTATGTCTATCTTATATCATGCTCGTAATAATTTAATTTAAATAATAATCTAATATCTTTCATCGAATTACGTTTATATAATGCAACGTGCTTAGGTCCCACCCAAAACTGACATACGATGTCAAAATATGCGTACGCAATTCCCAAGCATTCAAAAACAAACAAACAAAATAGACATCGAATTACTATGGTGAAATAAGTGATTTCTTCACAGTACCTAATACAAAAATTACGATGTTATAAAAAAAATCAGACAATTGAAAAAAAAATTCTTTGGTAAAGATAAGTAAATATTGCCACTTTATTGTTTTTTCGTTGCATATTTAAAAATTAATTCACATAACCATTTGTTATAATGGCGCGAAATGAAAAAAATTTCATTCGTATTTTTGTTAAACATTTTCAAGGTTGTTATTGAAAAGAATAATCACTTTTAAAGTGTTAACTGTCATTTCTTGATGGAAAGGTATTATATTTAAATAATTCAACACAGTGTTAATTACTATTTCCACAATTTTAAAGTATTGAAATCAGGGCTGGTTTCGTTCTTCGCTGTTTTTTTTATTGTTTAAATGAAAACAAGTCAAATAGGCCAAAAACTTCTTGCGCTTAACGATTAAAAAAAATATTGTAAAAACCTTACAAAGTCAAGTCGCCAATATCAGGTCAGTCAATTTGTAAAGGTTGATAATATATACCGTTTTAGGTTGTTTTCAAAAATCCAACAATTCTTTCCCCATGTTTATTAATGACAAGGCATTGATAAAACTCCCAAACAGTAAATACTCAATTTTTTTATACCGAGCGGTATGATTTTTGTATATCTTTATTCACCTTTTTCGTGCTGGTAGCTCTTTATTTAAATTCAGTTTTCTTTTTCGCATTGACAATCAACCTTGTTCGTTAAATAAATACCTTAAATATATGATTTTTCATTCGAGAACAGATCCGAAATAGTAACAGCATTTTCATAAAGAACTACCAAAACAAATAAAGGTGAATAAAAAAATACAAAAATGATACAGCTCATCATTGAGAAATTAAACATCAACTACCTGGTTTCTATGAGATAACATTAGTCTATAACGCTTAAACGGAGCGAAAACGGTCCTAATCTTAAAAATATTCAATTTTGGAAATAGTATTAATAAATACTAACGATAAATATTTTATGATATCGACTGAAGGTGCTTGATGGAATTTCAATATCAAATTTGAATTGTTACAACTTTGTACAATTCCAAATGATTTGTCACTAACGACCAGGATTTCATCAGTTCTGTTGCATCCGTGTAATAGAATGCCTGAAAATGCCGAAAGGCGAAACCCGGGTCGTTAGTGACAAAACATGTGGAATCGTACAAAGTTGTAACAATTCAAATTTAATAAATATTTTGTTTTAGTATTTATTCATAATGAATGCAAAAGCCTCCAAGAAGTAACAATTAACATATTATAAGTGATAAATAGTGTCGAGCCATTCATAATCATTTTTATTTCTGAATGTAGATTCAGGTGTAAAGAAAAGGTTGGACATGGAAACATCTAGATGTATTTGACTAGACTTACCTTTTTTTTTCAGGTGAAAAGCCGTATCTGTGTCTGTGGGAAGGTTGCGCGTGGCGTTTTGCCAGATCCGATGAGCTGACCCGCCACACCAGAAAGCACACCGGCCAGAGACCGTTCTCGTGCGCCCTATGCCAGAGAAGCTTCTCCAGGAGCGATCATCTAGGACTTCATATGAAGAGACACTGAATCGCATTGCATTTCAATTTCTTCATCTTGCCTTTTTATTGTGTATTTGAAGTTTTTCATGTTATGAAATAAGACTAATTGTATGAAATGACGCTGAAAATGAGCCAGTATTTTTATGATAACAATAAGAAACAAGAATTTGTATAAGTCCAATTGAATATTGTTATGTTTGTTATGTTTCTGTTTCAAGTTACATTTTTATATGACACTTCTATTACCATATATTTTTGTATACCAAATCAATGTTGGACTCAAAAAAAGTAATATTTGATGCAGCCCTTAGAATGTAGACTCAACGAATGTAATTCCTAAAAGTTTTGTACAGTTCTTTGAGTTGTGTCTCACTGCAAAATTTTCAATATATGACACAAATTTAATACATTCCCTGCATATTTTTTTAGCATATCACTTTAAACAACTTATTATATTTAAATTATATTGCAATAAGTAACACACCTGGATTTAGTAGTACTTCAGGTAAAATTATTACCAAAATGGCACCAAAATTTATACCTTATAAAATACTAACTCTTCCACATATTTTGTCATTCCACAACCTGGGTTTCTCGTTTCAGCATCTTCAAGTGTTGTTCATAGATGCAGTAAAACTAATGTAATATAACTGAGAGTCAATAAACATGCTACAATAAATATACACTATAAATATTAATCACTACTAATTTGATAGTAATAACATTTGAATGGGTTAATGTTAAAAGTTAATGGCTTTGTTATGGGATATGTTGTCTAAAATGGACTATGATTCAAATTAAATTGCAAAATTTATATCTTAGTGATGCCTAATGAATTTTAATGGGTTATTTTTCTTGGAATAAAACTTTGGTGGGATATTAATTCAAGTGCATCTGTGGACTCTAATGCCTGTCACTGATGAAACGTGTGGAAGTGCACAAGGTATAAATGATTCAAATTCCATTGAGCACCCTCATTTGATAACTTAACCCGTTGTTTTCATGCATGGAAGTGTCAAATAGAAATGAAACTTCAGCCGATGACCATAAACTATAAAATGTTCATTAAATATAAATTAATATGGACATTCTTTTTCTTCACTTTTAGGTAAAAGATCCTACCTAATTTTTAAAATGCCAGTATGTTGAAAGAATCGGTGTAATACTCTACATGAAATTTTTATATGTATGCCTAATTTTAGGTAACAAACAAAATATTTATAAATAGGAAAAAAAATACTGTTTTATTTAATGTATATTATATTATTTAGGAATAAGGTGTTTTTTCTGTTTCATCTGAAGATTTTTTACGCTTCAGTGTTTTATCAAATCGCACATTTTTTCCTCCTCAATAATATTTGTTTTTATATCCAATGCATAATTATTATACATGCTTTTTTGCAATACTCTTCAAATTTAGAAAGTTAATCTAATTTCTTCACATATTATTGTTTAAGTGACACAATTCCAAAATCTTTGTGATAGTGTCACTTTGACTAACAAGTAGTTCAGTATTGGATTGTGATTCAATAAACCATGGAGTATATGGCAATTTAGTACTTCAATCAATCAATCTGATTTATCAGACGCCTCTGCAAAGAAATTTGAGATATTTGACGTTGAGTCTGCAAATGTATAGCTGTTTTACAAAGCAAGTTGGTAATACTTTCTACGAACCATTCAAAATAATAAATAATAACAGTAATTTATAAAGCAAAATAATCACTATTTAAAGTGATTCTGTGTTTCCTGTTCACTTTTATCTTTTTATCATGTTGGTAGTTCTTTGTTTAAAAATAGCGTTCATGTCAGCTGTTTTTGTCAAACATAAATTATCATAACAATTCCACTATTATGTATTGTAACCTATCAGGATTAACCTGTTCCCTGATATTTAATAAAAATTATCGACAGTTTTTTCAGCTGTAAAACTAAGGCATCATTTCGATATATGATACAAATTTAACTTATTCCCTGCATATTTTTTCAGTCTATAATTTAAAAGAAGTAGTTATTGTTTGATTATATTATAATTAATTATACATAATCGGAATTGAGTAGTGCCTCAAATTAAAAAAATCTTTGACCTTCTATTGTAATATCGCTATATCGATGTTTCACGAATATTCCACCACTACGTATTTATATTTTTAGAATAAATTGGCGTGTAGCAAATAATTTACAAAAAATAAGTTTATAAGCAAAAGTTTTAATACTGTTAAATCTTTTTTTATATAAAAACATATTTTTAGTACTTATGTCCACAATATGTTTTATGATCAGGACCAGTTTCGGACGATTGATATATCTATTATGGATATAAGTACTAAAAATCTGTTTTTATCATTTACAATGTCATGACTTTTGATCAAAAAGTGACAGTTAACAACTTAAAAGTGACTGTTAAAATTATTTAATTTTTAATCATCAACTACCAACCCACTAAGATAAATTATCTCAACATTTGAGATATTAACATAAAAGGGGTTAATTTGGAATAAAAAAACTTCATAATTGAATCAAGGATGATAAAGTACATAAAACTTTTGTCAACTATTGACGTTTGACAGAACATGAATACAGTGCTTAAATATAGAACTACCAACATAAAAAAATGTGTATAGGAAACTCAAAATCATACCGCTCAGCCTGCAGGAATCAAGCATTTACTGCATATAGGTTCTTTTATTATCTTTACAATAATAAACATGTGTTTATGTCTGAATTTTGTACTATTAAAGCTGAAAGTAAAAGGGTTACATTAAATATTAACAAACTTCATCGGTATGTAGCACAAAACAATACTGTTCTGACAAAATATGTGTTTCTCATTTCTATTTGAATATAATATGAATTATTTACTGATGATAAATATCATTATCAAAAAATGTCAATCTGCTAACTCCTTATAAACCAGTTATTAATTACAGGAGCAAGTAAAAACTATACTCTACTCTGTTTTAACTAATAACTTTGATGTTATTTTAACAGTTTTCTTATAATATTCTAATATTCAGATCACACTTAGGTGTGAAACAAAACAATCATCCATAGAATGTTGTTATTTCGCATATGGTCAAAACTGAGTTAGCCATTTTGCATTTTTTGAGACTTATATTTACTTTAGGTGGACCCGGAATGAATGACATTTTTTTATTTCTAGAAAGATGTGTTTTTTGTTTTTTAATAAACAAACAAACCCTTTCTTGTCAATCTGACGATGATGAGAAAGACTTGTCCTTCAAAACAATTAACAACTGTGCATACCATGATGCAGTTTCATATTGGAAAAAACTACAAAAATATTCGAGAAAATATGCCATAAATGTTTCAATGAGCTTAATTCTGAAAAACCTGTTTTGAAGTGAACAACACAGCCTTGATAGCTGAAATATGATAAAAAAAAAAACTACCTGGTCAAATATTCAAGAGATACCTGAACAAATTTTCCATCTGTATTTTGCATATACACCGGATCATTCCTCAGTAGACTACCGCCTGTTGATTAAATGTGTCAACATATACAAAAGAGATATTTTTTATTTACTGGAAAATTAACAGTAAGTTATTTTTAGTGATAAAAATTTTTAGTGTAAAAATATTTCAATTTACTTTATGTTAAAATTTGAGTTTTCATTTTATCGAAAAAGCCGACACTCATTTCGGGTACACCCAATACAATATGTAACTTACATATAAATGACATGTGCCAGTATCCACGGTCTAGTATTTTACAAATATATTAAACAATTTTTGTACTCTATGTTTTATATAATAAGAGATAGTGATTACAACATTGCAATAATTTTTATTGATTTTTACATTATGTCTTCCAAGTTGATCTTGATATGTTTTAATTTATAATTGTAAGTATGAAACTTTCTTGTATTTGAGTTAGTGTTTAATGATGGAGAAAGTTTACTCATCGTGTATGAAAGCATTATAATTATTCAGTAATAATATATATAACTCGTGTCCCATATTCGATTTGTTTAATTTGGAATATATTTCATAAAGTTAATTTTAGTAGCTATATTCCTTTTATAGTGTGATGGGTTTAAGATTTGCAACTTTACAAGCGGAAAAACAGTTTTTAATAGATTACATAGAACAAATATTGGATGTTTTTTTAGTTATTTCTTTGTGGAAATATATTATAATAGTTTTTTAAAATTGAATTTTATAAACCATCCCAAGATCTTAAGTCATTTCACTTCATATACACATTCAAATTTACAGTCAATAAACATTATCCAAAAAATAGTCCCTAAGTCAAGGAGCTAAATTTATATTCGAAATAATTTTAATAATTATTGGTATCAACCTATATATATCTACTGATTTTAAATGGCGGGAGGGTTTTGGTTAGATAAAATATCAAATGTCGTATTACAGTAAGGATTAACTTATTCAGATTGTTGACTGTTTGAACTAATCTAATTTTGAGCGCATCCGTATACTGAAATACTTGAAGAAGCTTGAATGATTCAAATTTCATCTCGAATTTTAAAATATGTTTTAAGCTTGTGGACTTGTGATTTTTAATCCATCATATTATACCCTGTGATAGATATACCGTTGATATTTTGATATTGACTTATAACGCTATAAATATGTGTTCTGCAAAAATAAAATTAATCAAGTTGATATTATATGTATATATTCTTCCCATTTGCCTGCGGTGTTGGACTCTTTGAGTTATCTTCTCCTTAGTTTTAATTATTACGTCTATCTATTTAGACGTCTAGTTTATTTTCGTGAAGTACCTACGCTCTATTGTATTAGTTTGGGATTTCTTATGGTGCATTATATAAATGGAAATAATTAATATTAATTGAAATTGTTTGTGTATATCTGAAACAGACAAATAATAATTTATTTCTACTGAAAGAAATGTTACTATATAAGTATAAGTTGGTTTTATCTGAGATATATTTATGCAATTTTTTTTTCAATCAGTTTTACAGGTACAAAATTGACTCAAAATTGAACAATCTTATGAAATATAATCTCTGGATCTCACATTAAAAGCGTAAAATATAACAATTCATTTTGATAGGGTGTGTTGGTTGTCATAAAAGTTAAAATATTTTTCTTATTGATGTTTCAAACTAAGTCTGATGTTGTATATTAATTGTAGAGAATTTATTAAATTTTATTTTCTTCATTTTAATTAACTTTCAGGACTTGCGTAGCTTAGAATAATAGTTTACGATATCGACTGAGAGTAAGTGCTTGATGGAATTTCAGTATCAAAATAAATTTGCTGAACACAGTGAAAAAATAGCAATGTATTTTAGTTTTACAAAATTTAAAATTGATAGCTATTTCTGCTTACACCCTCATTAGAAAGAACTAAAATACATTACCTGTTTTTTCATTTGAGTTCTAGCAAGTAAATGCCAATTCAATTAATGATTTGCTGAAATATTGTACATCCGTCAGCTCTATTGCATCCGTATGATAGAATTCCTAAAGATGTTGATAGGCATTATGGGTCATGAATGACGAAACATTTAAAAATGTACAACAATTCAAATTTAAGAATAATAAATTTTAATTTAACGCAAAGATATCTTTTAATGTATTGGCAATCACTTCTTGGCGGAAAAGCATTATAATAAAATACAATATTTCGTACTATTTCCACAATTTAATATTATTAAGATCAAATAAAATCCTCGGGATGAGCAAAACAGGTCCTGATCTTAATGATATTAAATTGTGGAAATAGTACTAAATATTGTATTTTATTATTAAAATATTATGATATATTTTTATTAAATGGCAAGGTTAAATTGAAAATTCCATAAGAAATCTGAAAAAATTACGACAATACACTTCTATCACAATATGTTATTTCATTGTGCAATGTGTGCCTCAAAATACAATTCAAGACAAAAAAATAATATTACAACTCAGAATATTTCAATTTATAATTGAAGTTATAACAGTGTTTACTTTTTTACATTTTAAAGTGTCTATTATTAACACCTGCAGTCAAACACCTCAACAAGGGGTAACTATACAAAATCTGAAGTTTCATATTTATATCCATTGTTTGATTTATTTTGCCACTGAAATGTGAATCTAAATAACTTTGCATTATTTTTATACAATCCAAAATCTTTTTGCCTTAAACTAAATTTTGTTTCACTCTTTCAAGAATATATTTGTATGAATTTTCATAGATTTTTTTCTGGGCAATGATTTGTTGTTAAGCGTTTCAGAAGTCCTTCAACACACACCCTATCATTTTCTCTCTTCAGTTTACAATATTATATCATCACATTTATCGATATTACTTTGTATTCTGTACCTTTATCGTAAGTCCACGGTCGAATATTATTAGTCAAATGTTAGTTGCAATATTAGAGTATTAGTGAACGTAGTAAATTTTTAATACCGTCTAAGGAAGTGGAAGCTTGGTGAGGGAAAAATAAATATAATAATTTTAATTACCGCGTAACACGTTTGTTTCTTTAGGTATAATTTTCTAATGTTCGGTGAGCGCACCGCAATCTAATAATTAGCATCTTAGACAACAAGTGCCTGAAGAACAAAAAGTTTTTCATAGTTTTAATCAAACTTTGTTGATAAAGATATGTAAGAAAATGTTCCTGATCCTAAAAAAAGAAATTATTATGTGCAATTCTAACGAGATGTTTTAGCTAATTAAACCAATAATTAAAATTCTATGTAAAATATTAGAATATTTAGATAATTAGCTTAATAACTTAACCTTTTATTATTTTATGTTATACATTGATCATCGGTTTTCTTTCCATCACAATTTTTAAATGTGCCAGTATTTTAAATTGACACTTTCAACATTATACATTATGTGTAGTTAGTGAATTATTCCAACATTCGAACCTGTTATTTTTAATGATTGTAAATTTTATTTATGTTTACTATTATTATCCCACAATTTTATTATTATAAATCTTTATTTAAGTGTGTGCTTATTTTTATCATTGTCATTGTCACAGCAGTAAAAATCAGAGAAACTTTCACAAGTTGTTTTCATCTGGAATTTTTTTACATCAATAGTCAATGCTATTGAAGGAATTAATTAAACTGCCAATACATATAATAGATGCAACGGTTAATAATGCAGATTTGAGATTAATGTGGCACCCGTATTCATTCCTTTAAAATCTTGCTGATTGCTTTTACACAATCAGAAATTGCTTGCTGTGCAATATTTAATTTTGCTGCAGGTTTAATGACGCGTTAAACACTCATTTTCATCCAATATTGTTAAAAAATATTGATCATGAAACATTCTTCAAAATCATTAGACAAGCATTTACAAGTATTTTGAGTTACAGCATGTTTACCATAAGATCCTGAAGTATTCAATTACTTATAGCAGCACTTTTCTTGATAATAAAGTAACAGTGAAATTATAACCTCAATATATGTTAAGATTTGAAATTCACACGACAAAATAATATGTGTCACTCTGTCTGTCAAAACCAATTCTGACTGTTGTGACGGTGACAATATTTTGTTTTAAATATTTCATAAACAAATACATAGATGTCACAATTCGTATTATAAAATAATATATTTATTAAATTTAATTGTTTTACTCATAATAATATTACAGTATGATATAAAAAGGGCATTCCTTACGCCAGTAATTATTACTTTGGCCAGTATTTTCCATAGACAATATTGTAAACATGTTTTTGTTACATTTTTAAGGCTACAATAATATTTATATGATAAGTGTGTAACATTTTGTTGATTATTTCTCGACCATAAAGAAAGTAATTTCTCGATTGTATTTTTTATGAAGTACGATGTACCACTTCAGTTCAATAATGCCAGTATGTTTATATAATTTAAATCGACCGGAAATTTGTGAATGAATCTGAGTTTCATGTGTATTATTTCAAATCTATATCAGGTCTTGGCAATACAAATCCCGCCTTGATATTTTATACCTTTGCACTTGAATGTTGCCATAGAAGCGGCAGTGAATTTTGTCTTGTAACTTGATATACAATGATTTCTTTTTTAATATCAATTATTATTCTTTTGGCCTTGTGTATATGGGTGGCACTTTTTTATTTTTCGTCTATTATTGATGTTAATTGTGTGCAATTGTTTGTTGATTACAAAGACCTGAAGTATCGATTGAAAAAATGTTACGAAATACCCTAAACATGACCCATTCCATTTGTGAGGGAAGTTAACCTGTTGAGTAGTGAGTTATTTTTTTACGAAATAAGTTTTTTGGTTTATTTTAAATATTTTTTTTACACTTCATATAAAATTATGCAGTTTTTTGTGGTTCAATCTAGAAAGAACATTTATTATTATATCACGTAGTAAATAAAGTTGTACAATTGAGAAATGCATAGTAATAAATGTAAATAAATTTATTCACTATGAATTTTCTAGAAACAATTACTTTAGTTTGAGCCTAAAAAAATAATTGCAGTCTGTGTAAACATAGTTCGATATTGACACTGATTCCTATAAAAAAAGCCGTTGAACAGACAGTAAATATTATGGTACATGATTAAAAGTGTAATTTCTTTGAATATTTTTTTTTCGTAAAATTCATTTATTTATTTGAAACAAATAAAAAATGTAAGCCTGACTGCTTAAAATTATTGACAGATATGTGGAGCATGAATATCTGAAGAAATTATAATTATTGAACAAAAAATACGGAACTTGCAATTGATAAAAGACATCACAATATTTGGACGTACATGTACGGCCATACTCCTCAAAGGGTTAATGTGTAACTACGGTAAAGCTTATTAATCATAAATTAGAATCTATAAAACTGAAAGATCATTGAAATTTTCAAGTATTTCAGTTACAGCATGGCCATTTTTTAATTTCGTTAGATTGGCAAAATGAAAATAAGTAGATTTTCGACTGCTCATATCATTTTATAAAAATTGAAATCTATTGTATATGAACACCATGAAAATATCTAACTGTATTATGGATGTCCAAAGATATTCTTTGACTTCTATAATATCTACACAATATTCATAAATAACTCATTGGTGAATTCATTCTCTCAAATTAATGTCAAGTTTTTTTTATTCAAGTCTTAAATGCACAAAATAACTCTTTGTTATATAGATTTAACATGAATTCTGTATTTTGATAATAGGGATGGTTTTTATGTTATTAAAAGGTGAAATAATGACGCATAAAGGATTTCTTATAATCATTACTCGATTTTAGAGAGTTTATTGTAATGAATTTATGAAATGTTTTTAAAAGTTCATTTATCTATATCATCGCCGTTTATATGTGTAGAAAGTCAAGCAACAAATTTGGCGAAAATGACTTAAACATATGGCTGTTAATGTCTCAATTAACGTGTTGACACGGCTGATTGTAGTGTGTTGATAGTTAACACTTAAAAATATAAGAGAGTTAACAGTGTCAAAACTTTCGTATAAAAGCTCTTTTTTGTATAGCACTTTACCCTGAGTTTTTCTGATATCTCCATATGTTTGGTTAACACCAACACTACTAAATTAATTTTTGAAATATTCAATAATAGAATATCGTTTTTGGAACTCAGCAGGGAATGTGTTAATTTCAAAAGCATTTTAAAACCATTGAAGATGCTCTGATCAATGGATATGCATCACAAAAAGGCCTATTTACGAGTATTTTTAAAAATTGTCAATACACTTCAGAAGTCAATACCAATAAGCCGCTCGAGCATTTTGACTCATGTAATGATAAAAAGATAACAGCACAATGCATATATGCTTAAAATTGTACCTTTGAAAACAAAAATAGTTTTCGTATCAAAATTTTTGCAAGCCAATCTCTCACCTTTATTTTATTGAACTGGCATCCCTGAAATTTACAGAGATGAATACTATAAAACTACACTAAATTTAACATTATCAAATTTTGCTATTATGCATACATGATTCTGTTTTGTAAGTGTTTGAAGTAGCATATTTGAATAATCCCATGCTCAAAATTTTTATAAAATTTCATTGTATTTTTAAAGGAATAAATAATTTACGGCGTTTGATTCCCAAGCGTTTTTTGATCCTGGAATGATTGTGTAATATTTATAATCACCACCTGATATAATTGAATTCGAAAAAATATGTATGTAAAACAAAAAAAGTCACTTAAACCCATACTGGTTGTCATTTCTTTCTCAAAATATGCTCAATGGCAACCCCCAACTAAAGATTTTTTATTAAAAGTGTGACTTGCACATTTTGATGGTTCCACCGGCTCAATTGTGAATTCAACTATCTATAAAATAAAAAAAAGATTTGTGGAATAACCAAAATATCAATTTATTTTACATTGTATTTCCAACTGCCGAATCTATTGACAATATTAAATATCCATTGTGGATCTAATAAACTCTTTCAGTCTGCATTCTTTGAATAAGATATGGATACTATAATATGGTTTTTGTGAATGGATCTCTACTAAAAATATAAATTTACTGTATTATAGCTACTTATCTACACAAAGTATGTGGATCAAAATGTATACTATTAAACTATTATATAATATATAAATAAAACCATATTTTTCGGTAACAATTGTTTTATTTTGCCTTCCTTTACGGAAACAATAGCTAGATGATAAGTTAAGTGACAGTTTGTTCTTGATTTGTGATACATGTCAATTTACCAGCATAGTGTGAATCGAATATGAATTTATTATCAATATATGTAAGATTGTTCAAACCTTCTCTATGTATGTATGATATAAATATGCAAGTACACAAGTAGTCTGTTTTGAAATATAGCCTGATTTTGCCTGTTAAGATATAATAATATATATAGTGCAAGATTGTTGAATAACACTGAAATATTTTTTAAAATATTCTCAATAACGCGGTGAAAAAATAGCAATGTATTTTAGTTCTACGAAATTTATAAGATATATAGTTGATAGTTATTTTGGCTCGCGCCTTCGTCAGAACTAAGTAATTCTCAATAATTAAATGGCAACTGAGGTTTGAATTACTGCTCTAGAAATATTGATGGCAATAACCCTCAAGCTTTAGAGATTGCTCCATTTAGGGGTTATTCAAAGTATTACATCTGCAGCATGTAGTAGGCAGATAAAACGTTCAGTACTTTGAGACGATAGAATTTTGCCATCTACATATAAAAGAAAAAAAGATTGGTGTAATAATTTTTTTATTAGATCATAAAAATATTATAGTATTGTAAGTCATCAACATTTTTCAATGATTCCTCCAAATAACATAATATAGAAGTTTTACCTACCAATAAAACTCTTATTGTGTTTCCAGCAATGTCCAAGATCCTCTGAGATGATGCGTCTCTGTTTTCGAGCCACGCGTCCAAACCCTACGTTGGCAATGCCTTTTCTTCTCCCCTCTCTTCCCTACCCAAGCCACGCCATCCGGGTGACGCCGTTATGTATGCCATTGTCACTCAAGGTGCACCAGGTAGGGGTTACCTGGATCTTGGACATTGCTGGAAGCACAATAAGAGTTTTATTGGTAGGTAAAACTCCTATATTGTGTGTTCTGGCAGCAATGTCCAAGATCCTCTGAGTGAATGTTTGTTATCACCTGGTGGCTCGTGAGGGAAGACTTATGTCATCAATGTGAGATCTTACCCAGTCTTCAGCTGATGGTCCGAGTACGATCTTGTGGCCATCTAGGCTGGTTGGAAAGGGTTAGTGATAAGGTCTTCCGTCGGATGTGATCACTCTCGCCAGTTATTACCTCTCGTCTATGGCTGTTCTGGAGGCCGGCTTATCGGGCCCCATAGCTGTAAAAATCGTGAGTGGCAGCCCTGTTGCTCTCCTCTGAAGGTCTGCTCCCCAGAATGGTTTCTTCCAGTCTGGTACGACGAGGAGATATCTCCCTCCCGCCGTGTTCAGGTGGGCCAATACTTGGGGAATCATGTTCGGGTGGGTAAAGACCCACACCAGTTCGTAGTCCCACAAGCGGCTAAAAGCGTTGTGATACAGAGCGCCGCAGTCGGAGCTGTCGTGAGATACATACCTGGGAATTACTCGCGACTCTCTTGACGATCTCGGGCGTGCCTCTGTGATCGAAGATCTGCTCTGTTGCTGTACCGGGAATGTGCCACTCGGGAACTTGTGTTCCACGAGATAGACGGTCGGCCGTGCCGTTGTAAATTCCCGGTAGGTACTGCGCAGTTAGGGAGATACCGTACTTGTCGACCAATGCAACCATCTCCTGTGTCAGTAAGAAGAGGTCTAGCGACCGTGTGTCTCCTTCTTTGTTTATATATAAGACTACTAACCTGTTGTCCGACTGTAAAAGTACCTCTGCTCCTCTTATTTCATCGGCTTGCAGTTTGATTGCCGATATCACCGCATACAGCTCCTTCCGATTGGAGTGCCATGACCGATGCTGCCACTTCCACTGTCCCGACATGAGGGTGTCGTTCAGTTGAGCTCCCCAACCTGCAACTCCTCTATGGCTGGACCTAGAATCGCAACCCTAAGGTGAGGCGGCAGATGGCGCAATTGGCGGATGTGTCGTTGTAGGTGACGGCAATGCAGCCATCCTCGGGGAGCGACGAAGGATATGAAGTTTAGTCTGCCTAGCAGGCGTTGAGCTGATTTGAGGGACCATTCCTGCTTCTGTGTCATCTCTTGCACTGCGTTGCGGAGAGCTGTGCACTTTTCGTGGGATATGCTCTTGGTGTAAGTGCCCCACTCGATCCTCAGGAATTCCAGTTTCTGGCAGGGTACAAGGATTGACTTGTTGAAGTTTACTGTCCAACCTAGCTTTTTTAGAAACCCTACGATCTCTAATACTTGAGAGGTTAGGACTGTTTTGGATTGATTTGCAATCAAGAAGTCGTCCAGGTACGTAATCCTCCGAATGTCTGGGTCCCGAAGTTTTTCAGCTACCCAATTCGTCGCTGACAGACCGAAGGTGAGGCTTGTGAACCGGATCAGCTCGTCTCTGAAGCAGGGCGGAGGAGTTGCCGATGTCGCTTCGCTATAGGAAGATGGAGGTATGCCTGATGCAGGTCTATCTTTATCATTCAGTTGTTCCTCTGCAGGGACTGCGGAACTCAGCCATGGTTGAACAGCTTGAAAGGTCTGGGATCCAAAAAGAAAACCATTCAACATCTTCAAGTAGAAGATTGGTCGTTCTCCGCCATCCGTTTCCTGACTAAAAATAACTTCGAGAGGTAGCTGGGCGTTCCGTCTGCCGCTCCCGAGATTTACAGTTCCTTTAACACAGTTACTTGGGCCTGCATCTTGCCCGTTACCTGCGTCTGGAATTCCCGCAGTAGCCGTGGTGTCTGAGGGAGAAGGGCGGCTTCAGGGTGAATGGAATGCGCCCCCCCACCTAACATCCTCAGAAGGGGTAAGGGGGCTCCTTCTGCCTTCCAAAATTCCACAAGGTGTTGCCGGCAACCCCCTTTGAAGGGTTTGGCGTCATCTGGGGCGGCGCCCACCTCAAAGATTCTTTCTTTTGTGCAATTCCGTTTTTTTTTTTTTTTGTAGGGGCGCCTTCGATTGTACCTTGCTGAAGGTCTACCACTGCTGGCCCTCATAACACTGGGCGTCGGAACTTGCTCCCAAAAGGGCAACCTATCATTCTCAGGCGAGGGTCTAGGTCTCGCCAGCCTTTCCTGCAACCTGTGATTTTGGCCAGTCTGTCCCTGACGTGTTCCTCCTTCACCTTGGCCCGGATGGTTTCAGCGGTGCTGGATCTGTTCGGCCCTCTTCCCACACACTATTTGCATAATGTCTTCGGTTATAAGTTGGTGGGAAGAGTCTCTTCCGAACTTTCCTTCGATTGACTGAAACAGCCCCGCGGGTGTAAGAGGTACCGTCTTATTTCACATACCCCACCCCCCCCACGCAATGACGAACTGCCGGCCCTCGAGTTAGGCGTCCTCCCCGTCAGCTGAGCTGTAAGAGCTCCTTAGTCGTACCCACGGAACTCATCGTTCACTTCCAGCTCGGTGAACAACGGCGTCACGGCATATTTTTTCTGCGTTTCATAATAACAGAGCCCGGCCCAATCTGATGTGCCACATCGCTGGATGCCGATCATCGTCGATATCCTGGCCGGGTCCGCATTGGATACGATCGGCTCCTTCACAGTCCCAACCAACGCTGTCAGTTATTGTTTATTGGACGGGGCGGCCTCTTTCGGGAGGCAAAAGGAATCTCCTATCGACTCGAGGGGGATTCTTTCGGGCCGTGAGGTGGACGGTTGATCTTGTTTCGATTGAAACAAGAACTTACTATCTGGCTCTCCAGTCTGTCCAAACGATCACCCGCCACGCTAGGCGTCTGGCCGGCGTTCATTTCGTCTTCCGACGCGGAGTCTTCATGCGAAGCCAACGATACATCTCGCATGATTATGATATGTATATATATATATAATATATATTAAAAGTCACGTCACTTTGGAAGCACTACAGTGGTTTACGCACGGATGCTAATTTAGTGACTTTAAAAATAGTCAACACGTGTCGATGTTTACGGATTTGTTTTGTAGCAACGATCGCGTAACACTTCAGGCGCGTTCAAAAACGTCATCAATGACATACATAACGGCGTCACCCGGATGGCATGGCTTGGGTAGGGAAGAGAGGGGAGAAGAAAAGGCATTGCCAACGTACGGTTTGGACGCGTGGCTCGAAAACAGAGACGCATCATCTCAGAGGATCTTGGACATTGCTGGAAACACAATAAGAGTTTAATAAAACAAAATAATATATTATATTTTGATAAGAATTTATAACAATTCGATCACTCCTTTGATCTTGTAGTTCTACACAGTTGATTTATTGATGCCAAAATTTTTAAATAGAATGTTCACCCACTGACCACTTAAGTCTCAATTGTTGAGACAGCTGATTTTAGTGTTTTGATATACGCTACTCAAATATTAGAGTGTTAACAGTGTCAAAACTTTCATGTAAAAGCTAGTATTTGTGATGAAACATGATTTTTCTCGATAATCCCTATAAGTTTGTTCAGCACCAACACTGCTGAATTGATTGTAGAAATATTCATTATTGGATATCCTTAACGTGGGACAGCAGGGACCGGGTTAAGTGTTTTAGCAACACTATTTAACCATGTCGTACCAAAATTACAACCTACTTTAGCAACATTAAAAGTATATCTATTGACTAATAATTGACAACAAAAAAAATGCAAATCCATTAAATTATTATACAAAATTAACAATGATACATAGTCAACCTTCATCTTCGTCCATTATTTCTGGCAGATCTCTATCGGTCACCTTTTCAAAATAACTTTCAGGCAAGACATAGTCCACGGGAGGTCTCATAGGTCCGAATATTTTCTTTTGCCCTTTTGATATTTCTTTATCACTTAATTTATCAACAGATGACACCGCATCTGTTTTACTCACATCTTCTGGATCATTTGATTCTTCCCTGACATCATTGGCCGGATGATTGATAGACCTAACCAACTTTTTTACAATTTCATCCTTCGATTTATCTTCCTCTTCATCCGAATCCATTTCTTCTACGAAACTTGCTTCTTCGCTCGTTCCTGAATCTGGTTTTTTATGTGGCGTTTGCTGTCTGTTTTTCAATTTTATTCTTTTCCCAATAATCACTGAATTATTTGTTTTTTTAATGATCGGTGACTTTTGGGACTCCGGTTGGATCGGATGTTGGATAAGAGCAGGTAGATCTGCCGGTTTGGCTATCTCGGCCAAGCGCTGCGTTTTGGATAGTTCTTGTTTGAGTTTTTGAAGTTCCATCTGAAAAGCAAAACAATTTATTTTAAAATCTTCCACGCTAACGCCCCAACGTGTGGGATGGCAATGTGCAAGGCCTGTACGGGAGCGCCCCAGACGTTGGGACGCGAACATTCAAACGTCGGTAACACAGGCACATCTTTTGCATATAGGACTGGTTTTGGTTTTAAAATATCGCCCAATTCATCCTGATACTAAACCCTCAATAAACTTATCAAAAATATTAGGTTTAAATGTTTGAAACATCAATTTTTCAAATCCTTCAAATTTATTCCGACCCCGCCAAAGTAACATATCAGTTTGAAACTGCGTGCCAATATCGCGTCTAACTTTGCACTGAACTTTGCACCAATCTCACGGCATTGCAATGTGACATTCCATGACACGTGACAGTAATGGCGCTTGTTCATTTGAGTTTTATTGATGGCTTCGTTACGTCACGGTAATGGCCATTTACAAATGAGTTATTTGTGAGGGATATATTTGTTAACGTGATTGTGACAACATAGGACATTTCTTTGTGTTTTTTAATGTTGTGAAACATTTCTAATGCATCTAGCTTCCATAAAAGCCAACCCGATTAATTTTTATTGCTCTATTTATAGCTCTATGTGGAAAGACAACATTTTGAAAAATAGCAATGCAAACAGATTTGGTTTGTATGAAAAACTGTCGCGCTGATCAGGTTAAAAAGCACGTCTAATACCTACACTACAAATGAACATAGCATGGTAGAAGTGGACAATTTAAAAATATCAAATGACTTCTGTACACTATTAAGGTATAAAAAAATATAAAACAAATTAAATCACCTTGGTTTTAGATATCTCTGCTTTTTGTGAGACGCTTTGTTTACCGAGGTTTTTCATAAACTGATCCAGTACATCTTCGTCAACTCCGGATGACTGCGAAGATACGGAAGCTTTGCCTTTTTCCCTTAGCACGCTCAGTCTTTTCTCACAGTTGTCTATTTCTTTTTGAATTGATGAGCATCGCTCCAGCTATGAGATAAAAAATATTCATTAGTCCATTAAATTTTATTTGCATTGCACGTAAAAAAAATCAACAGAGGACAACTTACTAATCCATCGTAAGTGAGTGGACCATCCCCACTGTCTGAACATCCATCTTTGTTTGATTGCCCTTTTCCGTCTCCAAATTTCTTCATTCTGACTTCTCGTTTCTTTTCGACAGCACCAGTTCTATCCAAGAAAGTGTCATCATCCGAATCGTAATAGTCGTCTTCTCGCCAATCTTTCGCCTTCCTTTTACGAGATTCTAATAACATAAAACAGACGTTAATGCCCAACATAAATTTATCTTTAAGAAGTTAAAACTGATCATTAAAATGGGATAAGTATGATAGAACTCAAATATATTGGGGTGAAAAGGGCAATGTTTTCCTTCTGCCAAGATCCACAACAATGTGTTTGGTGGTTTGATAGCATTAGTGTTCGTATTATAAAATCATCTGTCCTAGAGACTGAAAATCGATTTCACCCAAAATCATATACATGCTTGAAGGGTGAAAAGAACATGAAAGCAATACGTCGAGCTAGAGACTAAAATATTTCTCACCGTGCTTTGCCTGTCGCAAAAGTCCGTGCCTGTCGATGATTCTGCATGATTCTAATGCGCACTGTACCACAGCATCTTTCTTCTTGCCTTTATGTATGACTTCAGCAATAACAGGGTTTCCTCGGGCATCTTCTATAGGCAGTTCTACCCTGTAATAATTTTAGATAATATATTTAACACATCAACAATCAGATATAATATAAATTCAAATTGATAAATTTATTATTCCGATTGGTGTGACAATAGATGTGATAAATCTTACAAAGTAGAAAAGCTCTATGGGGAATGTACAAAAGAAGAAATCAAATTAATTAGCTTAGAGTTCTTATAAATCAATAAAACTATTAACAGCAATCAATTATTATATGATAACATTTTAAGAATTTATTTCCAATAAGCAATAAATCAATCAATCATTGTTTGATTCTTAATCTCTCCCCACATTCAATAAAAAAGGAATAGTCTAACCTCACTCTTTATTTTAACGTTAAGAACTACAATAGATTCACTACTTCTCTAATAATGAATAACCTTACAATACAGTCAATCTGCGAATACTTCTCAAAAAACCCAAGCGTGTGTCAGATTTAGTGACACATTGCTAATGTCTGACTGACTTATTTCTGGCATTAATTCAGTACTGATTATATAAATACATACCTGCAAACAAACTGTCCCACACCTCTTTCCTGACAATCATATTCGAGAATACAGCCTTCCCTTTCAAAGAACCCTCTCAAAGTCTTTTTAGGGTCATCGAGATAAAGCTCTTCATTGGCTGCCTTTGCGTAAGGATTTTCAGACAGATCTGTCTCTTCATCTGCGTCCTCAGCTGTAATTGACAGAAAACATGACTTAAATATGGAATATTTTCAAGCCAGCATAGCCAAATACACAGGTATTTCCGTAACATAATATAAGTTTGAATCCCTAACAGGCTGAATGAGAACTTTACTTTAAAAAAATTTACCATCAGGTTTTCAACACCAAGTATCATGTGATTTCCAAAGATTTTTCAATCCATGAGAAAGATTTTTTTTCACCTTAAATATTTTTTATAATTATACAATAGATTTAAACAAACCCATTCCCCAGCTGATTCCGTCATTTTCGCTCTTTTTCGTCTCTTCCTCAGATTTTGTTTTTACTTCTTTCTGTTCTTCGAGCATTTTCTTAAGTGCATTCTTCCTTTCAAGGTTCTTTTCTTCTTTGAGTTTTCGGATTTCAGTAAGACCCAATTCTGATTCTTCCTCAACATCATTACTAGGACCCTAATAAATCATTAGACGTGCAATTTAACAATGCATTCAACGCAACTGTTATAAAACTTAAAGATATTGTAAAATAACATTGAAATTATCCTTTATAAGCTGTTATGCCACATAATACAATTGTAGAAGTAAAACAGATAAAGATTTTCTTCTCGTGAAACTCACAACTGTGATTATATCAATGGATGAATAGGCAGTAAGATGTATATTAAAAAACAGTGGACATTCTGTCTACGAATATCGAAATGAAACATGTAACTGATTTCTATTCACAATATTAATTTTCACCATCAGATTACTATTAAGCGGCTTTTGGTGAATATTTTTATCATAAATACTAGGTTATCAATTGATATAGAGTAGTGTGAAATAAATATTAAATTATCAAAGTAGCATATTTATAATTACCTGCAGTATATATTGTCTGGTGCTGAGTCCCAATTTAATGAGATAACCAACTCTCAGGGGAACGTAATGTCGAGGTTTTACCCGAGTCTTGTTAACAAAGGATCCATGAGTGGTTCCCAAGTCGTATAAATAAAATCCGGCACGAGAGTTTTCAGTATCATATGCTTTATACTGGATCACTGCATGAAATCTGATTGATAAAACAAAAATAATGTGAAATAAAAGGAGAATCTATAGAAATACACTATTTCGTGTTATATATAATATTATTTTCGATAGACATTGTATTATTGGTAAATATGCTTTGCAACATGTTTGTCTTTTTCACCCTAAAAATATATTAACCTATTCCCTTCTGAGATTTATAAAGGATATAACCACAAGTTTTATATTTCAAAAATTTATTGAATAATTTTAGTTTTATCACGATAAATCAAGCTTTAATTTAACAAAAAAAGTAGCCTTTACGTGAGAAATTTTTAACACTGTTAGCACTGTAATATTTGT
Organism: Himalopsyche japonica; assembly: GCA_028555115.1. Lineage (NCBI taxonomy): Eukaryota > Metazoa > Arthropoda > Insecta > Trichoptera > Rhyacophilidae > Himalopsyche > Himalopsyche japonica. The sequence goes on from JAHFWJ010000497.1 coordinate 186,808, forward strand.
GAGTATCAAACATCATCACATCACAATCAGCCATCTCAACCTATATTTAGTGACAGTTAACAGTTGTTATTAAATATTATTACAATGACTTTTTGATACAGGTGTTATATTTGAATTTAGATAAACTACAAAGTTCCCTGGGTCATATATAAGACAACTTGAAATTGTCTTATTTCTAATTAAATTTCTTACAGAACTGCACCATTAATGTCAATAAGTATATCTTAGAGTAGAAAAGACTAAAATTTTGATAAGCATGCTTAATTTATTTTTCAAGTTAATACTGAATAGACTTATACCACACAACCAGTAAAAAAATGACATATTGTTAACATGGTGTAGGAATGGATGCCAATTAATATCTTACCTAGATATAGTTGGGTGGGCACTAACAACGTCATTTACCGAAAGTCGTCCAAACACACAGAATGGTTTCTTTGTCAAATCAATTATTTCCAATATTATCCCAGATTTTAGAACCTCGAAACTGTAACCAGAATCTAAAAACAAACAAAGGATATAAACTTCATTGGAAAATGGAATTCTTAAAATTCGAACATAATTGATGACTTTAATATGTTTTGAATATGGAATACTTTTTCGACTTACCGGCAGGAGGGAGCCCGGACCATTTCGGTTCTTTATAAGGTAAAGGAATACTTTTTTCGGTCAATAGAATAGCTGGTGGCAAATTACTAGTATTTATCGAAGTATTTTTATTCGGTTCTTCTTCGGAGGTTATATCTTGCGGTATTTCTTTCACAGCTTCATCACGAGAAGTCGATGAACTATCGGAATCATTGTTAGATTCGCTTTTGACAATTTTGCGCGGCAGTTTTCCTACTTTGCCAATCAAAACTGGTTTTTTGAATTCGATAAAAGGTTTAGGTTCCTTGAACTCTACTGCTTCTTCTGCATTTTCACTTTTTTCCAACGATTCCATTTTATCTTGATATTTGCCAATCACCGAGGAAAATATTTGATTAACTTGTACCCAGATACATACAAAGTCGGTATTACAGGTTTTGACAGCTGTCGTTTTGGTTCGTACTAATATTTATAGCTAATGCTTACAAAATTCTTCAACTTTGTATTATTTATACTTGATCTAAAATTTGATTTGTCTATTTTATTTTTATTATAAAACAAATGTTATCAAATGATATAAATAATTTTTGTTTATATTTATTTTTGTAAAAAAAATCTTAGTTTTATTCTTGTTTTGTCACAGATGTTTAATTTATTACAAAAAACTTTTACATTTTTCGAAATAATGTTTTATTTTTTATGTGACTTATCTCCAAAACTAGTAAGCGGTATACGGCCATCATTGACTCTTTACTCTTTTAATTTTTGAATAGAGTCTTTGATTTAAAATATATCAAATAATTTTGAAAAATAATAATATCTGGCTGCATATTTAAATGCTGATATTGCACAATATAAATTTTGAACAATGCTTAAAATTTTTGGAATAAATAATTATATAGTTCAACATTTCTCATATGAACATTTTTTTCAAACATAATCAACACGACACTTTGTGTGTCGTAATTTTGTAATGAAATTTCTAACGGATTTTATTATTATTATATTGATTGCATTGTTCTTTAAAATACATACATATGCGTATTTTCAAAATAACAATGCGTGGCAATCACATCATCATGCGTAAAATTCTTGTGTAAAAAATTATCGATCCTTTAAAATTCTTTCCCACCGACCACTTAACGACTTACACACCGATAACTTGCCAGTTCGTCACACGTTTATCCACTCTATACGCCAGCGACTCATCGGTGCGTCGTGTATGAATAGCTTATTTGGGCATTTTCTTGGAATTAATAAAATTAATGTTCCAGTACATAATGACATTATTTAAGTCATGGACATGAATTCTTTGTTCTTTTAAAGTTTAGAACCAGCATACCAATGGTGATCTCAGTGATAAAGGCATTAACAATGTTCAAAGTATTGTGGGAGATGTCATATTTCACTTTGTCAAGAGTAAGTTCAGATAAATATTATTTTTCAATATATTAAAAACCTTTTGCCATTCTAACTTCCATGATATTTTTTTAAAAATATTTTCTACTCTATAAATTAATTATAGTGATTTTACAGGTGAAATTGAAAGGATACACCCTTTTAAATATTAAATCGCTGGTATTGGGCGCTACTGTTGTAGATCAAATATTTCGTTTGTGACAGTTGAATGGTATAGGGAAAATTAAGCAATATTTTAATAAAACAAAACCTTTTTTTTTAAATGTTTAGATTTTTGAGGTTTTTCCGGTAGCATTAATAAAATTACGGCAAAAAAATACCCTCGTACAAAAAAAAATGTTCACACTTAACAAAGTTAATTATATTTAATAAATATATAATTTCGGCAATTTTGGTTGACCGTTTTACTTCTTGTTAATATTTATGACCGAAAAGTGAGTGATCAGAAATTAAAATTCGAATCGTAAATTCGATTACAAAATATGTTGCAATGCCGTTCCTGTGCGTTGCACGCCATAAAAGTCTAGAAGCAGACAGTTTTTTTTTGTTAATTTCTTTCCATTATCTAAATTTCGGAGCATAATTTATTATTTATGTAAAGTAACAATAATTTTTGATTTTCATTATCAAGCGAATTACATTAAAAAGTTTAAAGTAGATAATATTTGTGCTATCAATATTGCTGTATCTTAATACATTGTAAAAGATTTACGACCTTATCATATCATTCATTATTTCATGTCGTCAGAAATATTCGATGTTATGCAAATTTATGCTTGCTAACGATATTATTAAATATGTTATAAATTGTAACGTCAATTTGTAACATTATTTCAGGGCTCGAAACCTAACAGATTTCACAAGCTGGATATAATTACCGCCTAATATTTTACTATGGATGCTATGTTTAGATATCAAATATCGCTATTTCGTGCCGACCATATCGTAAAATTGTATAACACAATCAAAATTATAACATGATCTGAATAAAATAACTATGCTATTACACAAAATAAATGAACCTTAGAGATTATGATTACCAATCGTAGTATCAAAAATTTACGAATAGATTCTTAATGACGTCTGTGTGTATTTAAAGCTTTTAAAAAATCGCGTAAGTGTTAAATTTCGGTATTGTTCACTGGAAAAATAATGGTTGCAATTTCTTTTTTGAAATGCTTATTTCGTATGAACTATAAGCATTTCGATTCGATATATTCGTATAACGTGAATTTATATATTATAACACGATGTTTTTTGCGGAGTCAAATGAAAGTGTTATATGAGGTCAGACGGTATGCGGTAGATGTATTATGTAGAGATATTTAGTCTAAAAACTATAAATTAAAGTAGATAGGAAACTGAGAGCCCGTTTCACAAGCTTTATATTTTTTCCATAATTTACATGAGATACGAAATAACGGACTTTTTAATAATTATATGTAATAGCTAAATATAATATAAATAAGTAATACCTAAAACTCAAAAAAACTTTCACATCATCAACGACATGCAACCATTATTATGATCACAATGTTAGGGTAAAAAAGTATTACTTAACTAGGTAAGATGAATCACCAAAAAACCAGGACTATGAAATCGTTAAAAAAATACGACTCCGACTCCGAAATTGACCAACAACACGACTCCAACTGAAAAAGTTTATTTTTTTCAGATTGTTTCCTACCTTGCCTATTTATGTGCATTAAATCAAAAATTAATGAACCAATCCGGCAAATTATTCATTGAGCTATTCTTTAAAATCGTCTAATCGAAAAAATAGTCGAAGTCTCTCGTTTTTATCGACTCCGACTCTATCGCCCTGCAAAAACATATCAATAAAAAAAATATAACGCACAACGCTTCATATATAGTCAAACACATTTTTGGTAGCATCAACAGATTACTGCAGACCTTATAAAATTAAACAATCATCGACGATTATTTCCAATTTTATACTGCCCAAATAACTTTTTCTATAAAATATCATAAATTCAAACAGTATTATCTAATTAACATTTTTTTTTTGAATTTTTTTTACACTTGTTTTGTTACACACGACTCGGGTTTCACCTTTTGGCATCTTCAGACAAATTTTAAACTGAATTTCCATCAAGCACCCTCAGGCGATATCGTGGATTGTTTTCATATACAATAGAAACACAAATATTTCTTATACTTATAATATACTTAAATTTTGGTTGTATTTTTATTTTTGAAGTAGAAGTTATTTAATTTTAGTGATCCTTGAGATTTAATTACTAATCCACATTTTTTTATTTCTATACATTTTTCATGGTTATCTGTAAACTATTTTCTTTCTTCTTGGACCATTTGTTTTGCATATCTGGTTATTATTGTATTGACCCAAAATATTGCATAAAGAGCCTCGTTTATATTTTATCAAATGATCGTGCTCGCAATGAGTGAAACCGGTCCTGATCTGAATAATGTTTAATTATGAAAATAGTACTACTAAGCATCGTGTTTAATATTTTAAATTTTAAAGTGACAGTTAAAATTTAAGAGTGAATTAAATAATTGCATGTGATTTGAAAAGAGTTCAATGAATACATTATCAACTTGTACGTACAAATTTGATACTAATTGTTTTTAATAAATAACGTTTCGAATACTATCTACAATTTAGCGACAGTGCGTTAGTTAATTTAATCGTTATATTAAATAGTGTGCAACAGCAATTAAATATTAAAAATTATCGATTCCAAAGTAAGTGCGTTAGATATATCGCACCGTGAACATAAAACCATCACGTATGCAAGTATCCTAGTTTGGAGGATTAGAGCTTAAAGTTGTTTTCGTTTTGTCAGGAAAAACGTTTACTTATTGAATTGGCATTCACTTGGTAAAACTTCATTAAAACAAGTTGAAAAATAGTAATGTTTCTTTTCAACGCATTAAAAAATAGTTTCTTAAAGTGGAAGCTTATGGTGTATATTACTCGAGTTTCATAGTGAATAAATAATGCCTACATAACACTGTAAAACAGAATAATACGCAGATACTCTCGTTTTATATTAATAACGCATGTAAATATTTCATTGTAAAACTAAATTGTTAGTTTTTTGACGTGACAACGTCTTATAAATCGATGAATGCCCGCTGCACGCACGAAAAAACATGACTCATTGTCCCGTTTGTCGCGTGCGAATAAAATATATCAATAAAAAATTGTAGATTTCATTTCACTCCTTCTTCGTATATATACAAAATAATGATAATTCAATAAAAATGATTCCATTTTATTCATAAAAGTATGCAATCATTTCATCAATGTTTTCTTATGACGTTGTCACGTTAAACTATCGTCCGTAAACCGACTTTACAGACAACCAATTTTTTATGAAATTTTTTCAGCTTCCAGTTACTTCACTTTAGTGTTATCAAGTTCATAAATTTTGCTCTTGCTATAGTTTTACACTCACGGTGCAAAATTTCAATTTTTAATATTCTTTTGAAAAATACTTAATGTCTGAGTTTCTTTTTTTTTTTTTTTATAAATAAATTAATATTTTATTCAAATGTTTGTTACACTAACAAAATCGTGGCTACTACGGTAATCAATAGCACATAAATATAAATTATGATATCGACTGAAATTCTTTTTTCAAGATCTTTGACTTTGAAACAATTCAAATTTGAAATATGTTTACTTAATTACAATTTGTAAAATACTTGGTAATGTCGGTTTAATGTGATTGAATTTATATTCCTACATCTTCAACCAACTATCGAGAAATATACTTAAAATGTTGTATCGACAGTATTCTACTGAACTGAATATATTATATAGTATTAAATATCGAACCCTTCATTCCTTCACAGTGTAATATATTCAATATGATTAGTGCTTAATTAGGGATCAACTATACAAACACAAAACAAAGAGTCATTTGTGATCAACATTTCAGTGTATTTAAATCAGTTACATTAATTCTTTACTATAGATTATTTTCAAATATCTTGCGTGAATAAAATAAATAGGTCAATCGCGTAAAATTTTCCAATTTTCTTCCCTTAGCAATAACGCAACCCCTCTTAAGCATTATATATGTCAAGTTTCCCAACAGACCGTGTGGCCTAATGGATAAGGCGTCGGACTTCGGATCCGAAGATTGCAGGTTCGAGTCCTGTCACGGTCGCTGATTCATATACTTTTTTATATTTGAATTCATTAAACCTCTACTCACGTATAAGCTCATTTAATGAAAATGTAATAGTGCCGAGTGTACATTTTTGATGATGTTTACTGAAACATTTTCAGGATTACTGCCCTCTTGGTATTTCACGGAAAGCCTTTTTTTGGGAAACTGGTTTGTTTCCTTGCTGTTTTTTTACCTATATGAAAATATTTATATATTTAATTTATACGTTTTTTTAAGCTTTACGTATGGACTTATTCCGATTCTCAGAATATTTTAAGAAGTCTTTTAAAAAAATATTATTTGTCTTTACTTTTTAAGAAATATTTTAATAGCTTTATTTAAATAATAATAACATGTATTTTTCGATTTAATCCTCAATATTACGCCAACACACGCAATTATCGCAAGTTTTTGCAAAGAAATAATGTCACTGTATTTTTTTAATTTATGATATCGACTAAAGCTATTTGATGAATTTTCAATAAAACAATTGAATTGCTGAAACTTTCTACGATTCCACATGTTTTGCCACTAACAACTCGGGTTTCGCCTTTCGGCATCTTTATGCATTCTATCACACAGATGCAACAGAACTGGCGCACAATAAACAGTTAGCATCGTTTATGTATCAAAGGTATTAATTGAAGGAAACACAGACCCCAAAGCAAGAACTATATGGCAGCTAAAAATATTCAATAATAATAATCTAATAATAATTAGTAGGAATTCATTATAACACATCATCTGATTCCATCGCCACGCCCTCTGTAGTTCTGATGAGGGCCAAAGCCGAAATAGCTATCAAATATTTACCTAATAAATTTTGTAGAACTAAAATACATTCTAACATTTAAAACCGACTCTGATCTCAAAAATATTAAATTGTATAAATAGTACTAAACATTATGTTATTATTATATAAATATAATAGTATAAATAACAAAAAAAGCAAAATTTTTACAGGTTATGCTTATAAGGATCGTATCATTCGAAAATACATAAAACATGTATTCAAAATTTGTCTTTACAGTTCTGAAGAAATGTGTGTTCGTTTTGTAATCACCGAATTGAGCATTTCGAAACTCAATCAAATATCAGGCTTAGCTCTTTATTTTCAAATACATCGCAATATTTGATCACTTTACAAAATTATTGCGCATAGATGACCAAGAAAAATTGGTAATAATATTGCCGAAAAGTGGTTATTGCAGCCGAATCAAGGTGGGTGTATAAAAATCGTTTAGCACATTCTTTTAATCAAAATCTTCGGCAGGTGTGAATAAAAAAGTATTATAACCGATGCGATTTTTTTATACATTCTTAAGTAATTTTTTAAATTTTTTTATTTCGATTCCAATAGTTCTCGTTCATCAAATATACATATAATTTAAAAATTAATGCATTTGATTGCATTGATTAAATCGATCATTTACATATACAAGGCAGTGGCGGACTGGATTTGAAAATATTGGTTGTCAGATGTCAAAGGGGGTTCACCCAAACCAAATTTAAAAAATAGAGACCGATATCCCGCTTAGATATAGCGCGAAAACCGAATATATTTGAAAACCCAAATATTGTCAAATTTTATATTCTATCTCTTTTAAAATATTAACAAGTAGTATTCGCCTGAACTCACCTTCACCCACGTGGAATATTTAGACATCTGAAGCAATAATACTGTTGAAAATTGTTAATGCCCTTACCAGTGGCATCCCCATTGACAGATTTGTTCTACACTTTGGAAGAACAAAAAAATTCTTGTCAACGATTTCTCAAAAAAATATCCGGAACAAACAATTTGATATTATCTTAGTTGTTTAATGTAGGTGATCGACGGTTATTATTGGATTTTGGACGGTTTACGGTAACTGCTAAAATTATCAAACGGTAATCTGATTATAGAAAGCACATTCGTTATTGACATGTCAACATTTACCATCCTGTGCAAATTGCACATTTGCCGCCTCCTAGAGCCTCTGAGCCTGAAAAAAATCAAATCATTAAATATTTTTGAGTAAATCGTACACGTTATCGAAGCCGGCTAGTGGATAAGGCCAAAATACAAATTTATTTCTATAAAACAGGATGTTGTACCCATCATATGGAAGTGTCATTTATTGTACGCAGAAAGGAAAAACATTTCGGTTCATCCTTACAATGGATCGATCAGCCACACTCGATGGAAAATAGCATATGACAAATTATCAGTCATTCAAATACTTGCTACGTTATAAGAGGGATTAGACCTCGATTGATTTTCCGCAAACTCGAGTTACGTCATCAATTTTTGAGAAATTTCTCCGATGACACTCCTTGCTGTGAAAAAAAAACTTTTTGTTACGCCACTGGATACTTCCGTATGAAACAGTGTGGGTGAAGAGGGCAATGAAGTTTAATTTTGCAACAAAAACAACGGTGGCACGAAGTGTAATTCCCATATGCAAATTTCAATGTTAGATTTAAAAAGTATGATGATTATATGCTCAAAGTATAGATTCAATAATGGCGTAAATTCCATTCTTTAAAAGTTCACTTGAGACGTTTGTATACAACTTGAAATTGTCTACAGAAATAATTGTCAATCAAATTAAATTAAATTAATTGAAAGCCACTGATTTTGTAATATAAAAGTAAATAACAGTAATATAAAAAAAAAATCCTTGTCTTTATTTTTGACAATTAACAACATATAATACTAAAGATTTTTACGTTCTCTAAGATTCTGAGTAAAAAGTGTGATTTGCTATAAAAATAGAGTGTAGAAATATTTAAGCCAATATATCGTGATAGCAATTTGGCCTAATTTCTAATAGATGACGAAATTTAATGAAGTGGCTATTTTTTCGTCTTAACAGTTTGGAAATTTTTACTTACTTTACCATTATTTACGAAATTTTAAATTTATTCATATAGCCTTGGTAAATTTACTTTTATTTGACATTTAATATATTATATTATCACACCAAAAACTACTAAATCATATTTAAAAAAAGCATATTCACATTGCTAATTGATGACTAAGACTTTGCTGGCATTTTCCAATACTTTAAGCATTTTTGTTAGATTCACTTTTGTGATATGACAGGCCCTTTTGTCGTGTGGGAAAGTGTGGGTGGCTACAATCTCAATCGGGATCTCAGTATTCCGATACCGGAAGACTGAATTTGAATGTATAAAATGCCGGTATATCTATGGTGACCATGCGTTGCGATTTTCGTTGTTTATTACAATATATTCGATGTGAAGTTATCCAGTGACGGTTGGAATTAATTGCACGGCAAACTGATAAAAAATTTCAATCTCCAACAATTTTTAACAAACCTTTTTATGAGTATAGCTTTATATTTCCACATTTTTTTAATAAATTAATCAGAGCGAGTTTTTTTCATTATGAGCAATATCAATTGATATGTTAGTTTACATTGTTTATGCATAAAACGAATTGCGAAAAACATTTATAGACAGTAGTCTATCAGCTAAATTTGTATCTGAATTAATTTTGACTTTATTTCAATGATATTTTGGACAAATATTCATATATCCAATATAACGTAATGACTTTTAAAGTATTAACTCTCACTTCATGGTGGAAAGGCATTATACTATTCAGACCATGGCTGGTCAGTGCGATACATATCGATGTCGTATTCGACAATATCACTATTCCTGGTGATTATATTTGTTGATAATACTCGCGGTGAGCGAAACCGGTCTTAAAATTCAAACTGTAAAATTGTTGACATACTAGCAATAAACAATAAAAACAAAATGTATATTTTGTTTTTATTGTTTAATACAACTCGATGACGTTATAATGAGGCGTTCACATAAATCAATTATCGTTACCGTGTAACTGGGAGAGAAAACTTCTGAATATAATATCAAAAATTGTCAAGGATAGAATAAAAACCATTCAGTAATTTTCTTAAATCAAATTTTATTTACTCTTACACTGTCTATAATTTTACTTTATATATGTTTTTTAAATATTTTGATTACAAAACAACTCTATTCTAATTAATGCTAGAATACATTTATTTTATTAGTACAGTCATATTGATATATTGTACATTCAACCCTCCTATAGCGTCCACTTCTTGGATTTATTCCTGCAGCGTTTGCGGCGGTGTTTTCATATGACGAAATCCCCTGAAAGGTGTATAAATAATACATAACGCTATGTGATCGCTATACAAAAAGACCGCCGAAATCTCTACAGGGAAAAAAACTCAATAACTGTGGATGCTATAGAAGAGTTCATTGTTAATAAAATAATCACTTAATAAGTTAAAAAATACCACCAGTGTATGTACATAAAATTAAAAGAGGGAGCCATTTATACACTGAACTTTCGTCAAACAGCCAACAAAACTATTTACATGTTACCAAATTCATATTAATTTTTATATATTTATGTATATCAAATCTACTTATAACATTATTATAATATATGTAAATAAAATATTAGGAATGACAAAATAACAAAAATATTTAAATAAAAATAAAATAAAAAACAACAACAATGCGGGAGGTGAAAACTGTATAAAATATTATACATTATGTTCGTCGACACCAGTTTTTCTTATAGGGAGATAAAGAAAATTTCACAGAAAGATGGATGACAGTTAGAAAAAATAATGTAAATTATAAAACAAAACAATATACTAAGTTTGCATAAAAAATAACTTTCGATCCGTTAACAAAACACGATATTACTTATGATTTAACCTTATAAATACAATACATTTTTTAGTACAATTATTTCACATTTTATAGAAACCAGTTTTCATCATCGTGAGCATTTTTAAACTGACATTTCGAAATAAATTCATTTCATATGGCTCGCGATACGAAAAAGGCACTGTTCATGATAATTGTATTATAAAATATTGTTTATTTCTGTTTAAAAACAATACCATTCCACCAAAAAGTGGCAGTCAATATATTAACCGCTTCCCAGGCGAATTTATTTACAAAAATCTGTTATTACATAAACATTTAAAAATTGTTTTTTATGATTCAAAATGATTCAAATATTGTTCATGCTTATCTGCGTGATTGTCCAACATCAAAATTTTTCACGCATATTGGCGTAATCGTCCTGCAAGCGGTTAAGAATAATACAATTTATCTGCATATTAATCTGCAATAGTAAGAATTCATTGAAAAAAAAATATTACATATTTAATATTTTCAAGTACGATTGTTTTCATTAAGTGTGCATTACTGTTACAGTCTATCAAAACGATTTTAATAACAGACACCCTTTTGTTGATATTTGAAACATTTTGACTTTATACTCAAAACTTCTCAAAAAAAAACATCATACCCTATTTCTCACGAATTATCGTTCCAACACAATCAAAAACTAATTACGTCAGGTAATAAAAATTGGTTTATAGTAATACTCATTAGTGAATAATTAGTAGTAAAATAAAAACTTTCTGTATCATGTTAAGATGAAATATTAATGGCATAAGTTGAGCAAGAGTCTTATTAAATAGTTATAAAATATTACTAATTATATGTTTAAATATGTAACACAAAGGTAATAAAAAATCTCTTTTCATATTTATTTTAACCAAACTATATGAACCAAAATATACTATTTAAAATAACTATATTTTACATTCATTATCATGTCTTAAAATATTTACAATTATTTACTCAAAAAGTTGTCTGAACTCGCATTTTCAAGATTGAGGATTTAATAACCGGAATAGCACTGAATTGAGAATTGAAGGTTTACGTTTAATATCATCGAGTTACCTCGAATACAATTGACAGTTTATTTATTGAAAACATTTAATTGGTAAAAATCCGATATATATCATAATATATTGTAGTTTAAAATAATTTAACTGCATAAAGTTTTGATATTTTTAAAATCTTTATTTTTATTTATTAACTCATAAGTGCCGAACCCAATCGCTCACGTTAGTGGCACAGGTGTCCAATTGGACACGCATTTATTGTTGTCTACGATCGATCAGAAAATTGTCAATGGATACAGTCATAAATATTGTTTCACATATATCAGTTGACAAAGGTTCATTGCTTCACTTAGACGTCACTTTGGAGTTCTGGCTAATTAAATTAAAATAATATCGGTTGTCAAAGTGTGTCATCATTTTACGGACGAGAAAACATGAACTCAAATTTTACGTAAGTATTTTTTTCTGATGATATTTATTCGAAGAATAATGTTTCTTTCATTAAATGAATTATAAACATACATCGTTTACGTTAACATATCCAAGAATGGCGATAATTTTGTTTATGGTATATTTATTGAGCATTTAAATCCAAGGTGTCCATTTGGACACGTGTGCCACAAACCACTAAAAAATATTTTATATAATTTTTTCAATTTACTTTTATTTACATTTTGTAAATACATATGTAAAAATTATTCAATTTTAGGGATATGTCCAATGATGCTGCATGAGAAACACTAATTAACAATGCATTAGATGCACTATATGATGCAAGCGATGATGAACACATTACCGAATATAATCTATTTATAACACTACAAGACCCTGCAGTTTTAACAGATGAAGATTCAGGAGATGAGGATTGTGGCGGAACTATCGACAATTTAAATCATAGGCAATTACAAGCAATTGCACATGCAAGAGTTAGACATATAACAGAAGATAATATAGAGGAAACCAATATAGATTTGGAATGTGCTAATATATATGACCACATCGACAATGTGACTTATAATTTTGACTATTTAGTAGGAAAAGAAAAAAGGACTTGAGTCAAGGGCGAAATGGAATCACGCCTACCTCAATTCCCAGAGCCGGATTATAGTCAATTCAAAGATATAATCTGCAAGTCAGTCTATTTGAATTGTTTTTCGATAAAAGTAGAAAATGTGATGTTTGCTTGTGTATTATATGTTTGAACATTATCATACTGTTAATATTTTATAGAAATAAAGAATCTTAAATATATCAACGTTTTATTACATTTTAACAATATTGAATAATTCAAGTGTCAAGCGTGTCCATGTGGACACAGCTGTTTTCTACGAAAGTAAAAGTAGTGTTTTAATTTAAAATTTAGTCATTACTTTCATTTAACATGCTGATACATAATAAATGAAAAGAAATTATTTTTGAAACAAAAAATAAACATTGGCACACGGAGAATAAAATTTGTGTGTCCATCTGGACACCTGTGCCACTAATGAGTTAATAAAAACTTATTTTAGTACTATTTCCACAATACATCTGCTACCAGCTGAAAATGCTCACAATGGTAGAAACCGGTCCTATTTATACAATATATTTTGAAGAAAAGAATCTTAAATTTTACTTATTTTGACTTCATCCATTTTTCCTATTGTAAACTCGAAATGATTCTATAATATTATACAATAATTTTTTCAATTCTCTAAAATGCTTCAATAATACACACGCTGGAGATTTTTATATTACATATGTGTATTAAGTTATTCTAAAAACGATTCTGATCATAAAATATATTGTGGAAATAGTACAAAAATATGTTTTTATTATTTATAATATTATGATTATAAATAACTTACTTTTTAAAAAAGTGTGTATTTTGTGGCAGCCTGGTTTTTATCTATATTTTTTTAAATTATTTCCATTGATTAAATAAAATGGAAGATAAATATACGAAAGTAAAAGTTTATTTTCGAATCTCAAGAATCTATTGAGCAATTCGTCGTGAAATAAGACTTGAAATAACAGAATACCTCAAAGATTCTCGACCACAAACTTTAGATTAGAATTACGATTTGACCGGTTTTCGTTCGCTTATATATAACCTAGAATATACAACAAATATGCTTAATATACAAATTAAAACCTATCATGTAAAACTGCATTCAAGTATGATATTATATTTTTACAAAACATTTATTTACTTTTAAATGTTTTTTTATAGATACTCTGTTTCCCACAAATCTAATTAATTACCTCTACGCATAATATAGCACATAATGTGCGTTTAACCTTAGCCTCGTTTTCATAATACTAAAATAATAGAAAGTTATGTTTTAACACTTTCCTTTAGAGATCCAATAACTGTAAAACGTCGTAAATACTTTTTTTATTAAAATAAAATATATTTACCAATACAGGATGTTTACTAATGAACTAGCACGCGCTTTTGTAATTATTGCTATTATGAAAGTTTTATACGACACAAAAATTTTACCTGCGAACTGGTGCAACGGTTAATTAGATCAGAAGATATACAAGTGTTTAGAACTTTTATTAAAGCGATGAATGATATTACATAATCGATTGGAAACAATTTTGTTTGTGTGCTATTGCACAATTTACAACACCACAAAATCAACATCAATAAATGCTCTTCGGGCATTGTTTTTACCAAACATTATGTAAATAAAGTTTATTAATTTTACCTAGAACTTTAAAGAAATTCAAATAAATTTAACCATATTTAATACATCGTTATCTTGGGTAAACATGGCTCTATCTGCAATTTTATTTGAATTTAAATTAGGTTGTATCTACATTTCAAAAATTTTAAAATAATTAGTATGTGATTCAGTGGTATCCAATTTCTAAAAAAAAATAATCTGAAAACTTACTAATATTACAGTGCATCAAAGTTCCATCTGCCTGCACAATTGGAAGTTCTTAAATCGGCTCTCTATTTCATTTGTACACCCGGATACGTCAGTTTATTTCATACAGTTATCACTTCTAAATGTAACAGATGTAGTAACGTGTGTTTTATAAAGGGAGATAGTATTTTGGGATGTGTCATTTGTCCAATTGTCATGCGTATTGTTTGTAAGATTTTTATTCGATAAAAAAAATAAGCTGCCGAAAATTATTTTATTTTTAACATAGTATAGTCCGTGTACGAATATCTTTTCATTTGATAGCATCAAAGTTCTACCTGCATTTTTCCTTATATTAAAATATACTATAATTCAAAATATTTAAATAAAATGATTATTTAAGAATTGAATCAAGATTGAAAGTTTTTTAAAAATTTCAATAAATTACATATTTCAAAATCGTTTTTTATTTACTC
This sequence comes from Himalopsyche japonica, assembly GCA_028555115.1. Taxonomy (NCBI): domain Eukaryota; kingdom Metazoa; phylum Arthropoda; class Insecta; order Trichoptera; family Rhyacophilidae; genus Himalopsyche; species Himalopsyche japonica. The sequence goes on from JAHFWJ010000497.1 coordinate 202,035, forward strand.
TATATATTGAATGAAAATTTGTATCGAAAAATTATCTAACATATGTATAAATTGAGCTTAATATTAATGTTGTAAATGAGCGCGGTTAAATACATTTAAAAAAGATTGAGCCCAATGCTTGTTACTATTTGCACTATTTTATATTTTTGAGATCGGGACCGGTTTCTCTCACCGCGAGCATTATCAACTGATACTGTGTACATTAAAATAAGGCAACCTGTTCAAAATGTTGATATTCAACTCACGTTAAAAGAAACCTGTATTGACCTTAAAAATATAAAATTGCGAAAATAGCGTGTTCTAAGCATTGGTTTTTAATATTAAATATAATTTCTTTCCTCCAAGACGTGATAGTATCTTAACATTTACAGGAGTAACTTTTTGTATGTTATAAATGTGTAACATTTTTTCCAATATATTTTTGCATTGAGAATAATGATCTAAAATTATTTAAATCCCATCAAATATACATCCAACTGCCTACAGATGGCTTTCCAATTCCTAATTGAACCATAAACGCGCCCATAAACTTACATTGGCAAACACGCGAAAAGTACGTCCATACTCATCTAAAGGTTAAAAGTAAAATACATGTGCAACGACATAACAACATTTGAGCTGGACGATATTATTAAATTAAAAACCTCGCACGCATGTTTTTGTAAGCAGCCTGTATTTAAAAAAACACAACAGTCAATGGAGGCGCTGTCAAAATTAACATATCTGATGTAAATTTCTTATGTTATGTGCTACTTCTACTGCCCATTATCATTATGCAATGGCCAACGGTGACCATTGATGACATTTCATCCACGGATTAATTTGAACAATGATATTTTCATGCAAAGATCGCAAGACTGTAATCTAAGCAATTATTTGCAAGTAAATACATTGCAAATTTTCGATTGATTCGGCGTTTAATTTTAATATAGACATGTATGTATATATAATTTTCATCCGTTACGCGTGACATATCAGGTTCGTTTAACAACAAAACTTTTTCAATTGACAACAAGAACATTCAAACTTCAATATTTATTAGTTGAATTGGCATTTACTTGGATGAACTTCATTACAAGACGGTGAAAAATAGCATGTAATTTAGATCTAAAAAAATTATAAAACATATAGTTGATAGCTATTTTGGCTTACGTCCTCGTTAGAACAATAGTACGAAGGCGTGAACCGAAATAGCTACCAACTATACACCTTATAATTTTTTTAAAACTAAAATATATTGCTATTTTTTCACGGTGATCAATATTTATACAAAATCGTTTTTACTGGTAACACAACAGTAAGAAATAATAAGACTTCCTATCTAACATAAACTATGTATTAACCGATGAAATATAAAATATATCTTAAATAATTTAAAATCATTTAATTAATGTTTGAATATGCAAAATTAATTATCTACTAATAGGCATAATATATGATTAATATTTAGCAAAATAGCATAACGTTCAGCACCCGTTTTGGGTGTATATGTTTCCATAAACATATAAACTATAAAATAAAAATAATTGGAATAAATATTTAATAGGTTATTCTTCATTTTATGGCTTTATTGCTTTTATGAACAATCTATATAACATAGATAATGTTGCATAGGAAAATGAACACGCCAAGACGGTTTTCAGCAAAATGTGGAGACAGTAAAATCTGAAAAAAAATTAATAATAAGGAATTAATATATTGATCATACAAATCATTTCACCAGATAAGAGTGCAAAACTTGTTATAAAAACATCGACTGTAGAGATCGTAAAAGTTTAAATACTTGCATGTTTTAGCACTATAAAAACACTATGTGGTTTTGTTATATACAGTGGAACCCCGATCAACCGTTCTCGCATAATAATTTTTCCCGGATGGATCGTTTATTTTTTATAGTCCCGTCAAGCACCCATAAGAACAATGTTAAAAAATCCCGCATTAAACGTTCCTCTCTATCGTCTAAATATTTCAGTCCCGTCTCAAATATTATCCCGATTGACCGGTTTTGGTAGATAAATCTTTCTATACAATACAATTTGTGAGTTTTTAGCACTTTAAATCTTATGTCATGAGATTTTCTTTAAAATAAATTTCACGATGAATTTCTTTAAAATTAATTTCAAAGATGAAGTTTCAAAGAAACACTATCGTTTATTTCAATAATTAAGAATCAATTAACATAACGTTTAAAAAACCCTCTCCTAATTGATTGAATTGGCATTCACTTGATAGAACTCCATTATAACACGGTGAAAAAATAGCAATGTATTTTAGTTCTACAAAATTATTTTTTTAAATATAGCTGATGGCTATTTCGGCTCACGCCATCGTCAGAACTATGCTTAAACTAACATTCGCTTATCTATATATAGCTGTGCAGAAAAGGCACACAACACATCCTCTCTCCTATTCCAACGGCCTAGCTTGTTACTTTAACACAATGACACTAAATTTTCAAAATTCTAAATGAAACAATAGGTCACACGGTGAAAAAATAGCAATGTATTTTAGTTCTACAAAATTATTTTTAACAAATATAGTTGATAGCTATTTCGGCTCACGCCATCGTCAGAACTATAATTTTGTAGAACTAAAATACATTGCTATTTTTTCACCGTGTTATAATGGAGTTCTACCAAGTGAATGCCAATTCAATCAATAATATCAAGAAGCAATAGGTGTCTATGACAATAAGATTATATGTGGGACGGAAGTGGTACTTATGGAAGCAAATCAGACCACCCCTTTGTAAAACGGCTGGACAAGTGGCGATACTATTATGTTAGTTTGTTCGTTAAGTATCCTTTGTGATAATTGGTGTCTATTGATTTCCAGCTGTTCCAAAGCCTTCATTCTCCGACCCTAACTACAAAGATGCATTTTAATATGTAATCCCTTCTCATTAATATTTTAAAAAAAAAACATATTCATTAACATGTCCATTAGCTCGGTGAATTATCAAATACCCACTGCAAAAAATACAGTTCTAGATGTTGTCAAGTCCCACGTTTATAGTGTAAAATAGTTACGCAGTCATAAAATACAACAATAATTTTAATCGTCACAAAAAACATACATTTCTAGGAATGAAAAAGTAATTATGTTAAAAAATCATCAATCCAAATATTAGTGTTGATGTATTTAAAATTATCTTTGTATTAAAACATGTATTATGTTCTAATTAGTTTATTCTTATTTCAAATATATAAATTTATTTTGTCTCTCCGTTTACGCATGCGCTGTCTTCGTAAAATCTCTTTCACATTTTTGACAGCTGTCAGAGGTTCATAAACAATTAAAAATATTTCGAAATCGAGGATAGGATACACAATTATGTATGGAAATTCTAAGATAAAAAAAAATCAGCATTTATTTGTTTATTACCTCATCCATTTTCTTTTGGCTTCCTCTTGGCTGCATTCTTCTTTAAATAGATATTCTCTCATTCCTTTAATATAATATGTGAAGTAAAATATCCAATCAACATCTTTTATGCTGAACGGGAAAAGCTGAAAAATAAATAATAACGAAACACATTATGAATAAAAATAACTATTTTTTACTACAGCATTTAACGTTTACAGACGTGTAAAGCAATTATCTTAATAGCCATAATTGTATTATTGCTGATAATTGTTTTAAAGCCATATTTTCGAAATCGGAATGTAAATAAGACAAATTTGAATATGTTAATATGTTACAGCAATAGTACATATCAAAAGATATTTTTTTACTAGTGAATATAAGTTCAATAATAATGTAAACCATGACGTTGCCAATGGATTCAATGAAAATTATATTAAAAATAAAAAATCAATACCACTAGACAGTACCTGTTAAAATATATTTTTACATGTATCAACTTTTGATAATGTGATTAGATATAATTATCATGTGCTTGTATATGTGTTGTCATTAAAATGATAGTAAAAATATTTTTTTTGTTTTAAATATGTTACACCATCGTATATATAAAGATAAACATATTATAATTTTCGACTTTGACTAAAGGCTTGATATAATTTTGCTATTAAAACTGAATTCATAAAATTTTCCACAACTCCACAAACTTTGTTACCCACTACCCAGGTTTCGCTTATGGCATCTTCAAACATTGTAATCAAATTAAAAAATTATGAAAATTAATTCATACGTTCATTTATTTGTCTTAGTTTTTTTTTATAATTCCTTTTGTACATAACCGATGCAAACTGTTACTTTATTCAGTCCTACTGCACTCTTGTGATAGAAAGCCTGATGATGAAGCAAAGTAAAAGCCGTGTTGTTAGGGAAAGAACTTGTGGAACTGTATACAGTTTTAACAAATCAAATTGAGATTTAACATAGTATATATGCTAACAGTTATTTTTTTCGTATAATTTTCTAAAATTCTTTTTGAACATGTTTCAAAATTCTTTTTTGTCACATTGTTAGCCTCGTTATATAATAATGCTACATAGTTATGGCAGAAAAATGCTGAGGAGGGTTTCTTCAAATACAGTATAAACAATTTCCTTTATTTAGTTTTTCTTGCACAATTTATGTTTTACAACATAGTTTTTTTTCATTCTACAGTTCAAATAACAAATCTATCAAATTTTCACTGCGGTGAACAAAAATTGGGAATTGTATGTAAATTTAAAAAAAAAACAATAACATTATTACGTGACAGCAATTTCGTTTTCGAAAATAGAAATTGTAAAGCTGAAGCTATCGATGCAATCAAAATGGCAGCTTCGCAATTTGCCTTACGGATACAATAATCATTATCAATTAACAAATAAATTAGATTATTGATATGGGATGTATTACCTTTTTATCTTCGTGGTCGATCTTCTGCCAAAGTCCTTGGACATTATCGTTCGTGTATTCCCAATCATGCGTGCAAAAATATGAAATCACCTCAGAGAACTTGTTAATCTTTTTGTACATCTTGAGAAGCCTATTAAATAAAGCGAAATTATTTTGTAACACATAACTATAATTGTTCAAATAAATTTATTTAACAAACCTTATAAAGCAAGTTATGTTAATATAAAGGAGACTGGAGTTGTTGTGCAAGATTTCTATTATCGCAGTGCTTCCAAAATTATGGGGATGTAGGGACTGTGCGCGGGGCTTTGAAATATTTCTTCTTTATGAAAAAATTGTTCGTGATTATATTTAACCTGTTATTTTTGAAACGGTTGTAAAATGCGGGTATAAGATTTTTAATAACTAAAGAAATAAAAAAAAACGTGACTTATTTGTCGATAATTTTACGAACCGAATAATGATAAAATTTTAAACTGACTAATCGAAGTCGAATGACGAATTGATATGTTGATTCAAGCTAAAATATCATTACAAAACTAATGAAATGTAAAAATTGCAGTAAAAATAGTTCGAAATCAAATGAATAAATTTAATAAAATGTTACCTTAGACCAATTTTTATTCCTTGAAATTTGTTGCCATGTGTTATCTAAAAATGACGAATCGTAGTTTACTTATTGCGCACACGCGAGATTGAAATAACAAAATGGTTCCATTCATTTTTACAACAGTTGGTCTATGCAACTGTTTAATTAACAAGTACTTAAATATTTACACAATATTAGTTTTTTGCGAGGACAGCTACAGCACAAATCTTAAAAATATCTATCAATCAATTGACAATTACATATTCAGACAAAATTAAAACAACAATGTTTTACCTATCCATATTCTATTCAAACGTTAAGTCAGTCCATATAATGTAACACTGGCAAGCCCGTGCGACACCTTAGTTGACAAGTACCAAATCTTCTTCTTTATTTTATTGTTTCACTTACAAACGTTTATATGTTTCACGTGGACATTTTCAATAGATTAAAAAGATCATTTCGATCAAAGTCACCAGTCTTTATCGTATTAAATATGTAATATAAAACATTAAACAACTTAATTACCTTGGTTTTTGTCCAACACATGCCGCTACAGTATCCACAACAACGGCAGGAATTGTGTGAAAAAGTATAGAGTATATTTTGTGCCACGTCGCTGATTTATTCATTGTGAAACTGAAATACCTGAAAATAAAAATAATGCAAATAACTGCATTTACTTATAAGCAGTTAAATAAACTGTCAGCGTTGAGTCAGTTATATTTTCAAAAAAATCTTCCGTACCTTGCATAAGAAAAATAAAATTCAATACTACACCATGGTACGTTTTTGTCACAGATAAATTTCATGAAGGATATAAACTGACTATTTTATATACAACAAATTTCCTTTTCCTTGGTAGCTTATCATCGACATATTATTAAAAAACTGTCAAGATAAAAAAATCGGAAAAAATATGAAAATTATTCGATTATTTGAGTTCCGGACTCTTAAATATTATAATTAAATGCCACCCCTTGCAGTGTTCACCGTTTCAAAACTTAACCTGTTCCATGCCGAGCCTCATAAAGAATATTACAACTTGAACATTTCAAAGATTAATTTAGCAGTATAGATATAAAATAAAATTATGGAGATCATAAGACTATATTTCAATGTAAAAATTATCTCCTACGAGTTTTTATTTTGTATCAACTATCAACACAATGCAATCATCCATCTCAATAGTTATGACGTCAGCAGTCAGGTGATTAATTATGACAGTTTTAAGAACAAAAAAACGGGATTAAACTAATCAACAGTTCTTTCCTATAGATATCCTTACATCCTTATACCTTTATAACAAGAAAGCTTAAAGATCTGAGTTAAGCACAGCTTACGAAATGGCTTCATTATGCTTTTAAATGTGAAAATGCATTTAACTATATAAACTTAATTTTTTTGAACAATCTGTTATTTTTTCACTTTATTTATACATAAAAATACCAATTAAAATCATACTTGTAATTAAATCCCCAAAACAATATATTAAATAGCTTACCACACAGCGCTCGAAAGTGGATACTGAAATCCGTATGTTTTATTGTAAATCAAAAGTTCATCCCAGGAAATTGGATTTTCAACAGTCGATACATAATTATAGATGAGCATATTTTCTTCCTTCCTAAAAAATTTCAATTAAATTTAAAAAAAAGTTTTTTTTTCAATCGTATAATATATTTTTTGATTTCTACAGCAAAAATACAAAACAGCTTTGATCAAAACAAGGTATAAACAATAAAACAATTTTTATCAAACTTGACCTAGAATTCATATAATTTTGAGCACACCTACAAGGTATTGAACTATTGTAAATTAGGTACCGAACAACAAAACCTTTCGCTATCTTTCATTATTATTCAATTGTATCATTATATATTTTTGAAAATAGTCTTCGCGGTTAATTTACACGAAAAAGCGAGGCTAAGCAAATCATTATTTACACCTTCTAAATTTATTACCACTACATCTCACATTGTCTTGTTTAAGCCCCAATTGAATCCAGTCTGTGAATGACTCAATTATTTCAAAGACCATACATTAATTTAAAAATCAATATAAGAATATTGGATTTTCGGAAGCGTGATGGTGAACCTCAGGCACTGGTGCCAGAGATGATACGTTCAACAATTTAACTGACACTTTAACGGATAATAATTATCCCGTATACCGAATAAATAATAATAATCTTACTTAGAAAACCATTCTCTTTCAAATTTATTTAATTATGAGTTATTTCATTCCAAAACGAATTTTAATCAATTTAGTATAAAAATTAATATGCACCGGGGAATCTAGTTATGCGTGCAATTCAGTCAATCGGGCTTAAATTATTTGGGATCAAATATACAAAATATTTATTTTTATTTTTATGACGTACGGCATATATTTTTGAATTTTTATTTAAATTTCACAAAACTATATTTTTTCATTTGTATAATAAGATTTTCGTGGAAGGGGAAATGAACCCATTATATAATATCGGATCGTGCTGTGGCGTAATTGCTTATTATAGGTATTCAAATATTTTCTGGAAAATATTGACAGGCGGATGTATAAAGGTTCGCCACTACTGGTTCAAACCCAATACGCCGTGCAACCAAGTACAGAAATCACTTGGTAGTTTTATTTTATACCTACTAGACTACCACAATTTTACAAGTTTTTTCACACATAATCTAACGGATGCAATAGAAATGACAGTCGGTGAAAATTTTTCTTCGTTTATACACCCGACGAATTACATAAAAAAAACATCGACCCTAAGCTAAATATAAGTAAATATATTATTACAGCCAATATATTCAAATCAAAGTGACAATTAAATTTAGCAAATATTGTAAATTTAAACTACAACAATAATAACTGGAATCAAATTAAAAAAAAATCACTAAAGAATCCGATAATCAAAACCGTATATGATAACCGTGTTTTGTCCTCGAAAATATGGTACGCTATATGAGTATTTCTTTTATTTTTTCACTTATGGAGTTCTTCTCCAAATACGAAAAAGTTTACGCTTTCATTCGCGAAAGACTTGCCTCTCTTTGCAATTGTTAGCAATGTCCCACGCCGATACAATGAGAGCATTCACGCAAAAGTCTACCGGAACTATGTTTGCGTTCATTCTACCGTCGCAGTGCAGAGTCCTCAGCAGTCCAGTCGCTGAAATCAAGTAAGGATTTACAAAAACGTTGATATGATTTGTGACACCAGTTCATTTGCTTGAAGCCAAATAATTTAACAAGGAATAAAAGACAATCATAATCAGTTTTCTCAAAAATAAGTTTCAACTGACAGCTGTCACAAAATGGTGGCTCTTCTATTTTTGAAATCGTAAATATTTTTTTTTCCCGCTATTTTATATTAATGAGATCAGAATCCGGAGTGTTCATCTCAATCTTATCATAAATATGTAATTTTAAATATACTCGTACGCGTGAAAATACATTTTAACAGGTACTCACCGATGAAATTATATTCGTTTACCTTTGAAAAATTAATTGACAGTTAAAATTAAAACGCATTATTTAGTACTCATTTCCACAATAAATATGAAAATTCTCGCGATGAGCGAAGCCGGTTCTAATCATCAAATATATTGTGGAAATACGTACTAAAAAATATATTCTTATAACTAAAATTTAACTAAAAATATTACAATTGTATCACATCCTGAATGTTATATCGATATCAATTTATTGAATACGAGATATGACTGCATACCTATGTTAGTATGTGCTTTTAAAACTGCGTCTATTTTAAGCTGATAATAAACCGTAGTTATTTTAGTGTTTTAATGTAATCGATTTAACAAGGTCAAAAAAGTAATTGAAAAAAACCTGTTGATGTTTTTTACGTAACATAATTGTTATATAACTTTTAAGACATCGGTTGATTGCATTTTATTGTACTATATATAGATGCAGTAGAGGAAAAAAACATTTTAAAAATCAACACTGTGAATGCTGCGTTGCAACAAACCGTCTCATTATGACTTCGTCCACTTTTTCAATGATATACAAAAATCGATCGATTCTACGGTAACTTTGAGGAAATTCATTTTTATAACAAAGTTAATTGATAACTTTGTTATTCTAATGGGCGTGTTATCAGAGTGTCTTGCTCTTTGAAAAACAACGTAAATAAAACTATAACAGCAATCAATTATAATTAAATAATATTTTAAATAGAACAGGTGGCCTACCACTACGAAATTTATTTCCGAAATTTTGATTTAATTACATATAGACAATAAATGATTTTTGATTAATTATTTCACAACCATTTATCTAAGATTAAAAATCTATATTCCAGAGTTTCTCAAACTGTGGTCCTCATAAACTTCTTAATTACAAGTACAGCGTACTTTTACACACTGTAAAACAAATTTAGAGACGCAAATCAGATCAATAAATAGCATCGGTGTTTTGTGACAAATTGAATTCAATATAATTTAAAAGTCACCGTACATTTGTGGTACATCATTCGATACAAAACATAATTTATATTTTTCTCATTTATTTGTTCGTATAATGAAACTGTAATAAATAATATTATACCTGCTCCAGCAATAACTCCAGTCGGTCCATAAAGGTTGTCAATCCATCCTACGATTGGTTCCTTGAACGTCGATGTCACTAAAACAATACAACCGATTATGATAAACTAGCATTTTGATTCTTGTTTGAAATTTGATATTGAAAATTTATCAGGCACCTTCAGTTGGTGTCATAAAATAAAAATATTATCAATATGTGCTTTAAACAGCAAATTATAATACTCATTTAATTGTATTATTTTCTTTCGATGTATTAACTGTCACTTCTTAGTGGAAATGCACGATATTTCAAATAATAAGATATTTTTTTGTGCTATTTCCATAATATGCTTTATGATCAGGACTGGTTTCAAAATATTTTAAAACGCAAATGTAGTACCAAAATCAACGATCTATGTATGTTATGTAATTAAAGCATTTTAGAGCATTGGAAAAAATGATTTACATTACGAGTTCACAGTAGAAAAAATTGATTAAGTCAAAATATGTTATATTTAAGAAAAAAATCTTTTTATCGCTATATATTAACCTACCTTAATATGTATAATTACATAAAAAATTACATAATTCAGAAGTAAAGTTGATTGTGTTTGTGATAAGCGATACTGGTCTGGATTAATATAAAACTGTTGAAATATAACTAAAAATTGGTTTTTTTATTATTTTAATACTTAAAGAATTTGAAAAAATATGAAAATCTCGTTATCTCAGTGTATGGGCTTAGACAATAGGTAATTGTCACTGTCCACTTTGCAGTTTTTATAACTATTAAAATTGTAAAGTCTTCATTGTAAAATCAACAATCTCCGTTTAAAACTGCCTTTTGTATTGTTATTAAATTTATGATGAATGCTGTAGATGTTATTTGTCAGAGAAAAGCAATAAAATTATAATTTATTAAGAATCATTATAAAATGACCAATTCGACTCGAGGTCTCATTGGTTTGAGATAGTTATATTACATCAATGCCCACGTTTTCTCAACAAAATCTCAATCAACACCTGGCCCTTAGAGCTTGGATAAAAATTATTACTAGAATATTATTGCAAAACCGCTTCTTATAAAATATTATATTATATAAAAAATCTCTTTGGCACCCGTTAATTTTACACGGCTGTACGTAGTGGCGTAACAGAACTTAGCGTATCTTCATTTTTCCCACAATAATGAGTATCTTTGGAGAAAATGCCCAATACTTTTACAGTTCAAATCTACTCGCTCTGCATATGAGGTTGAAATTTATTGAAATTCCTGGTTATTTGCCACTAAGTCGGTTTGAACAATGTAAAAAATCTAATAACATTCTTTTATTTTTCTAAGATAACTCAGCAATACTTGAAAAAAAAATGGTTTTTGAATAAAGCGACTATATTACTAGTTGCCTAAAAGCAAACACTGCCGTTCAAATTTTTTTAACTTATTTTTCCAATGTTTTGTATATCTTATTAAGAAAACAACGCTTTAACAACATTATAAAAGCCAGTACCATTTTTTCAATTAATGTACGCTCAGCAAACTTGCACGTATCGGTATTTGATTTTAACTATTTAACATTATATATCGGATTTATTGATTGAATTGGCATTCACTTGGTCGAACTCCATTATGACACGGTGAAAAAAAATAGCAATGTTTTTTAATTTTTATAATTTTGTAGAACTAAAATACATTGCTTTTTTTTTCACCGTGTGATATCGGATTTATTTTGAATTATTGATACTTGGCATGATTCCACATGTCTTGTAAATAATGACCAAGTTTTTGGCTTTTCATTATCTTCAGGGATTCTACCACACGGTTATAACAAAACTGACTCTATTTCCAACAATTTTAATGATAGTTGATTTTTTTTGTAAAATCCTTTCATCAAAGACACATTAACGGCTTTATATTTAATAAAATAAATCATATGCAATTGTGTGTCATTATAATCAAACCAATAATTTTGAAAGTTATTTCAGATGTATATTTCGATCCTAGCCTATAGGTATGTGTTTTTTCTTAGTAATTAATTCTTCTTATACTTATAACCGATGTAAACTATTTAATATGTCTCAATTCTGTTATATCTGCAATAGAATACCTGAATGCGGATGTTTGTTATAAGCTTTTGTCAGCTTTCACAAGTTATTTATGATTATAATTTGTGCGAATATATTTTAAAGTTTATTTACGTAAACTTTGTTCTTTTTCAACAAAATGTATAATTTATCAATAATTTATTAAAAAGCGGCTTGTTTTGTAACTAACATGAGCCCTGACATTGAATAAATCATATTTTTAACACATCACAATAACCTTAATAACATTTTTCGTTTAAAATTATGATATAACGATTTTATAAGCAACGTTTAGTTCAATAATGTTACATAATAGATATTGAAGGATTTTTCAAAATTAGAATGAGTGTCAAGGAAATATTTTTACTACTGGCAATTCCATTTTAATATGTATGTTTTTTTAAATATCAAGACATAACGAAACAAACTAAAAAGATATTATTGAGAAAAAAAATGAATAAATTATTGGTATGCTTCATAACACATTGTAAGTATCAGGGAAAAGGTGAAACTAACAATATTGACAAAATTTTAAAATTTGTCCACTCGTAAGAAAATTCAAGTGTCTCTCAGTTGTAAAGAACACAATGTATTATTTAATACTATACATGGTTTTGACATATTTGTAGAGTTTTGCATCGTTAGAGCATCGGTAACCAGCCTTTTGAAAATCGTGCACTGCTAAATTTGCATTTTTTCGTAATTTCATATTCAAAATTTTTGTTTTATCAATCACCAGGACAACTGCGTGTCTATCTGTTCCTCAAACATTCTTTAACGGAGAGTATATGATTAAAAGAGATAGGGCTTATGGTTGACCAACCGTTCTCTGTACACCCTGTTTTTTTAGGATAAAATGGGTGAAGGGTTGGATGAATTGAGTGCAAGCTGTCTACTGATTGTCAGTTATATTGTATATAATATAATACCTGAAGATGCCAAAAGGCGAAACCTAACTCGTGAATGACAAAACATGTGGAATCGTGTACTGTTTACACAATTCTAAATTGACAAATAATATATATATGATAGATTGATATAGTATTAAAGTTCAGTGCAGATTACCAAAATCATTTGAAATCAAATTTTCGTTGCAAGCGTCGTATTTTGTTTGCAACTTTGTCGCAATTTTTCGACAAAAGTGTTGCCAACGGAAAAAATACATATATATATATATATCCCTGAACATATAATAGACACTAAATATTATCACATCTGATGAGCGAACAGCGCAAACAAAAACCCTGGGCCCCGCACGGATTTAAACGCTGGAAAATTTGTAGTTTGTTATTTGTTGTGCGAGCTATTTTATTGACACTGTATCTATTTGCTCATCATTCGCAAATGACGACGATATTGAAACAATTTGTATGCAATATAAATTCAATGATCAACAACTTAATTCGTCTTACGAATCGAGTGGAAATTGCTGTAAAGTTATGAATAGCAGAATCTTGATAGATCGTTTCTTGATATTTTGTTTTTATATATTCACTGTTTGCCATTATCTAGTTTCTTCTCAGGTTTCGCAATTTGGCGTCTTCATTCACTAGCAGTCAGTAAATGGTTTTCACCGTTTATATATTGCTCTCGTTATGCATGGCTGTTTTATAATCGAATGTTTAGAAGAGACGTTTTAGATATCACAAACACCCATTTCTTTAACCCTTTGTAGGCGTATGGCAGCTATACGTGTCATAGCTGACATGCCCTCAGCGCGTATAGCGCGCATAGCGGTCATGGGCATATCGCGGTGTTTTAAACTCATATAACATCCATTTCCAATGAGTTTAGGTTCAAGTTATTATTAATCCAATCTATTGGATTTGATCAAAAACAATGTACTATTGTATTTGTGGAACCTACCAAACTTACATGTATGCGGCGTGAACCTTGCATCGCCAATGTAAGATGATCGCAATGAACTTATTATTTTTTATTGAAAAACTAGAACCTAAATGATAAGAATAATTTATCAGTAGGTTGATATTCGTGTACAACGTAATTATTATAATCTATAGACGTCATTTACATGATAAGATGGCGTCGGGCAATGATTTACAAAATGGCGATTTAATGCTGCTCTTGCATGTTTATTATGTTTAAATTAAACAGAAATCATAAGAAAACATTGTATGTAATTATTTAAAAATACTATAGATGCCAATTAACATATTTGATTATTCGAAAAAATATTATATTCTATATTTATAGTCGGAAACGGGATTAAGATATCTACAAAAAAGTTGCTTGACTTGGCCGCGTTATGCTTGTTTGAAAAGAGCTTGTTCTTTATATTTTTGACGCGAACAAAGGGTTAAACAAAATCAAACCAAAAAAAGAAGCTCTTACCGAAATTTGAACCCGCGATATCCCCTACAGAAGCCAAAACGTCAACGATAAAGTAACACACGAACTTTCAGAAACGTCAATTTTAATTGTTTTATCGTGTGTTTTACGTGATGGCGCTTTACAAATAATCACAGACATATTTTGTTGTAGTTTGTAACGTACAAATTTTATTGATTTCGTAAAACTTTTGTCTTAACTTAAAAATATTTTTGTGCCTAAAATTCAATGGTTTGTTATATTTTTTGGGATTATAGTAAAAAGATAATTCAATTATGATACACTTAAAATGTGTTGACTGTCACTTCTTGGTGGAAAGACATTATATTCCAATTGCGATTCATTGCTTATAAAAAAATTGTAATAATAAACAAAATGTTTATTTTGTCAATGAAATATGCACCAATGTGTTGATTTAGTGAATATTCATCGAATCCAGTGTCTCATTTTTTGCGCACCGCAAGTGCTTTTAAAAGCTATGAATAATTTATACATGATACGTAGTTTATACTGTCAATAAATTCATATTTTTTTCAATCGGAATTCAAATAATCATTTATTTTAAATGCATCGGAAACTTGAACACAGAAGTGCAATCTCGAGTTTTTTCTTACGAAACTTAAAAAAACCCGTTACCGAATAGATTTAACATTTTTTTACCATATTTACGATTATATTAAATATCCTCCAAGCTCCAAGCAGACCGTTATAGTAAATGAATACTGCATTATACATTTGCCCTTGAAACAATCAACAAAGATCAAATTGACCTTGAAAATAGTAGTTTAAAATGAATAAAACCTCTTCCTTTTGAAAATCTTATTTATGTTTTTATCGCAATCGTTAACAATAATTGTAAAATTTTCAATAGAAAATGCCACATCACGTTTGCAAGTTAGTTTTGAACACAATATTTATTTTTATGAAGTGACATAAATGTTATTTATTCTAAGTAATTGATGTGTGCATAATGTTGACAGCTTCATCGTCGGTAAATATCATATAATATATTACTAGTAATTTTTTTTCATACTTCAATGATGTTTTATGAAGGTACCTGACTTTGACTACGTCATAGACATTTCATCTGAAACCATAATATATCAGTGTAAGTTCGCACTTTTGTTTAAGCATTTTGTCGTCACTTTTGGAGAATTGTCTTTACTTTTGAGTTTATGATATATTTACTTCAGAATAATAACGAAACACATTGTGACAAAATGGATTCTTAAGAAAAATTTAACGCCAAAATCATTTCTAATTCATTTTATGGATATCTCTATTCGATTTTCATCTTGATAATTATGGACGATTTTTTTAATGAACTGAGTTTATGCTATTCATCAAACAAATAAAAATACATCAGAAAATTCCAAACGAAGCTTTTTATGTGGTAAGCGTTTGTGCAGACAAATTAAGTTGTCATTTCCAAAAGCGGCACAAACAAGAGTGTGTGATTCAAATTTTTATTTTTACAAACTGTATATAATTCCGCGAGTTTCGCCTTTTGGTATCTTGAGACATTTTATTATAACACACGAATACAACATAATTGATTGTATACCAAAAGACCAAGAGCTAAATCTGTACATATAAAAAAATATTCCCAATACATTCAACTGTGTTTGTGATAAAATGTTTTCACAATAAACAACTACTATTTAAATTTAATTGGAAAATTCAATTCTTAGATTAACAAGATATCTTATATTATAAATTAATAAGATATCTTATATTATAATATATGGTTCATGGTGGCATTAAATATCAGACGACCTGTTGTAAAAGTTTTAAGTTTTAATTGATATACTTTAATTTTATTTGATGAGTTACGAGATATTATACGTGTCACACTAACTATAATATTTCGTATGGATATTTATTTCTAATTTAAATAAAATTTATAAAAGGGTGAAAATATAGCAATGTATTTTAGTTCTACATAATTTATAAGATACATAGTTGATAGCTATTACATACATTTAACATACATAGTTCTGATAAGAGAGTAAGCCAAAATCGCCATCAGCTATATATATCATATAAATTTTGCAGAACTAAAATACGTTACATTTTTGCATTGTGTTATAATGGATTTCTACTAAGTAAATACCAATTCAATCAATAAAAAATATAGTTTTGATACTTTAGAATTGAGCCGTTTCGAATATTTTTTAACTCATCGAAAAATTTATATGCACTAGAATTCTTCCGAAGATTCATATTTGTGTAATTTAGAAACCCATCAAATAAAATAGCAAAATTATCAATTTTAACGTTATATAAAAAAAGTCACAATTTTGAATATATGAAAACAACCACATTGTTTTTATATATTCAAAATCAATCATATCTTCACTTATTATTTAAAATTATTTATTTAATCTTGGATCCAGTAAATTTTTAATTCAAAAAGGTCAATGAAACCCAAATAAGTGTCAAAATTATCACACAAATAAGTGTTCTCTGAAATACGCCACAAATGATATGAATCCTTTAGAGCTGTCACTGGACCGACGATGCTTTTAGGATGTCTTCCTCCTTGACAGTGAAAAGTCCATTGAATGTTGACTTCTACGAATTAATTAGCGCCTGTCAGTCATCGAGCAAATAACAGACAAACGACAACGACGCATTTCAAAGGAAAACTATTATTTAATTGCAATGTCAAAATTCAATGCAAATATAGTTTTTTTATGCCATATGAATACAAAAATTATTATTATTGAATCTTTGGATAAAAGCAGTCGTATTTTTTCGACCTCGAAAGATGTTTTCATTCCTTAAGTATTGACACGGGTCAAATCTATTATTTTTCGTCATACGGTATTCAACTCAAAAAATTTGCTGAATAATAATTTGATTGAAACCAACCCATTCTTAATGGATATTGTAAACACATCTTTGGGCAACGTTTGTTGTGTAAATAATTATTTTTATTTTGCGTATATCTGACGTGGTTTGTACACCATTATTTGCCAGTTTTCATATCACATGCTTTCGTATAATATGATTTATGACCTCATGTTGCAACTTAGTATCAAACACTATCAGATCGAATACAAACTTAGAGCCTACGATTTTTCAAGATAATTAAAAAAATTCTTTTACAAAACGTATATCTTGCAAAATGAATGCTTAAAAATTGCAGTGTGATTCCCATTATACCTTTAAAAAAGCTCAACTCTACATTTATCAATGAAATTTAACTTTTAAGGTGTTAACTGTCACTTCTTGATGGAAAGGCATTATATTTTAAATAATAAAAACACATTTTTTTTAGTACTTATTTCCACAATATATTTTTTGATCAGGACCGGTTTCGCTCATCGCGAGCATTGATCAGTCGATAATGCTCGCGATGAGCGAAACCGGTCCTGATCAAAAAATATATTGTGGAAATAAGTACTAAAAAAAATGTGTTTTTATTATTTAAAAAAAAATGAAATTTAAATTAACTCCGATACAATAAGACTAAAATAAACTATTCAACGCTCAATGTTTATATCTCAGTTAAATATACAAAACAATTTTTCAACATAATTATATTTAAATTACTCATTTATATAGAATACATTTCCTACACCGAAAGGTAAAAACATCCTCTCTTACTATTACTTTATCTAAAATACATGCTTTAATATTGTCAATACAATGTTATTGTATTGTAATACGCATTGTCATCGCAAATGATTTTTTTTTTTACACATACTAATGAAGAATGAATTTTGTTTGTTAGATGGTCAGTAACATCGCAAAAAAATATTTTCTTTAAATTTGAGCACATTATTAAAAATCAATGTTTTATTTTATGTAATCTGGCAACATTCACGACGCAAGTATGTGTTGCACATTTTATAGCGGTCGTGATTTTTGGTGGATTCGATTTCATCAGCCGCGAATCGATTTTTGAGCTGAGATATAGTATTTTTAGGCACGACTAAAGATATGATTATTTGTTGTAAACTACATTGATTTGCATATGAATTGACATATATGTTTATATTAAATACTAAGCAATGTATAAGGCAATTTTTTCGGTCTGCCAAAACCCCCCATCGTCTCACAGAATTTTGTCAGTCATAATATTTTAAGGGATAAATAAGACATATTACTATTATAATAATCTTCTAAAACAGTTTAAATAACTGAGCTTCAATTTTGTTTGAACCCAAAATAACTATGAGTGATCATTTACACAAATTTTTAAAATATTTTTTTTTGTTTTTTTAATCATAAATTTAAAATAAAATTACTCACCGATAGCTGGACGGAACATCCCCATAGGAATACCTTTGCTATTTTGTCTGATGTAGTCTTCAGCTAAGGCTTTCGTGAACGTGTATGTGTTAGGCCAGGCACCGAGGATTCTGAAAAAAATAAACACTGTATATATGGCCACCAAGAGTTAATCGATAAGCCACACTTCTGTGATGAGTATAGGTGTAAACGGAATTAAGACCCTGCGAAGAATTTCGGTGTCTTATGAGCAAACATTGTTTTTCCACCTCTATAACCTTTTAGCAACTTTGGATAATCAAATATTTTGACTGATAATTGCAGCAAGCTGCGAGTATCAGGTCGTTTGATGTTACTTGAAGACCAAAAATCCTTAATCGGTTCCCTGCTGAACCACAAAAATGATATTCCGAATATTTCATAAAATTAATTCACCCGCGCTGTTTATTGTCAATCCGACTATAAATTGAAAATTAAGTTAAAATCTGAATATATTTCTGTAAAAAAATTATATCTTACACGAAATTTTTGACTGTCAACTCTCTTACATTGTAAACACACTGTAATCAGCCGTCGTAACAGTTACGCTGTTAGCAATCAAATTGTTAAATAAAGTTTTAATCGGACTCTATTTTGACAAAAAAACATACACGATAGTTTTAACACTGTTAAACCTCATTTGTTTGAGTATAAACTATCAATTCAATGGAATCAGCCATCTCAACAGTTCAGATGCCATCAGTCATTGGGTTAAAATGAGCTGCCCGTTAGCACCGCGCGAGTTGCATATAAAGTGAAATCGAGCCAGAATATAAGAAAAGAAATGAAGCCAATTTTAGCATTTAACTCTTTCTACGTCCTGTTTATTATCGAATAAATGTGATGGTGTCACAAATTCTGTAAGATAACAAAATCAACAACTATAAATATTAACATGAAATGATTTTGATACATCAGGCAATAATGTAGAACGTTATAATATTTAATGCTATAAATCCCAATGCTATTAGTTATGAATTAATTAATTATGAAACAATAACCTGGTATGATTTCGCGATTTGCAAAAACATTGTCGATACAGATATCGTGAATAATTAATTACTAACTTTGGTGTTATCTCTTCCATGGCCTCGTCGTCAAGTTTGGCAATCAGTTTCTCCACTTCCTCGCACTTCAACTGGCAATGATAGAATCTCTCGCCAATGTCTCTTCGTGAACAGTTTGAATAAGCCGTTGACACGTGAACCAAGGACTAATAAAAAAAACTTCAGTTAACAATCACATGTACAAATGTTTTCAGTTAAATAAATGACGATTTTGTTACATACAAAATTAAATCTTTAGATGTGTAATTATTAATAATAAAGGGCTATAATGAAATTTCAGCATTACCTTTTGTGAGTTTGTCTGGTACACATAGACAATTCATATAAAAAATAAGAGATATGATATACCTTCAACTTAATCATTCCTTTGCACAATTCTAGAATTGCTTTAACTCCATCCACGTTGATCGAAAGTGCCAAAGATATCTTTTCATCAAACTTGACTGTCGCTGCGGCATGGAAGACGACATCTACCTGGTTAAAAAAATATATATGTATTGTATTAAAAGAGAAAGATTTATTTTGGTACTTGTCTATTAAGCAGTCGCATTTGTATCTCGCTGTATTTACATGCAGATCACATTTTTACGCATGCGCCGTATATTTCGCGCTTTTTTTTTCAAACATTATATTTTGACGCGCGGCTTAGGTACTAAAAGAGTTTTTATCACTCGCTAGTCGAAACCATCAATTTTCAAATGAAGCAGTAATTATGTATCAAATAAAATATTCAATGGATAAATGTAATATAACTTAACTTTTTATTATCCATTTTATAAAATAACACTTTAAGAAAATCGGTATTATCAACATTTTTTAATAACAAACGACTGGATTTATAAGCACAAAATACCGGAATTAATAATGTACCAATCTGTTCCGATTCTTCAGGCATCAGCTCTATTTACGCATTCCCGAAATTTATTACCAAGACTATTTGCATATTTTTTATTTCGATATATTTCAATAAAGTTATTCTAAGACAGCTGTAATTAATTGTAAGGAAATCTAATGAAATTTTACAATATTTTGCACTGATTAAGTAGCCTTTCTGTGGTAATATTTCCACAATTTTATTATATGTACAGTATGATAAGCACCGACTAAATTTAATAATGCTCGCAAGAGCGAAACCGGTCCTGATTATAACATTTAAATATAATGACATAAGTAATAAGAACTCTATTTTGATTTTACTAAGTAAATATAATGAAATAACATCAAGAAGTGACAGTTAACACATTGCTGGCGTACGTTATATACGCATTTCAGCATACTGTAGTCTTATTGAGTTTGTGCACGTTTGAAATCGTTCGTTGTTCGTTACAGTGGTTGGCTTATGCGACTGCTTATTTAACAAGTACGTTTAGTTTATATTTTGATTATTTAGCTAGCTAAGGAAGTGAGAGCATTTCAGTTAGCTTTCATAAAGGTTTTTTTTATATATGAAGCATAATATAGTAAAATTCAATATTAAATATTTATACATTTTTTAAGAAGATTACCTTTTCAATTAAAAGTTGTCTGTCACTGAGACTTAACCCCAAACCTGCCAGTGACACATCTCCGGGAATGACGATTATCTTATGTCTGAATTTTGGTACTTCTTTTTTCAGGGAATCGAAAACCTGTAGAGAAAAAAAATGATAAATGGAAATTCTAAAGTAATATAAACTTTAATATCAATCTTGATTTGATGATTAAGCTTATTGAAGAAAAATTGATCTTACTACATTGATAGTTTACCTTATTATAATAGAATTGTACCAAATTAATGCCAGTTCAATTAATAAATAAGTGGTCTTATTTTAAAAGTCAAAGAAAAACATGATTTTTATAATAGTGAAACCGAAATTACTTAATAGACGATTGTTACAATTAAATAAAACTTACAGCATCATCAAAAATCTCCTCAATTCTTGAGTGGACATCTTTCCCCTTCTTCTGTCGGATTAAAAGATAAATGTTTTCGATTCCTGGACATGATCTCATTAACTTTTCCAGAAGAATTTTCCCAAGGAACCCTGCAGAAATATATAAATCATTTCTTAATCCAAATTAATAAAATATTACATTCGATAAAAGTTTATAGTGAATTATATTTAACACGGTGAAAAATTACAATGTATTTTAGTTTAACATTTTTTATTCTATTTTCTAGATCAAAATATATTGCTTTTTTTCACCGTTTTACAATGGAGTTCTACCAAGTAAATTCAATCGATGAATCTTATTTAAAATAAAGTTATTTTGTTCAGAAAGATATTGTATATTATCTTGAAATGAACTAGTTTACTGTTAAAATTTATTGAAATTGAAAGCAGAAAGTACGCATTGATTACAAATATTCAACATTTATTATCTAACCAGTATTTAGGCCTGGCTTATGGACTAGACTAGGCAATCTTGTAAGGCCCGAACAAGGTATAATATTATGCCATTATTTGCATTACTTATCATTTACATATATATCTTGTGGTTAGTTTTTTTGCAACGTGAGAAGACAATTTTGCAAAAAAAAAGTAAAGAAAATCTGATTATTAAAGAAGCCTCCCTTTTTCACAGTTATTGAATTCGTATGAAAAGGAAACTCAAATGTGAACCGTTCAAACTTTGTATGTTTTATCATTCACGACTCGGGATTTGCCTCCTTCTCCTACCAATTTCTTCTATTTTTTTATAAAGACATAATATAACAAGAAAGGTTAGATGTAAAAGTGATAGCTTAAGTAACAAACGATTCTTGTCGAAAAGATTAAATTTCTGTTAGATTAAAAGTATTTGAGCAGTACTTGAATATATAATATGTCATTTTTGTCTCGTAAATATTTCATTGCATTTTTATCGTATTGTCACGCTAAAGTGATTCTTAATATAATTATGATGCACTTATTCTTATGTAAAATTAAATAGAACATTAATTCGTGTATGTCCTTTAAAGTTATCCTAATTCGACTCCGCCTTAGTAGCTTTACAAAAGTTACTATTACACATAACAAGACGGCATATTTTCAATATTAGCATGTTAAGCTTCGTTCTAAATTTAAAAATCCTTTGCCCTGATTGGCGAAACTGATTTACTTGACACCTACACTATTTGCAAGAACCGCTATTTAAATTAAATTGGTTATTATATATCTAATAAAAAATTTTGTGCAAAAATTTTAAAATCTACTTTATATACTTGTTTATTATAGCTGTTCATAAATTAGTGAAACCGTGGAAAAAACCCTTGTTTACAATCGGGAATATTTCTGCAAAAAAATCTAAGCAAAAAGCTACTCTAACGAAACAACTAGGACCAAATCCGGAAACATTACCGACTTGAAATTACTGCCAAAATAAAATATGGTCCAGTTTAGATTTCTGAATTGTTTATGTGAATAATTTTACGTTCTCATGATAATTAGTGAAATTATAAATTAAGTGTGACCTGTTCCTCCTGTGATGAAGATATTAGTCCCATTATAAAACTGCTGAAGGGTAGTCCTCGTGTTGTCCGACAACTCTTCGTATTTAGCTTTGACCTTCCCTGACACAGCATTGTTATTGTTGAATGACTGGTCATTGTTGTTGTGGATGATGACCTTTTTATTTAGCACCGGTTTCACTTCATCAACTGGCGGAAATGACGCCACCGCTGCCATTGTAGAATTTCTTATCTTTTTATTATACGAAAAATGATTGTTGTTGTATCTGCAATGCAAAGAAAAACAAACGTTTAAATAACTACTTTTAAGATGCAGTGTCACTTCGTTATAGAATGGCACTATAATTAAATAATTAAAACATTTTTTTCATGAATTTTTCCACAATTTTAAATGATGAAAAAAAATGAAAAATGACTTATGATTTTTATTTGTTTTTTGAAAGTCTTCCAGTCTGCCAATGGGGATGCCAATAGAATGAGCATTAACAATGTTTAACCGTGTTGCTTCGATTGTCGACATGTTCATGCCGACGAGAATGAGTTCAGGTGAATACCATATTTTAATGTATTAAAGTAGAATTTAAAAAACATAAGCTTGCCTTTCTTGCTATCCTTATTTACGTCTCGTTATTTATTTCTTAAATTAAAAAATGAATTCTTAATTGTAATTAATTTGATGTTGCAAAAGAAATTAATTTACAGTTAATATTTTTTAGGAACGTGTATGTACCAAATAAATAACATAAAATAAGTTGTCTCACAAAAGCATAAACTCCTTTCGAATAGTAAAAGAACAACGCTTTTAAGAAATCGCGATAAATACAACATACATCTCTAAGAAATTGCTGAAATATTCTAGCCTCGTTTGTAAGACAACTGATATTAAAGTCCCATTAACTATCATCTTAACAAATAAGGCAAAAAATACTTAACAACCAAACAAAAGAAGTTTTTACCTATTCCATGAAATAAATATACAGTCCTAAATCATTTACAAAGCTTAGTTGTTGATTTTTTCATACATCGTGTTTGAATAATATTTAACATTTTAATGAACCCGGTATACAATATGGCATGTAAAGACATTAAAATAGCACAGTATTAATTTATGACAAAAGGTTGCTTAACAATTTAACGTAGTTTGTTTTTATTTACTGTAATAAATAAATTTATGTAATTCGATATCATATCTTATTTTTGTAGCAGCCATTCTTATGCCCAATATGAAAATTCGTTAAAATAACTTTGAACTAAGCTAGTAATCATTTTTAAAAACAGGTGTCATCAACCTTATCACAGCGACGAGCACTAATGTCCTTCTACATAAATTTAATTAACATCTCGAGTCTATTTGCTTGTCTACCCTAAAAATACATTTTTTATCTTGGAGAAAAAATAGCAATGAATTTTGGGTCTACAAATTTTTAAGATATATAGTTGATAGCTATTTCGACTTTCGCCATCATCTCTTTTTTCAATTATTCAAGATATCGAGTTATATTAGTGTACTCAATGATTTTTTTATATTAATTTTTAATCGTTCAAACACGCAGGTTTGTTGCACACACATTGAAATTTATTGCATGAGGGGCTCAAGCTATTTTCAGGAATTTTTCTAAATAAAAAAAAATACAACTAAGTTCTCAATCAGTTCTGAATGAACAAATAAGCCTTCAAAAGTTTCTCTCCGACAATCAGTGAAAAGTCAACATGTAAACTTGACCGCCAGTTTGAGTACATCCATATAGTAAAATGTCAAAAGGTAAAATCATGGTGGTGACTGAAATATCGTTTTGTCTATAGTGGGCAGTATGTAAAAACAAATGAATATTATTTCGACCATGGTAACGCAATACCACCTAACCCTAATTTTTTTCAAAATATTTTTCTTGAAAACCTCAAGGTCAAACTTAACTCATCGATTACCTAACCCGCGCGAGGTTAGTTCGGTACTTTTTGCAGCGAAAACCCTGCCGCACGATGCGCGAACTTGCAAAAATATATTGGAAGTGAATGGGTTAACACAATTTTTCAGTTTATATTATTAAAATTAACAATGCCGAATAAGTATCAATATGCAGTCAAATTGGTGGCCAGGAAAAAAGAGCTCACACCGCATTAATGATTTTTCTTAAATAAATTTTCAAATTTATACCATAGTCCATAAATAAATCAACAGTTAATCAATATACTTCTTGTGATTACGGAAATTTATTAATTTATTTCACTTCATATTCGTTTCTTTATGCCCTCAGAATAAAATTTTCTTTGCGAGTTTAGCCTTTGTGGGAGTTTAATGACCGAATCACGATTTTACTAAAATTACACTGCCCTGTGTTATATTTTACTGACGCATCATCTATTGCGAACTGACTCGTTGTTGATTCCTGGTCTACAGTCACCTTTTCCGATTTCCAACTCTCGATTTCGTTAGACCGCTAACGAGACTCGCAGTGAGTGGGCAAGTGATGGACATATATTATATGAAATGGGCGTCTCAGCATATCCCCAAATTTCTCATCTCCATAGTTCGTTCAACTTACTTCAAGGCCGTTCCGATACAGGCACTTTAAACTTGCTCAAAGTCAGAGAAAAAAAGCATTTGTTTTTATTTCCTTATTTGAATGCGTTTCAATAGTAGTATTATATATTACAATAAAAAGTTTTTGCTAGCGTTTATGCGAAATCACATCCAGCTTTTTGTCGCCATATCTTTTCACATTATTATCGATTACATATATTTCTCCGAGGGAAAATATATTGTATTTTACCATTATATAATATTATTACTTTTAAATAATAAAACATAATGTTTAGTACTATTTTCATAACTTTAGATTTTTAAGACCGACACCGGTATTGTTCATTGCGAACATTATCATCTGATCCTGATTTTAATGACGTAAAATTATGGAAATATTACCAAACATTGTGTTATTAATTATTATTAAAATATAATGTCACTCCACCACAGTTAACATCATAAAAGGGAATATATATTATATTTGTTTCAAAGCTTCCATTGAAACCATTCAATTGTAAACCAAACTACTTTCATTATTGAAAATACATTTTCACTTGTAACGCACTTATGTTTTAACAAATATAATACATAGCATAGCAGAACTTTAATTTATTTTTCAAGTGCAAGATGACATTTTCAAATTTTTTTAAAATGCAATTCTAATTCCGCATATTTCTTTTAACCGAGCAATGTTCAGTTCTAAAAGAACAACTTTCATTTTGAGTTAATTAATACATACTAAACACATGCGTTTAATATTCTTGGTTCAATTGTTATTTTTTTTTTCAAAATGACTTCTTTTAATGTAGTATAGGAATAGAGAAGACGTATATCAAATAATTTTTATCAAGAGATTTTGAGATATTTTATCAACTCATTAAATCAAACGAAAATAAAATAAATGTCTGCATTATATACCTAATAGAGCTTTTTCGGGGTGACGAAATAGGGCATTGCATGTTTTAATACACACGATAATATTCCAGACATATAGTCTGAGTGGTTAACACTTTATGAAATAACTATATTAAGTCTGAACAAAAAAAAATATTTGTATGTTTTGAATATTTTTGTGGACCACACGTATTTTTTATTGGTCACCCTACTGCAACTAGATTATACCTGATTGTCAATCGATAATTCTGGAGGGAGTTACAAAATTTTAAGCGCGCATTGTTTTAATGTTTTTGTGTATTTTATTAGTACAGAAATAGTGCATATCAATGGTTTATCCATTCCTTGCTTCATTCATTCATTCGCTAATTGGTAATAAACAATCTGTCGGAGATTATCAAAATCAAGCGGTGCTTAAACACAAAAATTTGCTTGCCCACGAAATTTTTAACATCTTTCATTCACTTTTATCAGCACACTACAATTGGCCATCACAGCCATATAAATGTTAGCAGTCAGTGCGAGTATTTATTGCTTATTCGATTAGATATTGTATCTGCTTGTCTACGCACGTTTCTGCTGACCAAATAGTCGGTCATTTAATTTTCGTTCCTTGAACGAAACGAGCCCACGTTATAACAACGCCTGCTGGATCGCATACCGCCGTTTGAATTTCTCAACCAAGCATTAACAAATTGTGCAACTCCACAAAATATTAATACCATTAACCGAATCTTCTTATCGGCGTTACTATTCCTATGAAGGAAACTTCGCTCATTGCTCAATCGCTGGTGACATTAGAAAAGTTGTTTTTGGGAACACTTTCGATTGCAGTCTGGGCTTAGTCTAACAATACGCAATGAAATGATCAAAGCCTTAGATGACAACTTGATTCAAAGAAATTAACAAGGCAACTAAAGATCTTGAAAAGGAAGGAAAACTTCTTCCGACAGCATAAATTTTAGTATTGAAAATATAATTAAGCTATGCATGTCAAATGCAGACGGAGTACAGCGAATTCTAAATGATATAAACATTTTAATAATAAATCACTGTGTTTGGTACTTTGGAAGACACAATTTCATATTATTGAGATCAGGACCGGTTACGGTTATCGAAAATGCGATTAATTTTAAAACAAAACTAATTTAATTTATGTTTTTCTTAATAATGTCATAGTTATTTCATAACCAATAATGAAATTTCATAGTTCATAGTCAATAGTTCTGACGATGGCGTGAGCCGAAATAGCTATCAACTATATTTGTTAAAAATAATTTTGTAGAACTAAAATACATTGCTATTTTTTCACCGTGATGAAATTTCATCATTACAAACTAGAAGATATTTAATTTTAGGAAGTCTATAACATTTAATTAGTTAACTGTTTTACTCAATATAATTATATTTTGTATGATTATATGTAAATTATTTCTTATTTCTTGTACCATTTGTTTTCAATATCTGATAATTATTCACTCTAAATGTGTACAATATTAATAACCTTGTTATATTTGTTTTGTACTGCATAATAACGCTCGCAAAAACTAAACCGGTCCCGATCTTAGAAATATAAAATTATGAAAATAGTACTTAGTATTGTGTTCTATTATTTAAACATAATATCTTTCCACCAAGAAATGACAGTTAGTACCTTAAAAGAGATGACGTAAATCACTTTTAAAGTGTTAACTATCAATTCTTGATGGAACGGCATGATAATTTCTATAAAAAAAACACATTTTATAGCAACATTTCCAAAATGCGACCAACAAATAAGTTTCCAGGACCGGTTTCTCTCATCGCGAGCATTATCAACTGATGATATAAATAATTTTTAGTGCTAAAAATGTGTTTTTATTAATTGAAATATGTCGTTCGACAATCATTTGTGTTGTAGTTTTTTGATACAACTCCTTACAAGTAATTTAGAAATTCACCATTTGAAAATGATGGCATTTATATGTTTTTTCTTTGCTATTTAAATAAATTATTATTTATTAACACTTTTTTCATAAATACAAGGAGTAAATATAGTTTATATTGAAATTCAACAAAAAATAATTATATCCGGCCGATCATTGCGCGATCACAGCGCCGCGTGGCTTTACAAACCATTACTATGCCTCTAAGCAACGTAAGCCGTTCTCACACAGAACTGTCAAAAATCTATGGACGTTGCTCCACAAAAATAACGTTAGTCTATTGGCTATATCATTTATATTTGAATAAAAAAACATTTTTTCTAGCCGTTATATAGAGCGAAAAATAGTTTATTGCCAAACAAACTTCGTATATTACAGTTAGTTAACCGACATACTACTCAAAAAAAACCATATTGAAAAAAACTAGAGACTTTATTACAAGTATGTGTGTTTTAATTCTAGCCGTTTAGCCGGAAGCTCGTGTCGTATATTATAATATATAAAGTGTATAATAACGCCTTTTCGAATTTGTTTTTCAACGGATAATGGATTTGAATAATATGTCCCGCTTTTAATGTGTTAACTGTCACTTCTTGGTGGAAAGGCATAATATTTTAAATAATAAATACACATTTTTTTAGTACTTATTTCCACAATATATTTTTGATCAGGACCGGTTTCGCTCATCGCCAGCATTATCAACTGATAGATTACAATTTACAAAAAAATCTATGTTTACAAAATATTTGAGTTAAAGGTAGCAGGTATACAAAACCATGGATTGAAGAACTAATTAGTTTTAAAATAAAATTTTCACAATCACTTATTAAAAAATTTCAAACAACATTAAAGTAAATCAATAATACATTAAAAACTCTGAACAATCATAATGAATTCATTAAGAGGTGTAAGGAGTGGGCAAATTTTAATGAAGAAAATAGCCCATGAAACCAGTTGAATCCATCGTTTTGTGTATCTGCTACCTTTAACTCAAATATTTTGTATAAATGGACTTGTTTGTAAATTGTATCAGTTAATAATGTTTGCGATAAGCGAAACCGCTCCTAATCAAAAAATACATTGCGGAAATAAGTACTTAAAAATGTCTTTTTATTATTTAAAATATGTAACACTCTCAAGTTCGAAATTTCAAACACACAATAAAATCGAATGTAGGACAGAAAATTCTCAAATGGGAACAAATTCAAAAAAAGAGTTGTTCAATTATAGCTCTGACAAAAAAAAATATTTAAGCTGTACTTAATACGGTGATCGATTTCTCATTATTCATAATAAAAAAAACGTCTATTCATTAAAGACCATGCGTTAAAATAAACAAAAAGTCTAATTGAAGAGTCACGACCCGCGCTCTTTTTCTTTGGGCAAAAAAACATTGCCATTTTTTATGAAAATACTACTGTCAATTGATCAGTTATTTTCGTCTACTTATTCAAATAACGTATTCGATATTCAAATTTGGTGCAAAAAAAGTATTCAAAATTGATTTGTAAATTTTCAGCGTCGAAGTACCGTTCCAAAATATTTTGTTTATTGTTTGTTTCGAAATTTGTTGTTGTTTTTTTTTTATTTTTCAGTGGCGCTGTACTGCATAAAATTTAAAAAAGTAAATTTTCAAACGTGTTCTATATTGCTAATTATTAGATGTCAATGGTATTAAATTAATAATTCAGTCATTAAGCATATGCTAATCCACTTCTTGTGTGTACGATCATTGTTTGAAAGATGTTTATGTTGTGATTCGATTAGTTACGAAGTCGGCGACGTTGACTACTGCAAAATGGGACCGACTTACTGTTATATATAAAGGACCTAAATATAATCAATTTTTATTAGTAATTAATTCAAATCAATCGAATATCAAATATTTGAAACATTTGACATTTGAGTCATAACACAAATGTCAAATTTTAATAAATGATATCGAATGAGAGTGCTTGATGGAATTTCAATGTCAAAATTGAACAGTAGTTAATTATTGTAAAAATCATTCAAAACAGAGTCATTGCTATGTGTTGGTTATAAGAATATAAATTGTAATGTCATTATAATCAATATATAATATATTTAGATCCTAGCCTTCGGGTATATATTTTTAATGTTATTCGTCTTGCGATGAAAACTGTTTACTATCAGTTACATTGCGTTAGTAAGAAAGGATACCTAAAGAAGTCTAAATTTGAAATCTGGTTTGTAAGTGAGAAAACATGTAGAAAAAGAAAAAATCAACAATCCAAATTTTAATATAATTTATGATATCGACTGAAAGTGCTCGATGGAATTTCAATATAAAATTTAAATTGTTTAAACTTTGTACGATTCCACATGTTTTGCCACTAACGACACGGATTGCGCCTTTCGGCATCTTCAGGCATTCTATCACACGGATTCGACAGAACTGATTTCAGTTCAGTTTCAGTCTGTTTCAATTTCAAATTTTAATGTTTAATTGTCGAAATAAATCAATTATATAGAGATTTTTTTTTAAATATTTTTATATAACTTTTGATAATAAATAATTGTGACATACCTCATTTTGACCAAGCTTCACAAGAATGTAACATGCGTGCGTTTGAAGATAACGGTTTTTAAATTGTATATCCCGTACATCGACTCTTCCGTGTATTATTTAAGCCAACAAAAATGTTTAACATTTACAATATAATATTTTTTGTCAAACAGTGTCAATGAAAAATAACGACCATAGATTATCTACCGTATCAATTTTTAATAAGTAATGATAATTACATTTCAATGTCAAATTAATATGTATATGCGTGACCGCGAAATTATTCTAGAAACATTACAAAATTAATAAAAATGTATATTTTGGCGAATAAAATTACAAAATTAATTAATTCATAAAATGCATTATTAAGGTCATATTTATATAATTGTAATAAAATAATTTGCATTAAATTTTATTGCGATAATCTTCCTCCGAGATGAATTCTTCGTCACAAAACATTCCATGGTTAGTCATGAATGAACCATCGAGAACACCTGCGACATTATTCCAATGCTTAATTTCCAATGATCCCCATGGTTCTCACGTGAAATTTCATTGTGGCCGCATTATAAACATCAGCTGTCTTATGAAAATATCTTGTGGCCGTTCCAAATGTGATAAAAATAGTTTCAATATTTATTTTTTATATAATTCATAAACCTGAATGATCTTTCACAGTATACAGTTGTAGGTAAAATTTACAAATTTAATAAAGCAATTGTTGTTAATTTACTTGATTCATAGTCAACGTATAACTTCGACCAAATTTTTTGAACAGTTTTATTATTAAAAAAGTCCTTTACTTAAACTCGACTAAATGCTGGATAAGTCAGATTTATTCAATCAATTTTAAAATAATTATAATTTTGCAAATTCATTTAAAAACATATTTTTTTCAAAATATCAATATTTACTATAAAACTGTTGGTGGCCATAGGAAAATCCCCTAGTGGCCGCACATGAGAACCACTGTCCTAGACAGTCAGCGATCGATTTCTTACATCGAGCGGTATGATTGTTGTTGAAATATTAGTGGTTCTGTTTTTAATAACAAAACATATTTTTTTGTATTATTTCCACAGTTTAGTATTATTAATACCACGGCTGGTTTTTTGCTCATCACTAGCATTATCAACTGATACAAGACTAATTAAAACAAGACTATCGATACAAAATAACAATTGTCAGGTACATAAAACTAATGGTTTGAAATAAATAATAATAAATATTAAAATAAAATAGTTTATAGTAAAAAATATAATAATTGCATCACAAAATATTCAGTCATTAAACGGACAATTACCTTAAATTTGTTGACGTATTTTAACTGAGAATGACATATCACTCTCAAATTATTGCGCATGTATTATATTGTTATGTGTATTGCTACGGTGGTTAGGTTATGCGAGTGCTTAAATAACGAGTACCGAATCTGATTTTCGAATACCATAGAGCAAGGGTGGGCAACCGGTCGATCACGAAGCAAAATTTAGTTTGTAATTTAAATAGTAGCTGATTTTCATATTTCAAATTTACAACTGAGGTAAACAAAAGTGAACATATTTAAATCCTACTATTTTGAAAATAATAATATGGATAATAAGATAAATATAAAATAATAAGATATTTTCAATTTCATTTGTTAGCAAATCAACAAAAAATATAAAAATTAATCGCCATGAAAATTCAAATTAAAACAGGTTCTGACCTCCGAAGGGTTGCCTACCTTTACTTTAGAGAGTCGACTAAATTCATATAAATAATACTTGAACATTCAATTGGACTTTTTCATGATGAGTATTGTCTTTGGTATGAAATTCGCCGAAATATTGGGGATAATGCTGCATAACTATGCGGATATATAATTAATAATTCAATATTCGTAATCATACTTCCGAATTTTCAAAATCCCTGACTCGCATGCTCCTTGACCTATTGGCGTAATTTTGAACTGTCCAATCTTGTCATATTTTTTACGCACTGCATCTCGGCGGCCTCAAGCAGATACCTTATGACTAGATTTGATTATTAACGAATCTTTATCTACAAAGCTTAACACATGGTGTTGATATTTTTTAACAGATATTGTTTCGCACATATCCTTCAAACATTTAATTGCATATTGAAAACAAGACTTGAATGATTATTAAAGTTCTATAGAATGTTATTAAAATAAATATGACATTAGAGTTTATGTAGATAAATTCATAATTAATCTACGAAGCATGGAATTTGAATTGCTGAAATTGTAAACAATTCTACAAATTTTGCCATGTATTCTAACACACGGATTCGATAGAACTGACAGTGAGTCAACAGTTTGCATCTATCCTTTTCAAATTTCTATAAGTTAACACAAATGGTTTTGATTTTTTTTAAGCATTTATTGTTTTTATATTTTTATATAACTCAATAAGGAGGGATTTGGGCAAACATCACCTGATTTTGAGGTGCATACTTCTTTTGCAAGTAGTAAAATAATTTCATTGAGTATCTCAAGAGCAAGTAACAAAGCTTGGAGTACATTTTCAATTGTAGGAAAGAAACACAAGTCAGTTAGAGGAAAGAATCAATAATGTATACATGTATACAGAAAACGTCCTAATTTCACCAATTGACTGCTAACATTGTTGAAACCTCGACTGTATAGACGTTAGATTGAAGTATGTTTATTTTATAAATGATAATGAACAATAAATATATGTATTAGTTGTGTAAAAACTTTCATGCTAATTTTTTTATCGAAATTATATATACAAATTATTTTTTCCCGATAACCTTCATAAATTTACTTAACATGAACGAAGTGTAATATTTTTTTGAAATTCTCGGTGTATATCTGAATATTTTTTAGACGGCTTAACAGGAAATAAGTTTGCTTAATACACATCACATTCTTATTCAGAAAGGCCACAATTATTAAGCTCTAAGCTTAAATTAAATTCGTACGAACCGAAATCTATTATAACCTACCTAACTTGGCTATTCAGTGCTATTTGGTTTTAAGAATGTTTATCTTATTATTAAAATAATTAACGAAGAAAAAACGTAGGATTCAAAGAAATATTAAATAGAATTTATTTGGAATACCGTCCTTAATTCCCTACAAGGCTTTGTTTATTTATCATGTATCAAACACATAACATCATTTACATTCTGTGTCAAAAATATTAACGTCAAAATAAAACACAATTTTTAATAAAATATACATTTGTTATTACCGGTTATGTAACTAAACGACAATCTTTTGTATTGGCGTCATAGTTTTATTGTTCAATTTACGAAGAACAGAAAAATATATGTATTGTATTTGTGATAAAGCTGACCTAACGCTCATTTTGTATTACGATCATTGCCGCAAGAAATAAGTTAGCCCATGTATATATTGTATATTATATTATTTTAATAAGCATCATCTTTTATTGGATATTTTTAAATTAAATCGGTATTAAATTGTCCGGAAAATGTACACTGGAACAGCTGAATTCAAATTAACTCATGAATTAATTATGCTTGTTCATGAATCATTGGGGAGTTCAATTTTTAATACGAAATATATATATATATATCCTGTTCTTAAGCTTTTTAACTTTGTCATATTTGGTTACTGTATGTACGGGTGAGTCCCAAAACTGATGCTTTCATAAATTGGTGTCATATTTTATTTACACTGCTTCTCACACATTTTCAATAAAGTTGAGCATCTAACTACAAATTAATTGTACAGCCTCTAACCATGAATGGATGCACCCATCCATGGTGCCCTTGTACTTGTAATTTTAAAAAGAAATGAATCTACTACGCATTTCCATGGCCCGATGCCGATCTGCTAGAATCGAACGTTATACCATGCATAACTTAAAAAAAGAAGAAATAGAGAGAGAAAGAAAAACTAAAATGTGATTTTTAGGCCACTTAGATTAAATAACATTACTTGTACTGTGTTACTGTATAAGTGGCCAAAAAGTAAAATCTAAAGTAGTATCGAGAAAATCTTGTTCTTCATTTATGATGCCAATTTATAGAATACCCTAAAGTCTTGGTTGAAATCAAGTCAACGTGGCCTATTGGTACTGTATGAAGACGGACGACAACAAACATATATGCTCGTTACGAAAATCTACTAATCTGCTACTATGAATTGAAATAAACGTATGTAGATAAACGTTTGAAACATTTCATATATGTTTTTCTTTTCAATCCATGTCTTCTCACAATGTGGATCATATGACCTCCTAATGGAGGTATGTCAATAGATTTTTTTCCACAAAACTACAATCTCTTCCTATAACCCGTTTTTTAGAGTCACTTAGACAGGAGGAAATTTTAAAATATCAAAAACACCCATTGCTTGAAAAAATTAGATTTGATCCCATGAGATCTGACACGCAATCCAAATTGTTATTAATTTATTTTATATGCAACATTATTTTAAAACTGACTCGTAATCTTGTCCACAACTAACCAAAAACCGTGATACAGTATACAAACTCGTCAAATAAAACAAGAATACGTTGCGTATACGACACGTGACCACGCAACGTTGATTAGGCTTCGTGTGTCGCAGGCCTGATCTGACTTTACGCCAAACTAACTTGACAATATTTGATTAATGTTTCATAAAACTCGGGTCCTACATGTAAAATTCCATGTCTTGTTTGGCCTCCGAGCATCGTATAACTTTTATTCAATTAAATTCGTTTATAGCAAGGATTTGGTTATTTAACATGCCCGCGGGCCTTATTTCGACGTGTATTGCATCATATAATGGCGGTTCTCGTAAGAAAAATCTACATCTTCTGTCAATGTTATTAATCTGAGATAATTGTTAATTTTATTAACTGAATATTTTGTCTATCAAAAAAGCTCATTAAAGATATAATCAAGGACAAATAAATAAAATTGAAATCAATCATTTAAAAGGGCTTGGTTTTGACTGTATAATTAGATCTTGCGGCTATATTGAATAATTTAAACATTTATATGAAAAAAAATGAATAACTAACATATGCCATTTCACTTGTAATACAACACGGTTTGTCACGTATTATGTGAAGTCATTTTTGGATTAATCACAATTCATGTTAAAAAGATATTAATGTTTACACCTACATTTCATACTCTTTGTATTTAAGCAGATATCGTAAATTATATCTACATTGTTAGTATGGAAAGATTGATTGAACTCTATAGCAAAATAATGAGATCAATATAATTTTAATAATAAAAACACATTTTTAGTACTTATTTCCACAATATATTTTATGATCAGGACCGGATTCGCTTATCAAGAGCATTATCAATTTATTATTTATATTATTCTGATAAATTATTATTTTATTATTTAAAACATAATTTTTTCCATTTAGAAGTGACACTTAACAGTTTAATATAAAAATAATTCTCAACCTTTTTTACTTATTAGGATTACATTACAATCAAATCAGTAGTAATTAGCATTATTTAATTGATTGATATTTATTTGGTTGAACTCCATTATTACACGGTGAAAAATAGCAATGAATTTTAGTTCAACATTATAATATTTATAACGTAAATCGTTGATAGCTATTTCGCGGGCGTACGCCAAAATAAAAACCTACGTAAAGAAATTTGCAAATTTTATAAAACAAATAATTTTTACATTTTTAATGATCTTAAATATAGTGCTATAAAAATTATCGCTACTTATGGATGAACCTATAAATGTGAACATAAATTTTCAATCGTAAACTTCAATGAAAACGCTTTACAATCAAACACCACCGATGAACATTTAAAACAGTTTAAGAATCTCGACTATAAAATGTTATGTTAAAAGACGTTATAAAGTTCCACTGCTATAGTTTTTTTGAGTTTCAATTAAGAACGTTGAAAATAAAACTGAGACGTAGGAAGTTCTTTTTCTCTAAAATGGTATTTTTATTAATGAAGGTGCTTCTGTATTACATCTAAAAGGGAGCTTGTTTTTGTTCTAAATTATTTTTAACATACGTTTTAAATATTTAATTATAGTAAAAATTGAACTATTTGAAATGATGCAACTTAACATATTTGCATTAATTAAGGCCACTTGCATGACTTATTCAAGTAATAACCTGTATAATATCGATTGCGGTGAAGGCAACGAATACCAAAATATTTTTGTCAGTTTTGCAGTAACATATTTCTATATTCAGTGTTTCTTAATAATTAATTATCTTTAAAATAAAGGATGCTTATAGAATGTTAACGTCTTAACATTTTGATATTAAATTGATGAATCGTTAAGATTCATGACTCGTTAGAATTGAAAGTCTTCTATTCTCCTTCATCTGTTATGTGTCGATTTATTTGTTAACAGGCGCTAGACGCTGCAGAGCTGAGCAACCCACAGTAAATCCGGTTCACGTGGACTCTATGTGCATTATAATCATATATACATCCCTGTATACTATACTTACACACAAATAAACATATGAACATAAAATACATTAGAAAATGAACTAAGGAATCATTTTCAGATGCCGAGGTCGAGATGATTTCATAATATTATAATTTCTAAACATTTTTAAGGTTTCACGCTTGACCGTGCGCTTTAGTTGCGGTGAATTTTTCCGTATTATTTTTTTGATATGTTATTTTAACTGATAATTGCTCATGTACAATTCAAATCATTTGAAAGGTTACGTGATAGTTTTAGTAGATTAAGGTCTTCAATAATAATGATTATTGAGAAAAAGGTACAATCATTCAAAAAGCCATTTTCATCGTAACGTTCAGAAAAGACAAGTTTAATAATTCAATTAGATTAAAAACTACTTGATTGCACAAAACCCACCCTGTTTTTCTTATTTAGCGATTGGTAAAAAAACACACTGAAGGCTATAGGGAATATTGTGAAATATATAGCGATATATCGAGAGATGCCATCGACATTTTTTTTAAATTCTAAAATATACAGTTTTCAAAACGCGTCTGAATATGTACAACACCACCACTTAAATGAACAGCCCTGAAAGCTAAACCGAAGCAAATCCAAAAAACCAGTAAAGCATAATGCAACAAGATTGACATATTTTTTTCGGTGATAGAAAAATATTATTGAAAGAACTAAATTTTGTATAAAAAAAATAATATCAACTTAAATTTAATTAAATTTAACAAAAAAAAAGATTTTTTGAACATTTTGATATCCTTAATTATGAGAAACCCTAAATGTTTTTTTTATTTCACTGTAATAGTTTTCTCGTCATATTAAATAAAGTGTATTTTTCCTTGTATAGGCAAAATATTAAAAAAAGATTGGATGTAAAAAACCCATTTAAATATTACACAATTCCTACCGTTATTAATTTATCATTAAATGTTTCACACTGAAAAAAAAACATAGTTGTGTATACACTTGTAGTTTTTATTCGTTTTACGATTTTTTTGTATCCATAAATAAAACTTTACTGCACATTGATTTTAAAAATCCACTTTAAATTATGAATATTCTGTAATGAACAAACGATATCTTAACTTACATGTGTAAAAATTAATTAGAAACTCACTTATAAATTAAGTATTTTACACACACAATAAAAAACGACGATTGAAAGATAGTCTAGCAATAATAAGTGTGGTAAAATGACGAACGCGAGAATTATAAATCATATTCTAATACACTTGACTTTAAATTAACACCATGGTATTAAAATCACAGTTATCTAATATGAAACACAGGAAATACCCACGGAAGCAGTGTGTTCCGATAAACACATACGTTGAACTGGCGATACGCCA
Source organism: Himalopsyche japonica (assembly GCA_028555115.1). Lineage (NCBI taxonomy): Eukaryota > Metazoa > Arthropoda > Insecta > Trichoptera > Rhyacophilidae > Himalopsyche > Himalopsyche japonica. The sequence continues at coordinate 240,822 of JAHFWJ010000497.1, forward strand.
CAACAGGACCCTCTGCAAGGACAGCAGAGCAGGCCTGGCTGCATTTTTGGGCCGTGAGTTTTAAACCCAATGACCGCGTGGCCCACTTTTTACTTTCTTCGCAATGCGATGAGGCATCGGCCATTCAACAACGGAACAGAAAGTACTCGCTTGTAATATTTTGAATGAATATGTTAGCGTATTTCATTATGTTCAATCAACAAGTTTAAAATAAAAACCAAAAAACGTAGATTTTTTGAATTTGTTAAGCTATAAAGTTCATTTATTTAGAAAGTATATTATATTTTTTTTTTTTGATAAGATTTATAACATAATATTAATATTGATAAAAAAGTTAAATATAGATTTTGAGACTTCCTTCCTCGAGGGCATGTGAATACTACCCATGTTTTTTTTTTATTCATCTGACTTTCTATTGGACATGCTCACTCACAGTAGTTTAAAAAATCAAAGAGAAAATATACCTGGCCAATTATTGCATCCGATTTGTACGAGGCCAAAATGAGAATAATGCTAAATGTGATATTTAAATAATCAAAAAACAATTTTAAGTGATATTTCTTCAATTTTATAACATTCAGATTATACCTGGTTTTATTCATCGCGAGCATTTTCAGTTTATTCAATAAAAATCAAATTATCAAGTTACAAAACCAATATCAGCGAAAGTAATTCACAACTAATTACATTATATATATATAGAATTAAAATAGTTTACAAATAAAATTAAATATTATAAACGTTCGAAAATAATCGTGAAATACTGACTAGTAAAAATCGTAAGTGGATTTTTTTTTTGGATTCTTACGAATCCGGCTCTCACCTTTATAATATAACATAATGGAAATAGTAGTAAACATAATATTTTAATATTTATATATAATGCCTTTCCATCAAGAACTGACAGTTAACATCTTACACGTGTCTGTGAACATTGTTATATTATTAATTATCATATATCGGTACTCGGAAACTACCTCTCAACAATTGAGAAGCCAGTTGGTCAATTAAGATGAAACTCTTCAAAAAAATTTCATTAAAATTTAAAAGACATTAACATAGAATTCTATAATATACTAATAGTGATGACAAAATATACGGAAAGGAGAACAGTCTAATATCATTGATATTAATTATTTTATTATCTTTCTTCTTTTTCATATTATAATTTTAAAAAAAAAGGAGTTCAATGAGAATAGAATATCGATTAACTGCAAATATATTTCAAATATTATCATTACCTTTATTTAATTAATATATCAATACATTTCTTTACGCACGGTGAGTAAAAGTAATTTGTATAATATAATATGGTATATTAATTAACACAACGTTGACACTGACTTATTTTCTTGAAAGTAAAATCATGAATTTCAGCACACTTTCGTATTCATAGTAAATTGCCGGTGTTAGTTTTCGTGTTCAATGCTAACGTAACAAGCATATATCGTAGTTTTGTTTCACCTTGCCACATCTATTTGTTTATATTATTTAAATTAATGTTTCTGCTTATATTAAAAAGACAAGAAAATTTTAATTTTATATTCTGCAACATGTAAATATTGAGAGGAAAATTTTGGGAAAGATTTCAGCGATGCTTACACCTTTCTTATATCTCCTTACAACGAGCAACGTAAAATTCTACAATAGCTACGAAATTTTGTTAATTTTTTATTTATATATATTATATAAAAAGAACATCTTGGTCAAATACTACCTTAAGTGTGATAAACTACTACATTAATGATCGTACATACACATACTGCATATTGAGTATCACGTAATTTTTAAATAATCGTCCAGTAATAAATCCATGGTTATCTTTCATCATTATCGGGACCGGTTTCACTCCGAGCATTATCAACTGATATAGCACAAATTAAATCAAGGCTACTTATGTTTTTATAAATCCCATTTTTTTTCATTTTTATTCATTATATATTTATTTCATAATTGTTTTTCAAGCGCACAATGGGATAAAATTAAAAATAATTTTAATTATGCTACGTATTGTGTTACTAAATTTACAATTTATCATTTCAGATATTGAAATTTTTCTTGTTTTATTATTTAAGCAACCTTTATAATAGTATGACTGAAGATGCCTTTAAAAGCGTAACATGCAAAACACGTGTAGCATTTAGCAAAATAATAAAGTTATTTCAAATTGTATATTAAAATGAACTTCGTTAAAATTACCGCCAAACTTGTCGAAAGTATTAATAAAGGGGTCCTTAATGGATTTTGTTTACAAATAGTGGTTATGTTAGTTTAACATTTTTTTTTTTTGTAATCTATCCCGCTTGATTAAGATATATTTGTATCTGCAAATTATTTTTTAGCTCATGAACCAACTATTTTCTATACCTGATGATTATGAACTCGGAATGTTGTTAAAGTAGTCAAGTTTTGGTTTGTGTTGTATCAAATGATAACACTCGCGATAAGCATAACCAGTCTATCAATTGATCTCGATAACTGTTAGATCTTGATTGTTTGAAATTGTAGAACTAGTACTTGACATTGTATTGTATTATTTAAATATAAAGTCTACCACCAAGAAGTTACTATCAACACCATATTATATAAATGTCACATCATATAACATATCATAAACAACGAGCTAAAAGATTAGCTCAAATATCTCATGTTCTTTATTTATTCGCCAATTGTGCAATTTTGGTAAATAAGAAAGAATAAAAAAAATATTTACCGTTTTAAGCTTTAAAGCTCATTTTGTTTAACAAGTTCTTTACTGCTACACATAACATAAATGAATATTCATCAATTCATATTCAAACAACTAATTCAAATATTTTGAGATTATCAGGAAAAATCGGGCTGTATTTCAGTACAAGAGTTAACCCTTGCACGAAAGTTTAGACACCTATCAACACATTGCAGTGTAAAAGTTGAGCCACTAGTAGTCGTGGATTTAATCAACTGAACCATTATGATTTCAAATAACCAGTTATATGTCAATAAATTCTTAGAAAATCGACATTTCTGAAGTATCTTAATGGATTTATTTATGACTTTTTTGCCACAAATTGAACTCGAATCGAAAAAATCTTTTCTAAATTACTTTTGAAGTGTTGAGTGCTACAGTTTTCGTAACAGTTCTACAACATGGTGAAAAAATCGCAAGGGTTTTTAGTTTTATAACATTTATAAGGCATAAAGTTGATAGCTATTTGTATAGTATAGCGTCATTGGAACATCTATCAAAACCAATAGAACTAGTTATAAGAGTGTTAGCCAAAATATTATAGCTAGTAACTATATACCTTATCAATTATGTAGAACTAAAATACATTGTTATTTTTTCACCGTATTATAATGAAGATATACCAAATAACTGCCAATTCAATCAATTCTACAATTTTATATTATTAAGATATGGGACATTTTCACTCATCACGTAGTTCAGTTGACAATGCTTGCTATGGGCATAATGGTTCTTAATCTTAATAATGCGGAATTGCGGAAATAGTATTTGTCTATTAGTCATTGCGTTTTACCATGAAATACTGAAGCCAAATAGAAAAACCGTTCGGATTGTACATTGGAAATTTTTGAAACCTTGACTCATGTTGAAAGACGTTCATAAATCTTTCACTTGTTTTAAATCTTATCTTGAAGCAATCAATTCCTTATATTTATTGGACAATGGAGCACTCGTCAATAAAAAGTAAAATATTATTAGCATTGAAGTGAGTATCCTTGGTTGCGACTTTTTTAAATTCGCGTGTAAAAAATAGAAGTAATACATCACTGTAGCGACAACCAATAAAAAAATTATACTGAAAGCTAATCAATTAAAAAGATTTAAAGGTTAAAAATTACAACATAAGTTAATTTGGAGGAATTTCGCACATATGCTGACAAGCTTCGTAGTTTTAAACAACAAAATAAAATTTGATTGATCGTACTTGAAAGCTCACAAGGATGTTAACAGCTTTTAATTGTGCATATTAATTGTAAGTATTCGAAGGTCTTTCCGAATGAATGTCGATATTTAAATTTATACTCCTTGTACTGTCTCTTATTAATTAAATTATTTTAAATTTCTATGCTCAGCTGAAAAAAATGTCATAAGACTAATAAATAAGTCCAAAAAATGCAATACTATTTTAGTTTATTATTATTCGATACTGATAAATAATTATCAGGGAAGTAAATATACTTGCTGAATTTCGTTCTTATAAATGTATGATATTTATTATTTATTTACAAAAAAATAAATCAATTATTATTCACAAAAAGCTTTTAGACAGAAAAATATAATAAGATGCTTTTTCTAGTGAATATAGAATATAACATATTTTTGTAAGACGTTAATTGTAAAAGAATTTTTATAAGGTTGTTCTGTCGTGTATATAATTTGTTTGTTCTTCCAAAGTGTAGAACCAGTCTGCCAATAGGGATGCCAATGGTAAAAGCACTAACGATGTTCAACAGTATTGGTTCGGATGTTGACGTATTTCATGTGGACGAAAGTGAGTTCAGACGAATACTATTTTTTCAGTTTAAGTAGACATTTCATGAGCTTACTTGGTTAACTTTTTTTTGCAATCCTTACTGATTGTTTTACTATGTATTTTTCGAATTTTTATATTTAAATATGTTAATATGTTGCGGTGCAAAAGCAATGAATTGATAATTTGTAAGTTTTGTACCGTGAAGTTATAAATAAATAAATATTGTGTATTTTTTTATACATTGTACCGAAAATGACAAGATTTTTCCGAAAAATCTACAAAGAATACGATTGAATCAATTTGGAGCATATGAAAATCCGATGAAGGTATCTCTACACATTTTGCTATGACAACTGTTTGATGCTTAAAAATAAAAAAAAAATCATTTTTTTTTATATTGCCACGATACATTTATGATCGGGTTCGCTCATTGCAAGAATTATTAACTGATGAAAATAATGCATAAAAATGTGTTTTTATTATCTTAAATATAATTTCCTCTCACCAAAAAGTAACAGTTGACACTTTTAGGTGTTTGTTACTCCAGGATATCGACTGAGGGTGCTATACGCGATTCTAAATTTTTTTCACTGACGTCAGTTCTGTTGCATCCGTGTGATAGAATGCCTGAAGATGCCGAATTCGAAGCCCGAGTCGTTAATGATAAAACACGTGGAATCGTACAAACTTTCAACAATTAAAATTTATTACTTATTTTATGCATAGATAGGTTGTATTATATTTACCTTATAAAACATTTTTAATGCCAAGGTGTAGCATATAATACACTAGGGATGGTATCTTACCAGATTTTTTATGACTACTTCTTGCTACATATTTTTTCAACTGGTCATTTTTTTAAATATTGGTGATGAAAGATAGGAGTAGTGGGTAACTTATCACTCACATCACAAACACCCATGCAGTTAACCATGCAATAGAATTCCAATTAAAGAAAATAATCGTTACGGAAACCAATGACGTTGAAACTTAACGCAGCTAATTAACAAAACAATATAATCTTCTCTTACGTCTAAACATCTAAACAACTTTGTAAACAAAACTATAATAACACACAATTCGTTTATCTATTATGTGTAAATACAATCTTTGTTAACATAAGGAATTTCTTCGTTATATAACCTGCAAATATTTACATTTTTAAGTTACTTCAGAGAATTTGTCATTACCATTCTTTCATTCAAGCATACCGCAACTCATATTTTCGTATATTATAGCAGTGTTCCCTAACCTTTTTACATCTGCGGACCTTTAAAAAAACGGAAAAATATCGCTTACTACTAATACGGAAATTAAAATGAATTTGTATGTAATATTATTTTAAATCTTTTATTGTGACAGATTAACAAATATACATATGACTATTTGATAAAATTTTAATTTAACAAAAATGATGAATTTTTCAACAAATTAAATCTGCAGCACTGCAGTTATTATTAATACTGTGAAAAAATAGCAATGTATATTAGTTCTACATTTTTTTTTATAAGATATAGTTGATAGCTATTTCGTCTCACGCCATCGTCAGAACTATGCTTAAACGAACATTTGCTTATCTATATATAGCTGTGTAGAAAAGACACACAATACATATTCTCTCCTGTTTTAACGACCTAGCTTATTTCCTTTTCATATTTTATTTTTTCCTCTGTTAGACCTATATTTTTCACCGTGTTATAATGGAATTCTACCAAACAAATGCCAATTCAAACAATAAGTTATTATTAAATTCCTTAGTGTAGCATAATCCGACCAATTATTATCATTTAGCAATAACTAAAAATACAGGAACACTACATTTAATATCTTTTTGCATGTCTAATTTCGTAAGTTTTGCATTGTGTGTGCGAACCACCGGTTGGGGAACACCGTATTACAGAATCTAACTAAATCTTTATTTATATAATTTCATTGTGTAAGCCGTTAGGTATATTTTCATCACAAAGTTGTTAACTAAGCGAAAAGTAAATAAAGACTTCATTTTAACTCTTAACATCAAAGCTCACCTTTTTTTAATAACGACAGTTAATGACCAGGAATTTTCTCGCTCACCACGAGGATTATCAAAATATTGCTTTATAATATATTGTAGTAGTAAAAAATATTTGTAAGTGCTATTTTTAAATATCATACCAAGAAGTGACAGTGATCTATAATTTGTAAAAAAAATGAACTGTTGAATCCATTAAAAAAAGACTTGATTTGACCCACTGACTACTAAAATCTTAACTGTTGAGACAGATAATTACGGTGTATAGAAATATGACACTGAAAATTGCTAGTGTGTAAACAGCGTCAAAAATTTCGTTCACAAACTAATTTCTGTTTTAAAATATATACTGATTTATCTAAAAGTTTTCTTTTCATTGCAATTCTACTAAATTATATATAAATAGTAAAATACAATGTTAAGTAATATTTCCATATTTTTATATTATGAAATATATGTCATTACCAGTTTCGCCCATCCAGAGAAATATTATCTGATTTAATCGGTTAGTAAAAGTGACCAATTATTTTTTTTAATATTCATAATATGGGTCAACAGGTATTAATTTTTACTCATTTGTGTATTTTTATTTATCAAATATTTATTATTTATATTATATACCATAAAATTTGAGTTCATAAGCCATAAACAGTAACTGAATAAATAACTTTTACTGAATTATGGTGAAAATCGCTAAATAATAAGTTTCATTAAATGATTTTTCAAATTTTAATTGTTGAAATTTTGTATTTATGGTTTTCTGTTCGAAACCATGAATTGATGTCTCTTTTATCCAAAACTGTTTGCCACCGATTCTCAAAACAGACATAAAAAAAAAAAGAAAAAAACGATCTCATTACCACTAGTTCTATCATAGCCTTTTTATCTCATATCTCCCTTTTTCATAAAGAGAGATAAAACAAGTGAATGCTTTCTGTTGAGATATTTATATTATGAGTATTTGCTCCACATTAAGAGAGGACATGGTAAAAAATGTAATTCGTCACACACATTTCCGATCATGACAATAGTAATAACTAAGTGGCAGAAAAAACTTTTTCTTTATAAGCTCACATATATTTGGCAGGAACTTAGTTGTATGATCTAGACGATTCAATTTAAATTTAATAGATACTTGAATATATCTATGAGTTTTCTCCATTATCCTCTCGTTGAAATACTAACAGGCTTCCCATTTGTGATATCTTGAATGTAGCAGAAATAATCTTGAAGCATTTCCGTAGTTTTTAAATACCGCATAATAGCAAAATTTAAAAGACATTGCGTCGCATAATTTTAAAACCTTTTACTGCTTCATCCAAAATACTTTTATCACACGCTAGTTTCATTTTCTATTGCCTCAGATCTTGATTACCAACAAGTGGTCAATGTAATAGTGCATTATATTACAATAATATCCGCTTTGTGACTTCAAATCATAAACCAATAGGAGGTTACAGAATCGAACCGAAAAATAATCTAGAAGCTTCAATTAATTCACTATAGTTACACATTTTATGTTTTTTTTTTAGATATCAGCTTAATGGAGCGCTAACACATAAGCTCTCGCTAGCTTCAAAATTCTTCAAGTTTTCTTCGTCTCATTGGTATTTACTTTTTACATTTTTAATGTGTCTTTTCTGATAAAAACAGTCGCTGCAAAGCTGAGCAATCCACAAAGAGATCCGTTAGCGTGAACACTATATGCATTTATTTTTATACCTTCCCGTATGCCATAAATACATACATAAATGTTCATACAAACTCACACATATGCACATACACTAGATAAGGAAGCAAACAACGGTCATTTTCAAGATTTCGGGATCGTGTTCTTATTTTCACGGACTATTTAAATTTGTGTCATCAAACCTATAAAGCATCGTTGAACAAAACAACTCTTGCATGAAATCATTACTTGGTATTGTCTTATCTTCATCATATAGATAAGATATTGTTAGTTTAGTAAACTAAACTTTTTAGGTATCTCACAAACTAACTAATGAAATTTAGATCTGTTTTTCCGTAACGCACACACTCTGTCTGGTTATCATGCGCATCTCGCGAATTTTTACTAATGATATATATATTGTTTATGGACATCATAGTATTTTTATTACATTATGATTAATGCCCATTTCTAATACTTATTTGCCAACAATATATGCTGTTTCTTGACTAGAATTACCTTATAACTTAAAATTCATGTCAATGGCCGATGATTTTAAATTTTGGGGTCTTATTAGCAACTTTAATGAAAAAGTTCTAACAAGTCCTTTGTGATTCAAATTTAAGAGCCTTCTGACGAATGTGCTTAGAAAAATATTCTGTTTCATTATTTTAATCAATAACAAAGAAGTAAGAAAATTTAAATTTTTAATGGAATTAGAAACGTTAAATTCTTCAATGATTTTTGTGGATTTTTTTTTCAATCAAATAATAGAAAACAGTTTTTCTTGTAAATAATAAGAAATCTTTTATTCAAAATAATCTCCAATTTCATCAAACGCTTTCAAAGATACGAAACACATGTTATATCATATTCATAACTTATTATTTTACTGTTATGAAAATTTTCCTTAATATTAACATAAAATATTTTATCTATGGGAAGGAAATGTTTCAAATGTATTCATTTTTTGGCTTCGTTTTAATAATTTATTGTTAAAAAAATTTACATTTCAGATTTTTTGGTTCCAAAATACTGAATAAATATTTTTATGAATTGAATTTCGCCTTACATATTTTTAGTCATTAAAAATGACAAATTCACTCCAATTTCCAAATATTTAATAAACGTACCTTTATTTAGACACAGCTGAAGCTCTCGGTTTTTTTTTAAACTTGTGAAAACCCGTAACTTTAAATCGTTACGAATTCAAGAAAAAATAATTAAAACAGTATTTTAGCACGTTTTTCGTCACACACTTTTCTTCTACTATGATAACGCCGCGAACTGAAAATAGTTTTATACTCAACGAGATGGAGCATCGAAAGTATTGTGTAGATTTTACTTCGATGCTATATTTTAATGTACATATGTATACGCGCGTAGTGAGTTTTAACTGCGTTCGAGTTTGTCGCGACGCGTCGATTCCGAAAGGCGTTCGGATACCAAATGACTGTCGAAACCCACGAACCTCTTCTTTTATTGCTATTATACAGCCTTAAATGTGTACACACATGGCCCCGTGGATTAATTGGTACATTTTTGTGACATGATCTTTTTTACCATCGAAATCGCCATCGATGTATTTATTAAGGGATTACTTTTACGCCGACACACTTTCATCATAAGTTATATACGCAACAGGTTATCGGCATATCAAAATATATGTTTATATCCATAAATAATATTCAATGCCTAGTTCATTGTTTATCCAGAATGAACTTTCTCAATAAAATTTGGTTAAATTCATTGAACACTTAAAACAAATAATTTTATTAAAACATGTACGACACTATATAAAATCACTTTTAAGGTGTTAACTGTCACTTCTCGATGGAAAGGCATGATATTTTAAATAATAAAAACACGGTTTTAGTACTTGTTTCGCTCGCAAGTCTTGTGCGGTTAAGTACAAAAAAATGTGTTTTTATTATTTAAAAAAACTTTATAAAATATAAAATTTTGGTAGTCGCATTGTCGTGTGTCGCCAACTGTTGTCGAGGTTTTTTAATTCATCTTTTTTTTTAATTTTTATTTAATATTTTTGGTTTTTTCCTCACCAATATTCATATTACAAATTAAATCGAAATTAAAATTCTACCGCACACCTTCAGTGGACTTCTTCAGTTGAAAAACATTAGGCGACTTAAACTAAACAATTTCTTCATATAAATATCTGACATTTTAAGAAAATTTTTGTTCAAAAAAAAAAACCTACTCAACGAATCCGGTTCTAATTAAAAATATTAACTACTTTTTTGGTTTTATAAATATGTCAATTCACTGAGGGTAATTGTTAAGCGTCGCTTTACTGTTGTGTTTCAATTTTGTTCCATGCCCCATCCCAATGTAACACTTATGTAAAAATGTTTATTACGTCATCATTAGTATTTTAATTTCAGGGACAGGTATAAGATAACAGTGGTGCTAAGACTAGTTGTTAGCTAATTGCTAACGCTTTTATTTGTTCATAAATATCAGATGAAATGGTTGAGAAGGAATTTCTGGACACCACAAACACCTTTGCCTTCTTAAATAAATCCATACATCAATTTAAAAAAGCAGCTCGAAAGTCCATTATTTATAATTATTTATAATACACCAATGTATTTTCTATGTTCTTGAATGGAAAATTCGAACAATAAACATAATAAAGTAAATGAGTGATATATTTTACGAAGAAATAAGATTAAATATTTTACAGTTTTTTACAGAAAATTTTTTTGTTAACACGTATTTGTACTAAACTATTTTTCTAAAACTAAATATTAATTTTAGCATAGTTTATAGTAGCGTTTCCTATATTAAAATTAAACTATAATTACAGGGATAAGCTTTAGTTTTTAATTATGCAATAATTCAATAACATCAACGACAAGACTCGTTAGACCTTTTTTTATTTTTCTTGATCGATAAATCAAAAAAAAACTTCACCGACAGATAGTAGCAATTTATAATAAATAGATTACTTTATAACGCATGTGAGTTAAAAATTAAGTTCTAATATTGTCTAAGAAATCGTGTGACGTACACTGTTTTTGTGAAGAGATAAATTTGTTTTTATATTTTGTTAGCTTTACTACCCGCCTTCGCCATGATTTCAGGATCTGGTTTTATTTTGATTAGCTCTAAAAACCATCGGTTTTTTTTTGGCTATTTAACACGTTTGTTATTTAATATGAATTCATCAAAAAATAGAAATTTGTTGATTTCGCACTGAAGAAACAATTTATAATATTATATATAGAAAAATTGGAATTCGACATAGAATTACCACGAGCCGATGCCTGAACATCAAAATATATTACTACTATCGTCCAAGTGAAAAATATCGACATCTGAAGCACTACTGTTAAACATTGTAAATACTCTTAGCAGTGGCATCCCCGCTGGCATGTTGCTTCTACACATTAGAAAAAGAAACAATTCCTATACTCAATTTCTCAAAAAATATTAGTAACAAACAATTTATTTTATTTGTTAAGTGTATTATCAAGTATGGCGAAATTCTCATTTTGGCTTTGTCTAACTCGAAAAAAATATGTGGTTAAGTAAAGTTCTCTTCGACTTTTAAAACTATTGAAATTATCGACATTATCCCTAAGAGAATTTTTTTTTGATTAATCCATATATGCCTTCTAGTAAAAGAGTCTCTGAAACTCTTCCAACATTAAGGTGTATTTGATTTTCCGTGAAGCTCAAACAATAGATCCATTCTCAAGCTCTCTATTTTATTTTGAAGCATTGTACGTTAATATAAAAATCTCAACCCCCTAAATGCTCCGGTTATATGTAGTATAAAGTCCAACATTTGCAAAGTTTTGTTGACGTACAACGATTTGCTATACGTTATAGTCATCCGGAACTATTAAATAAGCATAAAAAAAGTGTGAATTTCATGACGTCAGAGGTCACTGCTTAGAATATTTTATTGTATCATGTGCATTCTATACTATTTAATTTTTTACTAATTGTCGTCCTTAAGTGGGAAATATTTTGGATTCCGATGGTGACATCTTAGTAAAAATAACATTTAAATTAAAACACGTGATTTCATTTCAATGTTATTTATATATCATTAAAATTAAATCATGTGACTTTTTATATATTACCACTATTTGCTGTCAATTTTTGCTGGATATGCATTTTATTTGATAAATAAACCACAAATTTTAGTAAAATACTATGAACACAAATTTTTATTATGCAATACAAATTATATGAAGGCTTTATATACAAAGTTTTATGTAAATAAGCATTACGAACCAGGAATAGAGAACAAAGGGTTCATAAAATGAGAAAATAATTTACATGTTATAACACAAAATATATCTAAATGAAGTAAAAAAAGAAGCTCTGGAGCTTTGAAAGTTGAATGGAAGTGGTTATATATTATTTTTATTTTACAAGTTGATAATGCTCAAAACAAGTGAAACCTGTTTTGATTTAAATAATATATAAGTGTGAAAAGATTACTTTAATTTCGTGATTTGAAATATTTATTAATATATTTTAAATAAGTAATATAACAATAAGTTTTGATTTAGTAGGCAATAGAATTTATAATATTAGAAATAAATTACTTTGTCCGGTATTTCACGGTAATTTCGTGAAAATTCATCGAAAATATTAAATTTAATTTCATATATTTCTTATACTTTTTTTAAGAAACGTCATGCGACCAACTTTGTTTTTTTTTAATTTTTACGTGGAAATCGATTACATGTAATCATTTTGAATTAATTTAAGCGAAAAAATAAACCGCGGGTTTTTTTGTTTACTAGATACGTGGAGGTAAAAATTTAAAAAAAATAGTAAATTTATTTATTTACCATTTTAGGCAAACTCAATTTCAATTTTAATTTCGATCGTGTAAATTTACTTTTTATCAAAGTCTTGTCACTTGAATCAAACTACTTGGAATGATGTTATGATAGCAATACACAATTAATTCGTTCCCTGGATACATCATATTTTATAAGTCATTATAGAATTGATTAAGTTAAGCTATATTTAGGAGGTTATCAGAAAAAAATCGGATTACATTTAATTACAAATATTGGCTCTTACACAAATATTTTAATTGTTGAAACTATACGATTCAACATTTTTATGTCGTCCAAAGTTTCAACAATTGACAACTTTCAGTCGATATTACAAATTCTTACACAAAAGTTTTAACAAAGTCAAAATACTTCTATTTTTGAGTGGTAACTATAAACACAATACAAGCGACTGTCTCAAAAGTTGAAACTATACCAATCACAGAGTTATTGATCTTATCATATAATTTAAATAAAATGGAAATGGAAGATAATAAAATCAAAGCTTATGATCAAAAACAATATTTTCGATAAAAAAAAAATGATTATTAGTTCTACAGTCTAATTTATATATGTTTAGCGTCCGACTATATTTTGTCAATTTTGGCCTGAGCAAGGTCTGGCTTCTTCCTTAGAACTTCCGCTGATTCAATTCGGGCCCACGACAAAACCGGACAGGGTAAAATCTTTCAGATAAATTTTCACGGGGATATTACCGCACGAGGAAAACACCATAAACAGAAAAGTCGTAGAAAATAAAACCGAATGAATAAAAAAGTGTTTACATTTATTATACTATTTAAATAAACTAATTAATTACAATGCAAAATATCCGATTTTTTTTAAATAACCGATGGTAAATTATGAATGACTCCACTCTTTCCTATGAAGTTTCTGGTGGTTATGGCACTTTCCATTAAATAATAGCCAATTTTTGATAAGTTATATATGTATTAAGAAAGGGACTGTAAACTGATTTTTATGTAGAGTAGGCCTAAACGAAAGAAATACTATGATATTAGAAATATCTCAGAAGTGAGATTCTTTTCACAGTAGTCATCATTTGGGTATATATTATCTTAAGAATATTAACTGATTTCAGTTTTGCTTCTAGCCGCATAAAATCTTTAAAAACGTGGAAACAATTATTATTTTACAAAGTTTTGAACAGCATTAGATTTTTCGATACCTACAATTCAAATACATAAAATTCCATCGTGTCAACATTTAAAATTAGCACCCACGGTGTCATTTGCTATCAAAAAAAATCCATATTTTCTGTGACGTACGCAAAACGTTTCACTGCAAAAATCACATTATTGAGACTAAATAATTGACGAAATGATAAGAAGTTTTAAATAGGCAATTAACGATATCAACCGAAGGCGCTTGATGGAATTTTAATTTCATATTTGAATTGTTGAAACATTGTACATTTCTACATGTTTTATATCTCTCGAGAAGCATTCTATAGCAATAAACTGACAATAAGAAAGCAGTTTAAATCGCTCGTATAAAGAGCAAAGATTGCCTGAAGAAGTCGAAAAGCAAAGATTGCCTGAAGAAGTCGAAAAGCAAATCAATCGAGATGAGAAACAAAACTTCTTCCTTTTTTTATCGTATAGCATTTCAGCATCCGAAGTGATAATCGAGATTTATTATCGAAATTTGTCTTCTGAATCTATCACAGGTGTAATTTAATTATTTCTGTAATTAAAATTCGTTGCTGCTTACAAAAATTGATCTATTGCAGATATAAAGTTCATTTTTCGGCATTTACATGCATTTTAACACGCGGATACAATAGAACTGAATTCGACTGACTATAACAAAACTTATTAACTAACTTAGCTAAATTAAGCGACTTAACTTATTATCCAAAAATTGGAAGTTAAAATTTGATATGAAAACTGTTTTAAACACTCTCAGACGATATCGTAAGTACATATTATATATAATAGATTTCTAATGATCAAGTGACAATATTATTAACATCTGCCAAATATGAGTGAATATTGTTTCAATGCAAATTTCTTATCACAATATTTTTGAACATTTCGTGAAATAAACAATCAACTGAAGTCTCCATTTCCGTAAATAAACAAGTGGGCACAAAAAATCATTGTAAAAAAATCAGCAAAATTATGCATGCGTAATTCAATAAACCGTTGCAATAATTTAGGTCAGCCGTCTTACCAAGCTTAACTCAATAGTTGTCTCTCGTAAAATCCGTCTGTCTTACAATCAACTAGATTTCAAGATATGGGTGGATAGGATTTTATACTCTATTTCTCGATTTATTTTGGCAGTCTAGTTGATTTTACACTACTAACTTTTTGTGTGATAAATGAAATCATTTTTTCACTGTCGCCTCCCAAATATTAACAGGATAAAAGTAGTAAGGCCTACATATGTATCATACATTACATTCGTAACCCCGAGACCGATTTCACCCCTTTTTTGCTGAGTCGTATAAATTATGTTCCAACCCTAAATAATTCTATAATTTATGATATCGACTTAAGGTGCTTGATGAAATTTCAATATCAAATTTGAATTGTTGCAACTTTGTACAATTCTACATGTTTTGTCACTAACAAGCCTGGTTTCACCTTTCGGCATCTTTGACATCTCTATTGTAAAAGCCTTTCAAAGATGACTCATTAACAAGATCGTCAGTAAAAATTATCACAGGCAATTGTGTTTAATTATTATTAGATTAATATTATTAAATTTGTTTTAGCTGCCATTTAGGGCTTGCATTGGGGTGTCTGTTTTCCTGTAATAAATACCTTTGATATATAAATAGTATATAGATGCTAACTGTTTATTGTACGTCAATTCTATTGCATCCGTGTGATAGAATGCCTGAAGATGCCGAAAGGCGAAACCCGGGTCGTCAGTGGCAAAACATAGGGAATCGCACAAAGTTGTAACAATTCAAATATAACTCTATTCTTCTCTTCTATAGCAAACATCAAAAATATTAAGGCCATTGGTTCGTGGTAAAATTATGTTTTATAATTGATATTAGTATATTTGTAATGACAATTCATGGCAAAGGTTAGGTTAGACATAGTTCTAATAACATTCATTTGAACGTTTCCTCTGAATCGTGATTCGTTGGTAACTCTTGTTCACTTCAAGGATGATGTGGTCTCCGAGGGACACGTCTTATTTATATACAAAATCGCAATAAATATGAGTGGTAAAATCGAATGACAATTAATATCTCACTCACCTCTCTTCGTCACACTTTTATGTGGAAATCGGTCGTGAAAAATTACATATAATTGTTATATTGTAAGGAAGTTATAAACGTTTTATGATCAATTTTAGAAAAAAATGATATTTTTTTTATTAACTCACCTTTGGTCTGTTACACTTTGAAACAGTTTCTTGAGATGTATTATGTAATGGTCTGTCAATATGAAAATCTGAGATATATTCTAAAACATTACAAGACATAGTTTGCTCTAACCTTTTCTAAAAATTTTGTAGATTTTCACTGTATGTAATTTATTCAACTGTTAATTTAATAAATGTGTCGACAATTTCATTGGATATTTCAATTTGTTTATCACGATACATCGGATATTAAATAACATCATTCACTTTTAAGGTGTTAACTGTCACTTCTTGATGGAAAGGCATGATATTTTAAATAATAAAAACACATTTTTCCAGTACTTCCACAATACATTTTTTGATCAGGACCGGTTTCACTCATCGCGAGCACTATCAACTGATGTGATGATTTATTATTTAAAATAAATCAGTCTAGTAAAAGCATAGTCTTAATTAATAAGGATTTTTATAGTAAATACTTTCATGAATTACTTCTTCAAAGTAATTCTAAAATTAGCTGATTTAAATGCTTTTTTCTTCTTCACTCATTGGTTCTTAAATTTGAAGCGTAGATTAATATAGCTCGAATTAACGTCATACAAACCGAAAATTACACCATTTTTTATTGTATTACATTGATTTTTTAGGGTATTTAATATACATTTTTAATTGAATGTGGATTTTATGCAAAAAGCAGGTGTCCTTCTTCAATTATTCGAAGAAAATTTATATGTAACCACTTTTAATATTATTCAATAAAATTTCATTGGTGAGGAAAAGTCGAAAATAATTTTCCGAATGTCACAGATTTTTCAAGGCTTCTCATTAATTCTTTAAAATTGCAACACGAATCGGATGTTGTGCTTATTAGTAATACGCTAGTTGTATTTGAATTGCTCCAATTTGCGTAGCCCCTTTAAAATAATATATTTACAACCGAAGCATTATATATTCTGCGTGTAAAACCGTGAACTTAAACGGATACTGTTTTTAATATTGATGCCCTCTGACTAGCATTGAGACGGCGGGTTGGATAACATGTATTCTACTTATTGTAAATAATAATATAATATTAAAGTTTTTTTTTTTAAGGTGTTAACTGTCACTTCTTGATGGAAAGGCATTATATTTTAAATAATAAAAACACATTTTTTTAGTACTTATTTCCACAATATATTTTTTGATCAGGACCGGTTTCGCTCATCGCGAGCATTATCAACTGATCAAATCATCAGTTGATAATGCTCGCGATGAGCGAAACCGGTCCTGATCAAAAAATATATTGTGGAAATAAGTACTAAAAAAATGTGTTTTTATTATTTAAAAAAAAATAATATTAAAGTATTAACAGAATACTGAAATATAGCCTGAATTGTTGTGATACTCAATTTACACCAACAATACCAAATCACTTCTTGAAATATTCAATGTTCGAATATCCTGTACATAGTAGCTATAGGGAGTGGGATAAAGAAGATTTTGTCTCGGTTAACTTTTTAACTAGTCTCCAATGTATTACCGTATTTTTAAGATTTTGTCGTTTTAAAAGCAATCAACTACACGTTTATAGTTTTATAATATACTTGCAAGTGCTCGGCATACGTTACAATACCACTCAAACAAAAGGATCTACTAAGCTGTACTACTCGATACAATCGATGATTTGCAAAATGTCATTAGAAATTCATAACTTTAAAGTGTGACAGTTTTGCAAAGGTGGTACCTAGGTACCTTGAAATGTCAATAGTTCTTAATTTAAAGTAATTTAAGTTTCCATTCAGTGAAAAGTCAAAATCAAATTTAGTTTATGACCAATTGACAGTGTGCAAAATGTCATTCTCAAAGCATGCCAAGGTTGACAGTTTCGTAATGATTAAAAAAACTTTTCAAATGTATTGTCATGTGGTTGTAGTATTCCAGAAACCTTTTCGTGTGTGGAAAGAAGATATTTTAAAAGTTTCAAACATTTTATATCTTTAATATTGCAGTACTTCAAGGACATACATACGTATTAACATTCATTTTTATTAATATAGATTTAATAAACAAATTTTCTGTGATGTCGGAAATTATCTGCGAAATCGTGGCGTAGGGAAAGTGATAAGAAAACTCTATTCTTGTTCTAGTCTTTCCCTTATATTCTTCTGTTTTAAAAAAAAAGAGAGAGCAACTGCGTAGCAAGAAAAACTCGTAAAAAAATGTGTTGAGATAAACGTCAAATTCATTATGAATACATACTCGACATGGTCAAAATTTACGTAATTTCAATATACAATATATTGATATATGTTAAATAGATTCGCAATGACTGTGAGAGGTGTCTGAATGACCTTCTTAAGTTAAAATAATTAATTTTCTATTCCAACAGCATTGGTACAATCCGGGGAGTATTTAAAAAAAATATGGTCGATTCACAATTTCCAATAGATATATACGTTACAAAAATAATAAATGCAAATTAATGTCGTTTGAAAAACCATGCTGAATATGCAGTTTGCAAAAAATGTGATCATATTTATTTCTGAATTTAATTTTAATAACAATTATCGCATATTTAAATATTAATTATTATAGCTGGATATAGTTCCTCATATTTATTATTTCCTTAAATATTTATTTCATGGTTAATGTTTTTCGCTTTTTCGGTTTTTTTTTTGTAATTCGCTGGGTACTCGCTTAAACGACTGGAAATTTCTGAACGTAAAAACACATTTATGTGGATAACGGAACACAAATGAGATATATCGTAAAATTATATTTTTTTGTATCAATTTCCATACTGATTACAAACTATCTCTTTTTACGTCTGTTATGCAGTGGTTAACATTGCTAGCGTAGGTCATTTTAATCTCAGGTTTAATCATCGGTACGGAATGTTTCGTAAATTGATTTCTGTCCAATGGTGTGAATGTTTATGATGCCTGAAAATTTCCTCCCATCCATCTATCGCGAACGTCAACTGTCACTTTTTGGTAGAAATGGATTTATTTATTATACATAAAAAATACATTTTCAGTACCATTTCTACAATTTAATATATTTATGATCTATAATGGTTTCGCTAATCGCAAGCCTTATCAAAAATTTACATAAAATTTAATAGATATACAAAGCCAGCGGTTTACGAGCTCAGGAAATAATTTACAGCAAGCATGCAAAATATATCTAATTGAAGTAAAGCAATTCAGAAATAAAATGTTAAGGACCTCTTAATAATAATTGTTTGAAAAAGACTTCTCATACAAAACGACAATGAATAAAGTTCGTTAACTAAGTTTACTATTTTGAACTGTCCGCTATGGTGTTGATTTTTTTCGATAGCAAATTTATGGAGAGTTAAAATACATGACGCGTTAGCATCAGAGCTCTCAAAATCTCCTTCCCTTGTGCATAAACTTATTAGAATTTATAACTGTTGTGTCGTTGTTCACAGACATACGTCGTCGAGCTGAGCAATCCATGGTGAATCCGGTTCACGTGGACACCACACGCATTATGTTTATATTTATATCCCCACATAATTTACCTACATACGCATACAAACGCAAACACAGATACATGCATTCATATACAATTCGTGAGTAAATAAACTAAGAAAGTCATTTTCAGATACCTAAGTATTGTATTTTGAGATTAAACCTTATAACACTAAATCTATAGGGGGTCGTAGAGCAGAACCGCTCTCAGTCTAAAACGATTACTCGATACTCTCTATAAAAAAGTAGATCAAAGATCGTAGGTAACGATAATATTTGCCTATATCACTGCGAAATTTTTGAGAAATTTCACGAACAAACTCTCGAATTGTAGGCATTTTCAAGTCTCTATGTAACAGCGAATTACGAACGTACCAAGGGGCATTACAAATTTGTCGCAATGATTTATTTTGAAAAATCTGTATTCGTAAATTCGTAGTAAATCCGTGATATAGCATGAAACATGTACTTATAAATTGAGTTTAGCTTAATAGATATGTGAAAGCACACTATTGTATTATATTTTAAGCTTTTGAGTCTGATTCGTCACCATATTACAAACGAGCACATCCGGTCTTTAATCTTCGGTCTCTAAGTAAAACGTATAATTGATAATCCTAGAATTTTCCTCATGAAGCTTTTTTGTACATATATTATAATATTTAGCGTGAAATTGAGGAAGGTCAATAAGCTTTTTAGTATAATTTAATAAAAATAACATTCATCATCAGACGCATGTCATTAATAAACACCACGATGAATCATTAATTGTGATTTTTTTCTTTAAAATTAATATTTTTCTCTATTATTATATTTTCGTTTTACAAAATTAATATAGTTAACAGCTATTTCGTCTTAAGTCTTCATCAAAACTATTAATCATAAATAACTATTATTAAACATACATTATACATCTATATATAGATGTGTATATGTAGAAAAGTTACACAATAGTTGATTGTTTTTTCAGAACTAGTTCTGCTGAAGGCGTAAACCAAAATAGCTATCAAGTAGAACAAAAATACATTGCTATTTTTTTCCGTATTATAATGGAGTTCTGCCAAATAAATTCCAATTCATTAAATGTAATATTTTCATCGTTCCGCAAAAGAGACGCTTTTTAACTAATAATAACGTAATAGTTTATTGGTTTTATACAATTGACATCATAAGGTTATTATGTACGTCATTTTAACGCAATAATATTATTTTTCCTCACGGGAATCTATTTAAAATGATTAAATTAGAAAATAAAAACAGTCTATACGAACTTGTCATAGAATACGTATTTCTCACCTCATAACTTAAGCTACAAACTTGATTAATATTATATTTTCATAGTCATAATTTAATACTAGTTAAGTGAAGTAAAAGAATAAATATTTTAATTAATTACTCGTAAAGATCCAACTTATTGAGTTTTTTTTTATAACTGGTTATAGGTTTGTTTACTAACAAGATACATAAAACAAAGAATGAATAAGAAAGGAAAACAATATGGATTTTTTTTATACCAATAATTCCAAATCTCGATTCAATCCCGTTTTACAGAAGTCAATTGGACAAAAGCCGAACATTATGGACTCTTGACTGAAGAACTGAAGATATAATAAATCACAAAAGAATGCTACAAGATAAGAATTTCTGATAGAATTAATTCTTTATTTTTTCGCACGTCATTGTCCATACATACATTCGTCAACTGAGAATAATTAATTAATATTGAAAAATTATCTGGTATCTTTTTCTTACGTATTGCAAGTACGATGAATAATGAAACAAAAACACCAATTTAGATAGAGTTTTTTTTTTAATATAATATAAAAGCATTTGCAATTCATTCATAGCTTTAAAGGCGCACAAAAGATATGCTGGGCAGAATATAATGGGTTTTAATTTGAAAAACTTTATTCTACATATCAATTTCAAGCGTTATTGAAAAATAGTAAACATCTCAGTTTTACAATAATGAAAAAATCTACATTGTTATGACTGTTGTAGGTTTTATTCAAGGGTAAACAAAATAATTTGTCAAATGACAATGATTGATTGAATAGATCGTTTATAAGGAAAATCTATGAAATCCACATTTTATTTAAATATTTAAAAAAATATGAAATATATAAATCAAATTGTTTATATATCGAAATCCTTGAAAAAAAAAATTTTTTTTCTCTTAAATCATATTTCATATTGTGTATATTTAAATAATAATACACAATGTATTGTACTATTTCCATGATTTAATATTATTAAGATCGGGAACGGTTTCACTCATCGCAAACATAACCAACTGATACTGATATGATCGGTTGTTATTGCTCGCGATGAACGAAACCGGATCTGATTTTAATAATATTAAGTTGTGGAAATAATCCTAACCACTCAGTTGTTTCTTTTTAGTTTGGCACTTCAATTTAAACAAAGAAAAACCCTCAAGCTTATTATCCTTACAAAAGATCTATTTTAATTTTTAGAATCGTTTTCTTCTTGTTTAAATTTAATGTCTTTCAACCAAAGAAAGACAATTAACACTATAATCGCGTATATTAATTGCAATAATCAGTTAACTGGCTTGCTGTTATAATCATATTTTGTTAGATATATATTATAATGTAAAAAATAAAGTATTTATTTTGTTAAATCAAAAAACGCCGTGTACAAATTACATTACAAAACGGAGTTATCAGTTTGTTATTTAAGACACCTTAAATGTACATTTAAATTTAATTTAATTAAAATTTCAATTTGCCAAATAATAATGGGTAACAGTCGTACCTTAAATATGGTCATTTTTTTCATCTAGATCAATTATTTATTATCAATCTGCCTTCTTATTAACATAAAGCTGTTTACGGACATTGGTTGGCATTCCGAAACATTTCAAATGTGTATTTATTTATATTGATTCCATCATAAGCGAGTATTGAAAAAATACACTGCTTTCATTCGAGCACTAGTCGACGCCATTAAAGCAGAACTATTACAAAACTTTTTTATTTATCTTTAGCTTTTAATAAAGTAATCGTGTTTTAAATCAAATGTTTTTTGGCACATCTTTCCTCAAAATGAAGCTTAAGGATTCGTAATATATATAAAAAAAGTATATATATAATTATTCAAATCTTTTCATCGTTTTAACAGAAATCTACCATTTTCATAATGGCGATAGATTTTCTTTATTGTTATTATTCTGATGTAACATACATTTGCTCATTTTTTTATAATAACACAAAACTTTTGATAAGAATCATCATTTATTGATTGTTAGATACATGATAATAGTGACAAAATTTGATTTTAATTTTGTCAGTCTCAGTCTCATTTTTCAACCTGTGGAGTGACATGCACGTACCGGTACGTAGGCAAAAATTTTGTTCAAAAGTGGTAAAAACATGTACGGTTGATCGGATGTTTTTTTTTAATTGACATACTATGTCGAAAACGGGTATGCTACTGTAATTTAGGGAATATTTTTGAATACTTCAACTCTTTATTTAATACTTCAACAAGAATAGCATAATTTTACATGAAAATGCGCGCCCTCACACTGCAAAAAAGAACTTGGCTTAAAGGCTATATCTCATCCAACCTATTCACCAGGCGCTGCATGCTGCATCATCAAATTTCCATTATCTCCATTTCCCAACACTTCTTTGATATTCTAAAATATTTAAAAATATTAACGAAGTAAAAAGAGAAAGAAAAAACCTAGAAACCGACAAACAGGAAAACATCACGTCCATCGAAGGATTAAATTGAAAATAAACCATATATAATATTTTTTGAGCTTTTAAAAACGGCATTAATTTATGAAACACATTAAATATTTAATATAATAATTAAATAATTTAATACACAAATAAATCCATGAAATCACACTTTCATTGTGTTTCTTCTATAGCTAATACTTAATTTTATGTTAATAAAACACAGTAATAAATTTTCCGCAGTATTGTTAATAACTACTGGAAAAAATATGTTTCACTGCGTATATATATATATACTTTTTCTTTTGAACAATAAACAATATTATCTGTTAAACCTGAGTAAATCCGTAAAATACGACATTTATATCCGTCATACTCTATAAAAAGCATTACGCCAGTGAAAAAGACTTCGTCAACTAAACATCTATACATTCCCTTAGAGTCTAGGTGTTTTTAAAGGTCTAGGAGAGAAAACTGTTCAGCTACCAGCATTACTCACTTGACATATACGTTTATAAAATGAATATGCAGACATATTGACTTTTCCGTTCACCCCTACTTGAAATTCACGCAACATAGCGACATCTATTGTGGCCTTAGTTGAGATATCGATTAAGGATATTTAATGGATTTTCAATATTCAATTTGAGTCGTTCAAGTTTTGTACAATCCCACAATTATATTTTGTCATTAACAATCCAGTTTTCGCCTATCTCTTCATGAATTTTAGTACGAGAATTTAATTGAGCTGACAGTTGGGAAATAGTATTTTTCAGCACAAAACTCACCAGTATTTCGCAAACTTTTGACATCTATATACCTCTTCTATAATTTTCGTTAACACTAATTTCTCGTCATCAAAAAAAAGCAAATACTTTAATAACAATTAAATTTTTCGAATTTTAGTACATAAATAAGAATAATAAGCGAAAAATATTTTCTTTTTCATAATACAACGAGAACAAGATTTATAATATTTTAAATAACATTTATTATAATCTTTAAGAAGATTGTTTATTTTGAGACAACAGATCATCATAAATTGATACCATCGTTATTAATTTTATGGTGATGTGGTTCCACGACTAAAAGATTTTTTTTACTAAATGTTTACAAATGTCTTTCGTTGTATTATGTATTGCAAAACTCCGGTGCAACGCGTACCCACACTAAACTCTACTCATCCCCCAGAGGTACGCGTACCACATTTTGAGAAACATTGGACTAAACATTGACTGAATCCCCAAGAAAGAAAATCGGCATCTAAAGAAGAGGGATTAATGGACAAACAAATATAAATCCATCACCGCTTTTCTGATCATTACGGAGGGTTAATGAAATTTTTAAGTAAATCTACTTAGTACAATACTATTCACTGTTTACGTTTAATCCCAGTCAATGAAACACCCAGATTATCATTCACTTCTAGAAATATTATACATAAAAACCAATTTTCCACATTTAAGAATAAAGATGAATTTTTTCTTCTTTCAAAACGTAAAACTAGTCTGCCGATTGTTTCAATAAAATGTAGAATAAGAAAATAAACGACCTGTGTATAAGTACTAATTGCAACTCCTTTTGGTTATGGGGCGACATCTCAATTAAAAGCTTATCTCATTGACACCAAAGTCCCAACTGTTGAGACGGCGGATTACATTTTTGAATTGTTGAAGTTTTGTACGACTATACATATTTTTTCCCCGCTGACGACTCTGGTTCCACCTTTCGGCATCTTCAGACATTCTACTACACGGATGTTACAGAAGTGACCCACAATAAACAGTTTGTACTGGTTATATACAAGAGGAATTTATTAAAAGGGAAAAATACAGAACCTTAGGCTCATATAATATAATATATATGAATTGTGCACATTATCTCCAGTATGTTAATGTTTAATCAATTTTTAAATATTCTGTCGTGGGGTTTTCTCCACGTGGCTCGTTAGGGAACGTTTTAATTTATGTGACCTACGCTCTTCATTATTTTCATGCCGACAAACAAAACCGTTTTAATAGTAAATTATCAATGTTGTCAACAAGTTAAATTTGTTAATTTGCATTCAATGATTTATTGACAAGGAAGCGGCAGAATGTTGTTATAATAAAAGAGCAGAGCCGTGGTGTTATGACCGGAGATAAACTTGAAGCCGTGAAAAATATCGTAATGAACAATCGGGCAGAACTGTTGGTTGATATTAAATTTAATGCACATAATCACTTTCAATGAGATAACTGTCTCTTCTTGATGGAAAGGCATGATATTTTAAATAATAAAAACACATATTTAGTACTTATTTCCACAATATATTGTTTGATTAAGACTGGTTTCGTTTATCTCGAGCTCAGTTGATTATGCTCATCATGGTCATAAAATATGTTGTGTATATATAATATATTATAAGTACTAAAAAATGTGTGAAACAAATATCAAAATTAAACTTTTTTTATTCGGAGTCGTATTGTTGGTCAATGTCGGAGTTGGAGTCGAAATCATGGTTTTTCAACCAATCAACAGCCCTGGAAATGAGACTTGCTGTATGAATACTGTGTAATCGGAGTTTAAAGGTTACGAAACAATCGTCAATCAAAGATTTGAAAGAATGTATCCACGTAAAATATATTCACAATTAATCACCTTGGCCTGTAGTGTGAGCTGAATAATTTCCGTGCTTCTTTTTACTGAGTATAACTATGTTGTTTATTCAAATAAATGAAACCAATTTATTAGTTATTAGCCAAAATTATCAACTGGTACAATACGAGTGGTTAAACCGAGAGAATAATTTACATTTAATAAACCCAAATAGATGCCATTCTTTTTGAATTATTTATTTTGCATACCTGATAATTAACTGAAAGTTCTTAAGTATGCTTTATTAATTTCTAATACGTTGTGCGAGTTGAGCGGTCTTGGTCATTGTATCATAAAATCGTGAAAATATTACAATATATGGTGCTTTATTTATTTAAATATTCCACGCTACCGTTCAGAAGTGACAGTTAAAATATTATCTGGTATTATTTGAAAACATACAATTATTTAATCAAAAAACTCATTTTACAGATATAATTACATTTAACAACCATTTGTTGAATATTTTCGTTTTTATTCATATGCAATATAAATTTTGTGAACATATCAAGCATTAATAGTACTATGGAGTTTAATTTAGCAAAACGATTCAAACACAAAAAGTTTGTTTGATGTGTATTTTCATAATAATAAAACACGATTTGATTCCATAAAGGCATAAGTTTGCTACAATGAAACCACAATGTATATTTTTTTCTAAATGGTGAACTTTATAAAATAGTATCTTCTATATTTAATTTCAAATAAATTATTGGGTGTTTTCTTTAGATTCGTTGGATACTTTTTGGAAAAATATTTATCTTTTTTCCCAAATGCTGTAGAACAAAATGTCATACGATGTTCATTTTAAAGTGTTGGAACTTACGTTGCTTTTTATATAACTTATCATTAAATTAAACAGTTTTATGCTTATTCCTGACTTATTTTTTATTAGAATCATTTTTTTCGTTATATTTATGATTGTAATTAAAATAAAGTGTGAAAATACTTCTTAACGATATGAACCATGTATCACAATGCGTTATTAGCTGGAATTTCAAAACTTATTTTTTTTAATTTATTTGAAATACATTATCAGAAATCTACATAAAATTTTGGCTGGAAAGTCAAATAAAACTTTGGACAAGAAAAATAGTTATTACAATTATGGTGTCTGTAAAATCTCTTTCGATGATAAAAACACGTGTGCTCGATAGTAATATTTGTTTTTTTTTTCATTTAGAATGAGATTTCAAATATGATGTTGAAGTCCGAATTCGTAAATAATCTTGATTCGCCATTTAACTAAATGAGTGTCATTTTGGCGAAACCCTTGCTACAAATTTAACGGCAAACACTTGTCAAGGATCAATTGATAAATGACTTACCATCATCATTTGCAAAACTGCATCGCAATAACAATTTTTTATTTAAAAGTTGTTACGTAATATATAATAGAATACATTCCTTAATAACTCATCCGTATAATTTGACATTAAGTCATTGTTATGCATTTTTTTAAACTAGACATATCAAATAAGGATATTGGTAAAACATCAATAGATATTATTTTTTTATTTGAATCGTTCAAGCTTTGTACACTTCCGCATATTTTGTTCCTCAAGACCTAATAAATGATGTTACAAGACAGAATCACGAGGGGTCTAATTGTTCATACAAAATCGGCTGAGAATTAAGTTGATCCAGGTATATTTTTTTTATTTATTCAACGTTTTTGCTTCGGATGTCGACATGTATGTTTTGAAGGAGATTTTATTCAAGTTCACTTGGTTGACTTTCTTGTCAATTCCCAATGTTTCACACAATTCAATAGTATTTTCATAACAAAAGCCATAAACTAATCAATTGTACATTTTGTAATGCACTTATAAGTAAAAAAATATAAAATGTGATTCATATCATCTCCAATGGAATGTTTGTTCCACAATTCAAACAAACAAACAAACAAACAAACAAACAATTCGTGTCCACGACTTCTCAGAAAGATATCAACAACTTACAATTTGATAATATTGAAAGTCGAAAGAAATATGTGACCAGGTAGATGCCAGTTGCAAAGACTGTCCGGCTAATCAGTTGATAATGCTCGCGATGAGTGAAACCGGTCCAAATCTTAAAATATATTCTGGTTATATTTATTTATATTTTTTTCGTAACTATATAATTAGATTGATTTCTTATTTCGTCTATATTCTAAATTATATTATATTTCTTTTCATGCATAGTGCTTTGACGTCAGCTGTAGTACCATGCATTGTTTCTTTTATGAAAATAAAATAATAACAGCTTGAATGATTGCTAATATGATATTGCCATAAACAATTTTCAATTGTCTGAATCTTTCAAAAAGTGCCTGATGTATAGAATCCACTTCAAGTTAAACGTTACTGGCCGTAAATAGTTAATATTGTACGGCATTTTTCCTTGATGTTTCCAAGAAAAATGAATTACTATAAATAATATTCTTTTTACTCTGTACTTGAATACTTTTAAGAAGTGTTTGACCGCAAAACAAACACACGATCGAGTTCCAGCTATTTTGGGCAGGAAACTTTTGAACGACAAATAATTTGACGAATGTCTACGGACAATCTATTTACTTTTTGACGAAATGGCAAACATTGCTGTTATTTACTTACAAAGTTGAACTTTTAATAAGTAAGATTCTGCTTGTTATTTAAGAATTAGCACTTTTAATCAGAATAAAAACAATGTGGTTAATATTTTTCAACAAGAGTAGATTTTCCCGTAGGTGTATAGCAGTTTCCATTTGGTAATCCAATATGGATAGCAACAGTCTAGAATAGGGGTGACCAAACCATGGCGCATTGCATCATTACACTTCTTTTACTTTTAGAAGAGCCCCATAAGTAAATCCTTCTTCATATTTTTCAACACTTAACTGTTTTTCGTTCAATTAATACAACCTTCTTACGTAGATTGACTTTCCAATGAATGTGTGTCTTTAGAAGTATCATATTTTTTTTTAAATTTAATTGCCTAATTGATCTATTATTTTCTCTCTCCTAATTGTAGCATACCCTATCCTTATCCCTATTTTCCAATACCAAGTGAGAACGTAAGATAGTAAAAATGGTGCTCGAGTCGTGTGACAGCTTGGCCATCTGTGAAAAAATCTAGCTAATGGTATACAAAAGGCGGGCCATCTCTGGTCTAGATAAATTGACAGGTTGCTCCCACAATCTAGGAAAGGGTCGATCGATTACCACTGTTTTAAATCAGTAACATAACCAGGCCCAATCTACTATTTAAAAAAAACACATAATTCAAAACTATCGATGAAGTAAAACAAGAAACAAAAAATAACGCGCTATACAAGAGTAAAATAGTTATATTATAGATTTCAAAAAGCATTGATTAGTTGGTTATTGTTTGATTTGACACAGTCTGCAGTAATTTATTGATGTCATCCAAAGGTCACCCAACAATCACAATTATATACTGAACGTTGTCAATGTACGACACGTAAAATCATTTGAATGATGTTACTATTAAATTTTTTAAACTGTTACTATTTAAAAATAACTCTACAATCAAGTAAGTTATTATATTTCTTTAAAAGACTGATATATGTGGAAATATTTATACGTTAATATTATTGGTGACGCATACAAATCAATAATAAATTTTATCGTATTGGCAATGATGTTTTAATGAGAAATAATTTTGTGCGATTTTATTGTGTTCAGTTAAACTAAACCAATAGTTACAAATATTTTTGTATCGAAGACTGCATTAAAAAAAATCTATTATAGAGTAATGCAGCTCCGATGATAAGGTAGGTAGATGACCGGGTAATGTACAATTGGGCCTTTGTATGCAAGTTGAATTCAGTGAAACAGAGTACTAAGAATAGTAAAGCACAGACATTTGATTTATAAAACAAAATAAGAAGATAATCAATTATTTATGCAAATAATGTGTCTTTTCACTTGAAATTAGATTTGCACGATGCTGTTTATTTATTTGGACTCGAACTCTGGGTAATGTTTCATCTCCAATAATAGTCTTTTTAAGTAAATACTAGAAACCGTGCATAAGCAAATAATAATAAACGACCTTCATAATTTATGTAGCCATCATCGTTTTATTGACAGGATTGGAAAAATGAATAAAGTGCTAATTAATAATTTTTCCTTGGCATACGACGCTGGTGCGATAGTGTAATGTTTGTGTGGAATTGAAAATTCGTCTATTTATGAGATCACTCATAAAAAATATCGGGAAAATTTTATGTCTATATTTGTCAATAAAATTATATAGTTACACATTAACCATCAGATAAAAAGAGAATTATCCCATTGCTTTATATGACGATCAGCTGACTTTAAAATTGATAATTTGTTTAATGTCTCAACTATTTTGTCAAAATTTAAGAAACTCTTTGTGTGTCACAATTTTTTTAACTTCTTGGTGATTCCAAAAATATTGATTCTATTTTAACCAAATGATCAATAAATAATATTCTTCATGAACACCTTTCTTGCCTCTCAATTAAATGGTGATAACTACGATAAATTTTTTTGGACAGTTACATTTTCGCATATTTTTTTAATGGATTAATACTTAATACTTCTAATATCAATTCAAATTTCATTATATCGTGTCGAAACTATTTATCGTTTATATATGACGACGCATCATAGTGTTTTGTATGTACAATTTCAGTTCCAAATACCACATGAAGTGATCGACTCAAAATTACTATGCGAAATTAACTGAAGGCCCATTTGAAAACTATGTGAAAGCAAACTAAATCAATCAAAAAGATCTTTCCTCGAACTATATAAAATTCATTTATATGCATCTTATTATTACTTTACAGCAAATGAACATTTTGGAAATTCAACTATTTGCAGCTATATATTGTATTTAATAAAACACAACTAAGTAACTGTATTTATTATGCGACAATGATACACACAATGATCAGGTCCTGTTATACCTATTTTTAAAAAACAGATTTTTTTATTTCATGATGAAATTATATTTTGAGAATTTAGACTAAGAACAAATGAAAAGACTTAAAAATATATTTCTTTCTATAATCTGCTTATGCTGACATCTAGCTAATAAATAATTTACTAACAGCTTATTAATATATCATGCAATATATCTCATAGACTTTTAGGCTAAATGTGTATAATATTTTTTTTCATTAATGAACAATAAGTTATATAGCCCAAGATTTAAAAACAAATAATAATAATCTCTTTTTTTAGAACGTCATAGTAAAGTTATTGCGATATGACTAATATTGTCTATGTATCGACAGATGCATTATGGCAACTTTGATATTTACACGTCAGTCGAGAACTGTCAAAATTTTGGCATTGAACTTTAAAATTTAGCTTGTTCAATATGGTTGATGAAGGAACTAGAAAAAGCTTAAGTGGAATACCACTTCTGAAAACTAGAGCTGGTCCAAGAGACAAAGATCTCTGGGTTGGCAGACTGAAGGAAGAATATCAAGCACTCATTAAGGTTTGTACAACCCTTACTCAAGCCATGAATCTAAATCTAACCTACTTTGGTAAACATTTAATTGTTTGTTCAAATAAACTATGAACATGAGATTTAACATATTCATATTAAAAAATAAAAACAGTTAACTACTGATTTTTTTACAAGAACTGTCTAGATCTCGACAGTACAGATTTCATCTTTTTTTTTTACTTTTGCAGTATGTTCAAAACAATAAAGAAGCTGACAACGATTGGTTCCGCTTAGAATCTGACAAAACCGGAACGAAGTGGTTTGGAAAGTGCTGGTATATCCACGAATTGCTTAAATATGAATTCGATGTTGAATTTGATGTAAGTTAATTATTTTATTTATTTTTTCCTGTCACTTATTTTATATTCATTGACTAAAACTAAAGAAGCATCTAGCACACTTATTTCATAGAGATTTATTTTCGTGAGTCACAGAACTCCAATTGAAACTCTATCATACAGCCTCAGTCTCTAGTCCTTAGTGCACTCCAATTCGTATGAATACATTTTTCTCTTAGCCTGAGTATTTCAACAAAAAACTTTTAAAACTGAATTGTTAAAACTTTGTATGATTCCACATGCTTAATCATCAATATTGAAATATATAATTCTAGTAAGCACCCTCAATCAATATCATATAATAAATTATAAAAAATTATACATCCAGTATTAAGTTGCACTGTTCCTGTTTTATTATTGATAGAGGTTTTATGATTGTTATTGTTATCCACAGATACCTGTCACATATCCTACAACTGCTCCAGAAATAGCGTTACCCAGTTTAGATGGAAAAACAGCAAAAATGTACAGAGGGGGAAAGATATGTCTCACAGATCACTTTAAACCATTATGGGCTAGGAATGTTCCCAAATTTGGTATAGCACATGCCATGGCACTTGGAGTAAGTCTAATGAGATTTTTATTGTTTTATGAATACATAAACAATTGATTAAATAACAACTCAATTTTTCATCCACATTAACCTATTCCCTGCTGAGCCATATAAAAAAAATCCAACACCATAATTTAAAAAATGAATTCAGATATCTTATTGTTATGGAGATCATCAGGCCAAATCTAGCTATTTTTTTAATACGGCTATATACTTGGGAGCGAAAGTTTTCAACACTGTCAACACTTTTATATTTTTGAAAATCAACTATCAACACACTGCAATCTACTGTCTCAGAAGTTGAGATTTAAAATTAAACAGGGCTAGGGTTTAAAGTTTGTGGATGATTTATTCAACGGTATGTCATACACTGAAAATATTTATTATATATATCAGTCCTTCATTTTTCATCAATCATATATACTGTAAGATCTTATAAAATCTTTACCAAAACTTGAAGGCTCAATCTTTAATTAAAAAAATTTAAATCAGTCGTACAATTTTAAGTGAAACCAGTAAATCAAAAACAGAGAGAATGTTGAAAATTGAAAAAATAACGCGATTAAAATTAATTTCTTGTGAATATTTTATATTTGATTCAAAAAGTGATGACACCAAATATATTTTCATGTGTTAGTTTTTACTTTTCATATTACCATATTGCTATCAATTTCAGTTGGGTCCTTGGCTTGCTGTGGAAGTTCCGAGCATGTTAGAAAAGGGCGTCATCAGTTATCAAGAAAAATCTGAAGCTACAAAATCTAAATGAATGGTTTAATACAATACGATTTATTTATTTTATAGTCTAATTGTAACATGAACATCAAATTGCATACTCATTCTGTAAATACGAAATGAAGGGAAAGCCAACCTCGCTTAGTTTAATTGAATATCTCGGTATAAAACCAACTGTTATTTTTTTTATTATTTCTACTTACTA
The DNA here is from genome assembly GCA_028555115.1 of Himalopsyche japonica. NCBI lineage: Eukaryota > Metazoa > Arthropoda > Insecta > Trichoptera > Rhyacophilidae > Himalopsyche > Himalopsyche japonica. The sequence continues at coordinate 274,286 of JAHFWJ010000497.1, forward strand.
GGATATCTATTTTTTGAAAATTTGTCCTTAATATCAAATAAAAAAGTAGTTGACATACTTATCATTTAAGAATCCAACCATCTTCATTCGACCTCTGCCATGGGCATCTGTTTTTCAGTTATTTCAATAGAATTTACAATAATATTTGTTACACGGTGAAAAAATAGTAATGTATTTTAGTTCTACAAAATTATTTTTAACAAATATAGTTGATAGCTATTTCGGCTCACGCCATCGTCAGAACTATGCTTAAACTAACATTTGCTTATCTATATATAGCTGTGCAGAAAAGGTACACAAAATCTCCTCTCTCCTTTTCCAATGGCCTAGCTTGTTATTTAAACACAATGATACTAAACTTTCAAAATTCCAAATGAAACAATAGGTGTCTATGACAATAAAATTATGTGTGTGGGACGGAAGTTGTCCTTCAGGAAGCAAATTAGACCACCCCTTTGTGCAACGGCTTGACAAGTGGCGATATTATTATGTTAGTTTGATCGTTAAGAATCCCTTGTGATAATTGGTGTCTATTGATCTCCAGCTGTTCCAAAGCCGTCATTCTTCGACCTTTACTACAAAGATGCAAACATTTAGGAGCTGAGTTTGAATTTATATTATGTGATTAATTAATAACGTGATTAGCGAATTGTGAATCTGTTTTTTTATTATTGAATGATCATTCACTTGTCGACTTTGATCTTCGACTTTTACGATTAACTGTTAAGTATTATTCTGGAATGTACATAAATATATTTTATAATAAAACAATGGAAAAGGGATAGCTTTATTTCGTTCAACCACCAGGTCTCTTTCACAATTGACTATCTCAATTTGCACTTAATTTTAACAGCCAAGTGATTTACACTCCTATCTTAGGATCCGGGAATCAAATCACCATATCTGTTGGGCGGTTCAATAGACTACATAAATTAACATGCGAATTCATACAAATATAAAAATTTTTGAAAGTTAGATTTTCCACATATTATTGTGATCTTCGGTTTTTATCAACCTAACCTTTCTCAGCTATCACTACTGGCATGTGGACTTTGAGAAACAGCGGGTAGCTGATGAGTTATTTTTCAGATCAACTTACTTTATCCAATTCCCATTAAATATTCATTAGCCTCATAAAAAAAACAACAATGATTTTTCAATATTTTTTATTCAGTATATAAATACAGTTGTATGCAAAATTCTCAGAAAAAGATGTACACCATAAAGTTAATATGCAGCATTTCAAATGCGCGAAAATGTTTAACCTCATGTTAAGAATTTACATGTCATGTGTATTGATTGTTACATTGTTGAGTATTGTTTCATTTGTGATTCACCATGTCGTATTGCAAAACATTCATTAAGTCTTGCAAAAGTAGAACAGCTATATAATAACACAAACTTTATTTTTTATTTGGAATGAGAACTTATTTTCATAAAAAAAAAGATTTTTTTCATAAGTTTAGCGATTTCTTAGAAAAAGCTGCCACACAAGCAAGTTGTCCCTTTTTTTACAAATGGGCAACAAACCGTACACATTATTTTATTCAAGAAGAGTGGTACATAGTGAGTTTGGTCATTTAAAAGATATTACCTTTAATTTTGACATATTTACTCGAAGGAGAGTGAGTACAGATAGTATTTTTTAGTGCATTACAGTAGATTTTGTCTGAGTTTACTCAGTTGACTTCCTTGCCTAATTCCAATGTTACAAAAGAAATAAACTCATAATTTGTAAAATATATATATATTTAATAAATTAATTTACAATTGTTCGAGAGCATTCATCTCAAGACCTTTATCAGAAGAACATGGGCATACTGAATGCGATTCTTAAGATATGTCGAGTGATTCAGTTTGAAGATGATTGTGTTTTTTTTTAGGAATTAAATGACTTTAGATGTTCATTAAATCAAGTAGAAATACTTCTTTTTTTAATGTCTGTGTCACGATCATTATTTACTTCAAATGGTACATCAATCAAAATTTCTTGGTGAATTTTATCGCTAATTCTCATTGATATAAAGTGGTGGTTTTTTTTTATAAAAATTCAATAATTCTTAATTAGCTACAGTAATCATTTTTTATTCTTATTTTTAGATTATTTTAATGGAATTTTACCTTTTTTTGATTTGAAAGTAAATGCGAATTCTACATTAAAAACAATTTATTCAAATTTTCACAGGACAAGTCTAAATGATTTCAATTATTTAATAAATGAGCACCGACCGAGCGTCAAACATTTTTTGCAGACAATCCGGCGCTTTATAATTTGACACGTAATTGTCAACAAAATTTATATTATTACTAAAGAAAGCTATCTTGCTAGATGCATTTTATAGCAAGACATAATGCGCATATCCACTAGTGGAAGATTAACATAATAACTTAAGGAACTAAAGAGTTTTACAATATTGAAATGAATGTATAAGATTAAGAGTCCTGCCCAGAAAAATCACTTCTGCATTTTAATTAATTTCAATTCTTTGTATTCTTGAAATTTTGTGTGGTTAACATGTCGTACCAATGATTTATATTGATTAAATAGTAATGTGCCCGGTCAATTTTTATCAAAAGCCTCCGATGTGTCCATTGCCCGCCCCAAATTGGTATTCACCGTTGCTCTCCTCAGGAGCCACTCCATTTTTTACTACATCCTCATCAGAGAAGTAAGTATCCAATATAAACATAGTTTTGTTGTAAACCTGTCAAAAGATGGAGAATTATTACAAGAAATATTTAATATCGTTGTGTCTATCCATAACATAAATCACTATGATGGATATTATAATTGTATGCTTGTTGACGGATGAGAGACAAAATTCGTTAATTCTATATATAACAAATTGAATTCATTATTCTCGGTTCTAGTTTTGCTCAAGTCTTAACCGAAAATTTGCCTGTAGATATTGTAGCACTCAATGAGATATTTCTATGAAATTTAAATACTTATAAAATCCTACATGACAAATTATTGAAATTTTCTATTCAATTTTCCTTTTTTCACTTGGATACAAAAAAAACAAACGGTTAATTAATTAGGTTAATCGACAGAAAGATTGAAAAACCTCACCTCTTGATTTTGATGATGTTGAAGACCTTCTAGTTTATCTAAATTTCCATCTTCCTCGATTGTCACACACAGCGTCTCCAACTCTCCTAATTCTTCCGCTTTCTAGATGATAAAATTTCTCCATATATATATATATTTATCAATACACAAAAAGGAAATCTATTCTTCATATCACTGAATACTTGTAATGTTTTTATAAAATTGTGTTGTAAAAAAGCATATTTTCATGTTATATATATTGTATATATTAAGGAAACTCACGGAGCTAGTAGTGCTCAAAATGATGATTAAACTTACTCTGAGCAAATTGGCTAAGCCGTCGAGTACTATGACTGCCGTTTTATTGTCGGGTCCATCCAGCAAAGCGAGATAAGGTTTGAGAGCTCCGCAACCTAGCAGAACAGACAATTGCTGCGGAGACGCTTCTAAGATCATATTTGAAACGGACCAGGCCGCTTCGTGTTGGCACCTACAAACAAACTTCAAATTGAATCGACCGCATTCAGCCAACTCAAGGGAAGCACAAATAACTATGATAGATATCGTCAACCGGTCAAATTGACACCGAATCTCTATCCCAGGTATGAATTTATTAAAATATTATGCATTTAAATGACTCACCTAGTTTCAGGGTGCGAAAGTACTTTAATGATAGAAGGAATAATATCAGAATCTATGACGCATTGGATCTGAGCAGGCGATCCGGCCAGGATATTGCAAATGGCCCACGCCGCTTCTTTTACGATCACCGATCGCGGACTTGCCAGTAAACTTCTGAGTAACGGTAAGGCTCCAGATTCCAGGACTACATCAGTCTGAAATGTTAGTTTTCCTTTTTACTGACTGCTTGTGTTGCCTGTTGCCAGTTTATTATTTTTGCGAGTAATTTTACAAACTAGCCTCGGCAATATTCTTATTTCTTTTAAGAAATGTAATGTATTGTTAAATTAAAAATGAAGACCTGCGAATCACTTCCGGTAACCATATTTCCTAGTGCTCTCAGAGCGGGGGTTTGGACCAGGGGCTCCGGATGAGCCAGGAGAGTCGTCAACTGCGGAAGTACATTTGCTTTTTGAATTACTTCAATTCTTTCATTCGGTCCATCGGTCAAGTATGATAATGTCCAACAGGTGTCAGCTAAATCAGAAAAATATAATTTAATAAAACAAATACATATCACCGCAATTAAATAAAAAATAATATATCGCCCCTTCTGAGTCGAAAGAATGTCAGTGATCAATATTCAGGAGAGCAGAAAGAGTGAAAAAATATTTCGGTAACGCCCTATTGACCCAGGCGGGGCGATATATTTGACAACCAATGAATCAATATGTATATTGAAAAACTGTATTTATCATGGAAATAAAACACATCGCGCAGACTCCTCACCTAATACATCTTTATCTTCACTCTCCAACAACAATGCCAAAGTAGGCAGAGCAGGTTTGACACTTTCAAAGTCTACAGCTGGATTCTTATTTCTGCAAAGGTTACTGAGTGTCCACACAGCGGTGCGGGGCAAAGATCCAACGAGAGGATGCAGAGAGTTGATGGCGTGCAACAGAGGTTTCAGGCCGCCGTTTGCCAAAACTAAATCTCTAGCCCACGCTCCCTCCCCGGCAATGTTACCGAGAGTCCAAAGGGCTTGTTCGCAAACGTTGGTCACCGGAGAAGATATCAGGCGGATCAGATGAGGAACGGCGCCTGCCTGAAATTCATTTCACACAATTATTTAATATTTGAACAGTTTCACGAAAACTGCTATCCTTTAAATGGAAAAATGAAACAGTTAATTATACATCAAGAATATTATTTATTTGCAATATTTAATATTTTCGAAACTGTGATCACTTATTGATTTTCTTAAGTCCTAGCAAATGTTGAATTGATAACATAATAGTGGATCTTGTCTTGAAGTCAATAACTCAACCCAATAAATGTTGAGAAATTCACAATCATTTAGGTTTTGATTTATCGTATTAAGAAATATTAACATTTTTAACCTCAACTCAAAATGAGTAATTGCCTACATTTATAACGAATGTAGTCTGCTCTGATGTTCCAGATGCGATGTTGGTCAAAGCCCACAATGCTTCAAATTGAAGGTCCGGACTGAAAGAAAAATGAAATCATTTAAACTGATTAAAAAAAAAGAGCATTTGTTTCTATATATCTGAGCCCTTTTGAAACCCTTCCTTTGATGCATCATCTCTAAACTCCTTTTTAAAAAGGACCACTCCACCAAGTCATAATCACAATGACAATAGAAGCTCATTGAAGTAGGCAAGGTGGGGCATGACATCAACAATTTCGGGCTGCGTCAAATTTATATAAGCCGTTTGGGTAGACTACACCCAGAAACAGTACAGTCACAGATTTTAGAAAGTGGACAAAAAATATGAAGAGAACCTTAGGATAAGCCTGTTATTTATCGCAAGTCATATTTATATCCAGCGTAATGGTTAAGATATGCCAAATTAACCAGTTTCTGTATTTAGTCTTTGCCGTGGACACAATGATTTTGCACAGATATATGACGATACAAAGACATCAAGTATTTTACAGCGATTAGCAATCTTGAAATGTTCATTCATTATTATAAACCAAACATAGATTGAGAAATCATTGATTTGTGTTATTTTTTTCTTTTGTTGGCAATTGAAAAGTTTCTGTGGATATTTGTTTTTTGCAGGACAAAAGCACGCAGCAATTTCATTGGATATTTATTTTATCAGTAAAATTGTCGAATTTCATCTCAATAATCTGCTACATAAGAGCAATGGAAAATTTCTTACCAATCTTCACACTGCAGCAATTGAATAAGTCTTGGAACACAACCATTTTCAATGAATACATCGATGGGCGGATTTTGCTCCCAGGAAAGTGTTTTTCGGGCTGATCGAGCCCCAGATATCTGATGATGGAGTTGAGAACTGTTAAGTGCTGGAAAATATACCATTCAATTGATGTGTAAAATTAGAAAACACTTTCATAAATAGTTAAATTCTTCCCTGCCAAAAGGATATTTTTAAAAAAGTGTTGGTATTAAATAAACTCATAGAGACTTTAAGAATAAACCTAACTATATTTTAACCCAAAATTTATCTAGTACATTAAAGCTTTCACACAGTTAACAGTAATATTTTTGATCAACATTGAGATATTAAAAGTCAATGGGTTAAAGAATGTCGTTCAGTTAATTGTACAACATTCACTGGTAACTCACCAGTTATAATATCATCAATAGATGGCAATTGCTCAGGGCTCGGTGGACATATGCTAGCATGAGGTGGAGAAAGTGGTTCATCATCAGTTAGTGAACCCAAAGCGCGTCTCTTTTCAAGTTGATCTTCTCGATTGGCACGTCGTAATGCTACGCTCTGTTCTACACGTTTTCGGCGAAGATCCTACCATGGACAGAAAAAAATAATTATGTAAGAAGTAATTTATAATATCAACTGAAGGTTCTTGATGGAATTTTAATATCAAATTTAATTGTTGAAACTTAGTATGATTCCCACTTGTGTATAGTATTCTAAGTTGCCAGAAAATTCAATGAATGCTTCATGCCAACGAGTAAATGAAACAGCTATTGCAATATACAAAAATATTTGTTTATAGTTAAAATCGGAGCTTATTTGAAATCTTACACACGGATGAAAGTAGACACCACATGTAGTGAAAACCGATCAAATATTGCATTTTTCATAATTTCACATTTATTCCAGTCACATTTATTCCAGACACATTTTTTTAAACTAACTGAAGGTACATGTTGAACGACACTGTGATTCATTATAATTGCAGGCCAACGTTTGAAAGCTATGATCGGAGGTAACAAAAAATCAGTGGACACTTGTTGATGTTTTATATGTTTAATTGTAAATAGTGGCTATAAGTTTTTTTTTTTCATTGTAATTATTACGTAATATGGTGTGTGCAATATGGACTGTGTGGTTACAGTGTGGGGTTCTTGGAGATATTTATGTGTATGATAAAAATCGTCGTAAATTATAAAGAGCATTAAAGAAAGGCAAACCAAGCCAGTTAGGGTATGGCATCTGCAACTTCGGGTTGTGTCAATTGGACTAGCCTCCTTAGGTAAATATATTTGTATAAAAACATAATTGTGCCTATTGATCCTTAACCCTTTTACACCTAGCCGTTTATTTTGGGGACTTGCTAAAAGCACTAAGGAGTTTTTGAAGTTTTTTGTGTTTAAAAAAAAATTTGTAAATATCTAGTTTTTAAGGATTTATTTCTGTTTTTTCTTATTTTGCATTTGATATATTATAGTTTAGATAAAACAATTATAAAAACAATAAATGAGTTAACACGATCGACCTTAAAAAAATAAGAAGCATGAAATTTGCAATAATTTGCACAAAATTTTTAATTTTGTGATAAAAAAAAAGGTATTTTTTGTAAAATATTTCACATACCTTTGATGCAGAATATTTTTTCGAACTATTCACCTTATAACATATTATATACGTTTAATTATTCGATACGTATTTTTATAGTCTAATAAACTAAAAATAATAGAAAGTCAACACTTGTGTTTTCCGATACATAATGGGTGAAGACCCTTTTCACACTTTGTACAAATTAGATTTGATCTTCTAATAGGCCCTCCTTCTTTTTTGGTGCATACAACGTATTCTCTGAGATTTCGTCCTGATAATTTTTTTAAAACCTCCAGATTCTCCAATCTCGTACTGGATGTTCTTTGGACTGGATTTTCTTTAGGTTTCTCCATTCATCTTCTATTGCCTCAATTATGGATGATGTAAATTCTAATCTTGTCATCTTTTACCAGGCGTACTTCTTGTGTAAATAATGAATGCGTTTACCATCATTCTTCCAAAAATATGAAAAGTCAACTTTTTCCAATATTTCAATGTACGTTTTTCATCCAGGTATGTATATAACATTTGATCTGAAGTATCAACTCCTCCCATATATTTATTACATCCGGTTTATTTGTCTCCCGATTACGTATATTTATTGCAGTCATTCTTTTAGTCGATGCGTAGGAAGATGCAAGTATCACCGGTTGTTTTTGTGACTTTTTTTCACGGTATCCGCAGATAATTGCACCTTTTTTTGTATAATATTTCGCTTCATCAATTTTAAATTTTGTTTTTAGTAAGTCTGGTGGCATTCCTTTTCTGTTGCGTCTAACCGTACCAGTGTAATATGTATCATTTGATATCAAATAATTGAGCAAAGGGATGCTTGTAAATAAATTGTCTGCAACTAGATGATAACTTTTATTCAGGTAACTTCCGATTTTTAGCAATGTTGTTACAACGACACGACCCAGTCCATTTTTTTTACAGCGGCTGCATTATTTTTGTCTTTTTTACCACGATAACAAAAAAAATGCCAAGCAGTAATTTGTTACAGCTTCAAAAATCATCCAGAACTTGATTCCCCACTTGTGGTGCTTCTTGTTTCTCAAATATTGAGATATTGTAGAATGATTTTTGGTTCCTACAAGTGATTCATCAACACTTAGATATTTCTCGGGAATATAATGATGTCGGAAAATTCGGTTTGCATGCTGCACAATTGGGTAAAATTTTGCGCACGGATATTTGGGATGATTTGTAGGAAAAAGTTTGTTGTTGTCCACTAGGTGAAAAAATTTCAAAATTATCAAAAACCTATCTCTTGAGAACATCATACCAAACCATGGTATTTTTCGCGAATTATTCGAATACGAATGCATAGTTGGTCGTCGCGTTATTCCCATTTCAAAAATTACAGCAATGAAAGCACGCATTTCTCCAACAGTCACAGATTTCCATTTTGCTGTTAATGTTGGCGTAGAATTAAAAAATGCATTGGCATATCAATCGGTTTCTGTGACAATTAAATTCCAACAACCGTCCGAAGTAAACTGAAGAATAAATATCGTGTAAACATAACTAAAAAGAATTTCTTCATCAACTTGAAAAGCCATAAATTAAAAGAAATTCCAGTAAATACATATGTCCAGTGGCGGGTTATCCATAAGAACTTCAGACTTGCAGTATCTTTAGAAAAACAAAATAACCCACGAAATTTCCAATTGCCCGTCGATTTCGCACAAGTACCAAGCAGCGCAATTGCGCTGCTTCGGCGTAAAAGGGTTAAAATTACTGTAAAGTACTGTCTTGTCTAAACCAGTGTGTCGCTTTTCTACCATTTTATTCATTTCTCGGTGTTAGTGGGTTAAAAAAAAAAAGTAAAAAACAAATGAAAAAATAGTTTTGAAATTTTTCAATAAAAAAATATATATTTATACTTTCATGAATATTTTTCGATTCTTTCTAAGAACCGTGTTATAACTAGTCATATAAACACAATGTTTATTATAAATATTGTAACAATCAAATCCGCGTACGCTACATGTTACTAACACGTTTTAATAACACATCTATGTTAATTCGAATAGGTTCCAAATTCAAAGAACAAAAAAAACTAGACTTAAAATGGCGTTCTTACCTTTCTGTTCTAATTTTAATTTTCATATTTTCAGCAAACAAAAACTGACTGATAAAATTGTCTTCAATTCAAAGTAATTATATATTATTTTTTGAGCTATCCAGTGCAACAATAAAACTCTTAAATAATGCATATTAAACCTCATGGCATGTGCTTATTTTATATTAGTGTGTTATTACATATTGTATCACATTATTGTATTTATTTGGGTAAGGAAGGGTATGATAACATTTAAGCGCGTATTGAAATAACAAAAACATAGAAATCTTTTGGTCTAAAATCAAATAAAGGATTAGATCACAATAAATATCTTAGGAACGTCGACACATTTTTGAATTTACGTACAACGGACCCACCTGTGTTCCTTTCACTGTGCTCTTAAAAGCTGTCAATCGAGACACATGTAGATCGTCTGCCATTCTTGACTTATATATTTTTGCTAATTTGCTATTATTTCTCACAAAACTATAAAAACTTCTAAAACTTTTGAATTCCCAACTGGTCTGACGGGCCGACGGTTACTGAGTGTTGCCTTTGTAATATAAGACAATCACCGGCACGTATGAAATAATTATCTATGAATATATTATTCTTACAATATTGTTTTTATTTTTAATAATTGACTTTCCAAAAAATGTGAAATAAAAATATTAAAAACAGAATTTTTCCACAAAAATCAAAATAATACTTGAAATGATTGAGATATATGGAAAAGTTCTTTACCGATATGAAAATATTAAATTACTATAGGCATTGACAATTCATTTGAAATATGATTGACATTTGTACGAAAAAGCTCTCATAATATGTCAAATGATCGTTCCATAATAACTTTAACTAAGCTTTACAACTGTTACAAATTACAAATGATTTTTTTCAAAGTATTTTAGTCAATTAACCTAAGTAATTTTCATAATAAATAAATTCAAATAGTTTTCTTTCCACTCAAGCTTCATAAACAATTGATATTTTGTGTTGAATACTAAATACTTTTTGATGTTCCAATAGAATATGCAGTACCGGGCAATATGTTGCAAAGCATATTTGCCAAAACAGCCCCACGATGACAAACTCATCTATAATATATTATATACTTTTTACGGTAATTTTCTTCATGGTATCTTTATTAAAACATAATTTTATTCCTAGACACCGCAAATTCAGACATTCTCTTAGTAATGATTCAAAACACCAAACAATTTTACATTAAGTCTCATCTTTTTATGCAAAGATGATAAAAAATCTTTCCAAGTTATACATGTACAGTGCTTCAAAATGGAAAATATTGCTTTGCAAAACAATGCCAACGTCCTAATGTATATATAGATATAAAAGAAACTTAAATAAGTTTATCGAGCATATAAGGTGTGTTGAAAATGATTAAGTAGTATGCACTACACATTTTTTTTATTAGTTACAAAATTTAAAAAAAGTCACATTTAATAATTTATCCAGAATAAGCAACTGGCCAAATTTTATATTCTTATACCTCCAATCTACAACGGACCTGAAAATACTCTTCTGCTTAGTTTGAATACCATATTAGATACACTCTACAAAAATTACTTTTTTATTATTATTAATTTCACAGTGATAAGATTATGTCAAAAGCTTTCATCAAAAGACCTACGGATTATTTAAAAAAATCACCGTTAAAATAATTTATGACATTTTAAATTAACTTTACTGAAAATTGATTCACTTCAAGCACTGGATACCTTTGTTTTATATTTTTTTATTACTCCAGTGTATAAAAAACTACTAATTCATTAATATTGTGATTTCATGCGAATAATGTTAGATGTAATTTGAATAGGGACTGTTAGAAATGAAATATTTTTTTGATAAATAGTGATAAGGTGTCATACTAACAATTTCGCAGTGTCAGCAAATCGCGCAGAAAAAGAGCAAAACATTCAAAAACTGCGACAGTTATTGAGTGCTGGGTTGGACTTAATATCATGCGCAGACACACAGTTTCACCCAAAATAATGAATCGCAGCGTACATGTAGAATTTAATATAAAACATTGACCACAGAACCGATAATTAGCATCCAACAAATTGAAATAAAAAAGCAAAAAAATCTACTTATTAAATTGCTGCTAAATTGTTCGTAATTTGCCAAAACGTTTACGCCGAAGGGCGTGGCTTACTATTCGACATACCAATTGGATATAGACAGACGTTCTAGTAATTTCTCTTTCATGTACAATAGGTGCGAATTTTAAATAAATATTACATCTTTGAGATCTTTAAGACAATGAAAGTAGTAAAACTGTAGACATTCATTTTTACAGAATGAATTTTAATCAAAATCAGTAAGTAAAGTCTTGAGGAGAACCTCATTATTTGTTTTTGTGCTGTATATTTTTGTATCTGCCGACACCAACAAAACTTATACGAATATGTTTCATCGTGCATACAGCTATAAGACATCCATACTGAAATAAACATAATCTTTTAATTGTGTCGATTGAAAAGTGTTTTTTTTAAGAAGCTCTTTTTTCAAATACCAAGTCAAACGAGTTTTTGGCAAAAATGAAAAAGTTTCATTTATATTTGGGACGTACGTCTTTGAACTAACCAGCAGTCGTTGACAAGGGAGTCGCCATTTGTGATTTTGACGAATATTGACAGACGTCGAAAAGTGCTCGGTCTAGACATTGTGGGGTGAAAAATCATTTGTTATTTCTCGTTGAGTGCACGCGTGCGGCCTATGGAGGCCTTAAAAACGTATCTGGACGTTGTCAAAAAAGCAATTCGAGCCATTATAAACACCCCTGAAATCTGATAACGTTCCGCGAGAGTGATTTTTTTCTTGTTATATTTTGACTAGATTTCTTTTTTTGCGTGCATATAACCTTGTTTCGTCTTTTGAGAGACGTGATTTCCGGACTACCGACCTGCTGCAATACATACCGTGCCTTCCAGGGCACGGAAAACAATGAAATGAACGTAGGATTTCACTGCATCGAAGTAAGTACGAGATTTTTTAAAATATCTGCTTTTACGTAATTCTAAAACTCTCCGAAATAACACAAACATACGCAAAGTGTTCATGTTAATGCAATCTAGAATTTAAAAAAATGTATTCTACGCTTTTGACGTGGTTTTAAAGATGTAAGCGTGGGCCAATTTTGTTTGTTTACTAGCTGTCAACCTCAGTTATTTGCCGGGAGACATATTACTACGCTAGTAGGGCAAACTTTGTCAAACAAAAAAGACTCTTCGTGCGTTTTTGAATAGAGCCTATTTTGGTTTGGTGAAATACGTTCGGTGTTCACAAGAGAAGTGGTGTTACCTCATTTATCATGCCTTGCTGACAATTCGTAAACACATGTCAGAATTGAGTGCGTGTGGGTTTATTTTGTATGTAAACAGCCAATTTGAAAACAATCTTCGAGTAATGTAATGGCATCGCACTAGTAATTCCTATATGTTGCATTTCAACTGGAAAATCAATCGAATGATTACAACATCCCATGGTTTGGCTTGCGAATATAAAAATTGCATTGATATCATTGTAATTATAAAATTTGCAACTTTAGATTTCATTATCCGTTATTAAGTAGGTTAAACATTAAAACAGGTTTAATATATATATATACTATTTGAAAAATCATATTCGTAATTTTTATTCATGGAGATTTTGAGATAATTATGTTTATGCAATGTGGCTTTTAGGTACATATTACGATGTTTTCATACTTTCACAACCAAGGTTTTAAATAAAGGCAAGGGGCAAAATACCGTTAGCTTACAACAAGTCCATTTATTTCATAGTCGTCCCATGTTATCTAGTATCAACTCCTGTTTCAAAAAGTATGAGTTCAAGTACTGGCATTGGTCAATATTCAATTGATTTTTCTGTAAAAAAATCAAATTTCTCTTCAGAGCTCCAACGATATCATTTATTCAACGTTACTTTTCAAAAAATGCAAACTGTGCTTTTGGCTTACAACCGATTCTTTTAAATATTCTTAGTGTTGAAGTTGTATATTAAATTTATCAATATTATCCATGAACAATAGTGACATCATTTCAGTTTTTTTCAGGAAATTGCAAAATTTGTCATTTGTTTCATCAATAGCATAGGCTCTCAACCTTTTCCGGGTGGCGACCCTCAGGTTGTGAATCAGGGGTCTATAGGAACAAACCAGTGCAAACAAGGATAAGAGTATATTTTTTCAAATTTAGGATGAACAAATGAGCGTTCTTGATGAGCATATCCAATATTAGATTACTCACGATCTTACTGGTAGTGACGTAAATGCATTTGCGAGTACCTACCACTTAACCTTTTGGCTGCTATTCAGCATATTAAAAAGTACAACGAAAAACATTTTCGAGTATTATTGATAAAATATATTTTTAACACTTAACCCACTGACTACTACCGCCTCGAATGTTGAGAGGGCTGAGTACAGCGCATCGATGGTTGATTCTTAAAAATAAACAAATGTTAACAGTGTTAAAACTTTCGTTTAGAGCCAATTTTTCTATTGTGATATAATCCAATTTATCTTAAAAATCTCCGTAGTGTTTATTTAACAAGAACATTACTGAATTATTTTTGAATTTAAAGTATTCAGTTATTTCAGCCAATAACAATTTCAATTGGTTGAACGTCTTCGGTCTTTATGCTTAAAGGATGATCGTCGCAGCTATTATCGTTGTTATTAAAAACAACGATATATCGTCACTCAGCTTTCAAAGGGTTAAATCTCTCAAGTGGTCTCAGTTAATATGTAAATAATGCTTTATAATATACATATCGCTGAATTAAATGCTTTTACACCATTGACTGCTGTTATTGACATTTTGGTATCACGCGTACGATTCTCCGACCGTTAAAACAAATTTAGCGGTCCTCCGAGCTGTCGCAACTTAAATGAGAATATACCAATTAAATTGTTAGCGTTGATGATGACAATCGATATTTTTAACAATTCTGATCCGGATGAAGCCTTTTTCTGTCATCTAGTGCAGGGGTCGTCAATTTTTCATTTAAGAAGAGCCAAATTGTCATGGAAACAGGATAATAAAGGTATCGGAGAGCCACATATGTATAATATCTATTTGAATTATTACAAATTTGTACGATTCTACATGTTTTTTCACTTACGACCCGGGTTTCACCTTTCGGCATCTTCAGGCATTCTATCACACGGATGCAACAGAACCGACGTACAGTAAACAATTAGCATCGTCTATATACAGAAAAACACAGACCCCCCAAGGCAAGCACTAAATGGCAGCTAAAACAAATTTAATAATATAAATCTAATAATAGTTAACACAATTGCTTGTGATAATTTTCATTAACGATTTATCTTGTTAAAGAGTCATTTTTGGAAGGGCTTAGTTCTGTTGCATCCGTGTGATAGAATGCCTGAAGATGGCGAAAGGCGAAACCCGGGTCGTTAGTGACAACATGTGGAATCGTACAAAGTTGATATTGAAATTCCATCAAGCACCTCAAGTCGATGTCTATTTATATATATATATATTATTACATTTTATAATATATATATCCTTTTTTATTTTAAGGATACGGATTTATAAGGATATGTATTTTTAGGGAAAAACTGCGATATTTTTCGTTCAAAAAAACACTTTTGATAGCTTAACTATGTCTGGCAAAAAGCTATTCATTTTCAATTGAATACATGATTGTAAATTTTCATCCGTCATTCTGCTTCTAGGTTTATTTTTTATTTGGTTCATAGTTGAACATGTTTTTTTGCATACATATGTAGAGCCAAAGATTGTTTGGCAGCTCTATCTCATTAACTCTTAAGTTACGAGGTTACTTGAGATGAGGTGAAATCAGACTTTATGTCCGAAAAGTCACAAACGTTTATACAAAGAACCGCTCCTGCCGATCCCTGATCTAGTTAGTGTAGGAGGTCACTAAACTACGTCCCGCGAACACCAGCAATCCGGCCCGCCATATTTAAAAAAAAATCGTGTAATTCTAAACTAAAGTATGAGATCTTGCCAGATCTAGGCCTTTGGGATTTAGTAGAGTAGTCACCCCTAGAATAGTGATTCAGATGACAGTGATGATGAATACGACAAAATTGTTGTTGACGCTATTTTCCAAATCGCTATCGATACTCAAACTTCGGTTTAACTTCCATCAGCTGAACGTTTCTTCATATATATGGTACTGGAAATCGAACTACGAGATACGGATGAAAATTACACATTTTCTCATCTCTCGTAGTTATTTTGAAGCAAATTTCTGAGACGGTGAAAAAAATTGCAATGTCCTATAAAATTTATTTGATATAAACTTATACCTTATTCACGTTGGAGAATTAAAGAGCATTGCTGTTTTTTCACTGTGTTATAATGGAGCTCTACCAAATAATGCCAATCCAATTAATGATTTCCTGGGTTTTCCTAATTTCACCCAGTGGCTCATAACTCCATAAGCGTAAAACGCGGGCGCGGAGCCACAATTAACAACATTTCACTTAAAAAGTTTCAAATATACATTAAAATTTATTTTAATTTAAATTGTAATAATATAGCAGAAATTGCTTTTGTAGAATATTTAAAAATATATTTTTCTTATATTTTTATTTTCATAGGAACGCATTCGATATTCATGTGGAGATATTTTTGTTTAAACATGGATAAAAAATTTTAACTCATTATCTTTCTAGCCTAAAATATTTCTTCCAAATTGAACCTGGTGCCTTTTGAGTTCATAATCAGTCACTGATCACGTTTTAATTCAACCTATTTCAGCCACGAATATTTCGAATGTTAATCCTGCAGTGTTGTTCTTAAGCGGTACTATGGTGATTATCTAATATATGATATACAGGCTATATTTGGATTCATGAATTAACTTTTACCTGAAGGCTTTACCACTGTTTACTTTTTTATTTCTAAGGGCTAACTATCAACGCACCGAAATCAGCCGTCTCAAGAATTGAGACATTAGCAATCAGAGGGTTAAAATAACATAAGAATTAATATATATATATTTCAAAAAAACGAGTCGGCGAGTAACGTCTTCTTAATGTTTAAGTTTTTTTTTTTTACTTTTGAAATATGAGATGGGAGCCTTATGGCAAAACCATGAATAATATTTGTACAATTTAATGCCGTATAAACCTTGCTTTATAGCGTAAATTTTTACAATTATCTATTATTGATGTGTATACATCCCGTTTTCTGAGCTTACCAGTGTCGTGTTGATATTGTTTGCCATGAAAGTTCCTTGAATACCAGAATTTGAAAAAAAAACGATGGGCCGAATCTGAACGCCAACACGTTTCCAGGTGGCGCCCAATTTATAGTTTTTCACATTTTCCTCGGCGAACACCCGATGACTAGATTTGTCACAACGCTACCTGTGCGAAAAAGGGAAAATACCTAATGATGATACCTCCGAGAAAATGTATGATATTGTGATGGGTGTTTGAGGGTTGGAGGGTCCCTGGAAAAGTAGCGGTGGGGCTTTTTCTCGTCTACACGCCATATGGGACAATTCTTGATTCTAAAAGTAAGTCTATCTACGTTCACGTAAAACTATTGGCTGAGGAATATGCGACGGGAAAATTGTGGTTTGCGAGCCAAAATAACTAACACAGTACAACAATATATTCTTTCGTCCCTATAGTTATATAATATATTATATATAATAGCTCACTTGTCCACCTCTTCTCATTAGTGCTTTCCTGTCCGTTACTTTTATACGTCAGTATAACATACATACAGCGGTGTTCCAAACGTTCATAGTATCTATAGTTTATGGAATAACTGCTCATGGCTTGGTGGCGTGCATTTGGGTGTGCAGAAAATCAAACCTTTCTACACAAATGGAAATCTTTAATGAGCTTTTAGTACTCGCTCTTCGTATGACACCGTATTTTTAAAATGCTTAGTAATTTTACTGATTCGCCACCAAATCAGTACGGCCGATCAGTCCAATGGAAGCTTGGACGAATAAACGCAATTATTATTTTTATGCATTGAACATTAAATGACTCATTAAATATGGCCTATCCAGTAACCAGTCAAACTCAAAGATCTTAACAGCACAACTGTCTTAGCCAGTAATGAATTGGTTCGTACAGTGATTTAGAATCAACACTTAGGTTATTTACATTCATCGCTTGGCTGTTGACGATAGCATAGATAGAATCCAGGGTAGAGGTGACGGCGACACAAGGATGACTCCAATATCAACGACTGCTCCTCACAACTGTCTGGTCGACGCGCCACGATCTTGCACGTGAAGTTAATTATATGGAATTCTATAATTTTAACAATGACTATTTTATATATTGCAATGCCGATGATTCCTTACAACATGAACATTTTTTTTTGTGGGACCCACGTTTCTCTTTGATGGGTTTTTATTATTTTTTCACTCGACTGCTAGTTCTGACGATGGCGTGAGCCGAAATAGCTATCAACTATATTTGTTAAAAATAATTTTGTAGAACTAAAATACATTGCTATTTTTTCACCTTATTAAAAGTATAGTTATTCTTTCACACATTCTTTGTATTTACTATAAAATATAACTTGAATCTTTACGTTCTACATTTCTACAGTAAAACGACATCGCGCTTAGTCTGAAGATGCCTTTCATATACGAGAAACACGTCATGTCAAACATAAGCATCTGTCTGCAAACCTCTCAACAGTCGATAGTTAAAATTCAAACATAAAAGCGAGTTAACAGTATTTCAATTTTTGTGCAAAAGCTAAACACTACTGAATTATTTTTTGGAATATTCGGTATCGGAATATCCTTAACGTAGCTCAGTAGGCGACATGTAAACTATACAACAGATGGATTACAGGCGCATGTATTGTTTATACCGAAGTTAGTTCCCATATCTTTATTTATTGACTATTTCGATTACTTGGATTGATTATTGTCGAATTTCATTGAAATAAACATTCATGTTTTAGTAAATTTTAAAAATTGATTGTTCTGTCCAAGCTTAAAAGAAAAAAAGCACTTATTGACATGATTCCTTGGTATTCAATGAACACGATTGTTTAAATTCTATTTTTGACATGTACGTTTTTACGTTAAAAAGCAAAGCGAAAATGTCGAACAATCAAAGGTGCTTTTTCCTATACTGGAAAGGTTCCCCTTGAATGCCACCTTATCAGAAAACATGGTTTCCTTTTTCTTACTAAAGCACTAAAATTCGCGATATATTTTCACTTTATCCACGCAATCGCCTACGGGAAAATTTCACCAAAAATACAGGTTTCCTCTAAATGAAAAGGATTTTTTATTATTAAAATCCAAATCTGGTCCAAATCGATCAACAGCTAACTTATAAAATCGCAAGCCGACTTTACTCAAAATGAACAGTTTATCTAATGAAAAATCCATTTTTAACTGCTTTCTTTCATTCTTCCAATGAAATCAAATTATAAGATTCATATATAAAGGCTTCAAATTAATGATCTTTATATAAAAACGAACATATATTGTTTTACTACACATTTCTATCGAGTAGATCCATACGTAAGAATTTTGTCGCTGCCACTTCGGAAACATTTGAACATTATTCGAGATTTCAAATTTCCAATGCTGATCTCATTTTTTTATAGAAATTCTGTACATTTTTACATGCAGTTTTAAAATGGAACTTTCGATTCTGTCGAAAATGGCATTTTACTAAAACGTCTGACGCTGCATCCAGTCAATCATCGTGCATTTTTGAAACCAGTATGACCACATGATATGAGGAAAAATATGTCGCACAAATACAGTTACTCGTCTAATAAAATTTTATAGCATTGCCATATTCCATTAAATATTTCCTAAATTCTTATTGCAATAGCAGTAGCCATCGCAATTTGACTCCCTCAAGAAACGGCCCGACCTCATGAATAATAATAATCAATAATTTATCAGGTTGGCAAACGTTACCTCGTTACGTGAAGAGTTAGATTTAGTGAATGTTAGTCAAAAGCCATGAGATTGAAACGTAGCTATGCAAATAGTGTATTAAACCTCGTAAGTTGACATAACCGGAGTCTGTGACGTCAGTACAGCCTAAATTGCAGCCGATCTTACATATTATATTGAACAATGAATTTTAGATAAAATTTTGGCACGGATTGGCTAACCCTCATTATGAGTATACAAATAATATTAATTGAATAATATATTTATTTTACAATTTTACCTTCCTCAGGTCATAACCAAATGGTAGAAAAATGAAGAATGTAGCAAGCTGAGAATATCGATTCTATCAATCGCAATCAATTGTGTTTGACAACAGAGCTCAAGTTCTGTGCGTTATTCCGTGACGAACAGAAACGCAAATTCAAAATTGTATAGAAAAACATCATGCCGTTAATGAGAGTATAACAGCAATTAAATTAAATAGTTAAAAGGGTACCTTAAGTATTTTTTCCAGAAAAGGGAGGGCTTATCTTTATGATTTGTTGGAAGTTTTAAGCGGGAAAAAACCGGGTTCCTGATAGGCATTCGCGATTATTTCTGCCGACATTCAAATCTGTATCTCTGTATGCATGATTATACCAACCACTGAAAATGCTACGAAGCTTAATTACTATCTCCGCTAGGGTAACAATTTCTTAGAATTAGACATATCTTAAAGCAATGCCACAAATTTATTTTAAATCAAAAGAAGGTCATCGCCGAATGTACTAATATAGTAACTAATCGTCACTGCTATTAATATTCGACTAATACCGTGGTAAAATTATACGAAAACTCATTTTTTGCCGAGAAAGTAATGGCTTCACATATTTGAATGATTTAGTATTTTGGAACCACCTTTGAGGATAACGTTGATAAAAAAGCACATTTTTTTAAATTAAAAACTGCAAAAAATGTAATTCGTTATTGGTCATAGCTAACGCTGACGTGCGAGCTCTTTTTGAAATTTCAAATAACTTAAAAACTCAAGTTAGTTTTATGCGTACGGCCAATTCTCGGCAGAGTTGCTTTGCATTTATAAAAATAAAACACAATTTTATCGCATGATCATAACCGGATTAGCTCATCGCAAGAGACTGGAAGCTCTTACTTACTATTAAACCACCGAGACCGGTAATTTTATAGATATGTAATTAAATCTACATCATAATTAGTTTTTACAAATCTTGAAATGCCGAAAGAAGAGACTTGTGTGAGGATAGACGAATTCATTTTAATATTAAAAGCTTTTTGTCGGATTTGAACCTACATTTCTGAGTGGAGTCGTTTTCCCTTGCTTATCGCCTCGCCAAACCTTCAATCTGGGCGATTTTCTTCCAAAAGCATCATCTCTGGAAATCTTTTCGCCCCTTCCATCTCTCGTCGCCATTCCGCCCAGCGTCGAGTTGTTCTTCTTTCCCGCTGCTGTCGAGCAATTATTGTCGTTTTTCCGGGCGCCCGCAGGCTAACGCCACTTGCTAGTAATGGCCGAACGGAGCCTCCCCATCGGCCCCTCACCGGCAGGCAGCGACGCCGGATCGCCCTACCCCACTGCGGGACAGCCCCCACGATGCCCAGGGGTGAAGCTTTCATATCTGATCGGCCCCCGATGCGAGACGAATCTCGCTTACAAGCTTTGAATGCATATATTTCAAACCGATACAGAATAATCGTCTCATGCCACGTTGCTTTCCTTTTTTACAATTAAATATCCGTAACGATCTTGACGCTACAGTGAATAAGTACTCTGTAATTTCGCATGCTAATCATTTAGCAATTAATCAACGAGCGATTATCTAAGAAAACTACTTCTCGAATTAACGTTGCAAAGAACCCGTATATATTTTTACACTTAGAGTAACATATACAGTGATCGGCCGGCTTATGGTATGGGTTGATTTTTGATTTGAATATTATTTTAACGCATTTTTTTCAATCTTGAACAAGCATGAAATTGATATTTTTGTGTACATGTTTCATTTCATGATTTTATATGTATATTGTGTTTTACTGGTGAGTTAGCCCTTACTGAAGGCTGTAACCCTATATATTCATAGATTTGCATATTTATCTAATATATATTATTAATTCTGAAATAAATCATTATGCCTTTGTGTTTTCTCAAACTTTAAATCTACTCAGAAAATATATTTTTAAACGTAAAATAACTAATGCTTTCTGCTCTGCGGGTAAAATACGTGCATGGAATGCAGGGAATGTTAAGATGTTCAAACTATTTTTATGGACCAGGGAAATATTAAGACATGAGGTACTTACTATTTGGACCTTACATTATGAACTATTATTTTTTATAAAAGTATGTAGTAATGAAAGTAAGATTTTTAAAAATATATTTTATGTAGACGATTGTTTTAATGTACAATATTTATTCATTCTTTTGGACCTGGATGCACCACTGGCGAGACAGTGGAACGTAGGTCTTGTTGGTGTAAATCCGTACACTCGACACACAAAGTCAAATATTATAACGGAGAATCTTCCATCCGCCGCCTCAAACGACGTCCTTATCTACGAATTAACTTTTTTCTTGTTTCAACTTAAATTTTTCGTAACCTTTTCCCCTCGCTATTTTGTCGCTGTAAGAAATCAAGATCAATCAATCGAACCAACGTCAACGAGCGTTATTTCGAGCATCAGAATAGCTTTCTTAGAGTGACTGTTTACCGCTGTTTACGTGTACATTCGAACCGTCGTACATAAATTTAACGAGATGCTTATCGGTATAAGCATAGGATTCGATTGACGGTATCTTCAAGCATTTTATCACACGGATACAATATAACTGATCATCGACAGTTGTAGCGCTCATATTCAAGAGGAATCACAAAAAATTGACCCTAAGGCAAGCAGACATGTATTATTTATGATATCGACCGAAGGAATGGAATTTCACTATCAAATTAGAATTGTTGAAAGTTTTCTATATATTTTGTCACTGATAATGACCCCACTATCAGCTCTGTTGCATCGATGTGAGATAATAACTTAAGGTGCCGAAAGGCAAAACCCGGGCCATTAGTAACAAAACATGTAGAATCGTATAAAGTTTCAATAATTCAAATTTACTATGTATTATTTCCTATTTTGTTTTAAATAACCACTCATTTAATAACAATGAATTCAATTTGGAAAAGATAAAACCCAATGACTTTTTAATGAATTTCAGTTAAACTACAAATTAAATGTAATTGGGAAATTAAAAATAATAATTATTATACAGGAATATATGTTGATGATGTTTATATCCCCCTCCAATCTGAATTGTAAAAATTATGATGCTGGAGTAAGTGAGACAATATATTGTCCATTTCTTCCTCAAAAGTATTTAATCTTAGTTTAGCTTAACTGGAATTCTGACGATGCCGGAATCCAAAATAACTATTAAAAACCAACACAAAATTTTAGAGCTAAATTCTTACGTTATTTTTTCTTCATGAACCAATTGCCTCCAATTTACCAATCCTTGAATTGTTATTTATAATGAGTTTTTGCTTCAATATCAGTTGTAATTGGACTTTAATTTTTAATCGTTTCTATCTGAAGTTGAGACTTTTTAATCATTCGTCCATTATCAAAGCGACCATTTTAAATCGTGTGCAATCGTTTGTCAAGTGCTTAAAACTTTCCTCTTTTACAATTTTCAAATATCACACATGAATGCAATTTTTATATGATCAAAGAAGCTGTAAAATATTGAAAAATTCGTGACAGTTTTCCTGAAATTTTCCATCGCGGCGGTGCAGTCAGTTGACAGCAGTACGCACAGTAGCTTCTCTCCTTTTCTTCCTTCCTGGAACATTATGAAGAGTCGATATATATTTTGTTGAGCGCATTGCCGGCCATCGCGTAGCCGGGGCTGGAACCAACCAGATATTATATTATTATTATGTATATATACACTTTGCTTTTGCAGCATCCTAATACAGCCTTCCCTACCCACCTACCTGCTGTACATTATATACTTTTTTTCTATTAGATACAAAAATATTTTTTTTTTTTTTTGCCTTTGGGTTTCTGGTTAAGTTTTATTAATTTACCCATTATACTCTTTCACATATTTCATTAAAGAGTACCATAATATTTGTGTTCGACAGAAGTATGATTATTCTAAAATTAACCTTACTTTTGCATATGTACTATCAAACTAGAGATTGCCAATATATCGTCTCACTTATTTTATCATTATAACTTATATATTATACATTATTTTATCTATATTGAATACGGTATTGTGTTACCAGTTGTTCTAAGGAATTAAATCAATCCAATTAGTAATAATGATCAGTCGTTAAAATCCTGGGCCGTATGAGTCGGAGACGTGAAAAACTATTTTTTTGACGAGACGTTTTTCAAAAATATCTTTATGAACAAATTTATCGGATCGGTTACACATAAATAGGAAAAGTAAAAAAAAACCTAATAAAATTAAACTTTTTTTTAGTCGGAGACATATTATTGGCCAATCTGGTCTTGTTTATTTTTTAATAACTTCACAGCACTGTTGTAATCATATTAGTGGCGCTACTAAAGAATACACATCCCTACGTATAAAAATAAATTATTCATTTGGTTTCATGAAAATATCTGATATGTTTATAATAAGTCTGTTTAAAATATTTAATGCGAGTGTAGCTGGATATATTTACCATAATTATAAAATTAGTTTTAGAAACGCTACGTCCATATTATTTATTATATTTAGTCAGATGTTGACAAGAGTCGATTATGATTTCAACCCACCTTACAAACATACCTTTGGAAATGTAGTAATTAAGTATTAACTGATTATCGTTTTATCTTGTATTCAAATTAAACTAAGTGATTCATCAATTCTGCTTAAATAATACACATTGCAAGTAGATTAAGTGAATAATGCTTTTCGCCAACGAGGCGTTTAACCCTTAAAGGACTATAGCCGAAGTAATACTCTGTCATACGATAGAGAGATTTGCCAGACCCCAGGGAAAATGATTTAATTCTTATATTACAATAAAAACTATTTCGTAGGCTTTTCTTTTAATGTATCTATGCATATGAGTTAATATATTTCATTCAACAATCACAAAAACACTATATCTCAAAAATTAATCATCACTTCGTGAGTGATGAAATCGAGTCATGTGCGAGCGCATACTTACGTCATTTAATGTTGCCATATAATATGTAAACTGATTAATGGCAATATGTTCGTAAAATACAAAAATGTTTTTGAACTGAGAGTCGTGAGTGTTAGATATTGTATCGCTGATATTAATGTAGGTTTTTAAAATAAAGTGATATGGGAGAGCATGTCCCATACATTTGGAAATTTTATATAGGAAAGTTAATCCGATGTTACGACATGTACACCTAAAAAAATGCGTAATATAATACAATTGAATCATACAAAAAATCTAGTTATATAGTTGAAAAAATATTTCGTTTTAAAAATTGATTTTTTAAAATAAGAACAGAACACGTTTTCTTTTAATATGTCCGATACGGCTGATAAAAGTTATCAATGTTTGGCCATCGAATTGTGTATCATTTCAACAAAGGGTGTAAATCCATTGTTTAACCTTGTCATAAAAAAATATGTTAAGATATATATTAATCGTTTTACAAAAAAGCTTATCGAGATGAATCTGTTGACACTAATTGATATAAAAACAAATGAAAATATTGATGATTTTGTATGGATTGCTTAGTGCAAAATTAATTTTACATGAAAAAATATGTCAGTCGCCTCAATTTGTAATAACCGTTTTCGACAAAAATGTAAAACATTTTACCAACTATCTTTTATACTTTAAATAATAAAAACACATTTTTTTAGTACTTATTTCCACAATATTTAAGTACTAAAAAAATGTGTTTTTATTATTTAAAATATCATGCCTTTCCATCAAGAAGTGACAGTTAACACCTTAAAAGTGATATCTTTTATACGAAAATGTACAGTCGAACTCCGACTTACTTTACGTTCCCGCATATCTCGTTCATTTTATACAGTTTCAGCCATGATAACTGTTTAAATATCCTGCGTTTATCGTTTCCCGATTAGTCAATTTCCTCGATCTATCGTGTAAATATTTTGATCCACCCATTAATATTATCATTCTTGTTATATAT
Source organism: Himalopsyche japonica (assembly GCA_028555115.1). NCBI lineage: Eukaryota > Metazoa > Arthropoda > Insecta > Trichoptera > Rhyacophilidae > Himalopsyche > Himalopsyche japonica. The sequence goes on from JAHFWJ010000497.1 coordinate 299,925, forward strand.
TTCCTGTCCCGTCATTTACAGTAGCGTTATTGGCCATCGATTAAATAAAATCACTTTTATAATTTATGATATCGACTGAGGGTGCTTGATTCAATATCAAATTTGAATTTTTGAAATTTTATACCATTCCACATGTTTTGTCATTAATAATTAATTTCCGGGTTTCGCATTTCAACATCTTAAAGTATTCTATCACACGGTTGTCAGTTGTTTTGTCAGAAGATTCGACAAGGCGAAACCTCGGTCGTTAGTGACAAAACATGTGGAATCATAAAAAGTTTCAACGATTCAAATTCGAAAACATTTTTCTTTTTATTTCAAAGTTTTGATTGAATCTGTTGTGAAAATATTAAGCGAGGGTTCTTTGTTAAAATTGAAATACCATGTTGCAAAGAAAAAAACTTAATGCCTAGTACTGTTTCTACAATTTTATTATATGAAGTTCAGGACCCGGTTCGCTCAATTGCCTGAACATTGTGTTTTAATTATTTATATTTCCTTCACAATACTATATATCAAACAGCAATAAGTATTAAGCACTTAAAAACAAAACGAATGATGTGATTCTATATATTGTTTGAAGCTTTCTCGAAATTTCTTTTTTTTTCCTTTAAAAACCTACAATCGGGGATTCAAACCTTTTACCGGGTAAGATTTAAGAGCGTTACCATTCGGCTAAAGTGTTAATCAATTGCAAAATAAATTCAATTGAGTATAAGAGTACATTTCCTTTCTGGCAAGTGGGACCAGTTAATCCATGGCTATGCCGGTATGTAATTAATGCTTCGTATTGAGTTTATGTTAGGAAGCGCTGGAAAATTTCCTTTTTCATTGCGATTCTGAGAAAATCAACAAATATATTTAATTAATTTGAACCGGGGTGACCATTATATACAATCGCGCAGCAAATTTTTTCTTAACTTAACGGAGTGTTAATATAAACATTATCATTAAATTTAAGATAGTGATTGAACGAATGGTTGACGGAATTTCAATAAAAATTTTGTATACAGTGAAACCTCGATTTTACGTTTTCCAAGGGACCCTGAAAAAATAACGGTAGTTGCGGGAAATGGTGAATGCGGGAAAGCTTCAAATAATAATAAACAAGTAAAATCGTAAAAAACATTTATTTTTAATAGTTACTTGTACATACTGTATATAAAATTTATTTTTTTAAAAAAGTCCTTTATGTTAGTTTGCTTATTTGTTATTTGGCACTTTAATCGGAACAAAGACTTGTTACTAAACTTGTGACTAAAAGTTTGTATGTACAGGAATCATTATTACCATGAATTTCAAACTTTCTTGCTGAGATACGGAGAAATATGCAATAAAAACGGTCAATCGAGATAATATTTGTGATGGGACCAAAATATATAGACGGTTTATCGAGGAAATCGGGGAATCGGTATACGGTTAATGCGGTATTATTTAACATTGTTCTTATGGGAGTTTGACGGGACTATACAAAATAATCGTTCCAGCCGGGAAAACGTATTATGCGAGAACGGTTGATCGAGGTTCCACTGTATATTTCTTCTATGTGTATATACTTCCAAATTGTTTGTCACTCGCGACTTTAGTTTCGCAATTCGGCATCTTCATACATTCTAATACACGGATGCACTTGAACTGAGTATAACAATAGTGACGACGCAAAAGTAGTTTGTTCATTTATAAGGTTAGAATTAAGCAAAAATTTGTATCGATTAATTTCAAGGATTTCTTGTTTATCAATTCATTTATAATTTATATTAAGTTTATATATAATGGTTTTGTAAACCTGCTACCTTTAACTCAAATATTTTTTTTGTTTTTTATAAATAGACTTGTTTGTAAATTGTATTCTATCAGTTGATAATGCTCGCGATGAGCGAAACCGGTACTGATCAAAATATATTATGGAAATAAGTACTAAAAAATGTGTTTTTATTATTTAAAATATCATGTATTTCCATCTAGAAGCAACAGTTAAGACATCAAAAGGGATAATGGGGCTGTTCTTAATAAATACAAATTCAATATTATCTCGATCAAGTTCATTTGTTTTATTTCACTCGTTCCTTGCTGGGCTATGTAAAGGATATTCAAACAAAAAGTGTTTTAAAAATTTATTCAGCAATGTTGGCGTTAAAAAAACTTGTGGAGTTTATCATGCTACACTTTAATACAACAATTAGTCTGTAACTTTTAAGGTGTTGACCGTTATTCTCGATGAAAAGACATGATATTTTAAATAAAATCATTTTTAGTACTTATTTTGAGTCTGATCGCGACCGGTTTCACTCATTGCGAGCATTATCATCAGTTGATAATAAGTATTATAAAATTTAATAGTAAAAACAAAATAGTTTGTGTTACATTTTTGCCACCCGATTAACACTCACATTTTTCAGCCTCACCCACCAATACACTGCAATCAGCCGTCTCAACGGTCGAGACGTTAGCAGTAAACGGGTTAAGGAGAAACACAGTTTGAATACTCGAAACGAAAAATCTCTCCAACACGTATTGCGGTTTTCTGTCGAGTTTCCCTGAAATCAAATACCTCCTCTCGTTTCTTCGTGCCTTTGGTCACCCTCTTCGCTTCGTTGCCTGCGCTGCGTTCGCCGAAATTCGACTCGAGTAATTTGGCAATCGCAAAGTTTATCCTGCCGGTTTTGAATTAATTTGCCACAAGCTTTGTAATGTGAAATAATATAATATATAAAAGAACAATAGCCATGCTATCTGACTCAAATTAATTTACAATACTTTCCGACATGACCTTCGTGTTTTAATATCTTCTCATTTTTAGACACTTGAGAAAAAGTACGCGTTAGAACCCCGATCTAACGTTCCCGCATACGTCGTTTTCTCGCATGCCTTCTTTTTTCATACAGTGCCGGCTATATCCCCATTACAATAATCTCGCATTTATCTTTATCCTCGATTTATTGATTTCCTCTAAATATTTTCATCCCGCAATTATCAAATTTGAATTATTGAATTGGCCTTTGGCATTTTCAGGAATTCTATAACACAAATACATTATAATTGACCAGAGTTCGACTACATTATAATTGACAGAGACACGACTTCTACTAAAAAAGTTTATCTTTGTCAGGTTTTTGTCTATCTTCCCTATTTATGCGCATTAAATCAAAGATCTACCAATCAATCCGGCAAATACATTGAGATATTCTTCAAAATCGTCTAATCGAAAAAGTAGTCAAAGTCGCTCGTTTTCACCACTCACACCGAAACACCGCGACTTCGCAGCCTTGCAAATGACATAACAAATAGATTGCATCGGTTATTAATATTTATTACATTTCAAAATCATCGTTCAAAATTAAATTGAAATAAAGATTATCCTGTCAATCTTGATAATTACAGTTTCTACACCGATCAAAATCGTACAATCAATTAAAAATAAATCTTAGTTTTTTTTATCAAATATAGCTGGTAACCTTTCTGACAGAATTTAAAAATTGTTGCTGCCAAACATATGACTTTAACAATATATTGTAAAAAAAATATAAGGCTCCATATTCTTGAATAGTAGAAAATGTGAATCCAAGTTTGCCGAAAATATTAGTTTTTAAGTGTCCTTTAATATGATACATCGCACTGAACCGCATTGTAGCTGTCTTGTATTTTTATTAAACGAAGATAATTTTCCACCCCTGTAGCATTCTGTGTACAGTGGAAAGTGTATAGTGCCAAAGAATCTACGGCACTGACAAGCACTTTGTTATTTCAAACATTCATTACCATTTCGGAATAACAATCATACAATATATACCAGATTTGGATTAGCGACCACATTGTTTTTAAACTTTTAGCTTTACGATTTAAACTTTCTTATTGAGTAACCGTCAAATAATTCAAAATAAAAACCAAGACGCTGCTTACCAAACACAATAATTGATGTACATATTTATATATTTGATGCCATTTTTACTAAATGTTATACACCCTTTAACTTTCCGTTATTTTAAACAATATTTTGTAAAATAATTCTTATACCGCAGGCAATTATCTAAAGACAAATGGAAATAAATGGCACTAGTTCTGTATTTTTACATTATATAAAACTTTACTTGTCATACGTTACATATAAAAATAAATCGCCTTAGTATGAGATATAAATTTTTAAAACGCTAAACACATATTTAAATTCCATCAAGAATCCACAGTCAACATCTTATATTACTCCTTGATAGTGTGTTTCGTGCATCAATTATCATTGATAAACATTTTGAACAAATACTTATGTAATTATGTGCGTAATTATTTTTACAAAGTGTTTGGCATTTTTATTAATCGATAAACTACTTTCATTTCGTCATGATTAGTTTGATAACCTCATAACTTAATTGGCGTTAAATTAAACAATTGATTTTTAATGTATACAGCAACGCTCAATTTTATTTTGTTCATGTTTGATACTTGTTTCCTTTGCATGCAAAATCATGCCTGGTCATACTATAAATCTACTTTTTTTACTAAAAAATTTTTACTTTAAATTTAACGCATTTCCTCCGAAATATTCCGAAATGAAGTACTTCAAAAATTGACTCAATAATTTTTGTGTTAAGCAATCTAATGGTGATTATAAGTCTAATCAAAAAATATTTTAACCCAAAAAATCAGATTGTACACGAAAGTTTTAGCACTTTTAAGATAAAATTTGAATTGTTGGATCTCTGCATATTTCCGCATCTTTTGTCACTCACGTCCCGGGCTTCGCTATTCAGCATCTTCAAGCATTCTATCACACATAATGCAATAGAACTGACCCGGTTGAATCCCGGGTCGTGATTGACAAAACATGTGGAAATGTAGAAAGTTTCAACTTTTACACATCAGTCGATATCATAATTTGTTGTTAACATTGTTATATTTTTGAACACCAACACGCGGCGATCAGCTGTTTCATTAGTGAATATATAATATGTTAGCAGTAAGTGGGTTTAGGTTTGTTCAGACTATGACATGCCTTGTTATAATATAGCTTTTCACTTTTGCTAGCCCGCGCTTTAAAGACCTAGAATTTTCCTGCTAAACGAATATGTTAAAATCGATTTAAGAATTCTGTTATTGACGTAAATCACTCGGCTACAACTCCCCCGTTGTATTTTATATTTATGAATATACAAATTATTAATTACTGTTTATCTTCAAATAATCTCTACCCATGGCAATACTTATATTGCAATTTAACTCGGTGAAATCAAACCACCGAAATATTAGCGGTAATACGCTGGGAGACTGGACGTAATATACACAATATTGCCGACTTCCATTAGGCTACGAAGCCCACGTTTTTTCATAGAGTAAGTTACACAGTTGGGATAAATTTGAAATAAGGGATGAACCGCAGAAGGCACACAGACATTTTCCTCAATCCCTTCCCCGCCCCAGTGGCGGCGCACCACGTCGGAGCATCACTTTCGCAAGGCGAAAGATTATTCAATGTATACATTTTAAAGGAGAAATTGTCATTAAGAATAATTTTACTATCATATTTCTTACTTTCGGAATATTGTTGTATTGGTCAGGCGATCAAATATCAATAATTTCAATTATAATTTATGCATTCGTATAATTAAGATATGATTTTTCATCCCTTTCTCCACACACAAACCGATTTTTATATGTAGTGAGTGATTGGTTTCAACACCGTCAACTCTCTTGTATTACACACAATGTTTAGTATATTTCCACAATTTGATATTTACAAGTTCTAAGACCAGTTCAATTTAACGTGAGCATTATAAACTAATTAAGAAGTGACATTTAACACATTATAAATTAATTATACCATCCTTCCTAATCCTTACTTTAAAAATAGTAAAAAAGTCTAGTAAAAATTGTATACTACACGATTAGTATCAAATTAAGTCAAATGCAATTCAAAACAATCAAGTTTTCAACCAGCAATATAGTTTATTCTTTCTAAAAAATCTTTAATAATTCAAATTTTAACATATATGAAAAACGTGATAAAATTGTGATAGTATCAACAAGAATCAAATCTCCATTACGTTGTTATTAAATTTAGTGAAATTTTTGTAAGCAAACTTCTAGAAAATTACACAACAGAAGCATAAGCATTATTTAAGGAAAATAAACAGCAGGACCGCGAAATAGTTATATATTATATATATAGGCATAATAGTTTTTGAAAATATATAAGTTGAAAGCAATTTTTTGGAAGGGTCGAATTTTTATATTTATTGTCTTAAATATTGTGTTTTACTACAAATATTGTACTTCACAATCGCATTCTGAGAAAATACGGTTATGTGTACACTCCAATCTGTTTTTATGTGATTCAAAAATTATATGTTCTTATATAAATTATTTGCCCTATATAATACGATTCCTATTATCAAATACCCCCAAAATTAATCGGCCGATTTTTTATACAGCAATGTTCTTTTTTTTAATTACGCAGTTTTTCTTTTAATTCAGTTTGAATTCAAATGATCAGCAATCGAAATGAAATATTGTGAAAGTTAAAGTATGTTCAATTTATTTAAAAGAAATGCCACTGCTTCCTAGTCTTACATTACATTTACTTTTTCGCTTCTTCTTCTTCTTCGTCTTCTTTGAATTTCCTCGCGTTGCATTTAAACGGCTGAATTAGGGAGGGATCACCTGAACCTTATACAAACGCATACACAAATAACAAATACACCGCACGAACAACTTTACGCACACATATTTTCACGCATGTATGCTATCTTATTTTAATTAAATAAAATGATTAAAAAGTTCGCATATTTCATTTATAGAAACGTAAACCGGTTTAAAAATAATTGTACCACGCTCTACTGCGAATTCTTGACGGAACGATGGATTTTTGTAGAAATATTTTCAACAAGACATTATATTCCGATTAGATACCTATTGTAAGATTTTCAAATACTAAAAACAATATTTTTTCATTCTTATTGTTAATTTACGACACTGACTGATGGTTTTTGATGGAATTTCAATATCCATGCAATTCCATAAGTTTTTTCCTTGCGACCCGGACTTAAAAAAAATTGGAAAAGTGTTTATTATGGTACTCAAAAACCATGAAAACTGTAATCAAGTCAAGAACGTTTTCGATTGGGCTACATGACCAACAATGTAGCCTTTTTAGCCTAGTAGTGTATAAATGTAATACGATAAACAAAATATCTTTTAGTTATATATTGTAGAATCTCTTAATGCCGTCTAACCACACAGCACTTCCCAAATATTCTTTGTTCTCTTTGTAGATCACATTATTCAGACCACAAAATGTAAATGTATATTGTCGAAGTAATTCGAGCTATCGCTGTACGGCGTGGCGTACTCGCTTTTGTATCCTACTTCGCAGTCCTTGTTGGCGTGAATGTAGATAGGTACTTCCCGGGAACCCTGCAGTGTTGCTTTTATTTACCCGACGGGGCGCACCTACCGCGTACCCACTGCCGAGGGTAGGTGGACCAGTGTCGTTCGACGCAGTTCTCCGAGTGCTGCCGAATTTACGTGTCCGCGTTAATTTATACAGTCTTAAATACTTCGGTTAGATTCCTTCCCAGAAGAAAACTAGGCCAAAGTTTTTTTTTATTTTTGACTCTCGCCGACAGAAGAAGACGCAATGATAAAAATCATCAAAAGCATTCAAATATTCACATAGGAAACAGCGCTTGGTGTGTTACTAGGATGTGACACGTGTTTCGCTACCTTGAAAAGCATCATTTTAATTTATATTAAAAAGCACGAAACTATAATTATAAATATAATATTATGTACAACCGATTTGATGTGAAATAAAACTTAGCAATGAAGGGCTAAGATAGGACTCTTAGTTAGTTAACGGCTCCCGGTACGTCCCGTTCTTTAGCATTGCATTGGGAAGAAATTGTCGGTCCTACAAAGACCTTCCTTTAAACAGAAACAATAAAAAACGCTTCTCTTACTGGTATACAAATTCTCGAGATTCTTCAGAGAAGCCAACAACATCATAAATACTATTAATTAATAACATACAAATACATACTGAAAACTTAAAAAACATTTTGTAAAAATAAACAAACTATTTTTTTAATTTCAAAACCGCTTTCATCCATTGCGAGCATTTCCGTATGATAAGGTTTGCCCAACTTTTGGCGCATGATTATTTAATTATTATACATGTTTAAGAAATTGGATATTTAAAAAACAAATCATTTCATTTCTCCTTAATCATCCCCGGGTGACCTATTTCGTAATTTTTTTAAAGCAATTAAACATTAAAATATCATTAATATCACAAAAATAGCTAAGGTGTAACATTCACGTGTTGTATATAGAAAGAAACAGCCATGAATTAAATTCTTAGTGTGAATCTAGCAGTCGAGTTACGTTAGCTTTAAAAGAAATCTACTTGTATTTTTTTTTTTACAATATACTATTTTTTTTGGTATTACCATTATCTTTGATTGGTGTTTTCACCGTTTCCATAACAACACTTATAACGAAAAACCGGAGCAAGTCAATCCTACTACCCTCTGACTGCGAACGTCTCAACTGTCGGCATGGATGATTGTAGTGTGTTGATTGTTGACAATTAAAAATACAAGATAGTTAACAGTATTAAAACTTCCACGTAAGAGTTATGTTTTTTCATTGACATATAGCCTAATTTGTCTTGATAACTTCCATAAATTTAATTAGCACCGACATTACTGAATTACTTTTTTAAATATTCGGTGTTGGAATATCCTTCATTTGGCTCAGTAGGGACAGGTTACTTTAACATTAAAAAAATAAAGATTATCTTTCACCTTTTAGTTTGACACATTTAGGTGGAGATGATTATGGTAAAATTCTCACATATTTCATATCAACATAAATTAAATGAACTGCAGCAAAGCCACCTATCAAATACCATCTATAAGAATCTGGAACTATTTTGAGGATGTTGATGACGGTTGTAACAAGGCAATGCATTGTTGTGAGTTTTATAATGTAATAAATTCTTCATTTTACTGCAGTCCCCCAAGTATTTAGAACATTCTGGATGAAATAAAAAGTTATATAATTTTTCATTTATTACTATAAGCCAATTTATATTCTATACAGAAAATGATAATATTACTGTAGTTATCGGTTGGAAATTATTGCGCAGGATTACCAAAATCGAGTAGATAATTTTTATTTGTACGCCAAATTTATTTAATATGTATATATAAAATTTGAATCGTCGTAAAATACTTGATATTGCTTGATTCAAATTATATACTTGAAAGATCAATCTCTATATGTAGCAACAAATGCAAAATACAGAAACAGGTTAGATGCCGAAGATGAATTTCTTTAGCATATCTCAACCATTATAACCCGGGATACAAATATGCTTTGCGATAAAAAAAAAACAGGCGTAACCAAGTTAATAAACTGTGTACGATTCGATACGTTTTGTCTCTTAGCATAAGGGTTTCGCGTTTCATCATCTTCAGGCATTCATTGCTTTTATATATAACAACTATTTTCTTACTGTCAGTTCTATTTCATCCGTTTGATAGAATACTTGTCGTGAGTGACAAAACTCAAATTCAACTACTCTAATTTGACATTTATATATCTCTAATTATATATATGATGTTTTTGTGTTATGTGTATTCTAATAACCTTTCAAAGTACTGCCGATGCTGCATCGTCCTGGCGCCATATTTTATTGGAAAAATAAAATAATTTTTCATTTTTCAAGTAAAATAAACTAACGGTATATCGCGATCGAGTGAAAGTTAAAATAAACTGCTCAGATTTTTAATTAATTCCGTTAATTGACGATAGAAGGCCATTTAAAATTGAAATAAACTTCTGATAACCGTTCCACTATGTGTATTTTGTGTAGATCAAGAACGAATTTTCTAAGTCGGTAATATCGTTCGATATCGAATTAGTCACTGTTTTATCTAATGCTGTAAATAAAAAAAGCTATTTATTAACTTTCGAATTTCTTTTGGTCGAGAGCCTGAACAAAAGATTACGGTATTTTAAAAGTATTATATTTAGAATCACGACGAAAAATATTATATTATATACGTACATTCAAAACTGTGTCCATATATATATTTAATAATAAAACACTTTTTTTTTTACAAAGTCAATTTTATCCGCAATTATCTGATATATTTATTTATAACGGCCCCGATCTTGACTATATAAAATTGTGAAAATTGTACGTAATATTGTGTTTTATTATTCAAAATTTTCTGATAATGTTTGGATTCGTGGTCAAGAGTTCGTGGTATGTTCATCTTAAGTGTAGAACCAGCCTGCCAATGGAGAGTCCACTGGCATTTTAACAATGTTTCACAGTATATTCTGTCTCAGATTACTATGTAGAATTTCATACCAATTTATAATGTTTACGTTGCAAAAGCAACAAAGTGATAATTGTAAAAGTAGCACTTTAGATCAGGGCATGAAGTCGTTCGAAAAAACACGACTCCGACTAAAAATATTTTAACATTTTCAGGGTTTTTCCTAATTATCCTATTTATGTGCATTAAACAATTAAACGAAATATTTTTCAAAATTGTCGTCTCGAAAAAGTAGTCGATGTCGCTTGTTTTTCACGACTCCGATTCCGGTCATAATGCTGCGATTTCACGACTCCGAATCCATCATCGTGCTTCATATTATCAGTGATTTATATCTAGCCACAGTATATAAAATAAAAACTAACACAATTTTAGTGTCGTGTGATTTTTGCTCGTTTTACTCCATTTAAAGTTTATTATTCTACACTTCAAATTCTGATGAAAGCGTAAGCCGAAATGTTATAAATTTTGTAGATCTTTTAAGTACATTTATCTTTTTTCACCTTGTTATAATGGAGTTCTATCAAGTAAATGCCAATTCAATCAATACACTTATTTCAATAGATTAACGTTAACAAAATCTAACATATATTACGTTTCTGTATTCTTGTCATTGCGAATCGGTCTGCGCCTCGTTTTGTCTTGAGAATAACGAGATATTGCATAAGTGCACATACAATAAAGCGTCTGTGATAAATCTTTAGAATTGTCGAAAAGCATTTTCTCAACGCTCGTCACATCCCGACTTTCATACCGTCTTTAAGTATATTGGGAACTTAAGCTGCCAAGCGATTGTCAACGCCCTGTAAATATGTATTTCTTTGTCAATTGTTTCGCAGAATTTATAAAATACTTTTTTATTTAATATGTAACAAAAAATGTACTAGAATTTTTTTGTTTATTTTGAAATTTTAATATGATAAAAATAGCAATTGCATTTACTAAAAAATAGCTTTTGCATGTAATCTGGAGAAAATGCATGTGAATTGAATTAATTTCACAATATTATTAATTTTAACAATAATTTGTAAAAAACCTCGTTTTTGCAGTATATATGTTTGTCTCATTTCTGATTTGTATTGTGTCGTGAGCGTGGTACTGTCCCAGCGATTTTGTCTGGACTCAATCTAGAACTATATTTTACGGTCAGTGAAGATAACCATATTTGTTTATCATCGATTTGTTTGCGTCCGTGATTGTTTCATTTGTTTAATTTTATCTTGTTGATGATTATCAAGTCATGAATTAATTGCTTTTTATAAAAACCGTTTATCTATATCGTTTTATTTTAGCAATATTTTTACACGCCCCCCTTTAACGTTGCCAATTTACGGTTGAGAAAGCGCTGAGCTTGTTGTCTGCGCTGAAATTTTAATGTTGCCATTTCTTGTCTCGTCACGGGCTGGCTCCTGCAGCAGGGTTTGGGTTTGTCGGGGGGCGGGGGAGGATGGGGAGGGTGGCTCAGCGTACTTCCACTGGCTGCACGTGGTACGGGCGGTCGGACCTACTGGCGGATTGCAGCTCGCGCCCGGAAAAGGCAACTCTTTTCATTTCGCTCCTCCGAGTGTATAATTCTTATTGTGGCCAACAATTTTGTTTGGCATTCTGACTAGAAAACTCACTGCAGCGGATTTTTTTCGATTCCACTCTTTGCTGCTTTCACGGCCGTCTTCCGTGACGCACGGACCAGTAAATATTTTTACCGTCCAAATTTCTACCAAGCAAAACATGACTTTTATTAAAGATATTTAAAAAGATGCGCATTTGATTGACATATTTAGAAATAACCGTAGTACATAAATACGGTTAGACTTAAAAACATAACACGGTGAAAAAATAGCAATGTATTTTAGTTCTACAAAATTATTTTTAACAAATATAGTTGATAGCTATTTCGGCTCACGCCATCGTCAGAACTACCGTGTTATAATGGAGTTCTACCAAGTGAATGCCAATTTAATCAATTAAAAACATAACATTTTTTAAATTTTCATTTTATTTGGTATTTTATATGAACTCGTATATCGCGAGAGAAAAAAGATCTTTATATTTAGCTACAGCTCAAAAATTAATCCAATTCATGTCTTAATTAAACTTCTGGAGATTATCTAGAAGAATTGATCGATATTTTGATACTCTTATAGAATAAAAATATCTTCTTACATCAAGTTTTGACACTCTTATTTTTTTAAATAATACCTTTTTAAAGTGTGTTTAAATTTATTCTAATTTGTCTTCATAATACTTATTCTTAGCACCAACGCTACTGTGTTGAAACATTCTTTATTCGGTTCCGTAAAAAAATGGTTAAACATAAACTTAAAACCAATTTATGAGTTTTTTATGTCATAAGAAATTTATATTCCACGCCGGGAAAGAAATCAAAAAACACTGTTTGATTTTAAGGCTTAACGAAGATGAGTAAAACTCATTCCTTATGTCGTATGAATTTGTCGATAAAATGGTTCCGATATTGTAGCTTTTGTAGACCCTGCACGTCCAAACCATATAAATATGCAAACGTTAATTTCTCGGCCATCCTCCAGAAAGGCTAGTATGAAATACCAAGCGCAAAAACTAGCGCAACGTTTCACAGTGCTTGTGCATCCCCGTAGAAAAACTGCAAGTAAAAAACTTTACTAGATTTATGGGTCGCTGAAATATTATTCATGATAAATCGCAATGTATTGATAAAATGACAACGTTTCGTACATACTTTTGACAACACTTGAAATCGATAAGAGGATTTAGGAGCTACTTATGCGTTAAAATATAATTCATTGATTGTCGCACTATTTCACACGCACTATTAATTTGTAACCGAGTTCAAACAATGTAGCATTTTTTGTACCTATTAATTGTTTTTTTTATATCATTCTCCACTGCCGATATATATTGATACAAATACGTTTGAATAGAAATAATAAGTTTATCAACGAAACGATTTACAAATGATAACATTAAAAATTGGCAAGGAAGCCAACCGAGCAAATTCGAACAAAACCTTCTTCAATACATTAAATAATTGAATTGAACTCACTCTCGTCCGCGTGGCATATGTCGACATGTAGAAAACAATGCTCTTGAAATATTCCGATATGATGGAGGAAAGAGTTTGTCATAGTAAAAACCAATCATTCAACAATTATGACCAGAGAAAACTAAACGATTAGGACAATATTCAAAAGAATCAGTGCCACTGACAAACTAAATATTCACTTTGTTTCATTCCATTGTCCCATTCATTAATAAATATGAAAATTTAAATTTCTAAAACTTTTTTTCAATACTGTATTTATTAATTTGCAGATAGCTTATCATTTCTTTTCAAATTGGAAACCCGGACTGATGAATCGAAAGTGTGGCACATTAAAAATAACTGACATTTATAGTCCGTTTTTAAAGATGGCGAATTTCAACGCCTGGAAGTAGTTCATTATTTAAATCTGCTTATAAATTTTCGTGCAATATGATTTTATGCACTTCAAAGCTATGTAAACAGTATTCTATTTTTTTGTTGTTAAACATTGTCAATCGCTTAACCACCAAGGATATAAAAAAAATGTCTTGCTTATTTATTTACTATTTACGTTTATTCCCACGCAATAAAAAAACCCCAGATAACTCCCGCTTCAAGAAATACATTAAATCAATTTGCCAAATTTAAGATTTTTTTTTCACAATATCAACTAGGATGTGAGAACAGAAAGAAAATGTATGTGTGTATGTACATTTTCTACACCGATAAATATAGATAAGAAATGTACGTTTAAGCATAGTTGCTATGAGGCTCTAAACTGAAATAGCTTTCATCTATATACCTTACAAATATTGCAGAACTAAAATACATTGCTATTTTTTCATCGTTTTATAATGGTTAAGTAAACCAAGTAAACTCTAAGTCAATAAATTAAAAAATGCCATTAAGCTGTCATTGCTAGTCAACTTGTATTATGTTTCAAAACTAAAAATAAATAAAATTATTGTCATGAAGATAATTGAAGATTTGTATACTATTGATAATTGCGTAAAATCAGTAAGATCTTTTTAACCTTTTAGTCGGTTCATGAAAAACACGAATAAGACAACCTAATATTACGGTAACATATATAATACTTTTATAGTTGTTGTTAGATTGTAGAATAAAAATGTTCATTCTTTAATTCAGTTAATATATATTTATGAACTGTTAATGAAAATAAATAAACTTACCAGCGTCGTAACAGCAATTTTTCAAGAAATAATGTCTTTAATGTAGTCGGAACGAGTAACTCGAGGTTATTTGAATTACTTTAAAATGTCGATACAAATATACTGTGCTTAGCGTGACCGTTATTGCAAGTATTGAGACATTGTTTGAGAATCTAACGGGGTGTAAAAATTATTGATTGAATTGGCATTCACTTGGTAGAACTCCATTATAACACGGTGAAAAAAATAGCAATGTATTTTAGTTCTACAAAATTATTTTTAAAAAATATAGTTGATAGCTATTTCGGCTCACGCCATTGTCATCGTCAACATCATCAACATCTTCAGAACTCAAAGACCATAAACAAAACATAACAAATATTTACTCTCTGGATATAACATACCAAAATTATAAGTTTCATGTTATAATCTGCGTCAGTAAAGAACATGTCCGCAGAACGCAATACAACAAAATAATTATTAAATTCATTTATATTTTTAATTATTAATAAGTCCATTAAATATATTTTATTTTAATGTGACTTGTTCATCATTAACGTTAAAACAATATATTTTAATACAGTATTATATAATATAATATTATACATCCAGTCCTTTTTGGACGACGCAGTTACTTTTTTTACCAATCCTCTATATTCTCTCGCATTCACATTCATATTATTTAAAAAAATGTTTTTCGAAGATATATTTGATAAAAATTGTATTTTATATGATTATTGCGTCAGTTAATGAACTATTAACATGTAAACAAAAGTAAATTGAATTAAAAATCCAAATTTTCGGTCCATCATCTACTTATAATCTGATAGACGGTGTCGAATATGTAATACATTACGTTCCTATAATTCACTCCAGCCGTAGATTTTATTATTAAAAAAAATCGGAGCGTGAAACATTTTCCGACCGTGCACAAAAAACAACCGACTCCAATACTCCGACTCCCTGTAAATAAGCAGCGTGGCCAGGCTTTTCGATCACCATAAAGTTATTTAATATACCGCTCGCGTCTCTGGGATTCGCGTTATTTTCACGTAGTCGATATAAAGTGCTGAATTTTCCTGCGCCGCGTGTGACAAATAAATAGTTTTTCCCTTTTCCTTCGGCCAGGAAGAAAAACTTCGCGCGAAGTAGCTGTACAGCACCGCCTCTCTAAATAAAAATAATCAGATTTATAAATATTTACTACCGCATGGTTACTACTGCGGTTGCCAAACTTACCATCTTAAAGTTTTCCTCAAAAATTATTAAATTTCTCTAAATCTTTATTACCGATTTCATGTTTTTTAAATATATATGCAATATGTACGAAGTTCGAATAATGCCGACATTTCATTTCTATAACTAAAATACTGCGCAGATCTATTCATGTGCTGTAAATTTATTTCACACTTCGTTAATTTCATTTAAGTGTTTATATATATGTTTTAAATAAATTACTCTGCACCACAAAAATTATAGCTTCATTAACCCATTTCCTGCTGAACCATATAAATGATATTCCAACATTAAATATTTATAAATGTAATTCAGCAGTGTTGATGTTCACCAAACTTATATAGATTATAGCATACGATATAATATAGTCTACCAAACAATCCATAAAATTGTTTTAATAAAAACCTCATAATTCTGAAAATATCAACAATGATAATATAGAGGGTGCACTTGTGAAATTTTGGAAGTTTAATCGGTGCCCTGCTGAGCCATATATGACATATTTCAACAACTAATATTTTTAAAGTTAATTCAGTAGGAATTTTAATATCAAATTGGGATTGTTAAAACTTGTCAGTTCTATTGAATTCGTGTCAGAGAATGCACGGAGATGCCAATAGGCGAAACCCGATTCGTAAAGAACAAAACATGTAGAATTGTACACATTTTCGACGATCCAAGTAAATTTAAAGCAGGCTATAAATATTTTAGTCCAAAAAGTAAATAGATGTTTAATCGTCAATTATCAACACACTGCAATCAGCAGTCTCTACTTTTGAGACATTAGCAGTCAAAGGGTTAATGAGCAGTTAATTTACTCTATAGTGTATATTCAGACATTTAGTTTGGCAAAATTGTTTGTTCCCATCAAAATAATTATGAGTCGTTACATAAATTAATTTGTTATATTTTTTGGCCTTTCAGCCATGAATAGTCGATTCACCAAATATTTTTAAATTTTTAATTATTTGAGATACTTGCATCGCAATTTTTAAAGGAACTCGAAAAAGACTGTACACCCACTCCTTTTTTTACGCGATATATTGATTCCAGAAAAAGGCGCGTAAAACATCGCGTAAAAAATCACAACTTTAATATAATTTGATAAATTGGTTCCAAAAATTAAAATATCGCTTAAAAAAGTACCAGACACGTATGAAAAACCAAAATTTGCTCTTTAAAATTCGTGCAAAAAAAAAGTTATATATTTTCATATCTTATAATTATAATATTTTTTTTCACTTATATGAATTATTCGCTGCTGTCACTCTCGGTTGCGAAATGTAATCGTTTGCGATTTTTTGAACGAAAGTATTGAATTTTGCATGAATCTGAATTTTGCTCGGAGATTCTTGATATGAGTCAATTCTCTATACATTGGATTTATTTTGTTGTTCCACGGGTAAATTTTTTTTTTTACAATAAATTCCGTTTTAAAAATAAACATATTTTTTTTTATTTAAGAAAATAATGGAACGTACATACCTAGCATCATATATAAATTTCTTCTTTAAAACAAATTTGAGGAAAAAATCGCGTAAAAACGAGTGAAGCGCGTAAAAAAATGTAACGGTGCCGTCCAAAATAATCGCGGAAAAAAAATGCGTAAAAAAGGACCGGGTTTATTTAAAATTGACTTTGTTGTAATTTTAACCCAGACTCGTAGATATAATAAACATTTTTAGATCCTTACAAGAGATAAAGACAATAAAAAAAGCTACCTTTTTGTAATAAATACTTTTGGCTAAATGTTCTAGAACAATTGATTCATCACCCTTACTTATACTCAAGAAACTCGCACATTTACGACTAATTTATATTTTGATTTATTTATTCCCTTAGAACTGTTTTTATTTTTGTTGTTGTTTTTTTAGTTTTTATTACTAAAATCCATTGCTATTTTTGCGCCGTCATATTTTATTTAGTTTAGTGTACGTCTGTACAGAGATTATAACACTTGTATACAAACTGTAGTGTGAAATGGTAATGAAATCCGGCATCACCAGAATAAGAAAAATACGTCGACTGCTACACGGAATAACAAATTAAGTCAGAATTGTAGTGTGTTTCAAATTTTCTACTTGCAAGTATTTTAAAAAGTAGCACATTTTATGGCTCGATTTAAGATCTTTTGTATTTTTTATAAATTCTAGAATCTGGAATTAAACAGCCATCCATTTGCTCTTATGTTTTTTTTTTATATTGAAACACGGTTCCATGACGCTATTTTCAACTATTTGATATTTTTTTAAACTACGTTATATTTAATTTTTCTGATATAGTTGAATGTTTTATTTTGTAAATATACTTGCAAAATCTCATTTAAGCATTCCTTCCGTGCATACTTCGTAAATGAAATAGTTTTGGGTGTGGTTAAGCAAATGCTCTTTCACTTTCATAAAAATATTTATTATTTATAAATAAAACTATTTTTCTTTGTTAGTAAACTATTCGCTCATTAAATTGATTAAATCACATTAGAGCCGATAACATCTTTCGCGAAAATTGCTCATAATTTAATTAGTTTATTCTCTTTTAAAATTTCGACATGAAAATTCTTTGTTATCAAATTAATATTATTCTAAATAAATTATATAATTTAATTTACGCCAGTAACTGATGGTTCTTGGAGGAATTTTAACAAAAAAAATGCATCTAAGCTTTGCTTTGTATAAATAAAATAAATAATAATAAATATTTCGCTCAATTTGGATTTGAAAGGAATCGAAATAATTGAGAAAAACAACATTTTTTCGATAATTCTATAAATGATATTTCGGTCGTTAAAAATATGTTTTTGGGGGCTTTCTGTCGCTTGCCTTTTAAATTTGTTTCTCAATGTATAGTTACTGTATTCCTCAATTCATTCACTTCTTTGTCAATTTGATAATCTTCTATGTATAGACTTCAGTCCCTGAATTTTAGAAATATTTTGTTGATATTATTTTCCTGCTGGTACGTGGGTGAGTATCGATATGATATTACAAGAATACTAACGCTGTAAGGTAGTTCTCTGCAGCAGAAATTCGTCGCGCGACACAGCCACTAAATAGACCAGAAACAAAAATAATATTCTAATAAATTGATAAATAAACATGCAAAACTCAGGAACTTATGCCCGCTACGGCGCGGCGTAGAGGGCCGCAGAGCGCATTGGCGTAGTCAATATTTTTTTATGCTTACTCGTCAATAGAATACTCCGAGAAAATATAACGAAATCTATTCATGATTTAATTAGTTATCTTATTCCTGAAACCTCCTTGATTGTTCTTTACTATTCTCGCAAAAAGATTTAAAATTAGACGTAAAATATTAATTGACGTTTATGATATCAATTGCCGTTACTTGATGGAATTTCAATATCAAATTTAATGTCCTGGGATTCGCCTATAGGCATTTTTAGGCATTTTATCACACGGATCCAAATAACGAAATATTGTAAATATTTTATTAAACAGTATATAAAGTTAAATCTAAATATTATTTAATCATAGTCCTGATGCCGTTGGAAGTTGAAATACCTATTAACAACTATTCATACAAAAAATATTGAGCTTAATACTTGTTTATGATACTTTTATTATAATGGAGGTCTACTAACTAAATTTCAATTACATAAATAATTTTTAGTATTTCCTTTTGTATTTTGCTGCCACTGAGTTTTTCCACTTCCAATTAAGTCAGTCGGGACTTATTCGGCAAAATATGAAAAAGAGTTATTACGTTTTAAAATTATGATTAAGATACCCTTCCTTCGCTGGCAAAGTACGCCCTAGATTTGCGTCTGGGTTGGGGACACTCCGCTTGCTTGCTTCTTCGGTACAAGTCTGCGGATCACGTCCACACATAAAAACGCAAATAAAGAACGCTTATAAATTCTGCCCTAATAATATTCTTCTTCTTTCGTGAGTTTGTTGCGGTGGAACGTTGGCCGCCGTGCAGAATTTGGCATGCCAAAGAGCATGCCGTCGATAAACGTTTTTTTTAAATGTAAAATATAAATATCCACTCTTTGTACGTTTATTGATAATGCTCAATATGAATGGAAGACAGCAATCGACACAAAAAAGAGGACTGCATCAACATGCAGCATGCGTTTTTCGTTGCAAAAGATACAGTAGTATTTTAACTGCAAAATAAAGTAGGCTTTGCTTAACCGTAAGAGGACTGTGGTCGAAAAAATAACGTATGAGATGATGAGGTCATTTACCAGACCCCTAGAAAAATAGCTTTGTTCTGTTATGTTACAGTAATAAAAAATGATGTCTATGTGTCTGTAATAATTATGTTTCACACTCATATATTTCATCACATTTTTAATCGTGAAAAAATATAATTAATCTCTGCCCAAACGTCGATTCGCGATTAACCAAACCGCACCAGTCAATCATTATATGCACCAGCACATACTTACATAGTATATAGTACGCAGTAAATGTTGCCATATATTATATAAAATGAAACGTTGATTTATAATTATGTATTCATATTTATAGAAATATTTTTATTTTATTTTTCTCCTGTTATATGTGCAAAAAGCTCTGATTTCAGATTACCGTGATTATAAACATTTTATTGCCATAAAAATATATGTCTGTACTCTTCGGCATGGGAAAGTTAAAACGTCTTTCAAAAATACATCTTTTAAGGTGTTAACTGTCACTTCTTGATGGAAAGGCATTATATTTTAAATAATAAAAACACATTTTTTAGTACTTATTTCCACAATATATTTTTTGATCAGGACCGGTTTCGCTCATCGCGAGCATTATCAACTGATAGAATACAATTTACAAACAAGTCTATTTATACAAAACAAAAAAATAATTTGAGTTAAAGGTAGCAGGTGTACAAAACCATGGGTACAAGAACTAGGAAACAATTTACATAAAATCATACAATATTGATACAAATAAAGTAAATTAGTATAAAAATTAAATGTTCACAATCACTTATTAAGAATTACAATTACAATTATGGTAAATCAATAATCCATTAGGAGCTCTAAACAATCAATAAGGAAGTAAGGAGTGGGAAATTTTTAATGACGAAAATAACCCACACTCACTACTTAATGGAACAAAATAAATTAATACATGAGAAGTCGATTAAAGATGAATCGATGAGATGGGAAGATATGGTCAGTCAGGGGCGTTCCAATATTTTCTGTAAAAAAATTAAGTAAAAGGAGGCAATATCATTTTTCAAAAAAAAAAAAAAAAAAATATTTATTTGAAATATATATTTATTAATCTAATTTAATGAGTATAACAATGGTGACGACGCAAAAGTAGTTTGTTCATTTATAAGGTTAGAATTAGGCAAAAATTTATATCGATTAATTTCAAGGATTTCTTGTTTATCTAATTTCAGTGATTTGTTATTGAAATGCAGGATTTTGTAGTTTATAGTAAAATCACATGAATGTTTATTTTGAAACAAATGGTTTCCAAAAGTAGAAATCTCATCGCCTTTTTTGGCACAAGCTAAATGTTCCTTAAATCTAGTATGAAAGGATCTTCCTGTTTGACCAATATACCTAGCCTCACAGGAATCACATTTTAGAAGATAAATACCACTTTGGCTTAAAATATTAATTTTGTCTTTCGTGTTAACTAACATTCGACTAAGATTATGATTGTTATAAAAAGTTACATTAAAAAGTTTTTTGTCTAACTTCTTGGATATAGATATGATAGATTATGATTGTTATAAAAAGTTACATTAAAAAGTTTTTTGTCTAACTTCTTGGGTATAGATATGTAGATGATATTTTAGTACTTTGGGGAGGTACCGAAAGGCAACTGCATACTTTCTTGAATAATATGAATAAGATTCATAGTTCAATTCAATTCACAATGGAATTGGGTATGCATAAAATAAACTTTTTAGATTTAACCGTTGAACTAATTAATAATCGTCATAGTTTCAGTATTTACAGAAAAGAGACTTTTAGTGACAATATCATAAGTAGCTCGTCTAGACACCACATTTCACATAAGTTGTCAACTTTTCATTCCTTTATTCATCGCTTGTTGACAATTCCTATGACAGAATCAAATTTCAATTTAGAATTAAACACCATTAAACAGATCGTACTTAACAATGGATACGATGCAAAGTTGATTGATCGACTTGTCTTTAAAAAAACTAAAAAATTAGCTTTATTAAATGTAACCTCGAGCTTGATGATTGATGTTCCCTCCGTTGAAAAACGTTGGGTAAAACTAAGTTATTTAGGCCGAGTTTCTGAAAACATATCCAAGAAGTTAGACAAAAAACTTTTTAATGTAACTTTTTATAACAATCATAATCTTAGTCGAATGTTAGTTAACACGAAAGACAAAATTAATATTTTAAGCCAAAGTGGTATTTATTTTCTAAAATGTGATTCCTGTGAGGCTAGGTATATTGGTCAAACAGGAAGATCCTTTCATACTAGATTTAATGAACATTTAGCTTGTGCCAAAAAAGGCGATGAGATTTCTACTTTTGGAAACCATTTGTTTCAAAATAAACATTCATGTGATTTTACTATAAACTACAAAATCCTGCATTTCAATAACAAATCACTGAAATTAGATAAACAAGAAATCCTTGAAATTAATCGATATAAATTTTTTGCCTAATTCTAACCTTATAAATGAACAAACTACTTTTGCGTCGTCACCATTGTTATACTCATTAAATTAGATTAATAAATATATATTAAATATATATTTCAAATAAATATTTTTTTTTTTTTTGAAAATGATATTGCCTCCTTTTACTTTTTTAATTTTTTTACAGAAAATATTGGAACGCCCCTGACTGACCATATCTTCCCATCTCATCGATTCATCTTTAATCGACTTCACATGTATTAATTTATTTTGTTCCATTAAGTAGTGATTGTGGGTTATTTTCGTCATTAAAAATTTCCCACTCCTTACTTCCTTATTGATTGTTCAGAGCTCCTAATGGATTATTGATTTACCATAATTGTATTTAAAATTCTTAATAAGTGATTGTGAACATTTAATTTTTATACTAATTTACTTTATTTGTATCAATATTGTATGATTTTATGTAAATTGTTTCCTAGTTCTTGAACCCATGGTTTTGTACACCTGCTACCTTTAACTCAAATTATTTTTTGTTTTGTATAAATAGACTTGTTTGTAAATTGTATTCTATCAGTTGATAATGCTCGCGATGAGCGAAACCGGTCCTGATCAAAAAATATATTGTGGAAATAAGTACTAAAAAATGTGTTTTTATTATTTAAAATAAAATTATGTATTCGTCACAAGTATATTAGGCTGCAAAAAACCCGAATGTCAATGCATACTAATAGGTTTGTCAAAATAAAGAGAAATTAAATTATTATTTCGTAAGATCGATCATAGAAAATAATAAGGTTGGTCGTTTAAACATTAAGTTTAGTTTGCTCATTTTGTGAATAAAATCAACGCTTAAGAGTTATTAAATAAGCGTTAACCACCCAGTATACGTATCTGGCTATTTTTTTATATACAATAAAAAAAATCTTTAAATACCATGAACTGTCAGTTTGCTACTACTGCCAAAAAAGTTCCACGTTTAAATATCGTAGAAGCGTAAGTGTTACCAAATAGAAATACCGAGACGTTTTTTTTTTCAAATTTTTGTTTCTTGTCACACTCATTAACACACTTTTGGAACCAATACGCAGCAATTTTAATAGCCATAATCTTGTATCCATAGGCGCGTATTTTTTATTTAAATTATATTCATTTTAATGCGATCTTGTACAATAAATAATTGATTTAAAATATATAATTATATGGAGGGTTTTATAATATTTAAACCATGCCGATTTTAATAACATATTATCCTGGTATATAAAAATTCATTACATAAGACTACAGTGGAATATTTTTATACTAATGTTAATATGAAAGTAATTGATATCTTTAAAATTAAAGAGCTTGTAAATAAATCATTTGAGATGCTACATTAGGAATGCATGCTCACCCAATTGGGGATGGATATGACTTAAAAAAATAATATATATATTTAGTTAGAAATTAATATGTATAGAAAACAAATTTTAAAAAAATTATAATTTGTTTTTTATATCTGGTTATTGGTAAATGAAAATTTCGTATAAATCGTCTTCTGTTAATTTGTATTGCATCAGGTGATAATGATCGTGATGAACGAAATCGGCATTGATCTTAATTAAAAATCATACAAATAGTATTGGAAATTTATTGATTGAATTGGCATTTATCTGTTAGCACTTCAATATAACACGATTAAAAAAATTGCTATATATTTTATTTCTACAAAATTTATAAGGTATAGAGTTGATAGCTATTTCGGCTCACTCTGTCATCAGAACTATTTATAATTATAGTAACTACATACCTTATAAATTTTTTAGAACTAATATACATTTATTCTGACTGTCAAAAGTTTGTTAACCCACTCTTATAATGTTAAGTATCATTTTAATTTATTCAAGATGTTTAATGGCGATTAAAAAAACTTATGTCCTAAGATTAAACTAACTATTTTACATACGCTTTAAATTATCGAAAACCATTTCGGACCACCGCTGGTGATATTTAAATATTTATTGAATAATTTTGGTACAACTCTCGTACTATTATTTTCACAGAAAATATTTTTTATTATGCTCAATTTATGTATGTACAGCTTAAAATATAAATGTTTACAGTTTGCATATATTTTACGGTCACTTTTTTAGGCATACTGTATTCATCTTGGTTCCCAAACTGAGCCCGAGGATTCGTGATACACAGCTTGTTAAACGGTTATTTTTTGTAGAAAGGAAACTCGAATAATATTCTAAGCGAAATGAAAATAAACTTTAAATAAAGTTAATATCACCACCAAATATGTTTTATTGACGACAGTTCCATTATTACTCATTTATTTTATTTTAATAGTTAATAATGAGTGCGTAACACGTATGAATGGCTAAAGGTGAAACTAGCTTATAAATAAAACCATGACGATATATTTTAAGTCGTATGATGCTTCTTTATAACCAAAAGTTCCTGTATATCAAATGGGTAAATATAATATTATTTCATGTGCTTTTTTTGCAAATAATTTACAATATTTTTTATGCCATCTTGCCTTTCCCACAAATAAATCGCGGCCAGTGAGAGAATCCTATCATACAATATTATCATGAGACGGTAACATTTTTGTGGTCGTTTTTTTGTATTAATATAAAAATATATCTCATTTCAACATAAATGTTTGGCTCTCATCTAACTATATTATGTTGGAAATAAAATAATTGTTTTTGTCTGCCTTGAAAGTGCATTTCTGAAATTTTTTCTGAGTGTATTTTTTACAAGAACTGCTTGTCAGTCAGTTGCTTAACCTAGAGAGTAGTTTCCCCACAGTGTAAGAATTGCAGTAAAAGACTAGGACACTTTTAGTCGATAGTTTTTAATAATCGTAATAATTTAAATATCATATTTACAGACCTTAAAATACTTTTGATATGTCTGAAGCCAGTTAAAGTCTATCACTGTTATAAATATTAATTGTACATATCTATAAGCCAAATCCACTCACTTTCAATGTGGAGCATATAGACTTCAAAAAATATTGACGTATATAAGAACATGAATTTTAATGTCTTAATACAGCAGTATTAATTTGACTTGCCCTTTTCTCTTGTATGTACAATAGTATTTTTTTGCATATTGAATTAATTATATAATGCTTAATACGTAGCACCCGTTCACTTTCGCATAACTATATATAAAATTAATTGCAAATGGGTTTTCGTTTTCTTTTACAGTAATTAGCAGATTTGTATTTGTTTACATAAATCAATATTTTTTTCTGCATCTTGGTTTGAGAGTTGCCGCTTACAAAAACAGGTTTTGCGGCGAGGCTTCGTTTGTATGGGTGCTTACAATTTCCAACTGTACTATGCGTACATGTGCACCTCTGTCGTTTTTTCAACACACCTCTTCCCTTAAAACTCGACTCCATCAGATCTAAAATGATAAATCCTCGTTAGTCAATCTAGCTAGAGTCATCTATCTTCAATGTGATTCATCTACCTTCTCAAACACTCAAATGGTCTGATTAATTATTCTCGTTTATACTCCGACCTAAAACGACTCTTCCTTTAGCGTTTATTTAGTATTTATTGTACTCGAATAATATAAATACATAATAATACGAATAATAAAATTGTGACTGGAACGAAGCATTATTCCAATGAGATCTTTTTTGCATGATAAAATCTTCAAGAGAACCAATTCAATGAGTAATATTTTTGATATTTCCGGGTTTATTGCTTTGCCTGTGGTTCAAGAAAGAAACTATATTTTTTGTCTATGAGAGCAGTGCAACTTTCACAATGAGGTATCAAATTTAAGCATCAAATAACATTATATAAAAAGTTGTCGCTCAAATTATTTAATAAGATTTTTTCAAAAAAGATATTTTTATTTGAAGTAATGTGAATAAATTCATATAGCTATCAAATTATTGACAAACTTTTGAAACTTTGTACGAGTCCACATATTTTGTCACTAACGAACCAAAATGCGTCTTTCGGCATCGTCAGGTATTTAGTTAGGCATATATTATATCAATATTGCTAGTACAGCAAGATTGACTGAGATTTGTTTATTGTGTGCTAGTTCTATTGCGTCCGTGTGATAGAACGCGTGAAGATGCTGAAAGACGAAACAACTGATGTATGCATTTTTTTGTGTTTAGTTTCTGCGTTTTTCCTTTGTAATCAACTTCTTTTGTATATATCGGAAGACCTATTGTAAAAAATATGTTATTGAGACATTTTATTTTTTTTGAATTTATCTCATGTAAGCGAAATAGCAAATATAATAAAAAACTTAATTGCTCGTTTAATAAAGGCATAGAATTTAATTGGATACGTTTATTTAATATTTTTTTTATAAAATATAATATTTTACGATCCTCCCGTGTTTTCATACAGTAATTTAACGCCTTCATCCGCGATATACGAATGATCTTCCTATAATAAATGCTTGGCATTAATTGTAGCATATAAAATAGTGTTCTTATCAGTATTTCTTCAACAGGTCAATACGACTCAGCTTAAATAAATGCTAGCTGATTTTCGTTTATCAGTGAATCGATTCATGGTTTCTGATTGATATCTAAAAAGATCAATAGAGTTTATTAAGGTTTATCTAATAACACAGCGATATTCTGTTAAATAGAAGTGACCAGCCAGGTCGTTAATACACATAAATTTAATACCATCTTGATACATTTTTCAATGATTCATACGTATGATTTATCAAGCATGATTCACCCTCCTAAAGAACAAAATTTTATTTCGTCGGACAATGCACCCCGAGTGACTAAAATAAGTAAAACTAAAATTTTAACATTATCACAATTATGAAATGAGTGAGACATCACATCATTTGATCCATTTCCTGCTGAGCCATAATTAAAAAAAAATCAACATCGAATATTTCAAAAATAAATTCAACAGTTTTGGTGTTAAGCAAACTTATGGAGTTTATCGAGATTTTTGAGAAAATTCTGAAATATTGATTGTTTAAATTTTTTATCTTTCAATTATCAACACACTGCAATTACTTGTCTCAACTTTTGAGACGTTAGTATCCGAGTCAGTGGGTTAAATAAGATCAAAGGAATTTCATCAGAATAAGTATTTTTGTGACAGTAAGGCAAAAACAATAGATTTCATTTTTATAAACTTCATAATACACAAGGCAGTGAAATAAATGGAGTGGCTTGGGTCTAGGACAGTGGCTTTTGCGTAAAGTTTTACTGTAGCCGTATTATAAACATCAGCGGTTATGTGGAAATGCTTCGTGGCCACACCACATTTTCTTTTGAGATGTGTAAATGAGATGAAATTAATTTGTAAAAATACATTTTTTTAAAATATCATTTAGTATGAAGCAAAATTCTTTGGTGGTCGCACACAAGAACCGCGAGTTTAAATTTATTGCAGGGTATAGATTCTCCCATTGTTGTATTATATTTATTTCGATAATTATGTTTTATTTTATTAAAATCAGGACATTTTTCGCGCATCGCAAGCATTGTTAATTGAACCATATGATAATCAGTTGATAATGCCGTGATGAGCAAATCCAGCGATCTTAAGACTTTTAAATTGTGCGAAACATGACTAAACATTGCGTTTTATTTAAATATATAACAAACGTCAATTGTTGTTTATGATCTAAGATAAATTGATCATTGATAAAAACTCCGCAAATGACATGTGTAATAAAACACGGCTATTTAAGGAATACGAAGGCTATTCTCTAATTGGAAATACTGTTTTTATATGACATATTATATATAGTCCTTTATTACATACTGATTGTTCTCGTTAGAGGCGCCAGTATAGATCGTAATTTTCTTTGTCGTTGGAGATTTGCAAAGCCTCTTAAGTGGAATGTCACCATAAAGCGATTCGTTTATCAAGCTTGTTTATACATTAGTACATTTTTCGAGTCAAATAATATATCTAAATGGCAAAAGAAATAAACAATATACGCTAATCTTCAATTCCCGTAAAATTTGTTATGGAAGAAGTAACACTTTAATAAGTCGATTTGCTACCTTATCGTTTATGTTGAAGATAAAATCACTTTTAATAAGTCAACTGTCACGTTTTGTCGAATAGGCATTATTATAACATAATTAATCATAATTTTATATATTTAAGATCAGGGCTGGTTCCGCTCATCGCAAGAATTATCAAGTAATACAGTATTCACTAATAAAGATAATTTTTCGCGGCGATTTTATTACGGACGGTCTATTGACAAAACAAATTATTTAATTCATTATACTCTCTATAATGATTTAATTTTTTTTTATTGTAAATTGAATTAATTCGTTATTCTTGAAACGAGTGTTTGATAATTATTTGTTAATTTGGTTATATTTTTTTTATATTTCAAAGTACATAGTATCGAAAATTTTATCGGTCAACCATATTTTACTTTATTTATATATATTTTTTTTGTTCGAGCCATTGGTTTTGTATATCTGGTATTTATCAACTCAACGATTTTGCGTAAATAGTATTGTTATAATTTGTATTTGTGTCACATGATAATCCTCGCGAAAAGCGAAAGCGGTCCTGATCGCAATAAAATAATATTGTGGAAATATTACTAAGAAATTTTGTTTTATTGATTGGATTGGCACCTACTTGATAGAACTCCACTATAACATAGGCGAGCGGTAGTTCTAATGAGAGCGTTAGCCGAAATAGATATTAACTCTATGTCTCATAAATTTCGTAGATCTAAAATATTTACTATTCACTAAGCAATAACCGTAATATATAATATTTGTTTTAATGCACTTCATTTAAAAATTCGTATTCACGAGTACTGTTTTTGATTTTGTAAAAATAGCACACGCATATTAAATCGATTATTAATATCTAGCTGTTGTAAAATTCACTATATTTTAAAAATAACTCTTACAATAGAAAATGTGATACTAAAATCTTTTGTTATATGGGTCTAGCAAGGTTTCGTAAAGCAGTTTCTACTTTTTTTTGTACAGTTAACAAAAATTGAGTTTCTGAATAAATAAATAAAATGTAATGTAAGTTTGTACGTGGCACTTCCTTTGTCTGTGTTCTGACGTCGACATTGATATTGCAATGGGCACGGTATTGCAAACTACAAAAAAACACTCTTATATGGGTTTATAGTCTAGTTTACTTTGACGTTGGATATTTATTTCAAAATAGTCGATACAATTTGCACGTGCATAAATAAATTGATTACGAAAATACTGATTTGTAATATTTTGCTTTTTTCGTGCAGTAAAGTCGATCAACATATTTGTAAACAATTTATTAAAATATATTTTTATATAACTACCAAACATCAACTCGAACAAACTTGAATTTTAAATGAAAAATGATATTGACTTTCTTTACTATATGCTATAATTTATGATATTGACTGAAGGTGCTTAATGGAATTTCATGATCAAAATTATACTGTTGGGGCTCTGCAAGGTTCTACATGTTTTGTCACTGACGACTTGGGTTTTGCCATTCGGCATCTTCAGATATTCTATCACACATATGTAACAGTTCTGACAAAACGATTCAAATTTGATGTATTTTGTTACATTGTCAATTGTCGCTACCATAAATGTGAGAATAATGTACGCTAACATATAACACTTTTAAGTTGTTAACTGTCATTTCTTGACGGAGAGGCATGATATTTAATAAAATAAAAACACATTTTTTCCACAATATATTTTATGATCAGGATCGGGTTTGCTCATAGCTAGTATTATCAACTGTTCATGACTGGATACAACCGATGTCAGTTTATAGTTCTGGCGATGAGCGAAACCAGTCCTTATTATAAAATATATTGTTAGGTATATATTTTTTACCTTTATATTCTGACCATATTCCTGTCAACGTTGGATCAGTACATTATGCAATTACCTTTCTTGGTAAAAAAATCTCTGTAGTATTTATTTTTTAAATTCATAGAATTTTTACAAAGTCGGAAAAAAATATCCAATAATAATATTGCACACATTTGGAACAAGCGACATCATCATTTGTCAATCATTAAAACCCATTAAATAAAACCATTATTAATAATATGTGAATAAAACATTTTGGATAAAACGTTCAAGCGTAAATTTTTAAATATCAGTTTTATAGTAGAGACATTAATAATATAAGCACTTAACAGTGGTGGCGTTGACGGAAGACTTCTCTCGGAATAATAATGTTAATGATAAATTTCCATGCCAGTATTTTATGTTCAATGTCAAATATGATGGAGCCCTGATATTACATTCCGTCATTTATCGTTTAAGTTTTAAGTAATCTTGCACCAATAAAAACCACGTTAAATTAACCCCTCGTTTATTGTCCCAAAATTAATCGATTTCCTCGATATTATACAATATCTTATATATTAAGACAATATACTGCATTTCATTTATAGAAACGTCCAAAAATAAAATCATATTTTTTTCTAATATATAGATGAACAGTAAGCGAGTTTGAAGGTTATTTGTTTAAATTAAAGTGAAATTTAAGGATCAAAGAAATATTTCAGTTTTCAGTTCTACTTCTTCACTATTATAATATAAAAATTAGAGCTAGCTGACATAATGTTTTGTTCAACTTACTTTTAAGAAGTGACAGTAAAAAACTTAGTAATATGGTCTTTTTGAAAAAAAAAGGATTAAAAAAACGCATAATTTTTGAAGCTTTTGATGACAAATTCTTTCCAGATATATTGCGTTTAATTCAGAACATTAATTGAAACCATAAAACATATTAAAATATAATCAATTTTAGTAAATTTCGCTGCCTGAATTTGTAAACCATATTTTCACTTGAAATCTCATTTCGCTGTAACATATTATATATAAGCAAACAATAATAGATTCTGTAACAGAAATCTTATGCTTGAATTGCCAATTTTCTTTTTAACGAGTTGTCCATTTTTTATAGTCGATATTATTTATTAAAATTAGAAAGTGTATCTTGCATATTGGCGACGCCTATGGCATCGACAACAAACGCTGATGTGCATTATATGTTATATAGCTCTACACGATCTTGGTCGTGACTCGTGACCGATCCAAATGGATGCTGGAAAAGGTAGTTTATGATGATGCTTGTTTTTGATGACGCTACAAATCAACTGGAGAAAAAATACTCATCTTACGAAGTAGCATATAAAATTTTTAAATGCTATTACCACAATAAAGCAAGTTATACCACAATACTCGACTACCATACTGCAGTAACTGCCACTGAGTTAAATTTATTTTTAAGACATAAGCTTATCCGTACATAATATATATATATATATTACTAAAAATAGTATCTTTGTTATTCTGCTGATGTGATGCTAGATATGACACATGTTTCGCTTTTTTGAAATTCATATTGAGAAAAACTGTATCGTAAACATGACTTTGGAATCGGCGAAAAACGAGCGGATCCGACTACTTTTTTGATTAGACAATTTTCAATACTATTTCAATGAACAATTTGCCGATTGGATGTTTAATCTTTAATTTAACGCATATAAATAGGTGAATTATTAAAAGATCTGAATCTGATCAATGACGAAGTCGTATTTTTTATAACGACTCAACAACGCTGATTGTAACGTTATTCATTACAATGGAAAGCAGTGAGTGAATCAATCGGATGGGATTATTTTCGTCGTTTTACTGGACGTGGGGACGAGGCTAGAATCAAACAATAATTGCATTACGTTAGCCTGAAAACGCCTCTCAAAGATGCGAATCACGTGTCACATCTAGTAATACACTTTGTGGAATAACAAAGCTATGATATCTGATGCGGGCGTAAGCCGAAATAGCTAAAAACTCTTTACCTTATAAATTTTGTAAAATTAAAATACATTGCTTTTTTTCACCGTGTTGTTATGGAGATCTACTTATTTAATCAACAAGGCTTTACTTTATATAAAAAAATATCTAGATGTGAAAATTATAAGAAATCAAGATTTAGTAGAGATGGACTATCTGTTTTTTTAAATGATATTTTCTTATAATTGATGATTGTTGATAGTTTTTTTTTAACTTCTGAGAATTTCGATTACCAATTTTAATACAAATTAAAAATTCCCAAATCTATCGAAAATATTATTATATTCTCTTTTTCTTAACAAACATTGATTTCTGCGTACTCATTTTTACCCAGCCTTTATTAACTGTCACAAAGATAAACGCTATACCTCTTAACGCGTTTGCTTTATTACGTCATGTGACATTTAAATTTCTGCGAATTTAAGAAGACAACTCTCTTGAATAAAGATTTTGAAAATTCTCAAACCAAACCTTTATATAAGGTATTTTTTTTTATAAGGTATTAAATGGACTAATTAGTATAGATACGCATAATGTGGTTTTAGCATACAACGTGAGTGCTTTTGTTTCAGAATGATAATTAATTTCGATTAAATTTATTCATATCGATGAATTCACACAGGTCAGTACAATAGTACAATATAATAATAATAAAATATTATATTATACTTAAATAATAAAAAAAAATCTTTTAGTATTATTTTGGTCAGGACTTATCAACTGATATTGGAAATATAATTAAACATTTATAATATTAATATTTCAATAACAGGTCTTTCCACCAAGATGTGAAACAATTAACACATCACCAAGTAATATTATATTAGTAACTATCAACATTTTAAATCGTATATTTTAAGACAGCCCCTGAAATCCAAAAGTGAATGATTTTGAATTGATATTCTGTTTCCTCCGTGTGATAGAATGTCTGAAGATGCCGAAAGTCGAAATTCGGGTCGTGTTGTGACAAAATATGTGGAATCGTACAAAATTGTAATAATTCAAATTTGATATTGAAATTCTATCAAGCACCTTCAGTCGATATAATAAATTAAATGATTTTGGCTAATATTTATTTAAGAAGTATTAGGATCACATACTTTTGATGATGATTTTAATATTACCAATGGAAGCTAGTTTACACAATTCTGACGAAGTAATTTAAAAAAAAATATTTCGCAGAGTTGGGCGGTAAATGTTATATCTCGTTGGCATTTTATTCCATGTAAAATATTATTTAAAACCAGTCTGTAATAATTTTCGGAATTAGGTTGTTTTAATTACGGTAGAGGAGCACGATAAAATAACAGCGCACACATTTGTACACTGCTACAAGAAAATGAAATTACGAAAACCGGTTCGGCCATAAGGCTCGCTTGCATCTGCCATCCGCCATTGATCGAGATTCACTTAGTAAAGAAGCTGCGCACTCGTGCTACTGCCATTAGACGAGCATATCACAACATATCTATCTACCTACAGGGATGTTATGAGCGCCTAATACATTTTATTGATATCGATAGAATTGATAGAAACTCTAAAGTTATTCACCTACCTACGGAGGGTTTTATGACAGCCTGATACATTTTAATGATATTAGGCATATGTATATATTATATTATAATTCGTTACAGAAATAACGAAGTGGATAGTCTAAATAGATAGTCATTTGAAATTATACCGACTTATATGTTTATGAACGCCTAATACATTGTTTTGATATTAGAATTACAAGAAACACTTTGAATCTAGATTTCTCATTACCTACAACATTCTTATGAACGCCTGATACATTTTATGTATTGATAATTCTAAAGAAGAATAACCCCGATTGTGGAGCGTGTACAGCGTTTTAATTATATTTATATGGTGTTAAAAACACTGTTTAATACATTACGATATCAAACAAAGGTGCTTGATGAAATTTCAATGTTAATTTTGAATTGGGTGGTAGAATGTCTGAATATGACAAAGATGTTAGTTATATAAATGTTAGATAAAGTTTAAAAAATTCCAAATTATCATTAATTATAATTGTAAAATAAGATTTTTTTCGACCGACCAATACCAAAATCTATAGGCATAATTACCTCTTTACAAAACATTGGATTTTTCTTAGATTTTTCAACGATTATCAACCTCGTAGCATATAATGCGACGAATGATTGTAGTCGCAGATTGCACTGACACTTAAAATATCAAAACTTAGAATGTATCACGAAGAGTCAATACCTGTATTGAAATATACTGATTTGTCCTGATTGTAATAAGTTTGGTTAACACTTACAACCCCAGTTGGAGTCAAATGGTTCCTACCACTTTTTCGATTAGACTATTTTGGATAATGTCTCAATAAGCATTTTCTGGAACGATTGGATCTTTAAATTAATGCAGATACATAGGATTGTAGGAAAAAAACCTGAAAAAATTGAACTTTTTTAGTTGGAGTTGTGTTTTTTTTAACGACTCCACAGCCCTGCCAATTACCAATGAATTGATTTTTGAAATATGCTGTGTAGAACAAACTAAAAGTGATGGCAATGATATTACTTTAGCCCAATTTATTATGCTATAAAACTGAAATGAGATCGATTATTTCGAGTATTAAAGTTAAGTAACTTTCAATTTTTTTGCGTAACATATCGTTGATTTAAGGATTCTTACCGCAAATTGAAAAACAAATTCCTATCCATAGCACACTATTGTACGAAAATCATCATTACTTTGTGCACGCTCTGTATAATAACGATAATTATTGTTTTGTAAATCGTGATGATAAATCAGTAGAATATGATAGCATCTAATCAAGCAATCACTCAGGTGTTCTGGTTTGATCGCTTCAAAGCAATTTTAAAATACTGTGATATAACTTACAGCTAACAATTTGCCTATTCAACTAGTCCTAATGTTACATATAACGACGCGCATAGTTAGTTACTGGTTGTAACAATTCCGGAAGATATTTAAATAACATAACGTAACTTGATGAATTACGCAGCTCTAGGTAACGTTAATCTTCAATATGTACAACAATTTAGTTAAAAACATGGCATGTTACACTTTATTTGTTACCAATTATGAAAACATAGCAATTTGTCAAAAACAATCTTCGTTTTATTGATTGAATTGAAATTTAATTGATAGAACTACATTATAACACGGTGAAAAAATAGCAATTTATTTTAGTTCTACAAAATTAGTAGACATAAGTGGTATTTAGAAGATATCCTGCAGCTCGTGCGAGTCGATATACATCGGAGAGACAGGCAGAAATATATCGACTCGTGCTAAAGTACATATAAGATCATTTAATTATAAAAAAAACAGTTTCACAATTTGCAAATCATCTTATAAAGGAATTTCATAATATAAATATAAGCTCAGTGCCCACATGTTTTCATCTTTGTAGTTAAGGTCCTAATCTAAATGCATTGGAACAATTATAAATTAATATATATCACCAATCCATTACATTTTTCATGAACAAACAAATATAAATCTATCACCGCTTCTCAGACAGTTATGGAAGGTCTATGCATTTTTTTTAAATAAATCTCCTTAGTACAGTACTTATTTACGATTAACGTTTATTATGTAAAAAAAAGCTATTGACAATTCGAGAAATGCATAAACTCAATTTGCCACTTTTTAGACTTTATTAGCTCAACGTGAAACTAGGATGTTAGAACAGTAATGCTTGAAAAGGTCGAAAGACGAAACCCGGATTCAAACAATACAGATAGATAATCCTTTATTTATAAAC
Source organism: Himalopsyche japonica (assembly GCA_028555115.1). Taxonomy (NCBI): domain Eukaryota; kingdom Metazoa; phylum Arthropoda; class Insecta; order Trichoptera; family Rhyacophilidae; genus Himalopsyche; species Himalopsyche japonica. The sequence continues at coordinate 335,865 of JAHFWJ010000497.1, forward strand.
AATATATTCAATGTGAAGTAAAGATTATATCCAAAATAGTAAATGTACCTGTTTAATTCCAAAATATTGAATGTCATTCTTTTAAAACACATGAATTTTGGCAACGTAGTTATTGTCAAATTAACGACGATATTACTTTAGACGAAATATGGCGTCAATGACTGAACTTAAGGAAATAATTTATTACGGTCGCGTCTTTAAGGAAGTAGAAAAAACTTTGTTTGCAATAATAATAACGAGCGAGGTAAAATGGACAGGTGGCGCCATTGACAACAGGCGACCGGATGTTCAATTGTTGAACATTTTTTCCTCCTTTTGTTGCTTCAGTTAGTGCAATGTCTCGCCCTTAGAATTATATTTACTGTTATCGAAAAAGCTAGTCGATAAATTTGACATATACTTAATAAAAGAACATCATAAATATAGCAAACTTATTTCAACTATATAGTATTGTACAATCGAATTCTTCGTAATTGTTTTAAAATGATGCATTTTTATTCGGTTATTTTACTCGGTTATTGTCTATTAATCCAACATCGATAATTTAATAATCAGTTTTTTTCGTTTACTGTAGTTTTTGTAGGTCAGCCAGTAATTTCTGTTCATACATTTCAATCGACCTAGCCATTGTTGATCATTTCTGTAGTAATTTACGTTTGTTTACAATCACAAGAATCGTTTCACAAGATTATTTTTTGATTTAGTGATAAGATCAACCGGAATTCGGTCATGATCATCTCTTTACGAAATCATTGCAATAAATATGCGCATTTTATTTGTATGTAACTGAATGGTTTGGTATTTATTTAGAAATAGACAATTATCCGATGTAATAGCTACACTAAACAAAGCACATGCCATCAAATTAACGAGTAATTACTCGGAATGAACCCAAGCATAAAAGATTGTATTTTCCATATGAAATATTTATTATATTAGCACTCGTTTGGAAGATTTCACGGTATTTTTTATGGTAATTATTTTCTACTATTCTTCATGTGTTAACCATCACCTCTTGATGGAAAGTTATTGTATTCAAATAAACAATGTTTTGTAATATTATATATATATTATAAACGTATAATTCTTAGGAAAAATCACCATTATTAATTGAACAGCAATACATTACGACTTAGAACATTTTGAAACTGACGCTCTTATTTTGAATTTATCAAAAATTCATCAAATCTGTAAATTTTTGACTTTTTACGTTTTGCAATCTGAGTAACGAAATGTGAAGAACCTAATTAAGTTTCATTCTAACAAGTAGTATTTATTCAGTATATAATCCTCGCGATGATCACAACAGGTTCTTAAATTAAAAACATTAAATTGTAAATACAGTGCCAAACATTGTGTGTTTATTGTTTGAAAATTATTTCCTGATCAAAAATTAAAAAAAGAGTTTTTTAGCTTATTTATAAATAAATTTTAAAGTCTCATCTATCAAATTCACTGATCACTCGAAAATTGTCTCAGTATATGCGTATCGTGCTTCTGTGTAGTTTCTAGTGTTACAAGCAGACTGACATCAATTAAGACTAACATAAAAATGCCATAATCTTTAGTATCACGGCAGAAAGGTTAAGTTAAACGGCAGCAAAAAATAATCGCTATTTCTTTGGAATAGAAATAAGGTAGAAGTTCTGTGTATTTGGAGAAAAGAACATGATTCAATATTTTAAATAATAAAAACACATTTTTTAGTACTTATTTCCCCAATATATGTTTTGATCAGAACCATTATCAACTGATGGTTTCGCTCGCGATGAGCGAAACCGGTCCTGATCAAAAAATATATGGTGGAAATAAGTACTAAAAAATGTGTTTTTATTATTTAAAATATAATGCCTTTCCATCAAGAAGTGACAGTTAACACCTTAAAAGTGATGATTTAATATCATAACATTGTATGTATTTTACATAAATCTTCATACGTTGATACGATATAGTTACCTCCTCACTTTGGTCACATAATGAAGAATTTTCAACAAAAATGTCTCCAATTATTAGAAATTTGATGATAGATTTATGCATGCCAGACGTAATAATTGTTCCTTAACTTATTAGAATACTATACTAGAACTTATACAATAACAAAATACGATGGTGTTATCAGTCAGAGGAAAGGCATAAACAAATCACTAATTCCAACTCTCGTTGTATAGAAACAAGCAGCTGGTTATTGAGTTGTGTTTGAATTGTATTTTTTATAGTTTGCAAAACACGTAATTGAATTTGACTTGTCCCACAAGATAGTTTGCCTTGTAAAGTACCTTTTGTTCGCATGAATTTTGCGGTTACTTGGATTGTTTGTAAAAATTAGAATGCGGCGTTTGCTATTATACTATTCGTAGAAGGACATTTGAGCACATTTCGTCCGACTTAATATCGAATTAATGCAAGCATTCAATACTGCGAAATAATTTTAGCGATCACGGCACGTCATTTTTTAAAGTTTAACGTCTTGCGGTCGACATTTCTTTCCCAGTTTATAACTTATTTGTTTATTTTTTTGTTATGTAAATCAGTCAATCAATCTTTGTATTCGGAGACTATACGGAAAGGAAAATTAAGCCAGCAAAAGATTATACCTTTTTAAGGTGTCATAACACAATGTTTAAAACTATTTCTACAATATTAATAAAGTCAGAAAACGTTTTGGTCATCGCGTGCGCTATCAAGTGAAACGATAGATCATTAGTTAGATTGAAGCTTATTTACGCATCGTTTTTGGGATAAGACAAAGTGTGGGCGGATAGATAGAAAAAACATCATAAATTAAAATGCTCTACGATATACTTTTTTGAATTAATCAACCAACAGATGAGATGAACTTACACCCAACAACACTTACCAATTATAGACTGTCATTTTTTATCCGATTTGTGCTCAAAGACGTAGACAATAATCCAACCATGAATTTATTGTTCTGAAATTAAATGAATGGTGTTTCTGTTATCTAAGCTTGTGAAAATATCAGGATTCATTAGGTTGTATTTCAATACTAAAATTAATTTTAACAACTAGCACGCCAGTGACTCACCGATGAGTTGCTCGCTTATTCACTCCATACGCTAACGACTTGCCGGTGCGTCAACGTATGTAAAACGTATTTGGTTAGTTTCTTGGATTTAAAAATATATTATTTCAAGCACATTATGGAGATTTTCCATGTGAATTTGAAAAGATCCTAAAATTGCTGATATGGAGCGCGAATTCGGATATTAAATTCTCGCAGTTAAGTGTTTAATACGATTTTTTTTAATCTGTTGAAACTCTTTAAGTATTTTCATCAATACATTACAGTCACCAGTTTCAACAGTTGAGACATCAGCAGTCAGACGATTAAATGATCCTTCAAGTGAAACAAACAGTGGTTCTTATTGCTGCGTATTGTTAACTTTCAATGGGTTAACGATTGAATATGAGGTACGATCGTCGTGATATAGAAAACGGTATTGAAATATGAAAGAAATAAAACTTTCAATAACCAACGAAAGCTATGAAATTCTTTACATCTATAGTGCACTTATAAGTAGAACATGTTCATGTTCCTTTGTAAATTCTTCATATAAAGTCATTGTTATAATTCTTTTCAATACCTACATCTGACGCAATTTGGTAACAAAGAAATATCTTCTACCGATAAAATGCAGACAGTAAAAACACAATATGTGACCGTGTGTCGACTAAAACGAACATACGTTCTCTGTTCAAATAATATACACGAAATGTAGGTAGGTAATTTTATTTGGTTGGATGTATTTTTTATTTATGAAGAACACTTGGTACTTATGCCAAAGCGTTTTTATCACATATGTACATGGTGTGTTAAGGATTGCAACACCGGTATTATCGGAACCGGGATTACGACATTTATACTTTTTTTTTCGTTTATGAAAAACCCCTGTACTTCGGGATTATAGTATATCACGATTAAAATGTTAAATCTAAGCACGCTCTTTATACAGCCTAAAGCAGAGGTCACCAAACCGTGACGCATGGCATCCTTGTGCCTACTCATTATTTTTGAAGAATACTTCATAACAGAACAATATTCATAATATAATATCAACTCAAAAGTGCTCTCAGCCTTCTTTCTTAATCTTCAGTTTGTGCTATTTGTTTCCCAGCTTATAATAAGAAGATATGATGAGTAGAGGTGCGGTACGATTGAGAAGAGGTTCGATTCTAGATAAATGCTCCAATAACAATGTCTTTTATAAATATTTAATTTGCGTGATTGAGTTTCTTTGCCACCCCTACGAGAAGCAGATCTTACACCTGTTCATATTTTTCAACCCTAGCTGTGAACGTAATAAGGTAGGAAAGGTGCCTGAGTTATGTTGGACATATGAACTCATCTATTAAAAAAATGACAGTCAAATTGAGATTTAATGTATTTTCACGAATATATACATCAAATTTAAAAGAAACAATCAACAGTTATAAAGAATTAAAGAGCTGTCTTTAATACTTAAATTAAAATATTCTTTAACCGGATCCGTGGGGCAGTGATAACAGTTTTCTTTGCTTGTAGAAATCACAGATTTCAATGCCAGTATAGACAGTTTGATAAATTATTTTTTTAATCGACTTTTAGATTTATTTTTGAAAGAATTTTCTAATTGTAATACAGAAGGAGTTTTTATCGTAATATTGAATATTTGCATTTTATTTCACTGTAGCCTTGTGTAAACTATTGATTAACATCAGTAAAAAAATAATTCTATACTTGAATAGTAATGGTAATATAAATCAAAAGATGTTAAATTATCATTCAAAGATAAGTTGTAAATATAATGCGCCGAAAACATAAATATTTCAATGTTTATTTCAAAATTATCATTAAATTATGCTTGGTCGTGTTTTATTATAGCTTATTTACAACAAGGAAGCAATAAAAAAATGCTAATCCTACAGATTTATAAAAGATATTTGAATTTTTTTCTATCAGAATTGATACAATTCTTAGAAGTTACGAGTTACATCCTATGATAAATTGACTGATTTATAATAAAAACTCGTTCACAGTGAATATTTTATTGCTTATTTTTTAAGCTTTGCAAGTCCTTAATGCGTTCTGTTACCCATTAATAACATGATAAGTAAACTCGTGTCAGAATTCTAATTTAAACTAGAGTGTTTTTTTAATAGCCCCATCATTTGAGCTATACATTAAATTAATGGCTAGCACCCATGTGCATTCGTTTTTACTGTACAAGAAAAAGGTCTCGAATTAAAATGTTGTACGTTTGTTTTAATAACTAAATTAACAGTGAAAACGTTATTAATTTATAATGATATAAGTGTTCAATGAAGCTATTATTGAAAATACTATTAAATGATAATATAATATGTTTTATTATAACGTGTTTATCTCTTTCGCAAAACCAAATCTCCTGATCTTAGAAATAGAACTAAACTTCATTAATCAAAAGTGTTAACCATGGAAAGACATGATATTTTAAATAATAAAAACACATTTTTAGTACTTATTTCCACAATATATTTTATGATTAGGACCGGTTTCGTTAATCACGAGAATTATTAACTGATAGAACACAAATTATAAGCAAATCTCTTGTCACTGCTTTTTACTACCATTAAAACTGTATTTATTAATGCATTGTGTTTCATAAAATATCTAAGTACTGGTTGTTTAAATTATCAAAAAAACCCACTCATTATCATTCTTCCCAATGTTTTACGATTGTTCTAAGCTCTTAATGAATTATAGACTTTTGATAATTCGTTTTTAAGTTAATTTACTCTAATGGCACGTATATTGTATGATTTCCTTTAAATATCTCTATTAGATCTTGGACGCATGGTTTTATATATATTCTAGCTTCAACTCGAAATTTGTTAAAATAAACTTTATTTCAATGTGTATCCTATCAGTTGAAAATGCTCGCGGTTAGCTCAACTGCTCCTGATCATAAAATTGTGGAAGAACGTACTAGATTAGTGTGTTTTATTATTTGAAACTGTGTATTGTTACTTGAAAGTGGCGGTTGACATCGTAAGAGTGAATAATTTACTTTGTTTTAATTTTTATTTTGGTGACTGGAAAAAATGGCATTTCATGAATGTGACTTCACATCTTCGTAGTTATTACTTTTAATTTACTTGTATTCTTATTAAAGACAGTATATTTTTAAAATCGTTTTCAAATGATGATGAAACGAACGCTGTCATTCACAAATGGATTTCATTGGTTAACCATAACAGGTGTAAAATTACTATTTATAATAGATCAAATAAAATGAAGCATCTTTGACCGGAGCCCTTCCCACGTTTGACTTTCTTCACCCATGTCAGAACTTTAAATCACCTGTCATCTAAATTGCCCGTATTTCGTTTCTAAATATCGACTCCTCGATTTAACAATACATTATTTTTAAAAGATAAATCCACAGGTAACATACAATTGGCCCCTGAACTGTAATTGTGTCCCTCTCTACAATGACATGTGTGGGAGTTTTTTTTATTCGAAAGCAATGTGTATTGGCTGGTCCCTTTACAACAGATTGTAACAAAAGTTGCGTAAACCTGCCCCAAATTTTGTGGGAAATTATTTTATTCGGTTTCGCTTTAATGTGCTTGAATGAAACGTGGACTTTTTCAATTGACTATTACTACAAGCATAAAGACTGTCTGAAAGTTTATCCAGTTCGGCAACGAAGGAATTATGGAATATCTCTTCAGGATAATACATTTTTTTTAAATAATATTGACCAACTTATTTTTAGTAATGCCACATTTATTCTGATAATCAAGGTTTCAGTGACAATTGCTAACGTGTCTTGAAGCCTGCATGATTCTTGATATCAATAATTGATCACTTTTAAGGTGTTAAGTGTCACTTCTTCATGTAAAGGCATGATATTGAAATAATAAAAACACATTTTTTATTACTTATTTCCACAAAATATTTTTTGATCAGGACCGGCTTAGCTAATCTCGAGCATTATCAGCTGATCAATAATACATCAAAAATATTGTCATATAAATAGGTTAATTTTCCCAAAAAAAAGCTCAAATGACACAAAATGATTTCGTGATATATATACAATAATCTTGTCAAATATCAGTTTGAAGTGATGCTTTTCATGTGTTCAATTGTTGAGTGAAAGTATTTTTTTAGATGCTTATATTCAGTTTTAGTAAAAAAAAATGTATTTGTTACATGTAACAAAAATATTACTTCATTCATAAATTGAGGTTGAATTGTGAATTTCATTTTTTTTAAAGTTCTTAATCAAATTGTAGTCCTAAACTCGGAACCGCTTTTCCAGATATCTCTTATATACTCTTATGCAATCAGTAATGAGAAATAACTGAGTAAAAATCTCCTTGCACTCGTATTTGATTATTTAAGAATGTTAATGCTCATTGGGTACTATACGAATATGATGATACAAAACTTCCAAACAATAATGTCACAGTGATGCTTGCGGCTAAACACGACGAGCTTTAAAATCACAGATATAATATATCGAATAGTGTTACATCGTAGAGGAGTGTTTTAACGATTATTCATCAGATGTAACTTAAGTTAATACCAGTTCTTGATACATAGAATCAAAGACAGTTAGTTCGTTATTCGTCATGTACACATCCATGAATAATAAATAATCAAGAAAACGTTACTTGCTGGGAATGGCATGACAAATAAAACTTATAGTATTATATTATTATAAGGATACAACCAATGCGTTATAGATACATTATAATGTATTGCAAATTATCTTTGTTTGAATAATGCATTTTTTTATATTTACATTGCAATCTTTTGTAAATACTAATTTATATGGCAATCATAAACTTTGTTAACAAAAAATTTTAGTGAATTATGTTCAATACCTCTATTAAACGAGCAGCTTAACAACGCTAATCTCCCTTGCTATATCCTTTAGTTTTCGGGGGCTTACTGCCACTCCTTGACAGAATGGCATGATTTTTTTAATGAATGAAGGCATGTATTTTTACAATCAAAATTACCTGCACTTTTTATTATTAAAAAAAAACCATTCATTATTCATCTTTATGAGTTTTTCACGATTTTTTTGAGCTCGTTAAGGATTACCTGTCTGAGATGAGTTAAATTATTCAAAATTTAAGAAAAAAAATTCTTTATATGGGTCATCTGATATAAACTATATTCTTGAGGAAAATTTTATATATTTGATTGCTAGATAAAAATATCGTTTACTGTTGATCGAGCACAGAATTCCATCAAATTAACAAAACTGTCTCCATTAAAATTAATTGGTAATCAATTCGTTCCTATTCCGATTTCTTGTCGATAAAATATCATTTTAATTGCTTGTTACACAGCAGTAAATTGATTTTTTTACAACTTATAAAATAATTGTTGATTCGTGGGTGCAGCGATTTGATAAAAGACACTTTATATATATTTTTACTTATCAAGTAGTAATGACGCAACTATATTTTATTTTGGATTATATTTCATAAGTAAAAAGAATTTTCGACTCTTTTTTGTTACATTTTTTTAATTAATGTTTGTCGTTCGATAACAGTTGTTTTTCGGACATGCTGAAAACTATCGTTTTTTGTGTACTTACTTTTTTACATTGCAAAAGAACGAAATTGCGTTAATAATTTATTTATGCATACCGCTATAAGTAATAAATAAAGAGTGTAGCATTCTTTTGTAAACATTTGAAAGTAATTTTTAATGAATACTATTATTTACTCTCATAGATCTATTACTGGTGTTAATGAGTCTTCACGTTTCTTTCTAACTTATCGTTTATAATATATCGTTTTTATATATATACAATGATCAGTGATATGATACAATCGGACATAGTTTTTTTCAGTTGACAATACTCGCGAAAAGCGAATCCGATCCTGATCTTAAATAAAATTGTAGAAATGATACTAAATATTGAGGTTTTTATAATATTCTTTAAATACAATGCTTTTCTAAAAGTGATTGATAGTGATACAGTTTATTAACCACAAAATGGTTCATCATTTGATTCCATTGGAAGTTATTTGAAAAAGCTCATTTATAATATTATATTTAAGTTTTGATATAATTTTTGATATCAACTGTAGGTGCTTGATGGAATTTCAATATCAAATTTGGATTGTTGAAACTTTGTACGATTCTACATGTTTAGTTACTAACTACCCGAGATTCCCCTTTCGGCATCTTTAGCCATTCTATCACGCGGATGCAACAGAAATAACGAGTTCAGTAGTTCTGTTGCATTCGAGTAATACAATGTCTGAAGATGCCGAAGGGCAAAACCCGAGTCGTTAATGACAAAACATGTTGAATTGTACAAAGATTCAACAAATTAATGTTTGAGTTCGCAGTGAATGCTTCATACAACTTTTCATAAGCTTCGATGCATAAAATAATTTCATTGCTTAACTAAAATCATATTATGTATCATATTTATATTGTCAAACATTGTGTTTGTATCTGAAATGTTTTTAATCACAACAAAATAAAATCGGCAAATAAATAAATTGACTATTAGTGAGCTGGGTTGGTTCACCGTACAAAAAACGTATTGTTTACTACGGTAAAACAGATCACTGTTTGCATACAAATTTCAATTCTAATACTTACGTCACACGCTTTTAAGTTGCTTTATATTATAAAAGCTATACGAAAAATACAAGAACGTCGTCAATTTTTCAAAATTGAGATATACATGCTATCTGACCATGTATTCTGTGTAAATATTGTTTTTACCCACGTTTTGTCACTTATTCGTGTTAAGTATAACGCGATCCGTTTTAATTGAAGACAGTGTTGAAATTATGTTTAAAAGCCAAATAAAACTCTCTCATATACTTTCATAGCTACAACTTAAAACCTATTGTTTTAAATTTTCATATATAACATACATACGCTACAGCGAATGAACCTTTCAAAGGAAAAGATATCTTAAGTAGTGTAAATATCGTTTATCAATTCAGACAATGATAGTAATGTTGTTTATGGTTTTAATTGAAGCTTTGAAACGAATACAATATCACTAGAAAGTATATGTTAATACATAGCATATTTCAACTAATGATAATGTTAGTTCTGTTGCATCCGTGCGACAGAATGCCTGAAGATGCCGAAAGGCGAAATCCGGGTCGTAAGTGACAAAACACGTGGAATCGTACAAAGTTGTAACAATTCAAATTTGATAATGTTTATAAATAATAAAAAACCTAATGTTTAGTATTATATACGCAATTTTATATGTTTACATAATAATGCGAAATAGGTCCTGACATTAAAAATATTAAATTTTAGATTGTGTACTAAATATAATATTTTTTTAGTTCAAAATAATTTCCGTTCCACCGAAAAGTGGCAGCTAACTTTAAAAAAGATGATAATATCATTAGATACGATGAGACTTTGCTAGGATGCAATTTCAATAAAATGTAACAGACATTAGCAATGTAGCATGTATAATGTACCCTATTATTATATTTAGTAATATGCTCGTGTATTATTATGATCAAGAAATCATATATGTTGTTATATGTCTTCCATTCTGGAGCTTTTCGTTAGAACTATCGCTCACGTCTCATGAGCTATAATTGCATGCAGCGTAACGCAAAAAAGTTTCCGCGAACCAACACTTGCAAGAACACTCACACACGCGAGCAAATAAATACACACGCCGAGTAGCGATTACAAAAGCGCTCTTGGTTGAACTTTAGTGGAGAGGTCAGAAACCTTTTTTTTCAGTTTGCTAAAGGATAATAATGATAGCTCGGTCAAAGTACAACTTTTATAAATACATCACTGTAATTCATTCGTATATTATTACTTCACGTTGATGTGAATGTATTTATATAATGACCGTTCGATTTTAATATCTTCGGTTGTAATTTTTTTATGTTTCAATAATGAAAGACCTGTTTGTTGTTTAGTATAAAAATTAAAATGCAATTGTTTATCGAATTTCATATATTTCTTTATAATCGAAACACATTCAAAGGAAATTAATATCACATTTGGAATATACAATATACTTAACACTTTGTTTACTAAATTATTTTTTATTTCAGTTTTTCAATTACTACACACTAAATATTAATGGGACAATTTGAGAAAATATTACAAATTATTTGAAAAATAAACATATTCTTCAATAATAATAACAATTTTATATAAATATAAACAATAATTTTCCTGTAGTTCGTCTTTAGGTCGTAATGTGTTTTTTTTTTATTACTATTTTTGATATTGATTACAGGTAAGGGTCTAACCAAAATGATTATTTTCGCTCAATATTATATGGATATAGGTATATTTCTTTTACAAATATGAAGTAAATATATACAATTTAGTTAAATTTTAAATAATAAAAACACATTTTTTTAGTACTTATTTCCACAATGTATTTTTTGATCAGGACCGGCTTAATCAGATCAGGAGCATTATCAACTGATGAGCGAAACCGGTCCTGATCAAAAAATATATTGTGGAAATAAGTACTAAAAAAATGTGTTTTTATTATTTAAAATATAATGCCTTTCCATCAAGAAATGACAGTTAACACCTTAAAAGTGAATTTAGTAACATTTATAATATTTTAATAATATATGAAAATTGCTACATATAATTGATGATGTGTACATAATACATATTCGTTGTAGAATATTTTTTTTTCTATTACATTTTGTGGTGGACAAATTTTTGACACACAAGTGTTACCCTCAAATGCAAAAAGGGGCTAAAATGTTTTTGTAATTATAGTATTGAAAAATCAATACAGCCGATTACAAAAAGTTAAAATGTTATTAATGTATAATTGAGCTATTTTCTGAACACAATTATTTTCTATTTATAATTGACTGTGTTACCTATCTCTGAATTAGCTCCTCACCTCACCTGAGGACAACTTTTCGCGACAGCCCACGGATGTCGTTCCTTCTCGCTCTACTCCCTCGTAAGTTCGAACAGGGCAAAGCTTCATATTCCACGCGAAGACTCCCACAAGTTTCCGTATTAAAATGCGCTTAGATTGTACCTACGCGCGTGGACTAGCGCCGCTATATCGACAGAGAAAGGTATAGCGGGATGGCGATTAAACTTGCACGTCAGGTATTGCCAACATAGCAAAAACGTTTCATTGAGTGACAGAAAGCCACGTGACGCTTCCGGCCATTTTCTATATTTTTCAATGAAAAACTAACTGTAGTGCATTGAAGAAAAGCTTTTAGAATATTGATTGATAAAATATACAATCATTTTCAAAAAAAGTTCAACTTTTCAAGTTATCATTGTATTGTATATTGAGATTTTGAGTTTATATTATATTTTAATTCGTCATCGTTTTATAAAAAATTCTTCATATTTTCAATGAGTTGCGTAAGGCATTTTTTTATGTAAAATTCGAATAAACAATCAATAATCTTATCATCATTCGAATGTGTTTTTTGAGAACTGTGTAAGACCTCCAGTAAAAAGGCGATAGTTCCATCATGTAATTATTCGTTTTACAGTTCAGAATTAAATTTACTGTTAACTTTAACTTATGATGTCGACTGAATGTGCTTGATGGAATTTCAATATCTAATTTGAATTGTTACAACTTTGTACGATTCTACATGTTTTGTCACTAACGACCCGGGTTTCGCCTTTCGGCATCACAAGCATTCTATAACTGACTGTCAGTTCTGTTGCGTCCGTGTGATATAATACCCGAAGATGCCGAAAGGCGAAACACGGGTTGTTAGTGACAAAACATGTGGAATCGTACAAAGTAGTAACAATTAAAAAAAATTAACTTTAAAATCACGATACGCTAAATCTGGAGGTGTTTCTCATAGAAGTTAAACACGTTTCATATTTAGTGACACACTTAGTGAAATAATTAATCTAATAATTATACTAGCTTATAGTTTTAGAATAACAAAGTTTTCTTTGCCAATTTTTGCTATGGAAAACAAAATATTTACAGACATGTAAAGTAGCAAAAAAATGTTTGTGCTCACTGGCATAAAGACACCTTTTACTTGGTCATTTCGTGACACCGTCTTGCAGACGTTCGAACGAAGTTGATATATGCGGTCGGCCTCTACGCTTGTTCTTGCTCGTGTACTCAAAAAGAGATCTTATACTGTTTCGTGGACTGTATTTTTGACATCCAGTAGACCATTTAATTCCGTCAACAAAAGAATATACAAAAATCCATGTACTTTTTTTATATTAGTGACTAAAACAACAGTGATTTTTGTGTTGAAAAGTGCCCAATCGGATTATACTTGTTTTCACTGAATATATGGATATTTGTCTTTATTGGTTTGTTATATTTTGTTTCGTATAATATTATATCTGGTCAATTCACATCTAATATGAATGTGTACAGTTCTATAAAATAATAAACAAAATTTAACCCACTGACTGCTAACGTTTCAACTGCTGAGACGCCTGATTGTGGTGATTGATCCTAAAAACATGTGTTTTAACAATTTCAAAGTTTTCGGATACAAGTTATTTTTTGTGTCATAAAATAGCCCGATTTGTCCAGAAAATTTTCACAAGTTTGCTTTAAACACGTTTTATAAAATTTAATTTGAATTGTTAAAATTTTGTCCGATTCCATATGGTATGCCGATAAAGTCCCTGGTTTCGCCTTTCGGCATCTTCAGGCATTCTATCGCATCCATATGCAACAGAATTTATACCCGTGTTGTAAGTGACAAAACATGGATAATCGTAAAAAGTTTCAACAATTCAAATTGGAAATTGAAATTCCATCAAGCATCTTCAGGCGATATTATAAATTAAAATATTTTTGTTATATTATAACAGTCATTTTTCTGCTTATCCAAGTAATGAATATTATAATATTGACCAGTTCAAAAAATATTCAACAGTTTTGATGTCGACCAAACTTATTACGATTATTAGGACGAATAAGGCTGTATTGATAAAAAAAAGTTTATAAACGAATTTTGTGTCACTCGTTTATTTAATCCGTATCAATGATTGACACGTTAGCAGTTAGTGGGTTAATTAAATAGTTTTTCAAAAATACATATGCGGATAGTTTGTATTTTTTTATTTGAATAATCGCTAATGACTAGTATGTGTTGTTGATTGAAAAACAAACAGGTTTATAAAAGCAGTATTGATTAAATCTAACAAAAATAATTGTACATATTAAACGATACTTTTGTCATGACTTAAATCTTTAATGTCGAGATGTTCATGGTCACTCAAATGCATTGAAAGTTTCTAAAAAAAAGCTGTGTTCATCTTCGCCGTCATACCTAAATTTAAAAAGGTCAATTTGCAAGTAAATGCTTTTTGTTTTATTCACTTTACGATTTTTTTTTTATATTGGCAACATGTTCTTTTATTAAATGTGTTTTTTTTTTGACAGCATCATGAGAAAATTTTTGCTTTTGATGCTGATTATTGTAAAAATTATGCGGTTTGTTTATTTGGTTTTTCGCGTTCACACAGTTTTCGAAGTAATTAGTTGAGAAACTATTTTTTTCGATTTATTCAACGTGGTAAATATTGAATCGATTAAATTTTGAGAAATAGTTTCTTTTTATTGATATAATTTACGATATCGACTAAGGTTGTTTGATGGAACTTAGATTATTTCTTCAAAGTTTGTCACCCATGGCACGGGTTTCATCAATCGGCATCTTCAGGCTTTCTATTAAACAGATAGACAATTTTAATTGCGTCTATTATATTGAAAAGCTATCATACAGGAAGAATAAAGACCCTACGGCTAAGAGCTAAATGTATATCTTTAATAATTTTAATTGCAACTAATTTGATTATAATGACATTTGATTTCGGAAATAATAATTTTACACTCAATACAGCTGTGCTTAGCTACAATTTTTCGGCGTCCGTCATCGTCAGTCTTATACTTTATGTTATTATATCTACTCTGCCATTTTTCAACTGTTATCAAAAGCTTAATTTTATTTTAGTTTAAACGATGACGAAAGACGTTTTAGACACTATCAATGATTTATAAAAATTGTCACTTTTAAAGTGTTTACTTTCACTTCTTTGTGGGAATCATATTCTCAATTGGTGATGACAATGTTCGCGATGTGCGAAACTAGTCTTAATCACAACATATTTGTGGATATATGACTAAAAAGTGTGTTGCTATTATTAAAAAAACGTTGTTATTTATTGACTGATTTCACTAGAATTTTTTCAGTAAAATTTTATGATTGGTTGTCTTGTGGTAAAGGATATTGAATTAGTGTATAATAGAAATCTTCTTTTGAAGCGATTTGGAAATATCTTTTTTTTTTAAATACCATCCGTCATTTCGAAACGGTAGATGATAGTCATCAGTGTAAACAAATAAAAAAATATTAGCATGAAAATTTGATCAGTTGTGTTTACTCATTATTCATTCATAACAAAATATCCATACTTGGTTAGTTTTAGTAAGGAGAATTTTTTATGTAAATGGAAATAAAATGTCAACTAGCGAATATATTTGCGAAGGTGTTCTTTAAATAACGAACTGTATCGCTAAAAAACATAATTAATTCACATCTTTATTTTGTATGTGTCTAAAATGATTATTAACATAATGTGTTAAAATGGCCCACTGGCGAAGTATTTTCTTCGACCCGTTTAGAACGTGTTTTTATAGATAGCTCAAGGATAATTGAGCGATGATTATGCCCAAAAGCGATACCACTTTAAAAAAAAGAAACAACGATCGAATATATTTTGATTAAAAAATCAAATCAAAGAATAGAGCTTATTATAGCAAATATTAAAAAAAAAAATCGCGAGTGTGTTGTAGCATTGAACTTGGTCATTTTTATGGTATTATCTGTGAATTTTTCGTGTATTATATAATATTTAAATAATGAAACACAACGTTTCGTATTATTTCAACAATTTCAGAAGAAATCTAGGAAGCTTTATCGTTTGTAATTGCATTCAAAAAATATTTACGAGCAGTTTATCGCAGTGTTAATTGGTAGCATAAACAATTGGTAGTCAATAATTGATTGATAATATATTGTATCGCCAGGTAATACGTGTAATCTATATACATAAATTTATTTAAAGCGATTTAACGTAACAAAAATACATGCTAAAATTGATATATTCTTATTTCTAGACATGTTTATTCAATTCAAAAAGCTGATGATTTCAACATAAAAATCTTAGTTAAACAATTTTGGTATTATTAAAGTTGGCACGACCTTGAAAACATAAAAAGTCATCAATTTTTGTTTTATTGGATAAATGTTAAAATAATAAAAAAACGATAGTGTTATCAATCACTTATCATAGCGTAATTATTCAATCACAGTAACTTTATGTGTATAATTTTGTATGCAGATATTACCATGAGATAAATATTAGCCCCGTTATTAGTTACAGCCAGCCAATAAAACTGGTTTCACGAGTAAATAAGCTCTATGCATAACGTTGTTTCAAACTACGACGCCTATATATAATACATTACAATATTTTATTTTTAAAGTGGCTTTTCGTATTGGTCCACAGGTTGAGTATAAAACAATATTATTATGTATTGCTTACATAAAAATGTGGAACAAGAATTTGTGTCAAATTACAAATGACATACTTCATGTTTTTTTTTTTTTTTCTAAATTTGTAAACATTATACTCTGTATATTGAATTACTTTACAGAAATGAAAAATATTTATGACCAAACGCTAATTTTATATCAATAGGCTTGCGTCAATTTGAATAGTTTTAGTTTTTTATGAAAAAATAATGCGTATCCACAAAAAATTATCACATTTAAGGTGACATATCCTAGCTTTAGTTTTTCTACGAGAACTGTATGTTAACCAAAGGATTATCATTTTTTAAAAATGCGTAAGGATATAACGAGGCGATTAGATAAATTGTATGGGCGAAAGGATTAAAAAAAAAATATTTTATGCATCAAAATATTTCGGTCGATTTTTTTTACACACGTATTAGGGAAAACTATAATATAATAAATTAATATTTTATAATATCTATTTAATCTTAATGGCCGCCTCATTCTGCAGTGTTAAAAATTAATTAACAAACTAAATGTACAAAATATCATTTGTTATGACACCATTTTATAAAAGGAATATATAATATATATTTTTTTTGCGCAATCCTTTTAATGTCCAGAAACGTAAATCGACATTTTAATTACAAGCCGCGTTTGGTATTATTCTCGACTTTCAAATGCACACAAGCAAAAAAGTATTTAATATAAGCGAACTCGAACAATGATCGATAATTTGAATTCTTACGGCGAGCATATTTTTTTTTATTATTTTATTCAACAATCATGTTATTATTTTTTTTTTAATTTATTATGAATGCACGCGCACACTTTGTGGTATTTTATTGTTGGAATTGTTCAATTGTTAGTTTAGTATTTAAAAACGCAGAGACGCACCTTTGTTGATTTCGAATGTTTGTTTAAAAAGGTAAAGACAATTGCGTTCTATAATGAACTTCAGTTAGCATTGTAAAAATATTTATATCATACGATATATATATAATATCGTTTCATAAAAGATACACTATATATATTGTGGCGTTTAAGTTGATTAAATTATATACCGCACAAAAATATTTTCGAGTAAGATTCGCTATTTTAACCGCTAACTTAATATTTTTTCATTTCTTGATAATTCGACTATTTTTATAAGGTTAAACTGTATCTTCCTGATCATTTATCGTATCATGTAATTCTCCACTTTCAAATAACCGATCTGCTAATAGAGATGCCTGGGAAAACTTAAGGATCGTTTAAGATGTTGAAATATTTCACAGTTTTAAATATGATGAAGAATTGTCTATTTTACCTTGGGTTATTCAGTTGACTTTATTTTCAATATAATTTTTTTATAGTTTTTATGAAGCATTTTTTTTAATACGTATTAAAAAATAAACTCTTATGTAACCTTCTGCATACTATTTTAATTTAATTTAATATCATTTTTTTTAAGTTTATTGATTACTCAAAAATGTATATTAACTGTTAATTCGAACCCAACAGGAATTACATACATAATGCGCATTTTTTTGCGATAATTCCAAAGCGTTAATTAACATTGAATCTGGCGTCGCTCGTTGAGTTAATTAGATTTTTCCCTAATGTTTATTGAAATATGTAAAATTTGCAATCACACTTAATTAATATGCATATTTAATATTCTATTAAACGTAATGAATAAGGATGAAGGACGTGTTTCACATATTTTCCTATATATATATAATACAAGGTCATTAAAATGCTAAATTATAATGAGATAGAAAGACCATAATATTTAGTTCTTAAAAATTTCAAATACGGTCATATATATTACAGCTATTATGGCTTCCGCAATCGTCAGAACTATGATTAAACTAAAATTAAACTCAGCTTTATATACAGTTCAAAAAGAGATCGATAATATATCGTCTCACTTAGTTTATGCGACCGAATAAACAGTTACTAATCACTTGTACTTCTACCATTACAATGACGGACGAAACGACACTTAATTCTTAAATTTTAACATATTTTAAAACAATTGATTAACCCGTTGCCCTCGAATTCCGCTATAGAAGCGGCTTCGAATGGCACCACTCTGGCGACAAGTCGTTGAAATTTAATTTATTTTGAAACAACATTGATTTTGCCCCATTTTTCGAGGTTAATATAACTAAATGAGTCAATTTGTTTTCTTATTATAAAAAATATGATTAAAAATTTATTTAAATAAAAATTATTAAAAGAATGTAGGGCATACTACTTTAATATTTTACACATTAAATGTCAAATCAATTAATAGGTTTTAGGTTAGCTACCAAAGGCAGCAGTTTGCAAATTGTGTAATCGCATTGCGGACAAATTATGTTACCAGTGTAGTTTGCTTTGTTACTTCACAATTTACGAGTATAATACGTCACGTCACTGATTTTAAAGTGGATTCAAGTCCATACAATACAGCTACTGTACGAAAGCTTCACCTTGAATGCCAATCGCTGATAAAATCAAACAAACTTACGACTCCAGATGGAAATAACTTCAAAGATATTGCCTTGCAAAGCACGGAGGCTACACAAAGTGGGTGGCGCGTTGAACATTCGAAATGAACTGAAAAAAGTAACCTCAAACTTTAAGCCAAGACTTAAACTAACATCTAAAACATCAAAAGTGGACCAATAATTTTGAACATCCCTAAAATATTATTTATTGATGATTGTTTGACATTTCTCTTAAATATATACGTTCAATCTTTCCAAGCTGAGATATCATTAAAACGAATATTTCAAATGTTAATTCAGTATTGTTGAAGTTGATTAAATTTATGGAGATTATCAATATAAAACGTAGCAAATTGTAATGTTTGAAGTCAATTATATTTTAATGCTCGAGGTTAGCGAGACCGGTAACGTAATTTAATGTATATAATTGTTATTATAGTACTGAAAACTGATTTTTTTATTTATTATTTTGTACAAAAATTAGCGTTAAAACGGAATTTTTCATAATGTAAATTCTCTCCTCTGCATCAGAGACGTCTGCAGTAAGAGGGTTAATACTACATGTTAAGCTTTCAAACATCTAACAGTTTATTTTACACTTACCCCAAAGTAAATTTATTGCCTCCTCAATAATGTGTCCTCAACGCAATAATGAGTGGATACAATATTCTATAATTTTAAAATATTTAATTAATAAAATGCTATGTTTAGCAATAATTTCACAATTTTATATTGTCAAGATCAGGGCCAGTTTTGCCTCGATCGCAAGCATTATCAACTGATCTGATGATAATATGAAATTGTGGAAATAGTATTGTGCTTTATTATTTGTATACGACGTCTTTCCACCAATAAGTAACAGTTAAAACTTTAAAATTTTCAAACGTTTTCATGTTTAGCGAAAGACAGTGTTATATTATCATACAATAGTTCTCTATTTATCGAATCCCATCGAATCATTTTTGTCGGTATATTATTTTGATTCAAATCCCAACTCAAGTTCGAAAGTGAACAAAGAAACTTCATACGAAAATATGATACAATACATTTTATGACTTCGGTTAGTCAATGATCGCTGAACGTCTAACAGTTATAAGATGCGATGTGCCACTTGAAAAAGGTTTAATATTTGAGTCTCCATATTCTGTACACTCACTCAGAATGGTAATTATTGTTATAGCCGAAGGTACGCAAGACTATTTGTCTGATTGTTCTTTATGCAAACGATTCGAGGAATATCGAATGCCGCGAAACGAATTCTAAATGAGATGGGACTTTTTATGGTACGTTCTCCCTGCTATCGATATATACATTTATACAGACACGTGATTGTATTGTATTGTCTTGTGTAGATACCTCACCACTTTAATATTATTACTTTGTATTGGTGATACAGTACTTAAAGCACACGAATTAGGTAAATAATAAAGAAATACTAAACATCTTGATTCGAACATTTTTACTGGGTGGCATTCCTATGTTTGATAAAGAATTAATCTCGCAATTTCTTTAGCCCAATTGCTTAAAAGATTTTCACAAGGAAATTTATAGTCTCTTCACTATATTTGTGTATATCAGTATACCTGTGAAGGCATTGCATATCTAATCCATTCCCTATTGAGCCACATAAAATATACTCCAACACTGGATATCTTTAAAAATAATTCAGAAATTTTGCGGTTAATCAAACTTATGGAAATTATTAGGACAAATCAGCTCTCACACGAAAATGTCGAAACTGTTCTCTTTTATTTTGTTTAGTGTTAAATATCAACACGCTGCAATCAACCGTCTCAACGGTCAAGACCAGTGGTCACCAACCTTTTGAGAGAATGGGTAAAAAAAGTTTTCTTACTCTCCTCTCTTTGGATAAAATTTTATAACATTTTTAAGCAAATTTATTTTGACTACATTATCTTTATATTATTATAAAACATAGTAAATAAAACTTGACCTACAGTTACATACTTGAAAGTGGTAAAAATGATCACTTTTTTTAATCTTCGTGCATTTTCAATAAAATAAAAAGTGAGTTAACACAATATTTATGTGATAAACAAATATCATGTTTCTTTGACGGGTAATTCAAAATTTTGCAATGGGTTATTCGATTACCCACGAGTTGTAGGTTGCCTATCACTGATTAAGACGTTAGCAGTCAAATATTTAAGCACAACATAGTATAATATTTTTTATATGTAACTAACAGAAATATTGCAATTCTTTTGTAAAGCTAGTATTGTCAAAATACGTCGAAATATATCATTAAACTAAAAAAATAAGTATATCCAATTGCATACAAGTTTATTGAATCGATGTAATGATAATGTGGCTCCAGTGTTTATGTAACTCACAAAGTATTTTATTGTTAAGTTCAGCAAAAAATATTACTAGCATGCTTTTTAAAATGCGATTTATAATTTTCATGCAAAAATATAATTCCCAGAAGTCGTTAAGTGAACTTTCATTTCAAAATTACGTCATACAATTTATTTATTTCATTGTGGTTAAATTCGCGTGGTCATATTAAACATGCCGCCTATTTTTTGTAATCATTATGCTTTATTGCCATAATGGTCCATGATAACATTATATAATAAGATAACTGCTTGATAGACATAGACAATACTTCTCTTTTCCTATTATTTTATATAGTAATATATTTTCATCTCTCTTCTATTATATATTAATTTCACGTAACTGAACAAAAAATGATGTTTTAATATTGAGAAAGTAAAAACAAAAACGCTAGATAATTCATAGATAATGTAATTTCAACTACACTTATAATCGAGTAGTTATGTTGGTAAAATAATAAAAAAACAGTTTCCAAGTGTTGACAATCTATTTATCGCTATGCCAAAAACATAATTTTTTAGATCTATATGTGGTATAGCAAAAAAACATCCTTTGTCAAGCCATTTCGCTCTAGAAAATTTTCCAAATTAAATTCACTTTGTAAAGTGTTCATGACTGTCCTACGTAAATACTCATTCATCATTAGAATCATTCATTACTTATTTCGTGTTGTATTTGAAATAAAGATTGATTTATTCTTTAATTTATTTACGTGACATTAATAAGGCATTGTTTTGTCCTCGCTGGATTGATGATGTCAGCCTGAGATATATCTTTTTCGCTGGAAAAAAATATTTTTGCTGCCCTTAGCCCTCTCCTTAAGCAAAAGCGCTGAACGTTTCTAGCAAAATCTTTATATGAATTGCATTGAGATATAGCCAAGGAATGACAGTTGGATGTATTTTGATTTTAGCCGGTCTGTCAAGTTTGTCTATGTTATCGGTGAATCGATCAACAATCAACCTGCGAAGTGTGAAAAATGTACGACAAACTTTTTTTAACAACAATTTCGCTGCTCTCTTAATCTGCCGCCTCAAGCAATTACCACAGTTAGAGATCTGGGCCTGGTATACATTCATAAACAAATATCGATAATTTATCACCGAAATCTTGATAGATAACAATCTTGTAGTATAATTGAATTCGCTATATTTTTTTACCGAACGTAATAATTGAATATCGCGTTCGTGATAGAATAACATAATTGATCGAATACTGCATTACACAAAAGTTTAATTTAAGATACAGTTTTTGTTTGAAGATTAATTGCTTTTCTAAGGTTACATTAGTTGGTCAATCAGTCATTAGGATTTATTTTAAATTTTATTTAACGGCGCACAACGATCACGACGTTATTTTAAAGTCAGTGTTACACGTGGGCTGGACATATGTCACTGCCAAGTTTGGTGAAATCAAAATTAACTGATCAGGCTTCGAAAACGTGAAACAAGATAAGCGACAATCAAAGTTATCACTGTCATAATTAAGGCTTCAAATTTACATCGCCATTGTATGGTAATATGCAGATATCAACTTTTGTTTTCGTTGCAGCTGAAATAATAAATCATTAATATTCAATGTAGTAAAACCGAGGGGGCGTTTGCAGCGAGTTCAATAAATAATATACTTGCATTTATCTGGTATATTTTTTGATATTATCCAATACTGCTTTGTTTGGCATAACCAGTTTCTGTATAGCTAGCAAATGAAGGCATTTACTTATTATGTCACCAGACTTAGTTCGAATCGTTTATTAGATTGTAAATACGTACTAGATTTTTGATCATTGATCAACGTTGACTTTTATTACAATATTCTATAAATATGATAATCCAATAGTTAATATTCAGTGATAATTATTAGTTGTTTATTTATCATTATATCACGGTGAAAATATAGGAAAGTATTTTAGTTCTACAAAGTTAACATGGTATCTATTTGATAGCTATTTAGTTTGTTAGTTAATAGTTTTGATGAGGAAGTGAGCCGAAATAGCTATCAACTGTATTCCTTATATATTTTGTAGACATACAATACATTGCTATTTTTTCATCGTGTTATAATAGAGTTCTACCAATTAAGTGACAGTTCAATCAATAAACTAGCAAAATATTTTTACCGAGTTTTGGAACTGATATTCTAACTTAAATTTGAATTGTTGCAACTTTGTACGATTCCATATGTCTTGTCACAAACGACCCGGGTTTCGCCCTTCGGCATCTTCAGGCATTCCATCGCACAAGACATATGGAATCGTACAAAGTTGCAACAATTCAAATTTTATATTGAAGTTCCATCAAGCACCTTCAGTCGATATCATAAATGATATTCTAACTATTTTATCAAACTTAACTCAAATCTGCATGTTTTTGACTTGTCCCTTTGTGGAATCAATAAAGCAAAATATTATTTTTTTAAACCCTTTTTAGTGATTATCCTTTCTAAATCCTTTAGTGCTTAAGCTTTCCCTATCGTTAGTGTCTACTGATAAAAACCCAGGGTTTTTACAGATATTAAGAGCATGTATTAACTAAAAATTATGCTTCCTAATGAACTTTTTAGTGGTATTTAAGGGGAAAGCATTTAACATCTTGACGTATATAAATAACAACACAGAAAGGAAAATATTGGTTATTTAGCAAATGGTACAAAATTTATGAAAATGTTTTTGCATATATTACAGTGTATAGTATTAATAAATTTTGAGCTAATGCATGGGTAACATTAAAAACAGGAATGACACTCAAAGCTGACGAAGGGAGGGCTAGATACTGAAAGACGAACATTAATTTAAATTCTTCGAATGAAGACATCCTTGCAAATATTATTCTTAATATATTAAATTGGTATCAAGTCGTATTAATATTGCATATAACTAAGCATATTCTTGTTTTCATTAATATAATCATCAAATTTGTCACAAAACACGCAAATTTCATATTACGTATTCTGTGGGAGTTTTGTATTGCATAAAATTATTGAACAGTTTAACGCGTATTAAGTTTACGATCGTTTTATTGTAAAATTTGTTTATTTAAAAAAATACGCATTTCATATTTTTTGTATCGAAAAGAAATCGATTGATTTTTTTATAAATAATTTCTGATGCAATGTAATAACAAAGAGCCAAACAAACTGCGTTGGACTTTTGTTTATCACGACACACTTTTATTGAATGAATTATATATTTCCAAGTAAAATTCCATAGAAATAATTATACAAACTTTTTCAGTGATTAGGACCGGTTTCAATTAATGCAAGCTTAATTAACTGTTAGTTAATGACCCACTATCTTTTATAAATAAAGAATTTTTCCATAAAAAAGTGGTTGTAAAAACCATTAAATGATTAATTTTAACCGGTTCCCCGGGGATCACTCATCTATTTGAAAGTGATTTATGATTTCGAACGGTCACGCCAACACTAGTGATTCTCTTTACGTGAAATTCATGATTATAAAGACGATGTAAAGTTCGGACAGTCACGCAAATATGCATTAATACTATCTGAGCCAGAATGCTTGGTTGAAATTGGTAAGACATAATATATAAAAGTAATTCTTAGAGTTTCACCTGTGAATGAGTCATTTTTAATGTGAGGGCACATATTCTTGATTCTTGGAGTATTAATAAATAATAATGAAAACGGCAGGTAGATGGATTTTTAAAACCATTATTTCAGCAAAAACTTTTACTAGCAGGAAGGTTAATCGATAGCACTTTTGATTTTAATAATATTTCGGATAATGTATTCCTGCATTAAAAATACAAGCTTTCATATTGATGATTCTACGTATAATATAATTGACAACCTTTCGCATTCATTAGGGAAAATTTTAGAAAGTGAAAAAAAATATATGTATACCAAAGAAATGAAGATAAACTAATAAACTATTTATTTTTTAAACGTTTTCTTAACTTTTTTTAGCATCTCAATAACAGTATAAATTTATTTAAATAACAAATTACAATATGTAGTTGAATAATTGAAATTTTGTACGATTCGACATGTTTTGTCACAAACGACTCGGGTTTCGCTTTTCAGCATTCTCAGGCATTCTATCACACACTTTTGCTTTGAACGATGCTTCTATATTTAAATAACAGAATACTCCACAGTTTTTACTAGAATATCAAGACCGGTTTCGTTCATCACGAGCATTATCAACGGATATCTATTATCCGGAAATTATACCAAGCAAAATGTTTTTATATTTTAATATATAATACCTTTACACCAGTGACGGTTAACACCTTAAATATGAATATTAAATTATGTGTGATATTATAATATTTGAAAATTACGACAACCTAAGTTAAATTATTGTTTTATGATGGTATATATTTTCTTTACAAAAAAAACAATGATAAGTAAAAAATAATATTACTATAACTAAAAAAACGCTTTCTATTATTTTTAAAACATTTTAATTTGTACAGGAAATATTCAAATTAATTTACAATCGATTTTGTG
The DNA here is from genome assembly GCA_028555115.1 of Himalopsyche japonica. NCBI lineage: Eukaryota > Metazoa > Arthropoda > Insecta > Trichoptera > Rhyacophilidae > Himalopsyche > Himalopsyche japonica. The sequence goes on from JAHFWJ010000497.1 coordinate 361,703, forward strand.
GGCAGTGGTAAATAATCATTGTAAAATGCCAGATGCAAGTCATAAATATTTTTTCCGCGTTGATTTGCACTGTTGAGTAATTTTGCACGCAAGGGCGTAATAATAGATATCGAAAGTGCTCGACTCATATCGTATTGCTAAAGTTTTTTTCGTCTCCATTCAAATTACTTCTTGCCTATTTTTAATGTTATTATTAATAAATATACATCATGCGAACCGCCCGTATCGATGTTCTGCATACATTCTTGAAGATAATAATGGCCGTGGATCGGAAATGCTTCGAGCGTTACTGTACGGAAAAAGTTTCAACATTCCAACGATCTGATTCACTCTTTGTGAAAATTGTAACATACTGCTTGCTATAAAATTATGTATGGGAAGAATTTCAGTGTGGTTCGATTTACCCTTTGGCTGATATTTCATACTCACATCAATTTTAATAAATAACATTACTCTACAAATATGTATAGAAGCGTACAAAATCCGAGGTATATATTCAATTAAAGTTAAATCAATTTTTAGTGAAACCCCGTTTATACGTTTCCGGAATTCTCGTTTTCCCGCTATTTGCGCTCGATTTTTATATTTGCACATCAGTGTCTAATTTTTCATTTCTATTATTTCCCGTAATTTACGTTTGAAATATTAAAATTCAGCCCCAATATATGTATCAAACCGGCTTGCGTGATAATACAAATAAAAACATTTTTACCCCAAATCTACGTTTTCCCGCTAATAACGTTTTTAGAGTTGTTTTTTTTCAATTGGCCCCTTTAAAATGGTAAAAACGGATTTTCACTGAATATTCGGAATTTTAATATTAAATTTGTAACGTATATTTTCGATGCAAATATATTATAAAAATTTACGCAAAATGTGTATCAGCGCGATAAATGTCTATCGCTTCGGAATTCCATTGAACCATAAACGTCACTTTATTTACTCTCCTCTCACAAAACCGCTTTTATTTTAAAGTCCATATTTCGCGGAATCATCAAGTTTTTACTCTTGAATGGTGGTCAAATGCCAGACCGCCAATCTGCAAGCATCACACACACACGCGATGCCAGTGAACGATTTTCTATTCAGAACTTCGCGTCCGTGTGAAGTCTCACAGGATACATACAGTTACAATTGTGAACTAGATTTTTATATACAATCAGCCGTACATTAACTGCCGACATTTGAACAAAAGAGCTTATCAACTCGAGTGGTGGTTTATTGTTATAATTCAGGTTTATTACGTATTCCAATCAATTTTATTACCGCTTCTGGACGTACTAACTAATTCTATCGTTGATATCGCTTAAGATGAATATTGCAAAATCAATCTTTTACAGAGCAAGTCATTGTCGTCCGAACTAGTTCAATATTTTTCTTTTAAATAGTAAAATACAATGCTTAACCCACACACTGCTGCGTTGTATAAAAATACTTCAAAACCGAATATTTAGAAAATTAATTTATTAGTGCTAGCGTTTTAAATAATATAAACACATTTTTTCGTACTTATTTCCACAATATATTTTATGATCAGGACTGATTTTGCTATAAGTATTATCAATTGTTCACGATGAGCTCGCGATCTTGATGACGAAATATATTGTGTAAACAACTAAAAAATCTGTTTTTTTTTATTATTTAAAATGTCATACCTTTCCGTCAAAAAATGTCAGTGGACTTAAAAGTGAATGATGTCGTCAGACAAACGTACAGAGATTATCAGAACACACTATATTTTAATATAGAAATATATAATAGTTACGTTCTATATATATTTATGTGTTTTGCCAGACGAAGAAAACTAATTGTTTTTTGTAGGAACAACGGGAAAGATATGTATGTTTATAATTCCAATCTTCAAATTCAAAAATTAAAAACTTGTCATTCTGTGATAAATCTAGTTCATTAACTAACTAATAACACTGTCGTATTCGCGGCTTTCGTTTTTAGTTCATAACGTGTGTCTCCCATCCACTGTAATAAATTTCAAAATCGCAGCGTAAATTATAAAAAAAACTATCAATAAATGCTTAAGTATAGTTTATAAAATACTTCATAAAAAACTTGATAAATATTCTGTCATAGAAGCTTTTTATTATATTCCATAAATAGCAATGATCTTACGCTAACCTCAGATTAGCTCAATTCAAAAACGCTTTAGCGAGTTGGTTTCATGTAGCTTTTTGCATATACATTATGCTAAACAACAAAGCGAAAAGTGTTTTAATATTTAAATCTTTAACACAATATATCATAAATATTACACACAGTTTTCAAAGCATATTATAATTTTATACCTTTGTTTATAAGGTGAATATAGTGTCACTTTTAAGGTGTTAATCAGGGCTGTCTTTTCCGATTAGTTGGTTTTGAGCATTATTTCATTGAACAATTTGCTGGATTGGTTGGTTGATCTTTAATTCAATGCACATAAATAGGAAAGGTAAAAAAAACCTGACAAAAATAACCTTTTTTGGTTGAAGTCCTGTTGTCGATCAATGTCACTTCTTTATTGAAAGGCATGATAACGAAATACTAACTTTTACACGAGATATGTATCGGATGTTGGTATTTTAGATATTCTATACCAGTAATACTCACGTAAAATTTCACTGTGACCGCATTATAAACATCAACGGTCTTATGGAAATGTTTCTTGGCCACACCAAATGCTCATACAAAAATAGCTTTATGACTCATTTCGAGTAAATAACTAGACTAAATGCTGGATAAGTCACGTACGTTCAATCAATTTTAAAAGAATTATAATTTTACAAATTCATTTGTAAAAACACAATTTTTTTGTGTTTCACAAACTGTTGGTGGCCGCGTCAAAATCCTCTGCTGTGGTCGCACATGAGAACCAGTGGTTTATATGTATTTTGTTAAAAATAATAAATTAAAAATATTTTCATATTAACAGCCGTCATACTTTATACATCTCGTTCTGAAATCGAACATTGAATAACATTATGTCTTAAATTGTTTTATTTGTTATGAAATTTTAACTTTCTTACAATATCCACGGTCGTAAAATTTCATGAGCTTCAATGTCAAGATTTATTTTACATGAAAAAGCTTTCAAAAACTACACAGTACAAATCACAAACAAATAAAAAAATCTTTTATTGTCATCTGTCATTTTTGCGAAGAAGATTTATCTTACCTTAAATATTTTACAAACCCATAAAGATTTCAAGCACCTTAGTGCATCTCATATACATCATGGCTGGCACGAATTTTATTTTTTTGAAGGCACACAAAAGTTTTTGACCATACTAAAATTGACAGCGAAAAAAATCCGTCTACGAAAAAGATCGAATGATAATGCCAAAGATGAAACGAGAAAGTATTAGAATTGATGCGGATACGAAAGAGATAGGTGTAGTTTTATAATAAAAGGTAACCAAAAGGTAAATGCGCCGCAGGCTTTGTGTTACCTGGAACACCTGTGACGTCACCGAGCGAAGGTTCTTCTTCACTCATTGTTGTTTTACAACACGATGGGCTTTAGTTTAGTTTTACCTGGTCGACAGTAAGCTAGCATCTATAAGTTTTCCGTGATAGTTCTTCTAGCGCTAGCCTTAACAAAGTGTGAATCACGAATCCATTTAAACCGCGAAACATTTTAAATTATTTAACTATCGTGCTAAAACAAAAACACATATGAACTGTATGTAAGTGATTGCGGGTTTGCTTCAAAATTTTATCGTAAACAAAAACAAAATTATAACAGTGTTAACAGAGTCAGTTTTTAATGAAAAATCGTGCGGACTATTTTTAAGCATAACACACTCAGGAATATAATTAAAAAAAAACATAATGCACACTTGTTACAGTTCAATCACACATTTTATTTAATATTTTGCGGATATATTCCGATCGCTGTAATTAAAATTCTTTTGCGCATGTTAAGTTGAGAGTTTTAATTGAATTTACAAATCGTGTGTATTAAAGTATTTTATTTACGTATTGTGTTTTTTCAAATAATGACAGACCGATGATAAATCGATTTAATGTCTAGTCAAGTAATACAAAAACAGTTATTTATTTCTTTCACCTTCTGTCATGGCTTACCGCCACTTTGATGTGTTTATAAATACATTATAATTAAAATTGATTGTTGTTTTGCATGTAAAACGCTAATTAGATTTTTTTAAATGTTGTATTACACGTGTCTTATTTAATATCCGCTTTTTACAATAGGTTATTACTAAAACTTGATTTAATTTTTAATAAATTATTTCAAATAGGAAACTATTGTTTTTATGTCAGTAAAAAAATCAGGACTGCGGAGTCGTTAAAAATATACAACTCCGACGCGAAAGTTTATTTTTGTTTTTCCTACTTGTACTATTTATGTGCATTAAATTAAATATTGATCAACCAATCCGGTGAATTGTTCATTGACATAATCTTCAATTCGTCTAATTGAAAAAGTGGCCGGAGTAGCTCGTTTATCATGACTCCGATATTGACCAATAACACCACGACTCCGATTCCATAACCCTAAAAACAATCCTTAGCAGTACAAAAATAAGCTCTTACCCAATGATTTGCCACTGTTAAGATTGTTCGAGTATCAAGTATTAACAAACTGCAATCAGTCGTCCGTTGTTAACAGTTGTGACATTCGCAATCAGTGGGTTAAATAAGACAGTAAAATTAAAAATTGAAAACGATATTAAAATGCTTTAATTCGAATTTTAAGCGCACACTTTTAAGCATGATTGATCTATTATATAATTTTTGGCGGGAAATGATGCGCTTTCAGAATCGTAATTAAACTTCAATGCCTCCTTCTTCCGTCCGCCATAACAGGTTGTATTGCTACCCAATAAATCAATTCGCTATTTTTTCTCACAGTAAATGCAATATTATTTGGTTGTCGTGTCTGTTATTTTTGAAAGTTTACAAAGTCACGTACCTGGGATAATTTCGGACAAACGTTTCATAATCCTTCGCACTATTTTTGTTCGGCCGCCTGCCCGATCTATTTACCTGGAAATATAGAATTTAGTAAGTCCTACTTCAAAATAAAAAGCGTGATCGATGATTGCATTAGAAATTTTATTTATCGTAGAATATTAAATATTTTAAGATGTAAGCACAATGGATCCCAGATTTTGCGTTCCCTCATTATTTTTCGTTTTCCCGCATGTTATGTTTATTTAAAATAATCTTGCTCATACGCCCTCAAGAAAAATTGTAATAATCACGATTAATCGTTCACCTGTTTATTACGAATGATTTCCCAATTTTTAATATTTTACTCATTGGCTGATAGCTATATTTCCAGTTATTTAAAAAAAAAAACGTTTAAAGTAACTCTAAGTTTTGGGTTCGGTAGTAGTATTGTATATTTTGGCAAAATGTATTCTGGATTAAATATAAATATTTATTTTATATTCTGGATTGACGTTTTAGACGGTAATAAACCGAAGTATTCATTGATAATTTAACCTGCAATGGTTTCAAAATATTCGCCAATCATTAGGCTATTAATATAATACATCTGTCATAAAAAGAGAATTTATTTTATTTAACTAATTTTATAGACATAGCTCAGCTCTAAGATTACAGTGCCTTGATTTCAGGACGTTTTGTGAACTCGCTACGGGGCATTCACTACTACTAGGTACTATAATAGAGAAAAACTATTTTTATGAAGTGAGTGCTGGTTTATTTCAGTTACTAAAATGTATGCGACATTAGTTTGGTTTGCACCGTTGATTTATATTAAAATTACCTGAGTCCTTTTTATGCCTGTATTGTAATAACGCAATTAACGATTTTGATTTCTTGATTTCTTCCTTGAGGTATCTAACTTAATAGTCTTCCACTAGGGTTTTTTTACACAAGGTAAAACACGTGGTGAGAAATAATATAGTATCAACAATCTTCTTTTAAATGGGAGAGTAGTATTAAAACACGTGTGGTTGTTACGTCTCTAATTAGATTTTACTAAAAAAAATCAGTTTGAATTATTTAAACTGCTTTTTGTGTTACAAACTGTAAATTTTGTATTGTGTACACCAATATGATAGGCTGCCTGAAGATGTCGGATTACAAAACCCAAACACCGAATTAAAACACTTGAAATAAACAATTGTACACAGTTCCAGCAATTAAAATTTGAAACTAAAATTCAAACAAGCACGCAAAGTCGATATCGTAATTTATATTTTTAAAAAATTTTGCCGCATAAAAATTTTCTCCGTTGTTGTTTGAAGAACGAAACATATAAAATTATGGTATGGGAAGTTTTTCGAACTACTAATCTACAATTTTTTTTTATATATATCTTTGTGTGGTAATTTGACATTCACTTTTTCGTATTTAAATTTCTTTGAGACCTCTATTGATTTAAGAGCGGCATTTTCAATATTAAATTAACTAATTTTTGCTTTAAAAAGCGATAATAGAATAAATGGATTGTCTTGTTCTAAAATTAATATTTTTGTGAACAATATCTGTAATAAGTAACGGCAAACTATCCGCATCAATGAGCATATTATTTCTTATGAACATAATAATTTTATTATTATTTGTCATCAAAACTGACGGTTACGAAAAACTGCAATAGAAAAGAGACAAATCGATTGTAATTGTATTGGACAGTTATCTAGTTAGTAAATGATTGCATGATAAATGCAAATTATGAATAACTCGCTAAATCTTTCAATCCGTTAACGTTAAGTAAAGTACAGGTAACGAAGGAATTAGTTTTTCAACTTTTATGTATAGTTTATAATCACGCATAATTTATATGAGGACTTTTGTTTCTATAAAACAAAACAAATATGTAAGAAGACGTGTTATTCCTAATTATATTAGGTTATTGAAATTTCAAATTATAATAAATATTTAAACTATTTAGGAATCCTTCATCGCTTGAAATATGGTTAGACTTTTTTCGATATCGAATTCAAATTCGATATTGAAATTCTATCAAGCATCTTCAGTCGATATTATAAGTTATACTAAAAAAGAGATTGACAATTTGTCGTCCCACTTATTCTAGTACCATAACTTTTATTTATTGATTAAATAATAAATATTTAATGTGTCAAGAGATTTTGTAGAAAATTAATTAGCCTAAACAGTAATATTAATAAATCGTTTAAATTCGTAATCACGTGAGTTTCTTGTAATGGTTAGAGTAGGCGTGATGAGTTAATGTTGTGTAGGTCATTTAAAACGTGTACGTTTAATTTAATGACCAAATTAATATCTTTAGGCATTCTGGTAGAACATATCAATAAAATTAATTAATAACTATCATTTGTCCATTAGCTATGCAACCAAGTTTATTGGCTTAATTGAATATTTTAATTTTTTTTATTATTTTAGCATTCGTAAAAGTATATAACTAAAAAAGTGACTTTAAATAATATACATTTTGTGCAAGTGTGATTTGACAATGATTTCTTTTATATAAGTGAACAAGAAGAGTCAAAATGATAAAATTCCGCTACAAGCGCAAGGAGCCAACAGAGGCTCCATCCAACGTCGCAGTAGTCAAACCCAGAGTTACTACCTTAACACAAAACGCGCAAGCCAAAGCACAGTTGAATGGCACACTTCCGAAGACAAGCACCCTACCAAAAACTGGCACGTTACCGCCGTCAAGAAAAAACGCCATCATCAGTAGCCTACAAAAACATGGCATTACCAACGGATTCGGAAAACCAGGAAATACCAACAGTCTGCAAAAGCATTCAACGATGAAAAACTTGTCTCAAAATTTACCAGGACTTCAGAAATCTGGATCGTGCGCAAGTCTACAAAGAAGTGGAAGAACAACACCGATATCCATGACTTCAAATGATAACAATAAACTAAAAAATGGCGCAACGAAGTCGATGGGAACATTGCCTAATCGTTGTAGTGGTGCCCAGAAACAGAACGGCGATGTGCTGAAGAGTGCAGAGGTCCAGCCGACGCATGACATAGTCGCCATCAATTGTGGACTCGTCACGAGGAAGAACAATACGTTACCGAGAACGAAAAGCGACAAATCTGGCCAAGCGAAACTTGTAAAGCCAGATTCGATCGACAGAGCGGCGGTCACGAAGAGCTACGAAGTGAGTATTATTAATTTTGACCGTGAAAATGATTTTTTATTGCCGTTTTACCATAATCGATCACGATTATTTATGCGTAATTACTATTTTCGCACTCCAGCATTATCGAAATTGCAGATTATTTTTTTTAAGCATATTTATGCTGTATTTACGGCATCTTTCCTAGATAACATGTTTTTTTACACAAGACTGACCTCACGCGAGCCAATTTTACAAGACCGACAACGTTTGTACCATTTTTAAAAACAAAACGTGAAAATGATTCCGATACTTCCAATTTTTAAAAAAATATAATTATTATCTCCTTTACTTACTTTAATGTCATCACAATACATTTTTTCCCCTTCGTTTATCTGCCTGTCCGTCACACATAGCAAATCACAACGCTTGCATGCAATACACGATGCGTAGACTTCAACAGATGTCTTTGCCGTTAGGTAAGGTAAAATATTTTTCTACAGGACGAAAAAAGTTCTAGATAGGGGCCTATTGTTTATGATTGTTGATAATAAAATAATATATTTAAGGAATCACACTTTTCTCATGATGTAAGATTTTGACTCGGTCTTAAGTACAAAGTACATTTCTTCCAATTGATTCTTTCTGTGAGAAAACAAGTCATCCACCTCGTTCAGCATGAGCGGCCATCACGGAGTCAGTTCATGTTTCTAAAATCGTAACTAAATACGACGCCATTCAAACATCGAGATTATAATATTACTGATATTATGATATGATTCATTTCTTACGATAGTACGTTGGTTTACTTGATTTAACTTCTAACCGCAGTCTGATGGATTCAATATAGAATAACCCCAAAGAAACGTTCACACAGACTCAGTGACGATCTCTTACGCTCGATATAATAGTAAACACAGTGAGGGGGAGATTTAAATGGACGGCAAACTGGGTCAAAAAAAAGAAATATTCTTAATAACATACATGATTTCTCCGATCAAATATGTATCAAAACTATTTTGAGATCAAATTATCCCTAGAACTTTGGTATTAATAAATTTCATTTACTCTTCTATATTGTTCTGACGATGACGAGATGTCGTAGTTCTAACTAAAATTTATAAGGCATATAGATGATAACTATTTCGGCTTACACCTCATCAGAAATACAATCCTTATAAATTATGTAGAGCTAAAATAGATTGCTATTTTTTCACCGTGTTATAATGGAGTTCTATCAAGTTAATGCCAATTAAATCAATAAATTTACTGTTACTCATTGCATATTTTAATGGAATTCTAACAAGCTAACCTCAATTCGACCAATAATTTATTTTTTATGATTTGACGATTTTTAATGCTTTTCAATCAATGGACTTGTGTATGACAAAAAATAATTATCTTCTCAATAACACATTAAAACATGAATAATGGCAACAACTACAAAAATATAAAATTTGATTATTTTAAACTTTGTACGATTCCACTTGTTTTGTCACTAACGACCCGGATTTCATCTTTCAGCATCTTCATGCATTTTATTACGCTCATGTAACAAAATGCTCAAAAAATGTGGAATCGGACAAAATATTATATTCAGATTTCATCAAGCACCTTCAGTCGATATCATAAATTATACAAAAATATCATTTTTCGAAAAAGGGGCGGCGTTGTGAACCGTTCTTACGGGCTGCTCGTTGCCTACATCCGCCACTGCACAGACCTATCAATCGTATCTCGTCCCATCGTGAGAAGTACCAGCTTCTTTGCGCTCATGGCGTCGATGTATCTCCCACACAGATTTCCCACTGTGTTTTGAATATCACATGATTACAGGTGGATTTGAGGTGTGATGCTTTTAAAAACAATGGCGTTATGCTACAATTTATTGCAGAGCGGGGGCGTTTCGAGTTAGCAAGCTACTCGCAATATCCGTAATTGGCTCTGTCAACTTAACTGTTAAAATCAGCGTTTGCGTTACTTCTACAGTTTTAACTGCTAGTATTAATGATCTGGTAGCAATTATTGCAAAAAAAAAACCATTGCGTAAACTCGACACGCTCAGATAAATAATTCAATTAATTTGAATATGGAAATATGGTAAGAGGTATAACAAAGGAAAACATACATTTCTAAATATTTATCTTACCACTTTTCCGCTGAACCACGATTAAAGTACAATTTTAGCTTAGCTTTATATACTCTTAATCTAAAGATATGTGTACAACATATCGTCTCATTAATTCTATCATCTAAAATAAATTGTGTGTATATGAGTTGTTTCATTGAATTTTAATGATTATGCATAAATACACAATCGTGTTTTTAGGCAATAAATTGTTTCCAGAAATTGGCGCGTTTAAAAAATCGATTTGAAGAAATGCTGTTTTTCCTAGATTTTTTTATCTCAGTCAATAATTTTATTGATATGAGTCACTCTATCTTCTGTGAAAAAATCGTGCAAAAAAAGAAACGGTCCGTCCAACTCGACAACTCAACAAAAAATCGCATAAACAGGATTGTTTTTATTTGATGAATTAATGTTCATTTGACCGTTTGAAAGATTACTGCATAATTTAAAATTGTTCTAGAGCACTTAACCTAAGGCCCTTATTATATTATGCTGTGTTTTTGGATATTTTAAGCCTTCCTGCAAACTCTCGTCATAATTTAATATATACTTTCTACTTATAATGCATTCTTTTCAGAGCTTGCATTGTTCATTCAATCGTTGACAGATATAGTTATTTAGGTAAACCGTATTTTCACTTGAAATGTACTTTCGCTGTCTAAACACAAATCATGAGACCACAACGATTAACTTTTGAAATATTTTTATTTCAGCTTGACGTAATGTCCATTTGTAATATTATTAAATGACCTGTGAACCGCCACCGGCTGTGCTTAGTGTTAAAAGTAATGTATTTGAGAGCTTTTTTTACATAGTCAAAGGTATAATTAACTTGTTAACTTGTTTAATTATAACATTAGACTTAAAGCTATGAATCATCGGTTTATGACTGTCCATTTCAACTTTACCTGTTCTTATAAGAATCATCAAAAATATATACACCACATTATCCACTTGGTATAATATATACCAGCCGTGAACTTGGGCAGGAAACGTCTCTTGTTTTATGATGATGATGTATTTCCCACGGTATCCAAGTCTTCATTGTTTCTAATAACGTTTATTGCCAGGCACCTTTGTAAGACGCCTGTCCATGGGGAACTTTATTATTGTACTTATTCTTGCCCGCGATATTTGAATTTGAAGTGTCAAGTTGTTTTACATAATACGCCGCAACGGTAAATGTCTCGTTAGAGACCGTTTTGTGTCAGATGACTAGAGACAATTTGGTTTAAATTAGGAAAACCACAATACTTTTATAAATTGCCATACGATGTCCCAATTGTAGAGTGTGTCATGGGTTTCTTTTCGCTTTTCGGAAATACGTAAACACGCACAAAGAATTGTATGCAACGCTTATGCTTTCACATACTTGTGTATGTGTAAATCCAATACAAGTTTATCATGGTAATAAAATATAAAATTCATTTAGCATATGGACTTCTAATGAAAATTTATCGATAGATGTTTTTTTTTGTGGGAATTTCTTTCTACTTAACATTTTTAAAGTATAATTAATGATATTGACTGAAAGCGCTTGATAGATTTTCAATATCAAATTAGAATCGTTGAGACTTTTTACGATTCCACATGTTTTGTCATCCATGGTCCGGGTTTCACCTTTCAGCATCTTCAGGCATTCTATCACACGGATGCAACAGACTGGCAGTCAATAAATCAGTTCTGTTGCATCCGCAAGAGACGAATGCCGAGTCGTTAGTGACAAAACATGTGGAATCGTATAGTTTCAACAATTCAAATTTCTCTTTTAATGTGCAAAATGTCGCTTATCGGTATAAAAGCATAATATTAAGAAAACAAATACAATGAGTAATGAGACCGAATCAATCGGCGTTATCCACTCGACTACAAATCAATATATATTATATGAATGTATATAAAAAAAATTGAGAAGCAATTAACTCAAATGTGTTTTATTTATTTAAATATTACGCCTTTCCACTAAGAAGTGACGTTTAGCACCTTTATGTGATCGTTTACTTGTTTTTCTTTTTAATATTTACCCTTTACAGAAAACCAACTAATTCCTTAGAACTCAGTTAAATTTATTACTAGATAGTAATTTAGATGAATCATTTCTATCCCTTTATAAATATTTTAACGCCTTGAGTGCTTTGTTCGTTCTTTTATTTGTTTTACGCTTTTACATAAACAATAATAGCCAGTTCTTACTAACAGCAAATATAACACAATCTTGAATGATTAGTAAGGTAATCTCGTTTTGCTTTTGTTTTCTTCGTTGTTTAATTTCGTCGCTTATTTTATACATGCACTTAATCACAAAGTATACACGCTGAGGTGGTTCTAAAAAGCCTGTGAGAATGTTCTTTGAATTCGCAGTAAACGAACCATAAAACCATCGAGTATTGTTTGAATAATTAAATTTTTATGTTCAATTTCCGTTTTGTTAGAAACTTTGCCAAAATGACTGGACGCTAAAAATAACAAACATAATCGTGGGCCAGTTTTGTCGGACAAAATATCATTTAGCTGGGACGTTATGAATCTTTTATATATACCGCTTTCGTTTTTTGTGGACTAACTGAGGACGGTAAAAAATCTGCATTTAATGCAATACCAAAGTATCCAACTCTTCAAGCAACCATTCTCCCAATAAAAATCATTTTTTATTCCCATTTTCAAACTGTAGAAAATATAAAAAAAACAATCAATTAGTCATATATAATAATCAAAAAAAAACTATTAAATTACAATATATTAACAAATGAGTGAATTAAGTAGTCCCAACCAAAATCTGGAATATCAAAACCTTTGCCCAGCCAATTATTGAACAAATGGAATTTTTCTTAAGTGTTAACAAAAAGTGTTATAACTGTAGAAATGTTGGATAAAATTAATATGAAACTTTCTTAGATGATGTAAAAAGTTTTAAAAATTACCCCTTATGTATTAAAATTATTGATGTTAGTTTCGTATATTGCGCGCGTAACGATTAAATTTTAATAAATATTGTATTATATATTATTTCAATATATTATATAAAACGATTTTAATACCTTCATAGCACAACATTATAAGAGATAACTGTTTTGAAGAGCTTTGAGTCTTGGATTTAATAATTAATTAATCCAAGATTCCCTTATTGAATGCTCATTATTAATAAAATGTCATTATTTGAGTGTTTTTAAGGGCTAGTCTATCACGCCAAAACACGGCTCCTGGACTTAGTATCACGTGAAAACACCGTTCCGGAATTCGATAAGTTAAGTCTACGTTCATCATCCGAAAAATTTGAATTATCACAGCAGAATATGTTTTCTTTAGGGGTCAGCAATCAGTCAACAATTCCATCGAAAGGAAGCTCTTATATCAGCATATCATTAAAGTACTGGTTTTACTTGCATGTCGTGCCAACCGCTTCATTTTAGGTCGCCGGAATATTAAGTTTGTAAGTGGAACAAACTCTTTCAAGCTAGCTCGTGATTGAAATTTCTTTCGTTTGTAATATTTGATGCTGACATCACACGCAAGTCTTTAGAGAAGATATTTTCATTAGTACATTGCATTTATTAACGAAGATAAAAATCAATACGGTTAATTAATTATTATGGAGCGTATCAAACATATCCAGTATGGGTTTCTGTATTCCAATAACGAGCTTAACGAGGTTTTTTACTTTAAAAAATAAACATGCATCTTGTAGGTTTTGATCTGACTAAAATATCTGTTATGCGATGCTTCACTTAATTTTTATTCAGTTATGTTTTTTACTCGAGCTAAACTCATATACGTCATCTCCTTATTAAAAAGAGCTTAATTTTAACTTTTAAACTTTTTACGATTCCACGCGTTTTGTTAATATCGACTGGTTTTGTCTTATGGCATATTCGGGCATTCTATCACACGGATTCAACAGAACTAACAAAGTTTCAACAATTCAAATTTCAACATAGACCTTCAGTAGATATCATAAATTACAAAAAAAACTTATCTAAAATATTACATAATAGGGTTTCCATACACAATTTATTGATACCGGAATTCTACGATTTAGATAACGGAGATTAAATGTCATTTTATAGTTTATCGGTATATTAATTTAATTTATTTCCATTACTGCTTATATTGGATTATTTCTGTGTTGGAATCAAGGCCCTTTACGAATAGGAAAAAATACAATAATAGATCTTACTATGTATGTACGTGGTTTTTCTAAACTTTAGTTTTGAATATTATATTGCTATTGGGTTGTAATCAATCGACAAGTTTTCAATGATAAATGAATTAACGAAATCTTGGGATTTTGAATCCCGTTGCTAATAGCCCTACTACACAACGAGCATTCAAAAATTCTTTGAAATTTCCTTTCACTCTTACAGCACATTTGTGCACTTTATCTTTCACGAAACATTATATGCCTTTAATTTGATAATTAATCACAAGAATTACACAACTAAAAATGAGTTAATGCATTCGTTAAAACAAAAATGTATCCATTTACAAACAAGCCATAACGTAAGAAATAATTTAAAAATGCCTTTTATTTTATTGATAAATGACTAAAATCATTCAACTGTAACTTTGTGAATGCTTTTCATACCAAAATAATTTACGATACGGACAAAAAAAAATATTTAACTCTTTTGAGGAGCGTCATGAAATCGAAAGTTTTTGTTTAACGAAGAAAATCATTTTATTTGCAAAAATGTAAAAAATAATATTTATTCTTCGATAGATTCAGTAGCTATATTTCATAAATTTAAGTAATTAAATAAGACGACCAAATGTCAAATGAATTTTTAATATTAAACTAATTTTTATGTCCTGAATTAATTTGTACAAATCCGTGATATCTTTTTCGAGATCTTAATAATCATTTATATATATCTTTTGTACAACTGTATTTCTGAGTAGCAATTATTAATAATAGAGGTTTGGCCGTCACCTTTGGTTCGAAGCTTGCAAAAGTTTCCGAGAAATGAGCAGCTTATAAGCCAATGATTATTTGTTATAAATTATTATATCTTAGGTGAGCAAGGAAAAAATAGCGGATAACCCGAGGCAATGACAACACACACACACATCAAACACACTGAAGATTATCAGTGAAGTGAAGAAAAATTATGAAGTGTCTTGTTTCGAATAAATAACACTAAAAACTCTTGGACGAAAACTAGTAAATTTAGAATATACGCTTAATATTCGTCATAAAATATGTATCGGGTTTTCCGAGTTTTTTTTGAAGTAATGAATGAAGCAATGCTTATTACTATTCTGACGGTGTTATATTAATAAGAAGGAACGGTTTTGCTCATAAATATTAATTAATCATAAATATTATAAACTTATCAACTGATCGCGATAAGCGAAACCAGTTGTAATATTATTACTACTAGCAAATTTGAATTGTTACAACTTTGTACGATTTCACATGTTTTGTCACTAACGAACCGGGCTTCGCCTTTCGACATCTGCAGGCATTCTATCACACGGATGCAACAGAACTGTCATTTCTGTTAGTCGTTGTCGTTAGTGACAAAACATGTCTGATCGTACAAAGTTGTAACAATTCAATTTTGATATTGAAATTCCATCAAGCACCTTCAGTCGATACCATAAATTATATTTAAAAAATAGCACTGTATTTTACTTTAAAAAATAGTGCTTTTACACAAAGAAGTGACAGTTAGCGCTTTAACCTTTGAAAGCTCTTGTAACTTGCGTCTCATAAGATTGATTCAAAGAATAAGTATGACACAATAATTTTGAGAGCATTTCTTTCTTCCCGTTTCCACTCCCAACTTAAAGCATATAACACTCCACCTCTTTTTTCGACGAAAGTGGAGATGTAGTAATACTAGTAACAGCTAATCACTTGTTCTATAACATGACTGGTAGGAAATTTTAGACATCGATAACCTCCATGCCTTCGAACAGAAATATATAAATCGATTGGAAAAAAATTGGGTCGTATGCGGATTCTATCCATTGAGATTCATATCTACTGCACCACACCCCGACATCAGTTACTAATCGGCCAAGGTGACCGTCATTTACGGAAAATATATCTTGTCTATCTCGCCTGCATATTATTTAAATGCTGCATAATTTTGCATAGTTTCATAAATTTAGTTAGTTTTCCTGTAGAGTTTTATTTTAGTGATGTGGCTTCAATGATTCTGCCATTAAAAAGTTTTTTTTAAAACATCACGTGACTAAAGCAGTGGGATATTTTAATGCAAGCTATGCTAAATAATATTTTTTTCTAAGTCTGTTTAAATTTGGTTCAATATCCCATTATCGTTCTCATATGTGAGTTAGATTGCTATCAGTGATTTTAATAATACGGTATTGTATTACGTAGCCAATGCGGAAATCTCTCGACTCAATCATGTTCAAATTACCTGCTCACAAAACCTATCAGCGGCCACAAAAAAACACGTATTTTTCCTCGAATGTATGTCATGAGTTCATTTCGCGCCAAAAACACAATCTAGGCAAAATATCTTCGATCAAACTTTCACACCACTAATTTGAAATCAATAAACCATACACGGAGAACGACTTACTATATAATTTCGGTGTCAGCTTTTGAATTTGTCCGTGGCGGATCAGTTCTTACGATTTTACACTCACTAAGTATGAATAACGATAGGACTTAAGTACCTGTGCAAGTCCGTTCGTTTGTGGCTGTCTGGTTTTAAAGCGTTCGAAGTTTGAATGTTATCACCGAGAACGCTCATTGGCGCAAAGCTTTGATATCCTTAAACTTTTCCTTTTCCGCATCCCCCGAACACCCTATGAATAATATTGAATTTTTTACCATGCCATTAAATATTATAAATTATATATTATTGTATAAATATACTTTTTTTAAATTATTTTTTATTAATATAAAATATTTGTAAATCGAATGAATTAAGGAGAATCTAAAAGTTAATCTTACAATGATCGAGTGTGAGTTAAACCGGTCCTGGTTGTGCGTTACAATCGATTTCATTGAAATAGTAATGTAATCTAACTTCATTTTTTAATGTTGTTGTAAGATGGTAACTGTCACTTCTTTTATAACGGCATTATATTTGTACTAAAAAAAACACAAGTTTTAGAACAATTTCCACAATTTTACGATGATAAAATGATCAGAACTATTTTCGCTTCTCACGAGCATATCGCCCACTGATAATTGTATTATTTAGCGTTTTAAATATTTTTCGATGCAACGGATGTAAAGTTTTTATACATAACGCTTAATGTCTAGTATAGATTTTAATATTATTTATATATTGTAGTCCATGTTTGTTTACGTTGCGCACCACAGATTGACACGCGTAGATTGCTTGGGCCTCTCGAGTCTCACCTTTTCCTCAGGTAAGCCAGCGACGGCCATCTTGCCGATGCTTGTGTGATTATGTTTCCTATACAGTGCAAGAGAACTTAATGCTGAAGAGAGGGGATGAAGAAGGTGTGTGGTGTGCGACTTCTCAGGCTATAGCCGTAAGCTTACATAACGGTTCGCCGGTAAGGAGATAAAATATCATATCTCTGATTTTACAACTACTCGCACCTATCGGGTTAACTGAGTTTAACCTAAGCAAGTGGCGCGGATTATAGATAAGCATAAAGTCTTAAAACTTCGTTAACCGTTTTATATTAAGTGACTATATAAATACGTTGCAATCAGCTTTTTTAACGATAAAGACGTGAGCATTCAAAGGAATACGTTATTAAAACGGTGAAAAAAACACAATATATTTTAGTTCTGCAAAATTTATAAGATATATATATGTAGTTGACAGCTATTTCGGCTTACACCTTCATCAGGAATATGTTTAAAGTACATTTACTTATTATTACTCATGTATATATAGCTGTGTAGAAAATGTGCAAGATAAATCTTCTCTTCTGTTCTAACTTCCTGGTTTCACGCTTTGCTAGTAAATTCTAAAATCTGGTAAAATAATTTTATCCATTTCTCGAAATGACAGTTAATCTGAGTTTTTTGGGGAATAAACGTAAATTTTTATAAGTATTGCACTAAGATGATTTATTAAAAAAATGTATTAGCCTGCCGTAATGCGTAATTAGCCTGCGTGCTTTTATTACAAAGATATCAACACTTGGACTTTGAGTTTAAATTTATGTTATGCGACTCCTTTGTGAGATGATTTGCAAATTGTGAATCTGTTTTTTTTTCATAATCAAATGATCTTTTATGCTCTTTTGCTCGATTTAATATACTGCTGTATGTCTGTCCGATGTATAATATATCGATAAGCACGAGCTTCATGACGTCTTCTAAATGCCAATTCAATCAATAAATGGAATAAAATAGTAACATTTGTTTACAGAAACCGATAAATTTGTTATTATAATTGTTTGATTTATCGTGATAAGTAATTTAAAATTAAAATATTAGGTACAGGTTAGGCTTAATTATTTAAGTAAATCTTGTACGTTGCTATGAATGCTGGACTTAAGAAACCAGATATGATTATATCTTTGGGGTTGGGAACCGCTTTTTTTTACTATCTTACGTCTGCCTCTAAACTGGATATAATTTATTCTTGTTTTGTAGCTTAATATCAAACAGAGAGACAGGTTGTTAGACGTCTGATGCAACTAACGTGTGGCACACATATTAATAATAAAAATCCAGATACAATGGTGATAAAGGACAGTGCAGTACATCATAGTCATGAAAGGAAGTGTGGTCCTAAAAAGACGCATACAAAAACAACGGGGGCTTAATATATTTTGCAACGAAGAGATATAAATAAATTCGGGCAAAAGGTAGGAGTTGATATTAAGTAAATAAGCTCTTTTATTATTAACTAGCGAGTATGCACATATGTATTTCAATGCTTCTCAAACGAAGTCAATTACTAAAATTGCTCTACTCGCTACGATTATCTCAAAATGTGACAGTTTCATAAACATGGTGCCTAGATATCTATTTGAAATACCAATAGTTCTTGAATAGATTCAACGTTATAAAATTGGTCGAGTACTTCAAGAAAAACCATTCCGTGAAAAGCTTATTCTAAATTCGAATTTAGTTTTTGAGCGATTAACAGTATGCAAAATGTCATTCTCAAAGTGTGACATACTTTAGAGTTTCGTAAGAGTTTTTGTAATGGTTAAGAAACTTTTTAGATGTAATTTTGAAAGTTTCAAACATTTTCTATCCTCAATACAGTAATATACAATGGACATCCCCAAAACAAACAAACAAACAGACATTCATTTTATTGATTGAATTGGCATTCACTTAGTTGAACTCCATTATAACGCGGTGCCGGTCACCGCGACATTCATTTTCATATATTATTAATAAAAATAAAATGTACGATTTCCACAATTTCACATTTTTATAATTTCCAGCAAAAAGTGACAATCAAAACCTTAAAAATGACAAAAAAATAACCTGAAAACTTATAAGACAATTTTTGAAACGCTCACACTTTGCACACTTAATAATTGGAATGTAGTAAATGGTTAAATTTAATGGAATATCGAATTAGAGTTGCTTGATTATATTTTCATTAAAAAATTATACTTTATTTTCGAAAATTCTTTATAAACGAATTCATATGTTTGTCTTGCTTGGTGATATTTTCACATTCTATACTTATATGACCGTGTATTCAGCGCTATAAAAAAACCCACTCCATTTCGAACGTCACTGAAAACCAGTTGCAGTGTTCCGATCTAGCAGTGTGTTACCTAAATGTTGATGAAGTGTTTAGAAAAAACTTTTCGAACACCTGTGAGCGGTCGCGTACGACCAGAAAAATCTTTTTCTGCCAACTGACTTTTGTTGCCCAGTTAATGCCGGCAATTGTGGAGATCAAGCGTCAGGAATTTGTATTGCATAATATACGTCGTAGTTTTAAACGTAATCAATATAATAAAACATATTGTAAATGAACTAAACACCTGCCATTGCTCAACAATAAACATTCTTACATGGCAATTAAATTCGAACTATTTTGATTTCGATTCGATCATGGCCAAAATTCATATTTATGCATTCTGATATACGAGTTTATAAAATCCATCACAATTGCTTTGTGAAAATACCTCAGACCACTACTTGATTCGATTTTATAGTAAACTTTATGATAAATATCCTACTTTGCAACAATCCAATACTACATTTTGATTGAATCGGCATTTACTTGGTAGAACTCCATTATATCACGGTGAAAAAACAGCATTGCATTTTTCTTAGTTTGTTCTGACGACGCCTTACAAATATTATGAAAGTAAAATTAATTATATCTTTTCACTGTGTGTGTGTGATTCAACACGCTTAGAGATTGAATCATGGAGATTATACGGGTGAAAAATTGCAATGTATTATAGTTCTACAAATTTTATAAGTTATACATCTGACTATTTCGACTTACACCCTCATCCAAACTAAAATACAGTGCCATTTTTTCACCATGTTAAAAATAATAAGTTATTGTTTACAAAACGTCTTAAATTCATAGTTTTAATCAAAACTGAAATTAATTACTATGAATTATCTCATAATAAATGTTGAAAATAACTTGTTATAAACGAAACAGAAATTCGTTTGAATAATAAATAAAGTTTGTCTTTGTAAGAAGAAACGCTTGCTTCTTAATTAAATGCACGTTTTGGGTGAATGCCTTTTTTACAGATAATGTATTTAGATTTCTATCTCAATACGTTAATGTAATTATTTACAGTTACTTTAAGAATACTAATTATACAACAGTGAGTACATTGTCCTCTTGATTTTATATGACTGCAATGGAATAATTAATGAAATGAAATCGTTATAATACATGGATTACTTTTAATGAATCTTTTGTTGATATTGATTTGCCGAAAATCATTGATCCAATATTATATTTATATGAAAAGGGTCGAATTATTGTGTGTCCTTCTGACAGCTAACATCTCAAATTTTGAGGCAATACCTCAGAGTGTTGATACTTGATACTCAAAAATAAGTGTGTCAAAAGTTATACTTTAGCTAACTTTTGTATTACAATATATACAGATTTGTCCTAATCTTCTCCATCGGTTTTGCGTAGCACCAACAATATTAGCAGAGTGAAAAATTATCAATTTATTATAGGTTAACAAAATTACTGTTTGACAGTTCTGATGAGGGGTAAGTCGAAATAGCTATCAACTGTATACCTTATAAACTTTGTAAAACTATAATGCATTGCAATTTTTTAACCGTGCTTAAACGTTTAATTTATATGAACCCCAGAAGAAGTTGAGAACCTATGTACTAAATAAAATAAAATATAACCGATTTTTTTGTTTGTTTACAGGAGCTGTTTTCTCAGCTGCAGTTTTCCCGCGAGCGCGCGCTTCCCCCGGATGAAGTGCGTCGGGCTCTCGCGGCGCCCTTCTGCGGACAGCGTCGCTTCCGGTTGGGGTGCATGGCGGACGCCGCCGAATGCTTTGAGAACATCTTACTCAGAGTCCACGCACATGCTGCCCACGCCGAGCCCGAAGATGCATGCAGAGCTCCTCATTGCGTGCCCCACAGGAAGTTTGCGATGGCGCTCGTGGAGCAAAGCGTCTGCGCAGCCTGCGGAGCCACGTCCGAGCCCTTACCATTCACTCAGGTAATAATAAACCTATAACAAAACCATTTACACCTATCCCTCGATTTACACGGTACTTTTTTTACACGTTTTCGCTTTTACATGGATTAAAATAAAATTTCTCGAATTTAGAAGAAAATTATGTAATCATTTTGTACAAAATTACTCAAATGTTACGGGCCCTTCAACTCCAACGTGATAGTAATCAATGCTTGGCTCAATATGATGAGTTCCATAAAGATCTTGCCAGAAATTCGAAGCAAATGTTAATAACGGATTTTATACCAAATCTCCTCGAGGTGTAAATGTTTCTACTTCAAACATCGAATTGGCGCAAATAATTTCGAGTGAAGAAATTGACTTTGAACCAGTCACAAAGAAGAGGTTGGCATTGATTTGTGTTAGTAATGAATGATAAAAACTCCACCAACCGTTGCAATATTTTTTTATGAATCCTTAGGATTTTTATTTTTTGTTCCTCTATATATTTTTAATAATTTTGTTTTATTTATGTATTTTAGAAAACAACCAACGTATGCGTTTTTTGTTTACTTTTTGATACACACAGTTTTACATTAAAAAATATACAAATTCGATTTACACGTTTTTCTCAGGAACCTATCTACCGTGTGAATCGAAGGATAGGTGTATAACAATGCGATCGTTGGTCGTGTTACTAAGGCAAACTCCAATGATTGATATATATATTATATCTAACATATGTTCTTTGGTATTCAACGCAAAACTTTCTTAAACAATGCATATTATAAAACAATATAATAATATTAAGAATATTTGATTTTTGTATCAATTTTATATAATAATTGTATATTAACGGTAAAAACATCCGTTCCTTTCTCGGAACATCGCGAGTATCTCTAAAATTAAACAAACCCATTGTTAACGTATTGGTCGCCCACCTCTATTCGAGTTAGATACATAGTACGGTGAAAAAATGGCAATGTATTTTAGTTCTACAAAATTATAAATTAAATTAGTTTCATATTGTACTATAAGATGCTGAAGGTTGTTACATCAGAAAGGAAGATGTATTGTGTACATTTTCTACACAGCTATAGAAAAGTAAATATACTTTTAAACATAAGAGATGACAGTGTAAGCCGAAATAGCTATCAATTATATACCTTACAAAGTTTGTAAAACTAAAATATATTGCTATTTTTTCACCTGAAGTTTTATTATTCACGCTGATCGAGAATTGTCTCAATGTAAAATACTTAATTTCATTTCATAATTCTTTACTGGTTTCGCTTCAAATTAACAACAGATAAGATAGCATACATAAATGTTAACTTATATAATAAAGTCTGAATATGTTAAGCCTCATCGCGGCAGAAAATTGATAAATCGTAACATCAACAATGCCTTCTCCGTAAACATTGACAAATTGTTTAAAGAATTTACAATTTCTGAGAATCCGTCTCAACAAACTATTTGCTTTATTGAAAAAGCTCACCGGATTGTAAAGACATTTCAATTCTCGCATAAGTCACAACGGGGTTTCGGAAACAATTTCGAGTTGCTTTGTTTACTAATTGAAAATACCCACGTTTTTTTCTTGGTAACGACACTTCAATCGCCCATCTTTGTTGCTACGAAGCTTTTCGATCATTTTTCATTTCGATGGCCTCATTTCCTCTCATTTTTTTTTTGCCTACGCCGGACACTGTCAAGTCTCAAAAACTCGATAGAGATAATGTATTAAGGTTAGCAAGAAGAAGTTTAAAAGAATCTATCAAAACTAGACCATCGACTCGTTACATTTTCGACACGTTTACTAATTAAAATTTCACGATGAATATTAAATTTATCGCTTCTTATTATTGAGTTGATATCTTGTAATAAATTAACTTTTTTTTGTTGAATTAGACTGGGCAGTTCTTATTTTAAGTAGTCACTGTAAGATAACATTCATATTTAAAAAGTACAGAAAGATTTATTAAATTTATTTAAGGCTCTTCCGCAAAAACAAAGCTATATGTAGCAAAATAGTGAAATCTTAATTTGTTATCATATTTTTTTGTATTAGCTTAAATCTCTAAAATAAAAAAAACCTACAATGTTTATTTGTTTCTTTGCCATACATGTATGTCTTTTTGGTTATATATTTATTACTTCTTTCAATTCTTCGTGATTATAAAAGTATTAATTGATAAATGCTGATACAATTTATGATACCGACTGAAGGTGCTTGATGTAATTTCAAAATCAAATTTGAATTGTTACAACTTTGTACGATTCCACATGTTTTGCCACTAACGACCCCGGGTTTCGCCTTTCGGTCATGTTGACGTCAGTTCTGTTGCACCTGTGTGATAGAATGCCTGAAGATGCCGAAAGGCGAAACCCGGATCGTAAGTGACAAAACATGTGGAATCGTGAAAAGTTGTAACAATTCAAATTTAAAAGCTGATATAATACAGTAAAATATCATCATTAAATATTAAATTTTAGCTATTAATGTTGAAAAAAATCGCTAATTGTTTCGATGAAGAAATAAATGCATTATATTTTTTTGTTCTTATATTCAATTTAATTCCATTTGAAACTCACTTATTTTTATAATCTATACTTATTTCATATGCTATGAATTCTTTTTAATACTACTGAATAAAATGATTTTCAATTATTTAACCCCGTTTCAACATTGTATACTCAGTTAGTGGGTTAGACTAGTTTTCAAAAAATCAACAAACGTGCTCTATGAATTATAGATTAATTTATGGAAATATATTAAAATAAACGTCTCAAGCTAGGTCGTAAATTTTGCTTCCAATAAATTTTTAAGCATAACATAAACTTTCGACGTTTAAATACTTATTCAAAAACACGGAGAACATCTTATAACTTCAATATACACTATTCAGAATATGTAAATTGTTATCTGGTTCCATGTCTTAATTCTTAAGACACCTACGAATAACCGGTGTACTAATTTTTTATTTTAGTATTTCACTATTTCATTGAAAACTTAAAAACGAAAACTGTTTGGTATACAAGTCATTTGTATACACATTTTTTTGAACATCTATTGGTTATTTATTAGAACGCCTACGTCGATTTACTTTACAGCTAGATAAATTATTATATTTATAATAAAAAAGACGACTTTTTGTTTAGTAAACGTCATGGGTCTATTAATTTCGCGAAGTATGGCACAGTGCAGTTTACCATATAAGGATAGCTGTTATTCGTGCAAATAATAAAATATATACTAGCGAAAGTCATATCCTTACCTATGACAATAAAAATAATATTGCAGACACTAATTAGTCATGTTATTTTTGTTTCCGATTTTTTCAATTAGTATAATACACCGAGTCCTTTTTTACGCAATACATTGGTTCTAGAAAACGGCGCGTAAAAAAAATCACAACTTTCATATAATTTGACAATTTTGGTTCCAAAAATATAAATATCGCGTGAAAAAGTCCCAGAAACGTATGAAAAACTGCCGTCCAAAAAATCGCGTATAATCGAATTCGCGTAAAAAAAGGACTGGGTGTATTCAAAATATTTTTAATAATAAATACACATATTTAGTACTTATTTCCGCAATATAATTTATAATCAGGACCGGTTTTGCTCGTAAAATATATTGTGAAAATAAGTATAAAAAATGTGTTTTTATTATTTAAAATATCATGCTTTTCCATCAAGATTTGAAAGTAACAACTTAAAAGTGATATTCAAAAGATATAAATTGAAGCATTTTTGACGTCTAAATTAATGACTATTACAAAAAAACTATATTTTTTTTAACCAGTGCTGTGAAATCGTTAGCAAAATCATGAAACCTACTAAAAAAAAAAAAATTGTCATTTTTGTTTTTTCCTACATTTCTTATTTGTGTGCGTCAAATCAAAGATTAACCAACCAATCCGGCAAATTGTCCATTGAGATATTTTTCAAAATCGTCGAAACGAAAAATGAGTCAGTAGTTACTTGTTTTTCACGACTCAGGCCAAAACACTGCGACTTCACAGCCCTGAGTTATTCGGTATTTTTTGACATCAACATTGAGAATCGTCACTTTAAATCGTAACAAGACAATGCCTTGGTTGTATATTAAGAAAGAAACGTTTCAATATCTCTTTTAATGTGTTAACTGTCACTTCTTGATGGAAAGGCATTATATTTTAAATAATAAAAACACATTTTTTTAGTACTTATTTCCACAATATTATTGTGGAAATAAGTACTAAAAAAATGTGTTTCAATATCTCGCAAGAAGTGTTTGTTGAAATTTGTACTAAGTTAAAAATAAAACTGATATCTACACTTTAAAGGAAATGGCAATCATGCATGCATAAAGAAGATTTTGTAATCGCATGCGATGTTCCAACGTTCAATGTCAGAGCAACAGTCACATTCTTTGAATAATGAATTACTTGTCTGAATGCATTTTTTATTTATAATTTATCTCTATATGTATATACAACAGCTACGCTCATTTAAACAACATTCAGAACTGTATTTAAACTAAGTTAAGCTTAGCTCTTTGTATCGTTATTATACTCAAATGCATTTGAACTGACAGTATCGTGTAATATAATACCTGATGATACCGAAAGGCGAACCCTGCTCGTAAGTGACAAAAAATATGGAAGTGTGGAAAGTTTGAACAAACCATTTTTAAGCAATAGTTACTGTTTAAGAAGAAAGACATCTAAAAGTAGTTGATCGAAACCAGTTTCGTAGTGCAAACAAAATTTGTTTTTTTTGCAATATAAAGGTTTTTTCATAATATATTATAATATAAAAAACCGCTTTGATAAGTAAGTGATTACTTCTATGTAATATGAAGTCGTTTTCATTAATTTTTTTTCGCACAAACTTGTTTTTAAGTAAAAATTATGTGTTTTCTCATGCGTGCTAGAATTAAAAATGAAAAAAAAAATGTAAAAATATAATATGATTTTTTTTTGAGCTAGTGTTTTTTTGATGAACAGAGACGATACTAAAAACGATATTCCGCAAAAAAAATATTATTCAATTTTGACTTATAATCAATACACATTATGCAGACACCTGTTCGTTGTTTTTTGTTGAAAACATACGACACGAATTAATTTTGGATTGTCATTTTAAATTAGCATATACATCTATATTGTACAAGAATACATATCGATGACTAAATATAGCGTTTTTAAACAGTGGTGTTGCCATCTTGAAGAATAACATTCTTAAGTTTTCCTCCTTTGACCAACGCCCACTGAAGGTAGTGCCAAGTGTTGGCAATTCGATTTTGGAGAAAGACCCTCCTACGGGTTTCTCCTCCATAATGAATGGCCCACGCTGGACTTATACTTATTTAACTTCGAGATCAGTGGCATTAATTACCTCTGATTTCAAGAGGGTTAAATAATCCAACCCACTCATTCTCAAAGCTTCAATCTATCTTTCCCAAAATATATTTTATGAAATCTTATGAAATGAAAAAGTAATTGATTGATTCCACCTTAGTAAGTGAACAAACATATTTTTTTTGTCATAAGGGTTATAGATACAGTCGTTGGCCGCTCAAACTAGAAAATTTGAATTTTTTTGAAGATACTTTCAATTCCACATGTTTTGTCGATCTGGGTTTCGCTTTTCGGCATCAGACAATCTGATGTAAAACTTTAGTATAATAAAAATATCTTACTTACATAATATCAGGTTATTCTAATAGCAATGGAATTCATTTTTACATCATTACCTGAACCAACGAAATTATACAATTGTGTAATATTTGATGTATTGTATTGTTAAAATTGTATACATTCTCCACTTATCATGTCACTTACGACTCAGGTTTCGGTTTTCGGAATCTTCAGACATTATATTTCACGAATTCAATAGAACAATTCAAATTTGATATTGAAATTCCATGAAGCACTTTCAGTCGATATCGTTTATTGATATTTTAAGAATTTATTAATGATGAAGAAGTTTTCATAAAATTCATTCACCTGACTTATGATTTGAAAACTTAGGTTGTTAAAAAGTTAATGAATTATTTCCAAACAAATCATTAATTAAAAACAGTTTACCGTAAGCAGAAGGATATTGCGTGGTATGGGCGGGTGACGACCGTTGATACTTACTTTCGATGACATGTTTATTGCGTCTCCTCGCTTATAAAATCGCAGAATTATGAGCGTAATTAATTGTTGTAATACCACCGATTAATGGCCCCCGCGAATGGTCGCGTCAACTGACATGTACTAGACGCTAACCGCGGGCGCGCAAGCGCCAAAAGACGAAACCTTTTACGGAGATTTAACTCGACTTTTCATCTGTGGCCATTTTATAGACGAATTCGGCCGCGTCTAAAGTCGCCACTTGTCCGTCGCGTTCAACCCACTCGTTCGCTTTCAGCATGTTAAACGACGCACGCACGCCGTGCCTACGCACTGAAGGTGTTGATTTTAACATGCTCAACGTGCACCGTATTATGCTTCACTGAATTTTGATTGATTTTATCATCATCATCAATCAGTTCCATCCATCAGTTCCAAAACCGTGAGATGGTCTTGACTTCTTCCAAGGTCTGCCGTCATTTTCCACCGATATCAAATATAACAACGCTTGACTGCTTTTTTCGCTCTTTTTAAAATTTATTTCATTCTGTCAAAACTAGATTAACTTTCATCTGAATTTGGCATTTTTAAATTTGTATCATTCTCTAATTCTAAGTGGAGTATTAGACCTCCTAATTAAGAGCATTTCATCATTTTTTAAATTGTAAATATAACTATTTGTAAATATATTTATTAATACTTTCAAATTAGTTGAATACACCTAACTTTTCCAGCATTAATTCGAGCTGTTTACCCCTTAATGACACACAAAAGCTATTTTTTTAGTAAATATAACTTCTATTTTTACTAAATCTCAAAATTTGGTGCGGTCACGAAATATTACCATAATACCACTGATGTTTACAATTCGGGCAGAGTAAAATTTTATGTGAAAGCTTTATTACTAGGTATATACAAATTGGACCGCATCAGTTAAGGTGGGAACGACTTCCTTTAGATAGTTATTCAAAAGAGATTCAATTATGTTTTGAAATATTTTTTTTTTTTTTTGAATGCTCAAATTAAAAATTCGTTTTAAGTGCAATTTCTATACATATTTTATGATCAGAATCAGTTTCGCTCATCGCAAGCATCAGTTGACATAACAAAAATGGTTCTGATCATAAAATATATTGTAGAAAAAATACTAACAAATGTGTTTTCATTGTTTAAAAAATCACGTCTTTTCATCAAGAAACTACTATATAAAGCTCCTACAAAATTCATAGTTTCTCCCATCAGCGTTATTTCTAACTGTCACGACGTGGCGAGAACTAGAACCACTTATTATAAAGATGCAATTCCCAATAATCATATTGCTTGAATAACAAATAAAAATAAAGATTACACCTTTTAGATAATTTTAAATTGAGTCTATGACCTCTACAGTATACGTCTTCAATTATTTGTATGCATCGCGTTATATACATATAATGTCAGTGTAATACAACTAACATAGTAAAGGATGGTTGTTATATAATATAACATGCTGACCATACACCGCATGACGCAATATGAATTTTGATTGGTTTTCTATACATAGTCATTTTTTTGTAATTCAGAAATAAAATGCCAACTTCAAAAGTACATCGAATTGGTGCTAGATGGCAGTGTTCGTTAATTTTATCTTGAGAGTGTTTTTGTTTGATAATCTAAATTAAGTTTATGAATATTATTTCTAGCTTTTCTACGTATCTACAAACGTTTTGTAATTATTTACATAATGGTATCATTGAATTTTGTGTCTATTATAAAACTAAAATGATTTTGTATGACATACAAACAAAATTTATGATATCGAATGAAAGTGCTTGATGAAATTTCAATATCAAATTTGATTTTTTACAACTTTGCACGATTCCACATGTTTTGTCACTAACGACTCTGGTTTCGCCTTTCGGCATCTTTAGGCATTCTATCCCACGGATGCAACATAATTGACCGAAAGGCGAAACCCGGGTCGTTAATGACAAAACATATGGAATCATACAAAGTTGTAACAATTCAAAATACAAACAAAAGTTTCAAGATTCGAGATTTTTTATCGATTTTATTGCATCGAAGTTAATTCAAATTTCAATTCAATAAATTATTTTTACAACTTAAGTACTGTATCCATAATTTTATATTAGCAAGATCACGGCCGGTTACGCTCATGGCGAGCATTATCAACTGTTACAACACTATTGATATTGCTCGCTTAAATAGTACTATACTTTGTGGTTTATTATATAAATATAAAGCCTTTGAGTAGTGACTGTTTAGCTCTTAAAATGGATTAATCTTTCATACAGTTTTTATCATTTCGTTTAAGGCTACACATATTGTGGCTAACTTCATGAATGTACTAAAATGGTATCATCTCATAACGCTGTTATATTAATTAAGGACCTTTTCTTATACGCCAGAAAAATGATTTTTATCCACACAAAAAAAAGGTTATTATACTCTTATTTCTAACAAATAGATGAAAGTATATATTATATTTAAAATAAATTACTTTAAAATCTTTGTAATTAAAAACAAAAATGATGTCATACAAATATAGGCACGTTTATATTTTATTAATTCTGTTATATTGGTAATAATAAAACTTTTATTACACGCCCAGTACTACGAAATAAAATTCTCTCAAAACAAAAAAGTACGTGTGTATTTTTTATAGCCTTGCATTAAAATTTTAAATCTTTGTTTCAGTGTCGCCGTATCAAATATCTTAGAACAATATTGAGACTGTGGTTACTTGATACAAGCATTACTTTAATTAAATTGTCGACATTCACCTTCCCACGGAAAAATGTACGAATTAAAAAAAAGTATTTATATTGTAATTCAAGTCTCGCCCAGATTAATGACGAGTGTCATATTTATTGTGTAATTAAATAAAATATTTACGTTTAAGTAGAGACCGAAATGATAATCTGTTTATTCATTTAATTTACAATATCCGCTACGGTGTTCGATGGCATTTCAAAATTAATCTTGAACCTTTCAAAGAGATTCTTTAATAATGCATTAACTATACTTCCTTGCTGAAAAATAAAAACACATATTTTCTTAAAATTTACACATTATATTATTTTATGACCAGGACCGGTTTCGTTTATTGCGATCATTATCACGGTTAACTGAAATTATCGGAAGAAATTTTTGAATTTTTTATTCTTTTACTTCATTTTTCGGCATCATACGTAAGTTCTATTGCACTCGTGCGATAGAATGCTTGAAGATGCCTAAAGGCGAAACTCGAGTCGTAAGTGACAAAATACGAGGGATTTTATTTACATTGATTTAACAATTCAAATTTGATATTGAAATTCATGTGAATAAATTTAGTTGATATCATTAATTACCCTCTTGATAATTTATGTGAGCTACTTCATGAATTATATAGAGATCATACCACAAACTTTGCTATCTCAATAACCTTCTTGCAAATTGCACACACTATTCTTTGTTATTTGTTTTATTTAGTTCGTCGATTGAATATCCTTTTATAATAAACGACTGATTCGCAGAATTTTTTTTCAAATGTTAGAACTCAGAAAAAGTAAAGCTCTATTCACAAATTCAATACACATCTTAACAAATGTAGCAATCTTTTTATGCCATAAATTTACTTATGCAGCACGTTTTGTGAACAACTGATTTAAATCTTTATCTGCTGAAGCGCTCATTATAAATTAATGTTCTTTTTTTAAATATTCGTAAAATATTTTCTAATTTACCACACCAGTAAAAACGCCGCTGTATGTTTTTTTTGTGTATGTATTCTTTATCTATTTTACAATAAAAGTTTTGAATTCAATGAAATCATTAAATGATCACTTCGATTGCCAAGTCACGTATTGCATATTATTGAAGGAATATCGCCGGGAGCTTTTGAAAACATTCTGTAGTGTATACAATGGCGTACTTTTTTTTTTAGGGAGGAAGTTTTAAAGAAATATAAAACTTTTTTGCGGTAGAGTATTTAACTCTGGATTCATTTTGTCGAGATACAAGTGGTATGTACATTAGCCAAAATACTTTCATTTGAAATATCAACTGGAGACGTAAAAAATGTACCCATTTTTTAACAAAGTTTTATTTTTTTAATAATAGTGAAGCATCTAGTCAATTTCATAAAACTGATCAATACATGACACAACCAAAGCCCGCAAATATTTCGCACCTTAAAATTCACATGGGAATTATTATTTTATATTTGGCCACAGTCTAATAATTAAGCGTCAATATTGTAATTTGACATTTCCACCTTTATAGACATCTTAAAAATTTCACAAACTACGCAATTCATCCACTTGCCAAATGCGCCAGTTTTGTTGCATCCGTGTGATAGAATGCCTGAAGATAACGAAAGGCGAAACTCGGGTCGTCAGTGACAAAACATGTGGAATCGTACAAAGTTATAACAATTCAAATTTGATATTGAAAATCCATCAAGCACCTTCAGTCAATATTATAAATCAAAACGCATTATTGATTTTATTATATTCAAATTAGATTGAGTAAATCAATCATAAGTCTTCATAAACTGCACGACTGTGGAACGTTTTTTTCCCTACTGTGAAATTGCCTTGCTGTAATTCATTTGTCTTTGTGCATTTAGTATGTCATTATAAACAATATCCATGCGTAATTAATTGCGTTGCATTTACCCCTTTTTAATAACCTATACGCACGGCAATGTTCTAATTTTATAAGTATATACGTTGTAAATGTTAACAATATCTCAACTTTTCAATAAGTAAGAGTGATTTGCCTTGAATTTCAAAATTTTGCAACGCCGATGATAAATAATATCGGTTTTAAATTATAATACTTTGCGAATGTGCGGAGGCGATTGTATTGGACTTGTCGACATTTTTATTTCTCCATTAGAAATATCCATAATCAATGGATGCTTTAACATATTTATTATATATAATACATTTGCGCGCTTAATTTCTAAGAATGCAGTAAATGCGTAACGTTTAATGTAAATAATCAATGTTTTATGGTAATGTATTCGTCGAATGTAAATTAATCAGTTTTAATTGGATCTTTCGACTATCATTTTCCGCCAATAAGCGTGTAGTAAATATTGTCATTCTTGATTAGGATCTGGTAGTTCTTTATTTGGCTTTTGTTTTAATTGATTAGGAACATAAATATAATAGCTTTAAGTGGCTTTATTTGGATCTTATATTAGAATCGTGATGAAGAAAGCTCTTAAGAGTTACGATACGACAGTTTAACGCTAAACGAAAAAAGCTCTACTGTTTTAGTAAACATTTAAATATTCGTATAGCACGGTTCTCTTACAACGTGATATTTTAACAACGCGGTTTTTTTTATATAATACGGTTGATGAACTGTGGCTTTTATATCTATGAAGATACGGCGGCAAAATGTGTGCGATTTAGTTTTGCGTCAAACGCTAAAGACTCATAACATTTATAATTCCAAAAATATCCTTTTAAAAAAATCTTCCAATTTACTTTACACCTATTTTGAAAACGACGAAAGTAATGATGTATATTATTAAAGTAGTTATAAGTAATGACCCTGTTAAACGAGGTCTGGGAGTATTGTGGATTTGAGATTAAAATTCATGTATTTTTTTTCAGATGGTCCATTACGTATCAGCGTCCGCTCTGACGACACAAGCTCGACAAAATGGATCGAACCCGGCATCCTGCGGACAAAACGCCGAGAACTTCGGCGACCTGCTCAAGAGAGCTGGCGGTATGGGAGATATACGAGATTGCCCTGTGAGTACAAAAAATATTTCTCGAGACTTTTTTTATTCGTATTTCGAAACAGTAATTTTCAATATGGCTTGTACTATCTCAACTAGAAATCAAAACCGCACATAAAAAAACAAATATTTTTCTGAATACTACTGAAAACGGAATCATTTTTTTTAAACTTCGTTGTTGGAATTAATATCTTTAGCGCAGCTCAGCAGATAATAGGTTAAAAAGTGTGAAATTTCAATTTGTTAATTTGTTTAATTTAAATAGACTAACGGATTTTTTTTCTCATTTTTTCAGAGCTCGTGTGGAGCTAAGACCCAAATATGTCGCTCTCTGATGAACAGGCCAGAAATCGTGTCCGTCGGAGTAGTTTGGGACTCCGAACGACCGACGCTGGAGCATATCATGGACGTCTTCAGCACAGTCGGAACCACCCTCACCCTTCAGGATATCTTCCACAGCGTCGTCGACCAACACTGGGCGTCGCAAACCGTCCATAACCTCGTAGGCGTAGTGACATACTACGGAAAGCACTACTCCACATTCTTCTTCCACACGAAATTGCGACTGTGGATATATTTCGACGACGCCACCGTCAAGGAAGTCGGTCCAAGATGGGACCAGGTCGTGGAGAAATGTCGCCGAGGAAGATATCAACCGCTTCTTTTACTGTACGCCACTCCTAACGGGACCCCGTGTAATACGGAAAGTGCACCCAAGGCGGTTATTCCGTTCCCGAATCTAGGAGTAGGGAACGCTCCGCCTCAAAATACTCTCAGGAGATCGGTCACTCCGAGTCCAGAGAAGCCTAATGTAGGAAACACTCGACGTGCCATTACTCCGAATCCGGATACACATGTTTTCACTCAGAACAGACCTCCTGTTAATCGGCCGTATAATGAATACCAAAACTTGGCAGTCATCCAAGATAATTTATTCGCAAAACAACAGCAATCTTGCGAGATCGATACGGTTGACGGCGATAAGGGAAAAGAGTCTGATTATATCAGTCGAAAAACTGTTGAGACTGTTTTGAATGCGCAAAATGCAAAGAAACAACAAATGCAATTGCACAGAAGTTTGAGCACCGGTTCTACTACAGCAAATATGGTCGGGGACATGTTTTTGTCTGACCTGTTGAATGTCCCTAGAAGAAGAGACTCTGGAAATTGGAGCGGAGATAGAAATAGTACATCCTCGTCTTCTTCCACGACATTGGAAAATCCATATCTGTATCTGGTGGGAAAAATTCAACCACGAAACGGAAGCGTGCCAGGAAGTCCTACCAGGAAAGGAGAGCTTAGCAGCGGAAGCAGCGGTCGATATGATGCGGGATACGACTCTTATTCCTTATCATCAACTGATAGTCTTCCGTTGCAGCAAGTTCTTAAGCACAACTTACAGTTGGCGCAGATACCTGAATATCAGCCACAGGTGAGACCGTTTGGGAAACCTCAGATTTCTCAAGACGACTGCGAAAGACTGTGCCTTGAAGCAGATCAGCTTTTGGACAAGTCGCGTCAGACAGAAGATGCTCATGACTTGGAAACGGCGTTGGTGTTGTGCAATGCTGCAGCCACCAAAGCCAGAGCAGCGATGGATGCTCCTTACAATAATCCTCATACTATGACTTTCGCAAGAATGAAGCATAATACATGTATCATGCGAGCGAGGAGCCTTCATCGGAGAATGCTTCAAGAGCAAGGATTCAACGAAAAAGATTCTGGTGTTCCTGATATCAGACACACCAGAGAAGGCAGCAATTCGAGTGCGCGTCACTCCAGACAAAACTCTCGGGATAAAGGTAACCACTCTCGACAAAACAGTAAAGAATTGCTAATCGCACCTGCTCCTGTTGTAGAAAAGCCAAGCCCTACCAAGAGCATTGAAATTTATGCGACTTTACCAAAGAAGAAATCCACTTTGAAAAAGTCACCGCAACCATCTAACGCCATCGAAGATGAAGAATATATGATTTATGACAGACCAAACAGGGAGAGTCGCAGTATATTTGGCAGATCCAAAAACAAAGATGAGGATAAAAGTAAAGAAAAACGATCGCGTAGTGAAGATAGAAGCAAAATGTCAAAGGATTTGTCCATTGCGCCTGAATCATTGGCTAATGCTAAAGATACTTTGAAGCGAGAAAAAACAAAAGAAGAGAAAGACGAAAAGAAAAGTGAGAAAGATTCTAAGCCAGGCAAAAAGCAACACAAAATTCGTAGAAAGTTACTTATGGGTGGCTTGATAAGACGGAAAAACAGATCGATGCCAGATTTGACTGAAGGTAATCCAGACGTAGGCAAGAAATCTGATATCGATGCTAAAGCTCAAAGCTCAGTCGACGATAGTGGAGTGGGTTTGAAAGGAACAGATAAGAATATCTCAGGTATGAGCGGGTACTTGTCTGAAGGCCATTTGGAATACTCTGGCAACACTGCAAATCCCAATTTGGAGAGAAGTAAATTGATGAGGAAAAGTTTCCATGGAAGTGCAGGAAAAATGTTAACCATCGCCAAGGTACCACCGCCGCCACCGTTGAGGACTTCATCCCAGCTTAGCGGGTCTAAGCATGGAATTGAAGTCAATCACGATCTCGCAGACAGGCCTCCTTATCCCCTCCCTAACGAAGTGCAAACAAATTACTTCCATCAGCAAAACTATCAAATGAATCAAGATATTCATCAAGCACAAGACGGTTCATTTGGAGGTTTTGATCGTGAACCGCAATCGTTACCATTTTTGCCATCGTATAATGAAAACAATAAAAATTATGTGCAGCCTCAGAGAATGAAAGAAGTGGCACAACCTTACAATCATGGGACTCTGTATGAAGCGTGCGGAATGACGACTGCTCAACTAGCCATCACTAACTATCACACAGTTATAACGAAAGCTGATGTCCACCAAGAGAGAAGTCCGATCAAACAAGAGACTGTAATGAACACGTCACCGATAAGTCAATCGCACATACAAAATTTGTCTGCCGCATTCGATGATGGCATAGACGAAGTTGACTGCATTGGAATTAGAGTGCCCAACATGGATCTTCTACCGCCTTATCCGAGCCCTCCGACCTCATCAATTCATTCCAGACAGGCGAGTGAAGATTTTCCTCCTCCTCCACCACCGTTAGATAATCCATCAAATCCTAACATAAATCATTCCCGTCAAGTATCTGATGAAATTGAGCAGCAAGCATCAGGTCTGTTAGCTCAATTGCAACAGAAACGACAACAGATCTTATCACAGGACTCATTGGGTAAGAAGAATAGTTCTGAGGAAGGTTCTCGATCTTCCGGGGAGACTTGGCTGAAAGAGTTGCAAGCCAAGCAGGCTGCGCTTAAATTGAAAAAGACAGGACCTTCTGACGTTCAGAGACCATCAAACAACTTGATGGAAAATAATACGCGACCAACTTCACTTATGAACAATCAACCACATGTACCATCTGCAGCTACAAATACTCAACAAGATATTGAAAATGTAAGCTTAGTCAAAAATCTTGCATCTCGATTTGAATATGTCATGTCTCCGATAAATGTCAGCGATGCCGAACAAAATCCAATAAAACTTGCCGATAAAGTGTCTCTCTATAACAACTCACAGGGAGACATGAGGCGAAACAATCAAATCAATTCTTCTCCATACAACATGATAAATAATGAATCATTGAATACATATGTGAGTGATTATTCTAACAGCAGAAGATCATCCGAGTCGTCAATTGGAAAGAGTCAAATCGAAGAAGAGATGCGTGAAGTAGAAATGCTAAATGCCGCCGTGAACCGACAGCTCAGTCAGAATTCTCAGCACAGTTGTTCCACCGACACTCTGAACAGCATTGAATCGAAAGTCGATAATATTCTACGCACAAAAAAGAAATCTGTGTCTTTCTGTGACCAGGTTATCTTAGTGGCCACTGCTGAAGATCAGGAAGACGACAGTTATATTCCTAATCCGATTCTTGAAAGGGTTCTCAAGTCAGCGCGCAACAAGCCTGAAACGATCACTCTGCCGCTTCAAGGAGAGAAACCTTCTCTTCAAAGACAAGATTCTATTGAGAGTCAGAAGTCGAATATTTCCGGCATATCTCAAAATTCCAATTATCGTCTTGATAATGTAAATGTTTCGGTAGACTATGCAAAAATGCCAACTGTATATCAGCAGACGCCTAATATTAATTCAAACAATAATACAGACGACTTAGACGAATTTAAATCAGCTGAGATGGTTCAACCAATGCCAATTCAGCAACCTCGTGCCACTAACAGCGCAGCTTATCAGCATCTCACCAACGGCATCAATTCAGCTCATCAAGTACAATCCAATAGCATATATCAATCGCCTCCCATACCAGCCCAGAGCAATAACGCTTATTCATTAAATCAAAGGCCATTAACCAAACCGCTTCCACAGAATCAAGTCTACCAAAGCTATCCTGTAGCCAACACCAATATCATTGCAAATAATCAACAAGTTAATCAATTTTCTCATTCGCCTACCAATAATATACAGCCTCACACATATACCACACAAAATGGACAATATCCAATCGCACAACAAACATCTGCCCCCAGACAGTTTCCCAACACATACCCTACGGCAAATAATAGCAACACATACCAACAGACACAAAATTCAATGTATTTCCCTATCAACAGAACACAACCATATCAAGGCACATATCAATCGCCACCTTTTAATAATACACCGCCCACACAGCAGAATATTGTTAATAACACTCCATATCAACATGTTCCTAATCCTACACAGACGCATCCTAACGATTCAGCCAATATCAACGGCGTTCACAATTATGATAGCGACTATAATCGGTCTAAATACATAACAAATGCCACTCAACAGTTAAAACAGCAAGATACATATAACCCAAATCCAATGAATTCTGCTTATAATCCAAATGCCATAAACAATAGTTATCCACAAAACACTCAGACAGCTTACAATTCCCCTTACCAGAGGGTTCCATATTTACACGGTGCAGATAGCCAAACAAATCACACAAATAACTCTACAGTCTATCAAAGACTACCGCAGCATTATAATCAAGAAGCACAACCGCTGAATCACAATTTACCACTCCAAAAAACCTTACAGCCTAACACTCCGGAGCACGCGAAATTATATCCCCAGTACAACGGCCAAGATATTAGACAGGCTCAATATCCTTACCAGCAAGGCTATAATGTAGATCAAGCAAATATGAATGGACAATTTAACTCTTCGTATCAAAGCGTACCTGCAAAGATATCACCGTATCAGCATCCGCCGATAATGAAACAACCACCGAAGAAATCCGTTTCTTTCGAAGCCGGGACGAAAAGCGGCTCTCCGGAATCTCCCCTTTTAACGAAGAACATGGTCAACAGCATGGCGATGAATCCCACCATGGGGGGAAACGGATTAAACCAAACCAACAACTTGCAGAACACGATGATGCCAAATCATCTTTCTCCTGTGAACGGTGTTGTTAGTAATAATGTAAATGTGAATAATTGCATTAATAATACCATGAACAATGTGAATTTGAGTAATTGTATCAATAATGGTATAAACAATGTGAATTTGAACAATAACGGTATAAACAATAACAGTGTCAAAAATCCGTGCAACTTGTGTCGAAAGAAACAAGTGAATCCCCCAGCTATGTATTGTGTAGACTGTGACTTTTATATGTCAAGATTTAAACCGAGGACATTATAATATCTAGCATGATATTATTCAAACTAAATGAAGTACAAATTCAATTTATTTTAAGGTGCGATGATGATTAAAAATCAAAAATTACGAAGCATTACATTATGCTCTATGACCAAGAAATTAGTTTAACTATAAATTGTAAAAAACTACAATTATATATAAATCATTATCAATTCTTTGAGGTTATTTTCATAATTATCGATAATTATATTTATAAAAAATATACATTATAATGTTTTGTAAAATAAATGTAAAAATATTATTGTGAAATAATGAAGTGGAATGAGATATGACATAGCAATTAAGAATGAAATATGCGAATTGACCGCGTGTGATCTCAATATATTTTATGTTTAGTTTTTTAAATGAATTTATTTTTTAATAAAAATTTTGTTGTATTATATTATTAATAATTTACATGTAATGGAAAATATTTTTTTACATAATAAAGAACTACTTCGAAAAAAAAATACACTTTAAATAAAATTACTTACAATTTTTCTAAGGATGTTAAACCCATGATCTGATAAATCCCATGAAAATACCCCAATGTTGAATATTTAAAATTTGTATTGTCGACTAGGAGTGCTTGATGAAATGTTAATGTAACATGGCAAAAAAATAGCATTAGTTCTATAAATTTTATAAGGTAGACTGTTGTTAGCTATTTCGGCTTAGGCTTTCATAAGAACTATGTTTAAATGTATATTTACTTATCTATATATCGTTATGTTTTTCTCAGTGTTTTTTATTGTGTGAAATAAAACTAAGATAAACTCTCACTTTGTGAAATACATAAAATCAATTTGTCAAATTTAAGAATTCAAAGTTTAGTGTTAGAAAAAGCATTCAATACATGTACGCACGCCGATTTTGCTTATCACAAAGATAAACTTAGGACTTACGTAGTTATGCTTATAATGAGCAAAACCAGACTTCTTCCTAAAAATATAAATTTTTGGAGACAGTACTAAAAAACTAAGCATTGTATTTTTTTTTATTTAAATATAATGCCTTTTCACCAAGATGTGACAGTTAACGCATAAAAAATAGAATATTGCTCTTACTCTTACTTTCTAGACAATTATAATATTAACAAAAAGAAGAAAGTAGATATTGCAAGCGTTAAAGTTAGCAAGAAATATTTATATCTAAATACTATAGTATCACTGAAT
Organism: Himalopsyche japonica; assembly: GCA_028555115.1. NCBI lineage: Eukaryota > Metazoa > Arthropoda > Insecta > Trichoptera > Rhyacophilidae > Himalopsyche > Himalopsyche japonica. The sequence continues at coordinate 402,190 of JAHFWJ010000497.1, forward strand.
TATAATCGAAGCTTTAGTTATTTTTAATAATATAAAATGAGCAACATTCTCAAGATAAACATCAAATATTATCATTGTTATATTGCAATACATATGTGGAGCTCTCCATTTTTGGCAAATTGAAATGTTCGTTAATATTTATAATAAAGAGTTGTAAAATATACATCTGTGGAAAATTTCAGAAAGCTTTAAAGAACATTTTTTTGATAATTTGATGCGAATATGGTACAAGTAGCGACATCTCTAATGAAAAAACAGCGTACATCTCTTTATGAGAAAAAAGTTTTAATCATAATTATTTTAAATGCCATATATTTTGTTTATTTCATTTGATTTATAAATTTTTATATACAATTCTTTTTCTGTGTGTGGTGTACGAGAAAAGAGATCAAATATTTTTTTTCAATTTGGAATTAAAAATTATGCATTTCAACTAAAATGATCTATATATCATAGTGAAATATATTAAAACTATCCAAATCAAATTTGTTCATAAGAAAGAAAAACAAAATATTGGAAACTTTGATAACAAAGATACCACCAGTTTTTAAAAAAATTAGGTCTTTATCAATTGAAAGTAACATATTAATTTTATTTTAATGAAGATACAATTTTTACAGATAGGTGCATAGTTCAAAATTAAAATCAATAATTGAAGGCTTTTTGCTGATCATTAATTGTATGTACCACATTTAAATCTGCTAGATTATTGAATTGATTTTCAAACTAATACTTTTTATAATAAAGTGAGCAAAAACAAATAAAATGAATCCATTGAAACAACACGCTGACTTAAAAAAAATATATTCACATAAAAAAAGTCTTGGTAAAAATTCAATATTAAAAAATGGTCACTGAACTATTTTAAATACCTGCAGTGAGTTAAAAAAATGACATGTATATTCATACAATTTAAATGTGTTCTCTTTTTATTTAGTTTCAATTTTTGCCAACTCCAAAAATCTGTTTCTTCTATCAACTTAAGTGCTGAGCATTTATCAAATGTTTCATTAAATTTGCCGTCTAGTCTTTGTAATAAGAAAAGTCATTCTAAAACTATGACAGAATGATTTTTAAATTTATTCGTATGGCAATAATAAAAAAGTTTCTAAAGGTAGAGCGTTGCGGAAAACAGTCAAAGCTTTAAGTCAGATAAGAAAATAATGTTACATGTTAGAAATGTATTGGCTAGATGTCGGTAGGCAAGACATGTAAAATGTATTCGCTAAAGGGCCTGCGCAGATTCTTGTTTCACGACTATATTCAGTGTGTATTTTTAATGGCGACGGCCAGTGACGGATAGTTCGGGTTAACGTAAACATCGCGGCTGATTATCGTGTAAATATGACGACCACGGGAATTATCCCGACGTATCAACGTTTCGTCAACGGCGTACCGGTTCCTTCATTTTCCAGACGGTCATTCAGACCCCGGGAGAAATACTTGATACTGTTAGTGTTTTTGACATTTGGTGTTGTGTGTTTTGGAGCGTTCTTCTTTCTGCCAGAGTTTCGAAGCTCCAGCAGTACCGTGAATAACAGTGTTTACAAAGTTTATCAACACATGCAGAAGGCCGGACCAGAGCTGCTAATACCGGCACCTCCGCACCAAAACGACCTAGGAGACGTACCGAATCTCATACGTCACAACGACCACAAAGGTCTCGACCCTCATTTTCTAGATGACAGGGATCGCTTGCAAGCCAAGATAGAAGAGGACCAAGCGTTGAAAGTACTGGAGAGGCCCAATATCGAAATGCCACCTTCAGTACCGTCTCCGTCTCTGGAGGCTCCCAAAGAGAGCAATGCCCTGCTCGAGATGCCCATAGTCGACAATGTCGGAGGCGAACAGATCGACGATGACATTATGGAAGCGTTCCCTGTAATCACGGTGCCCCCGGCCCCGAGCAATCGCTATCCTGACGTCAATAGAGGAGAGGACAGAGATCCCATCGCGAGGGAGAGGCGTCTGAAAATTAAAGAGGTGAGTCACATACAATAAGTTATTGTTGTTGCAATCCGATGAATGTGTCAAATGTCAACCGTAATAAATAACCACGCAAAACTTTTATTTACACTCTTATCAACAGCTGTATTGTTATCGTTTCACAACTGTTTACAAACACAACGAAATGTATATATTAGGCTGATGCATGTTTATATTAAGCATAACACTTGTGCAACACTTTATCGCAGCATCGCGAACACAGAATGATATTTCATTGCACACACCGCACACCTACCAACCTTGACAAGTGATGTTTACTCGTATCTTGTATTGAATTGACATTTCATAAACGTATATGGTAAGGCCAAACAAACCTGTATTTATGGCAGTCTGGACTCTACACTTTATCTTATATATACTAATATTATTATTTGCACAGAATGAATGTTTGTACTACGCATAATGAATGACACCCAATTAGTGATAAATTTGCCACGCGTGCCCACCGGCTCGAATCGTTTGTATTTCAAATATGCATACAAATTAACTTGAACTAATTAGTTATTTGTATCAATAATAAAAGTACCATTAAAACCGGTTTGTTTCTCGACAAAAGTAAAATTTACAACCGATAAACACTAAATCACGAATGCAATTCAACAATCGCTGAAAGACTAACTTCCGTTGATAAAGTAAAGCTGCAGGTAGATAGCGAACCTACCTCTATTATACACAATATGCAGGTATGCTTCCAACAATCCCGACTTATTCGCAATTTTCCTTATACGTAAAAAACATTATACAAAAAAATTAACTCAATGAGCAGAAAACGTCTCAGTCATCCTGGATTTCTAACTGTCCGTTTTCTTTGTTTGATTCAAATTTACGAGTGAACCTGTTCCATAGAATTGCATTAAAATAAGGTAAACAATACATAGGATACATATAGATAGGCAAATGTTAGTTTAAGCATAGTTCTGACGATGGGGTGAGCCGAAATAGCTATCAACTATATATTTTTTTAAATAATTTTGTAGAACTAAAATACATTGCTATTTTTTTCACAGTGTTATAATGGAGTTCTACCAAGTGAATGCCAATTCAATCAATATAGAGTAAACAATAAATTTTGTCAAATTTTGCTGGTAAATATTTCGGCATAACGACATGATCAGCACCTTGTGTATTACCGATAACCAAGAGATAGTCAAAATCGCTTTAAATGTGTTGACTGTTCACTGCCGCTTCTTGGCGGTAAGACATTATATTCAAATAATAAAAACACAATGTTTATATTTAATATCATTCAGATCAGAACCATTTTCGCACACAGCATTTTCAACTGATACAAAAGAGACAAATTAAAGCAAGACTATATATAAGTATAAAACTTTGAGTTTGTAATTACCAGGTTTACAAAACTACTGATTCAAAAACTTATAATGTAATGTACAAGTAATCATATAGAATATGTAAATACGAAGTAAATTGTTTACAAAAAAAAAAATGGTAAAGACCTTTTAGATTAATTTTTAAATCAAAAATAAAACCAGATTAAAATCCATTGAGAGTTATTAATAAGAATAACGAATATGAAAATTTTACGATCAAATAGCGAACACTAAAATAATTTAAAAAACCATCCTAAATGAAATAGTACGAAGGTAAAACGTAATATGAATAAATCGGGGTTGTGGATTCGTGGTGTTTTTGCACTTCTTCGACTACTTTTCCGATTCGACGCTTTTTAAAAAAAATATCTCAATAAAAAATTTACCGGATTACAACTCCACAGCCCTGGAATAAATTATGATGATGAGATCGAAACCGGGTCTGAATTCTGGAGATAATACTAAATATTGTCTTTAACTGTTTAACGGTAGACAACATATAAATTAATGGGTTTCCTGATTACTTATGAATATCAGATATTCCTTATATTTATTTAATTCATTGTTTTTTCTTTCATCTTCTTACTTGTCATATCAGCATAGGTGGCAACCAACACCTCGCCGGAGCACCTCCTGATGATTAAAACACGGCTGAAGATTAAATCGTTGAATGATACTCGTGTTTCTTCTCCCAATATTACCCTTGGCTTTTGCGGCTTATTATCAAGAAATAGCATATAATCTCAAATGTATCGAAGCTTTTAGATTTTAAAAGCATGTCGATTTGAATAATATTTGATTTTATTTTACGACTGTTTCAATCAATCCATCAATTCTGTTTTAAATGTTACTGTTAATGAAAATCATCGACCAGATGCCCACATGTAAACCAAAGAGTTGGATCATGTCCAGATTTCATAAACATCTGCTTGAATTCGTGTTTTCTACCATCTGTGTGTTGCGAATGTGTTTATTTCTGACAGTAGCTTGTATATGGGAGATTCACTACATTCCGTCGCATTCTTTTTAACTACTTAAATATTTATGCAGACATTCATTCTCGTCTTGCTTCTGCCATGTGCAGAAAACGTCAAATTTATTGTATCACGTCGGAAAGCCGCGTTCACATATTTATTTAGTTGGCCCGCTTTTAAAAACACATTATTTTTGCGTGCAAAATGTTAGTCGGTGAACACTGCGGGTTGCACACCTCTGGTATGGAAAATATCACTAAGATAACATTACTTTGACAGATAAGTCGAATGAACGTAACCCGCATTTTTTAAAAAATAGAACAAGTTTTTTTTTTTTGATAATCACGGATGTAAGCGGCAAATGTATATAAATAGAAGCGTCTGTTAAATTTACGACCAGCTAAAAAGAATTATCACATATCATTGGTTTTTTTGAATAAATTATTGAATTAATACTGGATTAGCATGGTTAAAAATTGCAATGTATTTCAGTTTCAGTCAAAATTTTGTGGAACTTAAATACATTTCTATTTTTGCTGTGTTATAATGAATGGATTTCTACCAAGTAAATGCCTATTCAATAAATAATGCTAGATTGTTCGAATCCAATAATCAGATATTAACAAGTTTCATTTTCTTATAGTCTGTTTTTCCTGTGTTTCTATTATTGTGGGACAGTTATATTGCATCTGCATGATAAATTACCCGAAGATGCAAAAAGATGATACCCGATTCGTTAATATCAAAACATGTGGAAATTACAGTGTTTCATCAGTTCGAGCTAAATATTGAAATTTCATTAAACGCCCTCTGTCGATAAGGTAAATTGTACGTATTTTTTAGTTTATTTAAACCGCGCTAAAGTAGAATTATATCATTGTAAAAAAATCGTTTCTTGAATCGTGCAAAAAAGAGGATATCAGGTGTGTACTAGAGGCCTGATGAATTACAGTGTGTGATGGGTTAACGAACAGGACTGCGAACAAATCGGAAAATGAACACTTTTATGAAAGATTTTTGTTTTCGGACAATGAACACATATTCGGATAACGAACTAAAACGATTATTATTTTCCATTTATTATATCTGTAATACTAATGGTATGATTTGTTAACAAACAATTTGGGTAGCGAACATAGACTTGGAACAAATAATGTTCGTTAACCGATCACCGACTGTACTTGCCTGCATTCACTTTATGGAGTGATATTTCTAAATGTTGTTTTATTTATATGGCCATGGAAATTGAATTGTTAAGATTACTATAATAAAAAAATACGGGTTTCGCAATAGGGAATTAACATACATTTTTATCGTAGTTTGATATGGCGAAGTTCACGATTAGACCAATTCAATAAAAATATGAAATAACCGTAAAAGTCGGTATTTTCCATAATCTGGCTATAGTTTCCTCCTACTTGCCTACTTATTCATGCAATCGCTTAGCCATATAACATTTATTTGATTCACGATACCCATCCATCAGGCACATTTTTTTATACGAGTTGAGCGTTGTTTACACGCGATGTGTTTTGTTTGTACAGACTTAAATGCTATGCGAAATAGACAGGCGGGTAATAAAAACGATAGTTAATTAGCAATAAATTATACATTTTTTATGTCCAGCGCATAACGTAAGACTTATAACAGTTAATTAATATTTGTAACGGATTTGATATTTTACGCACTCTCAGTCCCGGTCACAATCTGGGCAATGAATTACTCTGCCCGGCCAATTTTTGAACAAATGGCATTTTTGTGTAAATTGTAAACTGAAAGTTTTATAACTGTGGAAATGTTGGATGAAATCAAATGAAACTTTCTGAGATGGTTTAAAACATATGTACCAAGTCTGACTTATATTTGGTGCTTTTCAGAAAAATTGCAAGTCCTACAGTGGTTATTTTTTCTGGTGACGTTGTAGGGACCAAAACATGTTTTGCAATATACCAAGACGACCTGCCCTGTGTATCTTCTCTTTCTTCTTCTTCTTATTCGGAGAAGACTCGGCGCCACTGCAACGTCGTCTCTAGATAGGGAGATGTTGGTATCGTATGTTGTATGCGCAACGATTGGTTTTTTAAATCGTTAAAATCAATACATACGTGAGTGACACTAATAAGATGACTGTTTTGAAACGTTTTGTGTCCTGACTTTAAAAAACAACCCAAGATTCCCCCGTCAAACGCATCAATAGATGTCACTAATTTGACTATTTTTAAAGGGCTAATCTATCACGTCAAAACTCGGCTCCGGGATTCGATGAGTTAAAACTGTTATTAAAGATTATTTTATTATATTCACATGATGTTCATTAATAAATTATTTTGATTTCTGCTTTTCCTACGGAACACTGTTGTCAAACGGATGGAATGCGTTCATGCAAACTTCAAAAAGCAAGAAAAATATTAATCAAACCAGTTTTATTTTTAATTCTCCAAAATAAAAAAAACTGCATTGCCATTTTATCGCTTGAAATGATTGCGAATCCTATAGCTCTATGCGATAAGTATGCTCCAATTAACGCCATAAATATGAATTGAATACATGTTTATCCAATTAAAAACATCTAAACGATATTAATTATCATATCGTGTGTGTTCTGACAATATTTATGCCCTATCGACTTTTTTTAGGGGAGCCGAAAGTGTAATTTATTTATATTAAGCTATTTCTTACTGAACGATTTATTATGGCTTACATCGGGGAGTCTCCAATCTGCGGCCCTCAAACACCACCAATCTGGCTCACCGTAGTTTGAAAAAAATGTGTTATTCAAAACTGCTGTATGTCAGTATGATAAGCTTGCTAGGTCTTGGCGTTTTGTACTTATTTTAGGAGTCAGTGTGTCCTTTAAGCCGAAGAGTTTCAAGACCAGTGGAATCAGATCAAACGCTTACAACCTTTCAATATCATCAAGACGGCTTGCCTATCCTTTTTCCGTTGAAATGTGGGTTCTATTTTCTCGTAACGAAAGTATCAACGTTAAAAGTATTTTTCTATTATACAAAAACTGCGCTGGTTTCTCAGTTGCTCGTTATCTCTTTTGCGAAGAGAGTATAGAAAGAAGGGGATACGACTAGGACACGACTAGTCGTTAAGTTAACCGCTCTAGCTACGACCCGAATTTAGGTTCGGATGTGTACAACTATCTATCAGAAATTTATAGAAGTAATCATAGCTAAGTTGAATTCATTGCCTCTTTTAAACGAGCAGTTTAACCTCGTAATTTTCTCTTGCTATATATTCTTTACGCGAGGTTAGTTCAATTGGTCAACAATTCATAAAAATGATTTTTATAGTAATAGATCATCTAATATTATTTCCCACCGTAACCCACCCAGTTAAAGCAATTAGGTATCTCTTAGTATTGAATTATCCATTTACATTGTAATGGTAGTTGATTATTGTGTAAACCTCTCATTAAAAAAGTCATTAAACTGTATTGGCTATAAGATTATCTTTTTCTGTCATTATCTTATATCATGATAATCAAATCGGTAATTATATTCTTAACGACCACTTTAATCTTCCTTATATCCATTACGTGAGACTAGTTCAATGAGTCGACAATCTCATAAATTAAATTCTTATATTATGGCACCCGATGTTTAATTCCTACCTTTACCTGACAATCAGAAATAAGTAGATATTTCTAGGTCTAAAATTACCCAATTGCATTTTCGTGATAGTTGATTACTATTTGTTGTAAAATCTTTAATTGAAAGACTCATAAACAATAATAAGCGTTAATAAAACTTCTCACAGGCAATCGAGTGTGATATAATATTATTGAAAGTTATTTCAGTTGTTCGTTTGGATCCTAGCTTTAGGGCCTGTATTCATGTGGTAATGAAGATACTGAATATCGAAACCCGTGTCGTTAGTGACAAAACATGTGGAAATGTACACAGTTTCAACAATTCGTATTTGATATTAAATTTCATCAAGATCTTTCGGTCGATGTCATAAAGTATATTTTTAAGTCATATCTATTGCATTGACAAAATTTTAACAATTCAAATTCAATTTTAAAATTTCATTATGTGTATAGGTGAATATTTGCTTAAGATGAATAGCATAGACAAATTGCCTGGTTAAGGAAATTGTCTATGACAAGTATGAGCGTATATATATATATATATATATATATATATACACCCAAAATTTGTGGCATCTATTATCTATCACTGAATAAGAAGACGGAATACGGAATTTAATTTTATCATTTTTTTATTACTCCCTAACAGAAAACCACGTTTCATCTTTCTTTAATTGGAGTTCATTTTCCCGTTATGATTTTTAATTATTAATCGATTTCCCAAAATAAAGAGGAAGCGGATATGATAGCCCAAATCAACGTGAATTTTGATCAATGTTTTCATCGAGACTTTAATTAGGTTCACCGTGTAAATTACGTGCGTCAGACGCATTACTGTATTTTTATTTCATTCGATGACGTATTTTTTCCTTCTTCCAAGAGTAGCTTCCTCAAGTTTATTGGACTTAGAGTCAAAGTCAGCTAACGACTCTATATGTGCATGTATGTATGTTACAGCGATAATATAGTTTGTCAATTCAGGCAGTAGAAATATAGCAAACCGGTTAGCACTAGTGTTTTATCATTATCGATGTTAACACTGTGAAAAAATAGCAACGTATTTTAGTTCTTCGAAGTTTATAAGATACGTAGTAGATCGGCAGCTGTATACAACGAAAGTGTGATTCGAATTATATATACAATATAGTCTAAATTAGTTTTAATTGGAAATGTGGCACAGTACAGGTTAAAAACCTCGCCATGTAAATTTGAGGATTGTCAATCACATATAAATGCTCCCGTGTACACATATTTTTTGAATCTACTTTCTATGCAGTGAAAGTGATGTCAGAGATTCCGAGAAGACAAAATCTCGGCAGGCTATCTGCTCACCTAACAAAGTGTACATACGTTCTATCAAAACAATCTCGTAAGCTAAAATGGCCTAAGGAAACATAATTCGACTTGAAAGTTCAAATGGTATGAAGAGGTTCGTTTTCGAAAACATGTGCGCAACGTCACGACTGAGAAATCGAAAATAGTCTCGTAGAATATATTTTTTTTTATCTAAATGGCAAAGTCGTATGTAAATGTAGCGCTCAATTTTTTTTAAATATTATATATAGATTGATTGAATTGGCATTCATTTGGCATATCTCCATTATAAAACGGTGAAGAAATAGATAAATGTATTATAGTAAAAAAATAAAGGTATATAGTTGATAGCTATTTCGGCTTATACCCTCATGAGAACTATATTTAAATGTACACAATTCAATTCAATAGATATCAATCGTCACACGACATTCTAAACGAGCAAACAAATGTATGTCAGTCGCCACTTCTCAGATCATTACGAGGCGCTATTGCCAATCCATAATAAACCCTTAATAAACCATTTCAACCATTTCGCCTGATATAAATATTATATGTTTCATTTAACTTTCAAAATTTTTAGTTTTATTGCTAGCATGAAATAAGCTAGGTCGTTAGAACAGAAGAGAAGATGTATTGTGTACCTTTTTTACACAGCTATATATAGATAAGCAAATGTACGTTTTTACATAGTTCCGAAGGTGGCGTGAGCTGAAACAACTATCAATTATATCCTTTGAAAAAAATTTAGAATCAAAACACATTGCTTTTTTTTCACCGCGTTATAATGGAGTTCTATCGAGCAAATGCCAATTCAATCAATTCACAATACATCTTTTCTTCTATTCTAACATCGTAGTTTCATATTGTTACTGATCATCATTTAAAACTATCACGACGGCAATGAGCGAAATCAGTCTTGCTCATTGTATTAAGAGATAAAAGTTGTCCTATTTTCATTAAAAAATACATACCTTTCATACGAAAAGTGATAGTTAATACCTGATATATTAAATGTAAATATTTTGCCTGTTTAATATTCACGTTGAATTGATCAGGTCTTCTTTAAAAATACACAATTTCTAATAATACTGCATGCATCTGAATTTTGTCACTATTATTTGCTTACTTAGAATTTTCTATTTTATTTGATCGCGTAAATCGGACATGTAAGCTTTTCCAAAATACAGTATCCTCTAAGGAAAGGCTTTCTTGTGTCCTTCCCTTTCTCTCAGCCCTCATTACTGCTGCCAGCGCGTTCCCAGCGAGAAGAATAAATTTCGCGCAGGCTTCCGCCTAAGTGCTTTTCCCGGAAGGAAGTAAACATGAAGAAAATGATGGATGTTACCTACAAAGGTTGGTGTATGTAGGTTTATGGGATGCGTGCCTGCACTCCTTTCAGCTGTGCTGTCGTTCCGTTCGGTTCGCGGAGCTTTGAGTGGTCGTTTGTCGTCTCTCTTCAAAATATTCTACTCACCCGCCGCTTACGTTGTTGAAAAAGGAAGTTATCTTTCGCAGGGAATGATTGGTCTCACATTATTCATTGTTGTTACATTATTTATATTAATTTGTGCTCACAAGAGCTTAAAAATATTTGAAAAATAAATAATAGAAATATTCAAATTTTAATTATGCTTAACCACTAACGAACTGGGTTTCTTCCCTAGGCATCTTAACTCGTCGAATCCCGGAACCGTGTTTTGACGTGATAGACCGGCCCGTCAAAAAAAGACAAATTAGGGACATTAAACAAAGTATTTGACAGAGAATTTTAATGTTTTCTTATTGCCAAGACTCGAACCATTTCAAATCGGTCATTCAATTAGTTTTATCTCTCATGAAATTATTGGCTTACACAATCTAAAAACACAATTGTTTCACGTGAAATACAAGACACCAACATTCCATCTCCTGTAGACGATATGTAAGTGACACCGAGTCCATTCCGAGGATAATTTTTGCAACATTCATAAACAGATTGTTTGGGGAAATAAAAAAAACCTGATTCCTATACCGGCAACACAAAAAAAATAGCCCCTATAGGGCTTGCGAAGTGTGTGCAAACCAACAAAATAAGTGGAGCTCGGTACATGTGTAAACAACAAAGTGTGGCTCTACATATGGGGATGTTTTGACAATTTAACCAATCTTGGGCTAACTTTCATAATGTCGTTAAGCAAAGCATCTCAGAAAATTTCATTTTATTATATCCAATATTAACATAGTTATAACACTTTTAATAAACACTTAAGAAATATGCCATTTGTTCAAAAATGGGCCGGGCATAGGGGCTAGGTTTGCAAAATTTTGATCGGGGCCGATAGTGTTAACATATTTTAATACACACCGCTGGCGTGAATTTAAGCACACGGGATCCAACCGTGTTGGATCTCGTGGGCTTAAATTCTAGTACGAACAGCATTTTTTCTAATGAATAATCGATTCTGTTTGAAGACATGGGTGTTTTTGATGTTCGAAAATTCCCTCCCAGTATTGAAAGCTGTTAGCTAACCTCTAGTTCTGCTTTAACTCCAATCAAATCTGTGTTCGTAAAAAAAGCTTGCGTTACTTAACTTTATATGTTACACATAGGGGACACAAACATTTTTCGCATAAAATGAATATCACGTTTCATACAACAAATCATTTGCGATATCGAAATGTTCAACTTGCAGGTATGTCGATAGTTTGTATATTGACAAAACACAACTTTGAGAAAAAGTATAACTATATTTTTATCCGTTTTAGTTGCAAAATCTTTCCATGTTAACCGAAATTTTGTGTCACTATAAAAGAAACGTATTATTTCGTTAAGTGTTTTTGACATTTTTTAAAATTCTACACATAAATTCAAAATATGGAAATAGTTCTAAAAATGTGTTATTATTTTATATATTATGCCTTTCCAGTAAGAAGTGACAGTTAACATTAAAAGTGGCGAAATGTATGAAGAGAGTATTTTTTACAGTCGTATAATTTAAATCTTGGTAATCTAATGATATATTTTTATTTACAACTTACTAATTAAACACCGTTCCTTCTTTATCGAATATTATTTGTCCTTTCCACAATCGACAAATTTAATCAGTCTACTTATTTTATATTTCTGCGGCAAATATTGTTTCTCATTTTTTTTGTATTACATGCCTGCTAGCTTTTTAAATGGTGCTCAAATAACCACTTCCTAATTAACTGATGAACAAGTTTATGAAATCACTCGTTTTTTTACAATATCCTCAATAATGAATTATTATTCACAACAACCCACATAAGATTAATATCCGGTCACCTAAGAAAATCTCCAAGGAAACAGTTTAAAATAAAAATATTAATTGAATTAGCAGCCACGCAGAGTTATTGTTTTTTTTTATCTTTTGCTTTAAAAACCCGGCAAACTTGTTTTTTTTTTATCGCCAACCTGTTTAATGTTGTAGATTCGACTTTATAGTTTCCAATTAGATATAAATTTCTTATTTATAACACACATTAAAAATGTATACACTTTGCTACATTGATAATTATGTAATGAAATGTATTTTTAAAATATATTAAAAATTCGAATGTGGTACAGAGATTTATTTCAATCACTGACAGATAATGGCGCAATGTATAAAACATATTTTCTTCCATAAAAATGTTAAAACAACTGTATATTGATTGAATTGGCATGTGCTTGGTAGAACTCCATTATAACACGGTGGAAAAATAGCTGCATTTAGATAATTAATAGTAAATGATTGCATTACTAGTTAAAGCAGTGGCTCTCGTGCCAAGAATGACTCTAACCTAACTATTAAAACTTATTAATTTTCAAGATCGTTAAATACATAAATAAAATGACAATAACGAAACGTCAAAGAATATTTATGACAATTCTTTAAAAGATTATATATCGTCTCTATAGTATTAAAAAGGTTATAATGTGGTATTAAAAAGGTTATTAACACTAATAAACGTTGCTACTTAATCTCCCAACTTATTATTTCACCGGTAAAGAGCTTTACATTTTACGCCAAGAATGTGTTACTAGCAGAATAAAAAAAAATATTTTTTATTCTGCTAGTACTACATATTTTATGTGAATTTTTAAATTGAAAGTCACAAAACGTTTAAAGATATTATCAGCAATAAAATTGTAAAGTTGTGTTAAATTTATACGGAACCGATTCGTTTAATCAATACGAAAACACGTGTTCCCATTTATCAAATATTCTAACGTTAATTAATTAATTGCCGCACAAAATTGATATCGAAATTTAATAGTTACCTGCCATTTATAATTTATTATAGACCCTATGTTAGTGGCCTAAGTAGGTCAGGCATTCTTCAAAATCTCTTATTCTGCTGGCGAAAATGTTTTGAATTTAGGCATTTTCACGGAAACAGCCTCGCGAGGGTCGTAAATTATATTCAAAATGTTGTATGTGCTTAGTAATATTTTTTTTATCTTGGCAATAATTTGAGTTTTTCTTGGTTTGTGAATATTTTGCGGAATATTTTTGTTAATTAAAATGGCATTTACTTAGTAGAACTCCATTATGACACGGTTAAAAATAGCAATGTTTTCACAATATAATATATTTATTATATGATTCGCTCATCATGGGTATCGATTGTATTGTGGAAATACTACAATTTGTTTTATTATTTAAAATATACTGTTAACAGTATCCAAATTTTCGTGTACAAGCTAATTTTGTATTTAAATAAAACCTTATTTGTTGATTAATTTTTAGTATGAGCTTTCAGTGTAAAATATCCTTTATATAGCTTGGCAGAAAATAAGTTAATCTACGTAGTATGATAAATTTAAAAAATAGTTATTGACCGACCGCTATAACAGTGCCCCCGGAAATACGGCGGATGATGAAACTAAATTTGAAGCCCCTGGATAAAACGTATGAACAGATCGCAAAAATGACAGTAAGAAGCCACGGTATTTATGAACATTGAAACCAATTGTAGATAAATAGTAGGGAATTTAAATTTCGAACTCTATCAACTTTTGTGTCAGACCGGAACTGCATACAGCGCTGTGTTTCCACGCGCATAAGTAACGTGGTCGATCTATACCAATCAATTTCCTGCTCTCGTATATAACCTTTTTTTGCCATTTCGCACTTTGAAAAATTTCTTGTGCACTCGGAAAGAAGTGTTATTGACCATTGCAATTGATATACCACAAATCTGATTGGTATATGCATATCCAAGATTCTTCTTTCGGATTACAGCGTTCGATCGTCGTTAAGATAAGCGCTGCACTTTTCTCATGATTTCGAGTATTAATCTCGTTTGATATTGACTGCGGATGGTGGAAATTATCCATCACTCGCGCAACGGAAATCGCCTCATGCGGGTCTGTTCTTAAGCGTTCATCATATGCATTAAAATACTACGTTATGTATTGTATTCGGTTGTGAAAGTTGTTGGTCCGGCTTGGATGGCGAAACGAATCTAATGGGATTGACCTTACCGAATCCGCACATATACTTCAATTCGTGAGAGATAAGTGTTTATTCGTAAAAAATAATCACTTCCAAATTTTCAATAATGTATTTAGTAACTATTATACGCTGTATTAATTATGCAGTAGTATTGGTGAGAGTGTGGAATGTTCGAAGTTTGAGAAATAAAATTTAGTGGCGCCAAAATTTGTACTGACACATTTTTTATCCATGTCTTCTTCCAATGCAGAGCAAATGGAATTTTAATAGAATAAAAAGGAGAAGACTAGAATAAATTCAATTCTGGTTTATCCCAGGGATATCTTGGCCTGGAGCGGTTTGCGTTATGTCTAGATTATATAAAGGTGAATTAGTGTTATCTGTGTAAATCTGATCGCTCTCCGTATGATATCACAAGTTCACTGAAAAATACTTTTTAGCCCTATTTGCTACCAATTCGACTATGTCAAGGTTAATGGCTATTTGATCGTGACGCTTCCTTTTGTAGAATCGGAAATGGGTGACTTTGATTATTGACATCATTAACATTCATTCTTGGAATAGAAATCCTTAAATGATTCGAAAAAAAGAATTCGAGCCAACTACGATGACGATTTTTGTATTTCTGGCAAAAATTCGCGCTTCTAGTTCCACGCGCGACTAGGAGGATTGTTTGCTTTAAAACGAGAAAAGATATGCTAAACGTTCTCATTTTTAAGAGATTTATCGCGCGCTGGAGTGCTCGAGTCTTAATTGTGCTTATACTTTGGTATGGCGTGTGATATCTGGTGACATTTTTTCAAAAACTAATTTCTTTATACATTTTGAAATAATAACTTAATATTATTGCAGTAGCATTGGCGTGCCTGCGCGCGCGTGTGGCAGTCAAAGGTCAATCTGTATATAATATAATACTAACCAGGGCGATGTTTTATTTTATGGACATAAACGAATCGGGGGAAATAGTTGAATAACGTCAAAATGGTCGACATAATTATTCTTTTCTCTGCGTTTTTCATTGTCGCTCATCTTTTATGAAAAAATGAATAAATTATCAACTTCGGCGGCAGCGCTTATGAAAAATTTACTCGAAATAAAATTCAGTCGGTCGTTTTTATAAATTACAATAATCAGCGCTTCTAAATCTTTTGTCCCAGTATGGCACACTTAAAATAATCGCAAAATATACGTGGGTCATTAGCAATGTAAAGTTAGTGGAGATTAACGTGTTTTTGTGTGCACATCCGGATTACGTTAAATTATTTTTTAAAACTTTTAACCCTATTCGTGCCAAAGCTAAACAAACCGTGTACCCGAAATGGTGATCATGGCAAGATATATATATTCTATAATATATTAAATACAGGCATCTGGTGCAATCAATATTGTAAGAATCTTTATCAATTCCTAAAAATAAATCAAAAATTCGTTCGAATTAAATATTTCAACATTTTTTTTCAAACAAGTAAAACATTTTTCTCACTTCCTTGAGAGTATTAACCTTTTGTAATCGAATGTCACGATTCGTGCGCGTCATTGAATTATAATTTATAATGTTTCCTTTTCAATATCATTTACTTTAAGTTTATTACTATTTGCATATAAAGATGATATTTCCTAATTCTTCATCCATATATATATATAACATCTGAGAAATCATTGTTAATTAGTAAAACAAAAATACAAATTATAACATTGTTATTCCAGTTGGTGTGTTACACGCGTGTTTCGCTTCTTTGAGATTTTTAAAAACTTTAGATGAACGACTTTATGATACAGGTCTAAAGATACTAGTGGAATGGCAGTTATCAGTTTTAATTTTATATTAAAATGCAATTTCACAAAGTTATCTCAAAATCCGTCGCACATTTGAGAATTTCGAAGTTGAAGAAGAAGAATAAAGAAGTTTCTTCTCTAACAGTCATATTTTGTTAGTACTGTTAGTTGATTATCTAACCCGTATAAATCGACTAACATACTTATTTTACCTGTACCATTATGAATGTTAATTTATCACATATTAGTAACGGAAATTATTTATCGTGAAAATGTCGAAAAATTCACAGAGCCGCAACAGAATACTTCAAAATGACCGAGTACAACAAGTTGACATCCATTGGTCTCAGTATTTTATGCATTGTTAAGTATTCCATATTTGAGAACCGGCAGGCGTTTCTAAACGCCTAACGGTTTGAGCACAACAATGAAGAATGGACGTGACCTATCTGATTGTGAAAAAATTATCAACTTTCTCATAGAGTCGAGTGTCTACTTATAGTTGTGTTACTTTGTCTCTTCACATTTTTCTGTTCGTATATTACGTGTACTATCGATGATTAAGGACTACAGGGACATAAATTATATATTTTTTTCACATGGCGAAAAAATAGCGATGTATTTTAGTTCTTTTATTTATAAGGTATACGAGTTTCACAATAAATAAAAAATACATACATAATTTTATAAAACCTAATAATGAGCATACACTTTTGTTTTACGAATATTTTTTAATTTGAATTGTTACAACTTTGTATGATTCCACATGTTTTGTCACTAACGACCCGGGTTTCGCTCTTCCGGCATCTTCGGGTATTCTCTCACACACATCTGTCACAAACCCGGGTCGTTAGTGACAAAACATGTGGAATCGTACAAAGTTGTAACAATTCAAATTTGATATTGAAGTTCCATCAAGCACCTTCGGTAGATACCATAGAAAATTTTTGAATTTCCAATTATTTCACTTTTAACGTTAATTACTTTTGCCGTTTCATATTAAAATCTCGAAATCGAAAAATTGCACTTACCACAGTTTTACACTCACGTTGTGATATCGAAATATATTCCAAGCCTTCCTTGACTTAGCAACCTAGTATAACGATACCGCTAGAGTATTACTACTCTATTACGGTGATTGGACGTAAGACCTGTGATTAAGAAAGATATTAAGTAAACATGGTAACGTTTAAAGTTTGTTCCACTTGAATATATCTAATAGTTCATATTTTGCAGCACATGCCAAGTGATGGGAAAATGTGCAATAATAACTTATTGTGATTGTAATTAGCGGCTGAGCTTTTGAACTTTTCACCCGGTGACGTCACGCTTCGTGCCACGTCATTCATGCTTTCTTTAGCACCATGCTTCGGAGACTTGCTTTGCCCAAGCACTGGAGAATTAGCAATAATTTTCTCGGCCGCTTCGTGCCTGATCTAAGGATTCATGGTTACGGGTATGATTTCGCGTGCCGCATGCACCCATTGAAATAGCTGTGATAGTGTATTATTTTTATATAGAAATTTTATATTCCTCATATTTTCCGTAACATCCGAAAATTACCTCAGGCATTTCTAGGTTTACAAAATCCACTGTCTTAGGACAACACCACCGCAAGCCGAAAAATGCTGGTTTTTTTTTTAATGTGAATACCATTTTAATCAATATATTTGATAAAATAATAGTGCCATATCTCAACTTGGTATAACTTTCAATTCGTGTTTATCATTGCTGTATTGCAAAATCTGAAATAATTCGAAGTTTTTTAGGAAAGGAAAACGTTGTCATCTTCTCGTATTTTTATTTTGTATAAAGGGGTACATAAATGACATTTTTAAATTCAAGAGAGATGAAGCAAATGTCTACATCTGGACTCCCAAATGACGTACATGTCGTGTACGAGTCGATCGTTTGGTTCCACGTCTCATTTTGATATGCCATAACGAGTATACCTCGTCCATTGAAGAATTTCGTTTTTATATCTCGTAAAACAGATGCAATTAAAGGTACGCGTCAAGGTTTCATCGTATTTATCTTATTTTCAATCACAGCATGACATTTTTACGATTGACCTTTTCGTTGTTCATCGAGCTCTTTGACTTTTAGTACTTTTAGAGGTGAACGATTATTTCCAGTATAGCGAGTACCTAATATAAGATAAAGCGGAAAGAAATAATATTTTTTAAAGAATTTTCAAATAAACTTGTCGTTGGGTAAACGCGTAAATTTTCATTTTAATTTGAAGCTCTATTAGTTTATTACTATTTTTACATAATAAATGAACATTTTTACATAATAAATGAAAAAAAAAACTGTGATATTTTATGCTGTTCTTTTTTGATTAAGGAACGAAAGCAAAAGAAGCCACATAGATCATTGGGAAATGTATGGAGATGTATCGCAACTTCAAAAATTCATAAATGGTTTTTAAAAAAATTAAATTGTTGATAGAAGGATTAAAAACTTCTCCAAATAAGCAAGAATTTTAGTATTCGATAATAATGTACTAAAATCACCTTCAAAAAAGTAGATTCTCAACGAAACATAAGTTAGCTGTCAACAGAACTTGGCTTCTTTTCGACAACCCTAAAATATCATCTCAAATGCATTGGAAAAAATCACAAGGAGTGTGTGTTCCGCGCGAATTGATTTCGAAGTTTTGCAGCATTTATCGTATTCTCCGGATATTGCACTGTCTTACTACCTCCTTTTCAGATCTTTGGAGCGTTCGCGTAGAGATAAAAAAAAATCCTTTGATAATAAAAAAAATCATATAATGTAAACTCATTTTTTAATGAACAACCTGCTAAGTTTTACAAAAAAGATATTGAAAAATTGCCTTAACGTTGGAAGAAGGTCATGGAAAATAATGGCAATTATTTTATGAACCAGTACTTTATATATTTTTTGAATTTTTAGAATATTGTTTTCCGCTTTACGTAATATAATTTTTGCGAGAATACGTTTATTGACGTTTCTCGATCTTTAGAAAATTTAATTTATAATATCAACTGAAGATGCTTGATGGAATTCCAATAACGAATTTTAATTGTTGAAACTTGCTAGAGTATATAGTCAGTTCTTTTGCATCCGTGTAATATAATATCTGAAGATGCCGAAAGGCGAAACCCGGGCCGTAAGTAATAAATCGAAAAAAATGTGAAATCACACAAAGTTTCAACAATTCAAATTAGAGTGAAATGGCTCTTTTAATACTGATTATTTTATTGAAGATCTTCCATGTTTTTTTTTAATTTTTTTTAATAAAGCATAGTAGCATGAACGTTGGAAATAACTGTTATAAACACAACAAATATAACGTTAGGCGTAATAGTGTTAAGCATTACTGTCTAGGCGCTATGACTGTCTAGCTATCCATTTACATCAGAACAGGACCGCATATATATTGTAGCTAATTGGTACTATGAATAACAATGAAATTTTCAAACAATGCTTTGTCCATGTTAGCTAGGCCCACCATTCTGGACTCAATTCACAGATGCTCGATAATTTAATGCGTGGTGGGTTCTAAACAGCATGACATAATTTTGCTCGAGTTTTCCATCTCTGACGATATTTTCCTACGCCGAACACGGGTATACCGGTCAACGACTGCTGCGGTATGACAAATCCGATTATTCAATTTATCCGTTTCATTTGGTCACAGGCTTACGTCCACGCATCGTGTTGTATGCTCTCATACGAATCACTGCTGGCACGCCTTCACCTTTTTACTCACGCCATTTGATCATCTGTACTATATGATATCTACATATTGTTGAATTCGACGGTTGCTATATGACGATTCATTGTTGATATGACATTACAGTATTCATTTTGGTCATTGATACATTTTATACATAGCGATAAAATCGTTCGTGTTATAACAGCCCAGCATTGTATGCTGGGTAAACAGTAGCCTCATAAGCAATTTGAGGAAAAAAAATTGTTGGTAGTATAAAACATTTTTTTTTACTAATAGAAATTAATAGCATAGTGATAACGTTGCTCTGAAAATGCTTTTCAAAGAAGCGAAACACGTTCCATATTAAGTGATGCACTGGTAGAATACACCAGTTTTGAATTTTAATTTTATATCAAGACTAATGTATTCTTCTTGCGTATTTATTTTGCCTTTGCCTGCGTTTTTTTTTACTTTTTGAAATTGCATAAATATATTTCTACGTTTCCCCCGACTCCACGTTTTACAAGTGACCCAAATAACGAAAAATGAGAGAAGCCCTTGCACACTAAATTGTTTCACTTTTATTGTAGTAAATATCACTTCTTGAAGGAACCGCATTATATTTTTATAATTTGAAAAAAAAAATGTATAGTAGCCTCTATATATGAAAAAAATTCAAGATAATAATCTAGATAAATTTTGACACTAATCGTTTCAATTATCAATGCGCAATTTTCCTCTTTAGGAAAGTTAACGTTTGCTGATAGATTTATCCCATAGATGAATAATTCAACGTCGGGTACATTTGCATTTGAAAATAGAATTAAGATATCTCACATAGTAAAGTAAATATTTTACGTACGTTATTCACATACAGTTTAAAGGTTTAGACAATCAATTTGATCATTCGAGTTTTTTTCCACGTTATGGAACTAATATAACACAATGAATTTTGCAATGAAATTTGAAAATAGTCACATACATAAAATGCCTCATTTTTATCAATAAGTGAAGATTAAAAGTAGGGTTGTGGAGTTTTAGTTAGAGTCGTGGAGTTTCGGTGTTTTGGCCGGAGTCGGAGTCATGAAAAACGAGCGACTGATACTACTTTTTCGATTAGACGATTTTGAAGAATGCCTCAATTAAAAAATTTGCTGGATTGGTTGGTTGATCTTTGATTTAATGCACATAAATAAGAATGGTAGAAAAAAAACCTGACAGAGATAAACTTTTTTGAGTCGGAGTCTTGTCGTTGGTCAATGTCGTGTTTTGTTAATTCCTGGTTAAATCATCAAAATATGTAATTTGAATTGTTACAACTTAGAAATATTTTGATATAATTTATGATATTGACTGACGGTGCTTGTACGATTCCACATGTTTTGCCACTAACGACTCGTATTTCGCCTTTCGGCATTTTCAGGCATTCTATCACACGCATGCAACAGAACTGACGTAAAATTAACAGTTAGCGTTGTCTTATTTTAATTTTACAATATTAATCTAATAATATTTACTACAATTGTCTGTGATAATTTTCATTAACGATCTTGTAAATGAGTCATTTTTGAAAGGGTTTTTCAGCTTTGAATACCTGAAGATGGCGAAAGGCGAAACCCGGGTTGTTAGTAACAAAACATGTGGAATCATACAAGCGCCGTCAGTCAATATCATAAATTATATCAAAATATTTCTTCACTAACTCCAACTGCAAATGGATGCATGCTGTAAGATTTATTTTGTCGTTTTTAAAATCATCGTTATTTATGTAGTATTTGTGTAAGCATTGCATTGGTCTTTCTGCAATTATTATTCATTGTTGATTATCATTATATCAGTAGATGGTGTGTGCGTCTGCCGCTAACTTGTCTAAATTGCTTGCGGCGCTCGTGTGAACCAATTACCGACATCTGTCACCTTGTCAATTAGGTTTCCCTCCGCACTAATGCGCCACTCGTCGCCTGCACTTGCGTACGCGTTACACTTTTTTTGTTTCAATGCTCACTTTACTGTGTTCAGCTGCGGTGCACTTAACCTGTCTCCTGACACTGTCGGGTTGAGTTGGCTCGAACTCAACTCGACTGGATACGCTCGGATTACGTGAGCGCGGGAACTTCCCATCATTATCTCTGTCAACCAGCGGGAGCAGGGATGCGAGACAAGTAAAGTGCCACCAGTCATTTCTTTACCAATTATTGTCTGCTAAGTACTCTATAGTAACCTTCAATCGTTGTCGGTGTATGTAGCTTATCGGTCAGAAAGTCGCAGGCCAACTAAATTCAATGCCTCTTTTAAATGAACAGTCAAACTTCATTTGCTATATCCATATCGTGAAATAGGCTCGATTAGTCAACCATTTGAAAAAAAAAATCTTACAATAGATAATCTTATATTATATTAATCGCCACCATAACACAAAAAAAATATCGAACCCAAAAATATTTTAAAAGTAATTGATTCTTATCAATGTTTCATATCACGAAATCAATTAGAAATTGAAAATCATTGCAATTAAATTAGTAGTATTTTTAAAAATTCAGATGCCTATTCAGCGTCTTATAGTCTATTTTTTATAGGCTACCAACGGTTTATCGTCTGTGACTTTAATGCCTTAAATTGCCGAATGGCGAAACGTGGGTCGTGAGTGACAAAACATATGGACATGTACACATTAGCTGAACATTTCTCTAAAAAGAAAACATTTTTTTCGTACTTATTTCCACAATATATTTTATGATCAGGACCGGTTTCGCTCATGAAATATGTTTGGGAGAATATGTACTAAAAATGTGTTTTTATTATTAAAATTTTGCCTTTTAATAAAGAAATAACAGTCAACACATTGAAAGTGATTAGCTGAACTGATAAAAATTTTACTCGCATTTCAAAAGTATCAGGTATGTTAAGTAAGAAAATCTTTACAAACTGTAGTTAACTGGACGATATTTTTGCTAGTTTTGATGTATCTTTTTGGATAAAACAAAAGTGTTTCAGCGGGGACCGTTTGTGACTTGTTCACTCCATCTCTCCAATCGGAGCAGATATATCGAAGGAAAGTGTCATCTGGGAATTCGAACCCTTGCGCGCGCCACCGAGCATATCGAACGCCCAAGGCTAGGCACTCTTCTACCGGACCGACGATGTGCATTTGAGAAACAATAACTATATTATAATATATAAAATTTACAGTTGGTATATGGATGTTGGTAAAATAACACTAAATATTTTAAAAAGTTGTGTCCACATTTAAAATATCTCTGGTGCGGGCTTCTACGTGTTAGTAATAGACAATTTTTGATATATTATTGCTAAGCTTTTAAATGTAGAGGTTTCATCTCCCTAAGTATCAATTTATTATTGATATCATCATTTTCATACCGACTATATTACATTTGTATTTGAAGAACTAATTGGATTCTTGTGCACTCATCGTTTGCATGCATGTCACCATACATGCTAGATAGGGTTTGCAACACCGAGCAAAATAACCGAAAATAGATTTCGTTATTCCATATTTAATGCCGGTATGATAAATTTCACTATCAGCGTAACAAAAGACTAGGAAATACCGACCAACAATTCAACATTCTATTTTATGAAATAATACACTAAATAAATTATTTACCGTTAATAATAAAATTATTGCTATAAACGCATTGTACGACGAAACGTGACTAAACGCGTCCATATTAAACTACGATGAGGATATTACAAAAAAATATTCAGCAGTATTGGTGTTAATTGGTGGTTATTGTTTCTAAAAACTTAATTAATGGATACTTATTTATTGTTTGACCTTAACTTAGTATAACTCCATTACAACATGATGAAATTTAAGTAAGTGCGGAAACCAAAACAGCTATTAATAACCACATATAAAAATTGTTTCTAAAAGCATCGTTTTTTTTTAACTTTGGAGATCATCAAAACATATTCGTCTATACGTAAACACAAAACTTAGTTAATGTGTGAAAGTTTTTACATTCTCACTACGCTATCTATTTGAGTAGTATCCGCAGGTATCAAAACACTGCAATAGACCGTCTCAGCCTTTGAGACGTAAGAATTCAGCGTGTTAACTTTATGTGTCATATATACAAATCAATGAAAAATATTATACATTTTTTCTTAATTTCCTGTTCTGAAACCTCGGTGTTTTTTATTTTGATATTTCCATATTAAAATAAACAAAAAACAGTTGAAATGTCGGGATACCGGTTTTGTTAATACCAGTATTGCGATGCTTAACCCTGTCACGCGGGATGTAATAATTTTTATAATGAACATGTAACTATTATTAATTATGTGATCAAAGCCGGTGTATCCGATGCTACTGCAGCTTGAAGGTCACCGTTTTTAATTGGTTACTTGCTCATCATTAACTGTTAATTAATAATTTCCAATTGGATGACGATTAACACACAATGCTAGTTGGCTGTAGTTATTCGAAAGCAAGCTGTGGTTAGGTTTTTTTCAATGGATTCGGCGGTGTTTTGTGGAAGTTCATTTTTAAAAAAAAAATTAAATTCCACGGGCCGTAAGTTCCAAATACCGAATGTTTTTATAATCGCCAATTATTATTTGTGCTTTCAAAGGAAACGTGAGAATTTTTTGCTACACTGTCCCCTTTAAACGCTATTTTGATAAATAACTTTTCAACAGGTATTTTGCTCAATTTTTTTTTTTAATATAGATGTTGATATCTTATTCGTTTAGCACAGTGGTAGTCAACCTTTTTATAACTATCGCCCACTTTTGTGTCTCTGAAAGTAGTAAAATGTTCTAACCGCCCATTTGGTTCCACAGTAATTGTGATTTATATAGTAGGGAAACAGCTTTTCTTAATGTTTTTTAATACCTCTACCGCCCACCGCGAAACCTGGAGCGCCCACTATTGGGTGTTAGGGACCAGGTTGACTATCCCTAGCCTAGCATCTCTACGCTCTACTGTATTTCTTATGAAAAAAATTCATAATATTAAAATAATGCATCAACGTTATCATTCCAAAATATGTGAGACGATGTATTGTTTCATCATCATCATAAGCCGGGGGTCGATCCACTGCTGGATGAAGGCCTCCCCCTACTTTCTCTTTCAGGGGGGGATGTTTTGACATAGCACACCACGCTGCCCAGGTGTATTGTTTATTTTTTCTTAAACATTAGTTACATAACGATAAGCGTAATTGAATTGTCATTCTAAAGATGGCGGATATTGAAAAAGATATCAACAACCATAGTATAGAAGAACCTTAATTATATGAATTTTCGATCATTCCAACTGAAAAGGATTGAATGATTTCTCTCTCAATGGAAAAACGATGCCCTGGTTAGGCAATATCAGGCAATAAAAAAAATTATTGATTGAATTGGCATTCACTTGGTAGAACTCCATTATAACACGGTGAAAAAATAGCAATGTATTTTAGTTCTAAAAAAATATTTTTAATATAACTATATAACTAATATATATATATATATTATATATAACTAAAATAAATTGCTATTTTTTCACCGTGTACTAAATTTTTTTTTATTGTATAGATAAAAGGGGCGAATTTTCGGTTATCCACACTACCCTCATCCCCGATTAGTGCGAATAAGCAATATTCTACTGTATAATAAATTTAAATATTGTAGAAAAAAATACTTAGTTAATATTATAGTATAATTAGTTATGAATTAAATTCCTATTCGATATATATTTTATTCAATATTTATTGTAGGATTTGTTGCTTGCAAAAAAGTAACTGCTAAACCCATTACAATCAGATACCTCCTGAAAACCTTAATGTGCTGGATGAACCAGCCGACAGTGGTTCCCCGCGACGGCTTCTTCTCATCCATTTGTTAGGCGACAACTTGCCGACCTGTCACTTCCGGTCGCCCGGAGACGGGAGTTCCATTACGTCAATTAGCTGCGAAACGCGCGATGCTGTGCGCAGATAGTATGCCACCGACGTATAACTATGTGGTCTATCCCTAATTGGCGCTTACCACTCAGCCATTTAAATTGCCAGCTCGAAGTTAACGCATCTGAAATAGTTTATCTTTTTTAGCAGTGGCGATAACATTTTATCAGAGTTTATTTATTACAACCACGGCTGTGGTATCGGAGTCGGAGTTGTGAAAAACGAGCGAATCCGATTCGTGTATTTTTTCCTCCACTACCTCCACAACCCTGATTATAACACAATTAATCCGAATATTTAATATCACCTTAGCTAAGTGGCTGAGCAAGTCATATTTTAACACGGTGAAAAAATAGCAATTTATTTTAGTTCTACAAAATTATTTAAAAAAAATATAGTTGATAGCTGTTTCGGCTCACGCCATCGTCAGAACTAGAACTTTTTTTAAAAATAATTTTGTAGATAAAATACATTGCTATTTTTTTTTCACCGTATAATAATGGAGTTCTACCAAGTGAATGCCAATTCAATCATTAAGTCATATTTTCTATTTACATTATGTTTTCTCTTCTTCTAAGCACATTAGTGCATGACTTAAATGTCGTTTCCGTGCTGCTCTGTATTGGGCCAAGAAAATGAGTGGTAAAATCGTTTTTTTGTCAGTATTATGTTATGAAAGGCGGTGGAGGTGGGAAAACCAAGTTGTTATTATACATATATCATGTCAATTTCAAAACTGTTATTAATAAAAAAAAATCATTACGATTTCCACATTTTTATGTTATCCTGATCAGAACCGGTTTCGCTCATCACGATCAATTATATATATAATAATATAATATGCCAAAGTCCTGGAATAGGGTCATTCCTGAACAGCGTCAATCTTTTTATGGGATAATGTTGATCAATTATTGACCTTATTGCCGTATACATACTACAAAGTGAAGGCGAACCATATTTATAATCACCTTTAAGAGGTTAATCGCCAATGATTTTTCGATGAAAAGAAAATTAAAAATGATAAAAAACTATGATTATTAATTACTATTTTTACAATTTAATATAGTTAGGATTAGTAGCGGTTTTGATCATCGCGAGCATTATCAACTGGTAATACGATACAAATTACAACAAGAATATTTAAACAACGTTTCGAGTTCATAATTATCGTGCGTACGAAACAAATTATTGACTAAATGATACAATTACTTACTGGTAATCATACAATATTTATTGAAATGCAGTAAATAGACTTCTTAAAATTAAAAAAATATATAAAAACTATTTGTAAATCAAAACATTCATATATGTCATTAAAATTTGCATGATAGAATGACGGTGGAAACCCTAAGGTAAGATTTTTAATGAACCGTTAAACATTTAAAATTCATATGGTGATATTAATATATTTTTCTTCAATGCTTCTAAAACTATTTTTAATTCCATAAAATGAAGATTTTTTTTTTCATTCAAACTCGTCATTCGGACGTCATCTTGCCAGCGCAATATAACTGACAGCCAGTAAACAGTTGCATCGCTCATGAACATAAGTAATTACACAAAAAATATAGACTCCGAGGCTGGAAGCTAATTACATATATGTCTGAAATTGTTTTAATAACTACTGATTATTATGACATTAAAAATTGGAAAAGGTTATCTATTAGTCTGTAGGGGCCATCATTTGAACTGATACGCGCAATACGTGTTGTATGTGAATATTATGTATGCGTGAATAAGTCCACTCACGCAGCAATTTTAAGTATTGAAATTTAAATTCAACGCGCTTGTTAATCACTATTAATAAACATTACGATTTCTACTGGCAGTTCATTTTCTTTAAAGCAGGGGTTCACAAAGTGCGTTCTGCCAATTCTTTTCATTCAAACCGGATACTGTTTCCGTAAATATACAATTTGAATTTATTGATTGAATTGGAATTCACTCGGTAAAACTCCATTATATCACGGTGAAAAAATAGCAATGTATTTCAGTTCTATCAAAAGGTATATGGCTAATGAGGGCATAAGCTAAAATTGATATTAACTATATATCTTATAAATTTTTTCTTACTAAAATACATTTTTCACCGTATCAGTTTGAATCTATATGTTTGCAGATAGCCTGAAACAGAAAGCATCTTAAAGTGATAAGAATTCAATTGAAATATAGCAAATATAGTTAAATAAGTCCATTAAATTATTTATTGTTAAGTTATTTGTATAATTTATGATCTCGACTGAAATTACTTGATGGAATTTCAATATTTAATTTGAATTGTTGAAACTTCGTACGACTCGTAAATTAAAATTAACAGTTCTATAGCATCCGTGTGATAGAATTCCTTAATATGCCTAAAGGCGAAACCTGATTGTTAGTGAAATTTAAAAAAGTCATGCACCTTCAGTAAAAATCATTAATTAAAAATAAATCATTTAATGTGCATGTTAAACTATATTTGTGATTTTTTTTCTACAGTTGGTATTTTTAAATCATACTTGATATTGAAATTAACATACATCCATATAGCATCTGTTTTGCGTAATCACACTACAAAGTTCGAGTTTGAATTACAGGATTTAGTTTCACATGATGGAAAAAAATCTTATCTTGCATAATTAATTAAACAGAGTTTTAATAATAATGTATGCTTAGTCAAAAATACACGCTTTAACAAAGAACTCTTTTCTTGCTTTATGTTTTTTTTTTTTTTTTAAACAAACTGTTTACAAAAGAAAGGTGGCTCGCCAAATATTTTTGATTTCGAAATTGTCTTTTTGACTAAATAGTTTGTGAAACCCTGAAAAAAAAAATATTTTAACCCTATGAGGACTGTGGCCGTACGTATGCGTGCAAGTGTTGTGTTGTCCTTAACCAATTGCCATTTGCGTATTTTTTTGTGACAATGTTATATCTTCAGATATTGATGCTACATGTATCTGTCATTTATTTTTAACAGTCGGGTCTTTATTTGTTTCAAATTGATAAACGAATTTTGTCAAAACGTCAAGTTAAATAAAAAAAACTTTTTCACGTTTATCATGGAGCGTAAGATTTCATGTCAGTTTGATCGCTTCCCCATTTCGCAGGGCAGTGAAGTCAGGTCGAGCAACTTCGACTGCTTTTTGCATTACACTTAATGAATTGATTGGTTGATTTTTAATTTAATGCACATAAACACACACGGCGAAAATTAAACTACGTCTTATAAATATATAGCAATATATTTTTTAGAACTGAAATACATTGCTATTTTTTCATCGTGTTACAAAAAATATCTACCAAATAATTTACAATTCAATAAACACATAAATACGAATGGTAGAAAAAACTTGATGAAAATAAGCATTTTTTTTAGTCGCAGTCGTGTTTTTTTAACTACTCCACAACACTGCTTTTTCGAATTATCGTCAGTATTGAACTGTGTGTACTCATCGCTCAAAGTGTTAATGATTCATTTAGAATTGTCATAACTAAGTATCGATTTCTTTTACAGAGGATGTAATTATTATGTTCCGAATGATACTCGAGTGTCGCATTCCTTTGTAATAAAGTCACACGTCTTTCCAAGTAGATCTCCGGTTCATTCTCGCTATTTGCAAATTCAACAGACCGCGTCGCCTGACAGCCCGTTCGAGACACAGGATTCAAATTAACATCTGATTAGCATTTTGATTAATTCTCTAGCGATCTTAAAAATGCAAATCGTCTTCTCGACGTACCCTCGAACGCAGCGTTGTGGAGAAACTCGAACACCACGTGGACCTGGCATAGACGCGGAGATACCAGCCCGAGTATCGAGTGGTCGAGTAACCATAATACCATTACTTGTTAATTTCAATTGTTTATTTTGTAATTCATAACCAGAGGATATTTTTTGTCGTATTTAATTCTTTTTAATTTTTTTAGTTAATAAAAAAAACAATATTTAGTACGATTTTTGTTCAATTTAAATTGTTATAACTTGTTACGATTCTACTGTTCACAGATCAGTTCTGTTGCATCCGTGTTTTAGAATGCCTGAAGATGTCGAAAGGCTGAACCCTTGTCGTTAGTGACAAAACATGTGGAATCGTACAAAGTTATAAGAATTCAAATTTGATATTGAAATTCCATCAAGCACCTTCAGTCGATATCATAAATTGCTATTTGTATATTTTCAAAATCAGGTTTCAATAGGCTTGTAATATAATTGAGAATATCGACTCAAGGAGCTTGATGGAATTTAAATGTCAAAATTCAATTGTTATGCTCTGTCAATTTTATTTTAATAGTTGTTTCACTCACGAGCCGGGTTTCGCTTTTCAGCATCTTCATGCATTATATTACACCGATACAATACAACCGACTAAAATGTATAAATTCGTTATTTTACTTGCTGCATTACTTAACGTTTTCGCCTCTATCTCTAGTCATCTTCAGTATTCTCTGTAGTATCACATGAAGTGGAGTCAAAAAGCTAATAATTATTTTTTTTATGTCAACCTTCTGACTGATAATGTCTCAACTGTTGAGACGGTTGATTGATACTACTGATAATTGACACTTAAAAATATTTAAAACAAAATTATGTGTCAGAATTTTCGTAAATTTTATAGAATAATACAATTGAACAAAAGAAACAACTTACGATAAATAAATAATCAGAGATTCACAACGTTATCGACTCTTTGTGTGAAGAAAACGCCGCTTAGATATTTTCTATTTTGATGCTAAATAGATTCGCTGGCTTGGTGGTCATTTGAATAAATGATGTTTGCTTAGACTGCCACTTCAGAGAGATGTGTGGAAAGAGTAGACGAAGGTAGCCAGCGCCTACCCTGCGTTGTGGTGGTTCTTTAATTTATATATGATATAAGGAAATTTTGATAAGAAAATTTTCTTAATGAGTATGCTTAATTTGCCAAAGATTAGTATTTGAGATTTTATGATCGCAATATTTACCGAGAAAAGATTGGCTTTTCTTTGTACGTTCGAAATTTCTTCTCGATCGTAAAATATTGCTGTATTTTTCCTGCTTGTTGTTTTTCATTTAGAATATGGACGAATTTTTAAATGAAATATCATTAGGTGATTCTCCGTTCAATGTTACTTTTTTACTGCAACGATCAAATCGTTTCTGGCTAAAGCACTGTAAACTCAATGACATATTATTTTAATTCGCAATTTCGAATAAGCTTAAGTGTAGCGCTTAATTGGCAATTCGCTGTCATGTAAAATATTGTTTGTATAATATTATAGTACTGGTTTCCCTTATCACGAGCATTTTCAACTGAAACTCAAAATAATTTTAGTGTTAGGTGTCACTTCTTGTTCGAAAGGCATAAGATTTAAATAGTAAAAACAAAATGTTTAGTACTTAAAAAAAAAAAATTATGGAAATAGTACTTACTATACGTTGTGCTATTGTCTTTGAACAAAATGAAACCACAATGCACATTTTTTGCATATTTTTTTTAGTATACAATATTTGTAGTTCTCAAATTACTACCGTTCTATGAATTTAAGCACTAAAAGCAGGGCTGTGGAATCGTTAAAAAGACGACTCCGAGTTAAAAAAAGGATTTTTCCTACTTTTCCCATTTGTGTGCGTTAAATTAAAAATCAACCGACCAATCCGGCAAATTGTTCATTGAGATATTATTCTAAATCATCTAATCGACATCAGTTGATAATGCTCGCGATGAGCGAAACCGGTCCTGATGAAAAGATATATTGTGGAAATAAGTACTAAAAATGTGTCTTTATTATTTGAAATATGTATCTTCCCGCATCAAATGTAATTATCACGTGTTCATTGACTTTCTATAGCATTATTTGCAAACGTGTTAGGAAATAATACTTTTTTTTATTGAATTCTTTCATAATTGCTAGATATATCATGATTATGCTTATTTTATCGCTTATCAATAAAATAAATTACTGCTTCATTTTGACCTGTAACTTATTTCTTAAAAGCAAAATAATCATTCGGAATATATTTTTATATTTTTTATCGATTTATTTTGAATCGTTCTTTATGTATTTACTTGCCATAGCAACAAGTCATTGGCGCCTAAGCGGCTGTCGGCAAATTTTACGGTCTTTGAAGGTGTGCATTATTTCGTTTTAACCTATTTTGGTCGGTGTTTAGAATACTAAGTGACTTGCAAATGACGACCTCGAGCAAACATCATTATTCATTATTCGTCATTATTCATTTGAGACGTTGAAAAAATAGCAATTTAATTGAGTTTAACGAAAATATTAAGGTATATAATTGATAGTTATTTCGGCCGATCCATCAACAGAACAAGTAGTTAATCAGATAGTTCTGAGGGCTAGACTAAAATACGATGCTTTTCACTTTTTTTTATAAATACGGTTTTAAGAGGGATTATTCGAGAGATTATAAGAGAGATAGATTCATTTAATACTAAGAAAGACATGAATGAATTATTTCGTCTACAAAATAATTTTTGTGCTAACCTTATTCTCATGTTAATTTTGTCACTGAAAAAATTGTTAAATTACGCGTGTTGAAATTAATCACCGAATATGATGTCGACTGAAGGTGCTTGATGTAATTTCAATACCAAATTTGAATCCACACGTTTTGCAACTAACAACACCGATCACACGGGTTCACATAACTGACTCATGCGGAATCGTACAACGTTTCAACAATTCAAATTTGGTATTGAAATAAAAATCAATCCGGCGAATTGTAAAATTTAACTGTATTGGGGCTTTATTTATTTTATTTTAATATTGAGATATTTTTCACAATCGTCTTATCAAAAAAATAATAGGAGTTGTTCCCATTTCACAACTCTGACTTCACAGCCCTAATTGAAATACGAATACGTATTTTATTGAAGTTTTACTGTTGGAAGTAAATTACACATAAAATGAAATATTCTTCATTTTAACGACATGAAAATTATTCTATTCTGAATTTGTAAAGGTTTTTCAGACCATTAGCATACTCATTAAATATATAGTGAAAACTCTGCACGTAATGACTGTTTATCTTCAGTCACACGAAAGTTATGTCGAAGAAAGTGTTTCGGTAGCTTGTTTCTTTTGTTTGGTTTTCATTCTTAGCTCGATTAAAAAACGTTTCTTTAAATTTTATCGTGATACGATCTTTTTATTAAAATTAAATGACCCGAGTAGATTTAAAGCTGTTTTTTAATAGGTGTTATATATTTATTCGTATTTGTTTTATTGTTAGTAGCACAGTAAAAAAATCGTCAGCGAATAATCGATTCGATCGACTAAGCTAAGTTTATATGTTTTTTAAAAGTCCAACTTGCATAAAATGTTTTTTTGTCGAATGCATGATGTATTCTGTAATCGTCAACTGTAATGCTTCATCTATTGTCATTTCATTTAACAAATAAAATTATGTCACCATACTCGTTTTTTGACACTTAAAAGATCTCACACGTTTAATTCTATATTCTTATTTTTTTACTCTAGTGCTGAAGTAACAAACCTTTTTATGTTAGTGCACCAAAAATACCTAACACATTATTTATTTATTTTTTAAGACATCTTCAATATTTTCAACAGTTTAATAAATAAAAAACAACAAGTTTCAGCCCTGAATTATTTGGGTGTTTTGTAGTCAATAGATTGCTACTGTAAATTGAATATGATTTGGTTTTAATTATAGTGCGTGCTTTAGATTCGAAACCCCGCTTCAGGGTAAATTCCATAATTTTTTAATTGATTGAACTGGCATATACTTCGTAGAACTCCATTTTAGCGCGGTTAAAATATAGTTATGCATCATATTTCTATAAAATTTTGTCGAACTAAAATACATTGTTACTTTTTCACCGTGTTATTTATTAATATTTGCGAAGAGTATTTAAGATTTTCTCCCACTTTGACCCAACGAAATTTTGTTGTTATTTAAAAATGACAATTGCATATCATATTGAATTGGCTTGTATCTACTTGGTAAAACAAGTATAGTATAAAGTATTTAGCTTAAAAAAAATTGTATGACTGTTGATAGTTGTTTCGGTTTCAGCCATCATCAGAATGATGACTTCACTAAAATAACGCTGAGCTTTTATTATACCATTTCAGATACTATATCGTCTCACTTATTGTAACATTAAATTTTTATGTCATTTTTAAGATCAAATTTGTAAAGTTGTTAGCAAGAAAATAAATATACCAAATTAAATATTAATTAATAAAAAAAAATATCAATAAATGAATTGGAATTTAAAGATTATACAGTGGAACCACGATCAACCGTTCTCGCATAATATAATATGTTTTCCTGGCTGAAACGCTTATTTTTTATAGTCCCGTCAAACTCCCATAAGAACAATGTTAAATAATCCCGCATTGACCGTTTCCTGATTCCCCGATTTCCTCGATAAACTGTCTAAATATTTTGGTCCTGTCACAAATATTATCCCGATTGACTGTTTGTATTGCATATTTCTCCGTATCTCGGCAAGGAAGTTTGACACAGCCGAGTGCAGGTGTTATGTCTAGACACGTTGGAATCCGCTGTACATGTTACACGTAACGCATTGGACGCATGTGCTATTTTTTAGGTTGAAATCCACCACACGCGTATTATTGTTTCTGATGCAAATATATTTGCAGTTGTTTAAAATTCATAGTAATAATGATTCCCGTACTTAAAAACTTTTAGTCACAAGTTTAGTAACAAGTCTTTGTTCCGATTAAAGTGCCAAATAACAAAGACGCAAACTAACATAAAGGACTTTTTAAAAAAATAAATTTTATATACAGTATGTACAAGTAACTAATAAATAAATGTTTTTTACGATTTAACTTGTTTATTATTATTTGAAGCTTTTCCGCATTCACCGTTTCCCGCATGTTCCGTTATTTTTTCAGGGTCCCTTGGAAAACGTAAAATCGAGGTTTCACTGTACATATTCTGAGTTTATTGTAATGGTTTAAGTGTGAGCGTTTAGTTAATGTTTATTTGGTCATTTAAGAGATCTCGATTTTAACAGATTATTTCAGTTTCCTGAACGTGCGTGAAACATGCGTCATATTTCTATTTATTATATAAATTATAATATAGTTTTCATTTGGCATTCTCTTTGGCGCTTGAAATGCTGAATTTGTTCTTCATGCTCGTCATCTTTTATTCAGTAGAGTTGGTGCTAAATTCCTAGGAAAATGGCTTGGAATTTTTAGACGCTTGCGTTTTATAGTGCTTTGTAACAGGGCTGGCCAACAGGTCGATCGCGGTCGCATTCCCATCTTATTTTTATACTTAACTCTTAAATTCAGACAGTAAATTGTCTACGAAAATACACGATGACTGCCAGAATCTGTCTGTATGACGCAATAATGAAAGAAAATCAATCTTTAGGGAAATTATCTAAAATTAGTCAAATAAATTTACTGCGTAATAGTGCAGGTATTGCACACGCAACAGATGTCGAGTACACATTTTATTTTACTGGCACCTTTATATATTGTATTTATATTTTGTATCATAACTGTGTTATTAACTCATTTTCCATACATAAACCATTACAAAGAACTCACATAATTGCTCATAATCGTAAAGTTTTAATGCATTCATTTTTACGATTAAATATTTTCATTGTTAATTTTCTTAGAACCGCTCAAAAACAGAATAAAATATATAATACCTAAATTATACATTAAAGTAATGATGTTTGAATATGCCAGGCAATTGTCTATCTATTCTTAAAAATTATTGTACAAACCTAATCTTAATTTAACTTGAATCATAGTTCTGCTGGTGGCATTACCAAAATCAACAACAAAACATTTATTGTATGATAACTTATCAATTATTTTCTTTCTTATTGGATAACTGGTTTTGTATACCTGGTAATTACAATATTAGCTCAAATTTTTGTATAAATAGCCTTGTTTTAATTTTTATTGTTTCCGTTTGATAATAGAATACCGGTCCTGATTCTTGTCTTCCTGAAGAAGTAGCGATTAACACCCTAAATTTTAACCAAACTTAACGATTTGTAGAAACAAATAAGTGTTTTTTTTCTTACTATAATGGTGTTTCACAAAGTTAACGTAGATTCAATTAATGCCCGAAGTTGCACCAAGGCAAATCCAGAGTTATAAAACGTTTTGAAACATAAGATTTAAATTAATCATTTAAATCTTTAATTTTCACTATGCTTGAAGTTGTTACATCCAGCCAATCATAATTTAAATAGGATTTTTACAAAAGTCGTTTAGAAAATTATATTCAGCCAAAACAGTAACGATATCTTGTATTACATCGTGTATTGTTCTGTGTAATAGCTTTCCAGACCATTATGAAAGCAACAAGCTTTCTTCTGAATTAAAAAATAACAAACTAAAATACTAGTACAAGAATTTCTTTCAGCTTGACATGGAAATTCGACAATCGCCCACATTTTTATGGAAGCGAATACACTCTATTTTGTGTTTCTGTGGTCGCTTTGTGGTCGTGCGTTATCAAATTTATGATTGAAACGAACTAATTTCGAAAATAGCCCATACATATTCCAGATACTGAAAATGTGACACAGCATCAGTTCTAAGAAATATTTTAAACTCACGTCACTTAAAATAGTACTCATTATAAATCTTGAAATTAATTATTACTCTATTAACAGAAAAAATCGTGGAAAGTATGTGTTTTTCCAATGAAATGCAATCAATTAAAACATTTTTGATTTACACATGTTTTTTCACTCACGACTTGGATTTCATCGTTTGGCATCTTCAACTATTTTATTACACGGTTGCAATATTACTGACACACAGGAAACGGCTTTCATCGGTTATATACAAGCAAAATTACACAGGAAGAATATAGAACCTAAGGCTAGGAAGTCGATGATTTATCTGAAACGGTGAAAAAATAGCAATGTATTTTAGTTCTACAAAATTATTTTTAACAAATATAGTTGATAGCTATTTCGGCTCACGCCATCGTCAGAACTATGCTTAAACTAACATTCGCTTATCTATATATAGCTGTGCAGAAAAGGCACACAACACATCCTCTCTCCTGTTCCAACGGCCTAGCTTGTTACTTTAACACAATGACACTAAATTTTCAAAATTCGATATAGGTGTCACTAAAGGTAAACAATAGGTGTCTATGACAATAAGATTATATATGGGACGGAAGTGGTCCTTATGGAAGCAAATCAGACCACTCCTGTACAACGGCTGGACAAGTGGCGATACTATTATGTTAGTTTGTTCGTTAAGAATCCTTTGTGATAATTGGTGTCTATTGATTTCCAGCTGTTGCAAAGCCGTCATTCTTGACATTATTGTTGACCTTGAAAGCTAGCTTTCAAGGTCAACAATAACTTAGGCAGACATCTTAAAAATAGTAATGATAAAATTAATAATTAATTAATAACTGGACAGAAGCGGTATTTATAAAATGTCCTGTGGCTCATGTTTATCCGTTTATATCGGACAGACAGGTAGAAGTATATCTACTCGAGCTAAGGAACATGTAAGAACATTCAACAGTAAAAAAACAGATTCACAATACGCTAATCACGTTATTAATGAATCACATAATATAAATTCAAACTGAGTTGTGTGCTTTTTCTGCACAGCTATATATAGATAAGCGAATGTTAGTTTAAGCATAGTTCTGACGATGGCGTGAGCCGAAATAGCTATCAACTATATTTGTTAAAAATAATTTTGTAGAACATTGCTATTGCATACATTGCTATTTTTCACCGTGTTATAATGGAGTTCTACCAAGTGAATGCCAATTCAATCAATATCTGAAACAGCTTTAACAACTGTTGATTTGACATAATGATATTCAATTTTTTTATGATAATTTTATTAACAATACATAGGCTTTTACAATAAGCAATAATCAACTACCATTGTAATATAATTGGGTAATTTGATACTCCGAGATGCCTACTTATTTTAAGTTGGTCGGTTACGGTAGGGTTAAATATCAGGTGTCGTAGTTTTTCAGATTGTCGAATAATTGAACTCTTCTCACGTAAGGGATATGTCAAGGGAAGATTAAGAAGGCTAAGGGGTCATTGAGGGGGTAAACATTGAATCTGATTCTTAATAAAATTGTTTCAAACCTGTGTCTTTTGATGCAATACATTAATCCGCGTTAAATGAGTTGTTTTCCATTATTAAATGGTCAGCAAATGTCTATATTACATCTACATGCGTATCTTAAATATTTTGTATGACTTCGAGTGTGTATTTTTTAACGTTTAGGGTGTCAATGCCCCTTCTTGTTGGAAAAGTATTATATTTTATTAAAATTGCAACAGAATGCTAATGTTTTATATACAGATATATACTTAATTCGTCGTGTGTGTTTTCTCACACCATAAAGCTTGGCGAAATATTTTTAGAATAATACTCCTTTGCATCGAACTACATACGGCATGCATAATGTTTGACTTCGGGCTTCGGTGGATATCATTGAAGTGATGGGATATGGTGCAGAGTTTTAGATCATGATATTGCTTTTGATAACGAGTATTCTCCTAAAATATTTGCATTTTGAGTTATGAATACGAAACCATCATCGTATGTGGTCATACTTTAATGTTTATCATTAAGTGTCAAGCTAATTTTATATTTTAACGTTCTAAATGTCACTTCTTTGCGGTAAGGCACTATATTAAACCAATTAAAACACGACGTATAATATTGTTTACGCAATTTAAATTGTTAAGATCGGAATCTGTTTAGCTAGCTCATCAGGAGGATTATGAACTATCACTCTTTGTATTGATTTAATTGACATTTACTTGGTAGAACTCCATTTGAAAAAATAGCTATGTATTTAAGTTCTCCAAAATTTTTATAAGATATATTTGATAGCTATTTCGGCTCACATCGTCAGAGCTAATTTCATTTACATTTTTTTTTAGTTTTATTGCTAGCAGGAAATAAGTTAGGCCGTTATAACAGAAGAGAAGATGTATTGTGTACCTTTTCTATACAGTTATATATAGATAAGCAAATGTTCGTTTAAGCACAGTTCTGACGATGGCGTGAGCCGAAATAGCTATCAACTATATCTTATGAAAAAAATTGTAGAACTAATATACATTGCTATTTTTTCACTCAGATACAGATTTGTCGCATTCAGATTATATAATTCAAATTGTGGAAATAGTACCAAATGTTGAGTTACTATTGTCTCAACATTTGAAAACTAAACATAATATTCTATTTTAATTATTGATGTTGAAACTAGGCGGTTACCTCGATTATTTTCTATCGAGCGGTATGCCTTTTGTGTTTCTCTGTACATCTTTTTTTATAATATTGGTTGATAATTGACTTCGTTAAAACTCAAAAATAATTAACAGTGTTAAGAGTTTCGTGGTCGAGCTATTTTTATATAAAAATATAGGTCTTTTTTATATACAATACATGTTTTTATTACCAACGGTATTAAATTTACAAATATTCTAAACCTTCGTGGCAGGGAAAACACGTTAGGGAACCTTCACATTTGCAGGGAAAAGTTTAAAAGCAGACAGCTAAAAATCTGTTTATTACTTTTAATTACTTGATCGAAAAGTAATACAGTATCATTTATAATTTGAGAGTTATAGAGATGTATCTTATAGTTTATTGTCTTGAAACTTGTTATAAGCTATGTGTCTATGAAATGTTGATAAGGTTTCAATAATAATGTTTTTTTTTATGCTGGTATTATAACGAATTCCCAACAAGGGTCGACTGTTTTTTTTAAATATTGGCTTATCTTCAAAATCGTATTCGAAAGCCGTATCTTTGCATACTTGTATCTGTCTTGACTTCGGGACCTGCATAGAACCAAGTTCAATGGATGCTCGTTTATATTCAAACAGTGCAAAAAAGTGCAGGTGAACGTTCTTAACGAAAAATAAAATGCGCTCAGGACAAAGGGAATGTTAAAGTGTACCGTATATAATTGCAGTCACCATGAACCTTTACGGTTACTAATTGAATAGCCTCAACGTATTTCATATTCATGTATTTATCACTTTTAAGGTGTTAACTGTCATTTCTTAGTGGAAAGAACTTACAATATTAAAACAACAAAATTGCAAAGTTTAGTACTATTTAAACAATTTTATGTAATTAAGGTCAGGATCGGTTTTGTTTTTTCATCGCAAGCATTATCAAATGATCACTTCCATACTAATGTTATTTTTATTTACAGGTAAGGACAATGCGCAACGTAAACCCGCTGATTTGATGTCTGTTGAAATTCGTAAGTCGATTTTTTTGAATACACAATTCCTTACCTTACTTTTATATAAATTCATATGTTAAAATATCGATATATTTGTGGGAAAATAGCGTTTGTCGATATAGCTTTTTATTTTATGAATATGTCCGCAGTTGATGTATGAGCTTGAATCGCTCAGCCTATTTAAAAAAATTCGCAGGGGTGTTCACAACAACCAACTAAAGTTTCATCTCAATCAGATGAATGGTATAGGAAAGTATACAGGACATACAAACAAACATTCATTGTATAATACATATATACAATAGATAATTTTGTGAACAAAATTTTGCTATAGTAACTATAAATCTGCGTAAATAATCTAAATTGTAAATTTGCATTATTGAAATAAATGCAATTCTAGCGGCTTTGTTTTTTATTGCTTGTTAATGGATTTTTAATGTTGTGATAATTTATATTATTGTTTTTAAAGTGGAGGCGCAATAAACTGTAAATCATTTTTAATTGTGCGTCGGTTGCCATACAAACACCGTAATTATTATTTATTAGATTTTCTAAACTGACTTGCATCTAAATCGTTTTGATAGCCGTAGCTATTTTCACTAATATACCATGTTATGATAGTTAAAAATACTTATATGGCTTGAACTGTCACTGCTACTTCCACAATGTTTCATTCACGACCGGGTCTGGTTTCGCTCAAAGTGGCTGAATTACCCACTGCTACAGTTCAAAATAATACAAGAGAATTTAAACCTGAATTAAAAAATGTAAAATTGTCGGAATAGTTGATTTTGAACGAAGTTTTTTCAATATCAAATTTTGAATTGTTACAACTTTGTACGACTCCATATGTTTTGTCACTAACGATCTGGGTTTCGCCTTTCGGCATCTTCAGGCATTCTATCAGACGGATGCAACAGAACTGACGTACAATTAACAGTTAGCATCGTCTATATACCAAAGGTTAATACAAATGCAACAGAACTGACGTACAATTAACAGTTAGCATCGTCTATATACCAAATGTTAATACAAATGCCTGTGATAATTTTCATTAAAGATCTTGTTAATGAGTCATTCTTGAAAGAGCTTTGCAACAAATAATAATCAACCATCATTAAAATATATTT
The DNA here is from genome assembly GCA_028555115.1 of Himalopsyche japonica. NCBI lineage: Eukaryota > Metazoa > Arthropoda > Insecta > Trichoptera > Rhyacophilidae > Himalopsyche > Himalopsyche japonica. Next base: position 443,585 of record JAHFWJ010000497.1, read on the forward strand.
GGGGTTTTTTTTTAAGAAATACTTACTTATTTCTATCTGGCAAGTAACGATCAAACATCTAGTGATGAACTATAGGAATTTTCTTCATGAAATTGTCGATTCATTGAACCGATCGCATTGTATCCTTTACGTGATTGTGTCGAAATTGTGACGAAACAGGGGTTGTTAGTGGCAAAACACGTGGAATCGTACAAAATTGTAACAATTCAAATTTGAGATTTTTTACTAAAATTAGTTCTGTTTCTGATGATTGCAATTCGTTGTGTCGTAGGTTTTTCCACCGCCGGACCAATTCTATTGTCAACGGTCAAGTGCGAATCAATAACGGCACTTAATTTCCGTCCATTGCCAACAGTTGGCTAAACATCATTGTCTTTTTAATCCGCTGCTTACACAATGAACGTACCGCCTGCTATCTGACAATTTAACATAATAATTGTGATTTCATCCGGGCCACGGTCGGTTGGGGCCCGCACTAAATAGCATCAGGTTATTGACATGGGTGAATTCGTCACTTCTTTGATACATGCGTCGAAAACGTTTAACACGAAATAAAACAGCGGAAACTATATGTATTCCATTCAAATAAATATACTCTATAAACGAGTATTTCACTTGGCACAAAAAAGTTTTGCATATCAAATAAACTTCATTTTTTTTTCAAATAATAAAAACACATTTTTTTAGTACCTATTTCCACAATATATTCTTTGATCAGGACCGGTTTCGCTCATCGCGAGCATTATCAACTGATGATAATGCTCAGTTGATAATGCTCGCGATGAGCGAAACCGGTCCTGATCAAAGAATATATTGTGGAAATAAGTACTAAAAAAATGTGTTTTTATTATTTGAAATATAATGCCTTTCCATCAGGAAGTGACAGTTAACACCTTAAAAGTGATAAATAAACTTCATATATATTTGGATGCGCATTCGAGTTGCAAAACGATTCTAACAGACGACTATACTGACCAATTTGATGATTCTAGAGATCAGATTTTTTACAACAGGTTACACATAATTTTGTTTCTTTCATTGTTAAATCTTTTCATAACACGTTGTAAAAATAGCAATGTACTTTAGTTCTACAAATTTTTAAAGATATATATTTGATAGCTATTTCGGTTAGCCGTCATCAGAAATAGTTATCAACTATCTAATATATGTCTTTTTTTTAATTTTGTAAAAGGAAAATACATTGCTATTTTTAGCCGTGTTATAATGGAGTTATACCAGGTAAATACCAATTCAATCAATAAATATTTTATTATATATATAACGTCGTCTCGCATAATACGCCTCACGTGCACGATATATAAACACAACGAAACGATAAAAATGAAGAGAAAAAAAACCTTCCGGTGTACTTATTGTTACATTGAATGCCTAACAGTTTTTCAAATAATAGATACATTAATAGAAATTCAATGTTATAAATAATGTGTAAGAAGATTGTGTTATATTATATTAGAAAGTTAATATTTATAAAATGCATTTTTCAAAGTACAAGAGTGATCTGCATACTAAATTCACCGCTAGATAATTTTCAGCAGACGTCCATAAAACACCTAGCGTTTGTGTCCGGAGTGCTTACTCCTCGGTCATCAGCATGAACGGCGATCCGGCTTATCAGCGGCCGCCAATCCTCGAGGCAGCTCAATCGTGTCGACTCTGCCTCAGCAGTTTGCGACCGCGAGCTTTTCGGATGAAAGCTTTGAAGCGAAAAGCTCTCATTCACTACGCCAGTGATTGCTAAGCTTTCGTATAATTTTATAATTTACAGATATCATTGTCATCTCCGGCATATAAATTATATTATACAATCTAGAATTTATCATATTCTTCTGGTTGAAATCAACTCTACTGTAGGTACATTGATTTTTAAAGTGAACTTAATGGCACCGTTTTGCATTTTTTTGCATCAGCTGCTTAAACACAATACTGTTCATTTGCCAGCCGTTAAAACACACGGTTTCTTAAAACATATTTTTTTATAGTTACACCCATAAAATTTTAGTATAAACAAAGTATTTTATTATTTAAATCACATAATTAATTTACAGGCATTCGTTCACGTGTTAGCAGTTAATTTTAACTTTATCAAACTTTAACTGTTATATTAAAGTGCATTTGGTAGTAGATACGTCTATTTTAATGTAGCTTATTCCCTTATCAATTTGGGAACCGCTGATCCACACAAAACGTCCGAGCGGACGCGGTAGGGCTGTATCTCAAAGTGTCTGCGGCGAATTCACCCCGCGGATATGCGCAGGATCTGATAGCGTACATTTTTTCGTTTTTGATAATTTTTGTATTATTTTTCCTTAGATACGGTGCGGAATTTCGTATTCGCTTGACGGACGGGGTTCGTTGAATCCAAATCCCTCGGTGGCAATGCAAGATAGTCGACTGCGTTAAAAAAGTGTTTCTTTTATATGTTACTTGCCTTTTAATATATGATTTTATTTGATTGAATGCCACTCATACTCTTATTAATCCATTCCTCTGTAACATCATTTTATTACAATTATTTTTTTAATAAAAGGAATTTGAAAATGCTATTGTGTTTTACATCAATCAAACGTCAATTGATATATTGTAGTTTAACATTAATGCTTTTTTGAAAATTTGCTTAATATCAAAAATGTTGAAAAAAAATTACGGAAAAAAATCTACTCTTTTAAAGTGTTGAAAATTTGTACTTTCGGTTGCTTCCGTGAGATGGAATGACTGAATATACCAAAACGCGAATCCCGGGTCGTTAGTGACAAAATATGTGGAAACTCAATCGACCTTCAGTCGATATCATAAATTTGTATTTATCTGTCAGATAAAATTTTAAATGAACACGTAGACTTGAATATATATTTTGTATTATAAAACTATACGCATGTGGCCTAAAGCATAGGCTCCCAACCTTTTTCGGTTGGCGACCCTTTTTTCTATTAAATCCATGTATCCCGCGCCCTCCATACAATCCTAAAGCATACAAAAATATTTTTTTATTTGACCGTGTAAGTTGGCGACCCCCAGGTTGGGAAGCTATGGCCTAAAATACATGGTAAAGAAAGTATTTTTGGAGCAAAATTAATTTCGGTGCCATTTTGACCGTGTTTCCATGAGGTTGTTTTCTACGAGTAGAGGGGAGCGTAGCATCGCTCCGCGGGATGTCCTCTCGCTAATCGTGTCACCTGCTAAATCACAGCTCGCCTATCATTCTGTCACCTGGCCATCGTAGGGTAGCGATGGCGGCGCTCGGGCGCGACCAGAGTGATCGACGACCCGCATTTTTTTATCGCACCCGGCTAGCAATTTCCGCGCGCGGTCCAAAAAGCTTTTTTCGCAGTGTTCTCTCCTTCCGTTAAATCATTTTTTTTAAAAGCTCCGTCATGATATACCGTAGCGGCCGATTCACGGCGTAGATAGCCTGCCCGTAGAGTTTGATGGACGGTTTTTACGAGTGTAGTATAATATTAATGTTTAATTTGTACTTGGATAGGCGGAATTCTGATTTCAATTTATTAATTAAAATGATGGAGCGTGTTTTGATAAATGTGACACACTAGATATTTAAATTATTTATTTACAACACAGTGACGGTGAACGTTTTCATGTACGCTTCGACAGCTCAATGTAAATAAAATAGCGATTAGCTATAAACCAATTCACAGTTTGATATTGTATGGTATAATGCATTAAAACAATATCTCTCCATTTAAACAAATGGATACACCCAGCTAGATTCACAAGTCATTATATTGATTGATTACTACTGAAAAAACTCACTTGGTAGAACTCCATTATAACACGGTGAAAAAAATAGGAATGTATTTTAGTTCTACAAAATTATTTTTAAAATATAGTTGATAGCTATTTTGGCTCACGCCATCGTCAGAACTATGCTCAAACGAACATTTGCTTATCTATATATAGCTGTGTAGAAAAGGTACACAATACATCTTCTCTCCTGTTTCAACGACCTAGCTTGTTTCTTGCTCGCAATAAAACAAAAAATTGTAAATGAAACTCAAAAGAGGGGTATATAATTTTACAAATGGCACGGAAATGGTCTATTACGGAAACAAAAAAGAAGCACCCAGGTTAAGCAATGGTGATCGACATATATTAGTTTTTTCGTTAAGAATCCTTTGTGATAGTTGATATCTATTGATTTCCAGCTTTTTTTTTTCAAAGGTTTTTTCACTGTTGAATTGACTAATCATTCACGTATAAACAATGCACGCGTGCTACCTCTGTATAAATGATCCGCTCACAAGGTGTCAACTGTAACTGGGAGGAAAGGCATCTTTATTTTAATAAATAACATTAAAATTTTGACACTATTTGAAAATTTTTGTATGATAACATTCCAAACCGGTTTTGCTCATCGCAAGCATCACAACCGATACAATAAAAAATAAAACAAGGTGATAATCTTGGTCAACAAATTAATTAATTGATTATTATTTGTTGTGTATCCTTTCACTTAAGACTCATTAACAGTATTTAGTGTTAATAATACTTATCTTAGACACTTGATTGTTATTATTTTGAAATCAGTAGCTTTTTTTAAATAACAAAAACACATTTTTAATACTTATACTCACAATATATTTAATGATCAGGAGCATTACCAGCTGACACCCAAAAAAGTGAAACTTGTGCAATTTTAACATTTTCAACAGTTCAAATTTGATATAAAAGTTCCATCAAACGCCCTCAGTCGATATCGTAAATTGATAACCTAATTTCATTCAGAAAGGCACAACGCAACCGCCCTTGCTTTTGGTGTCAAATTGAAAAAAAAAATGTTTGATATCTCACGCCGGGATTAAAACTCTCGTGTTCTGATTAGCGAACGATGCCCTTAGCTTTATCGTGGTACTAGAAACTAGACACAGATGTATCGCCACTTATCGGAAGGGTAAAATTGATGTTTTTGTCTCATCAATTGGGAAGCGTGACCGCAAAAGGTGATGCGAGTGGAAGTGACAGTAGCGAACGGCTCGAAACGAAGGAAGTGTCAACGCTTTTGTGAAGCGGGATGCGGTTAGAACGCATTATTCTTCTCTAGCAGGAGTCAGTGGCACGGCAAAATAGACAAATCGCCTTATTGATAGGATCGTGATCCCTTTTGTGCGGTCAGATTTCAATCACCTTTTTTCTTTGAGACAAATATGTTCGATATGCAATATATTTACTTTTTTTAACCATATCCGCTCCAATGTTAGAAAATTTGTTTCTAAAGTAATAAAAACACATTTTTAGTACTTATTTCCACAATATATTTTATGATCAGAACAGGTTTCACTCATCGCGAGCATTATCAACTGATAGGGTACAAATTACAAGGAAGTCTGTTTATACAAAACATTGAGATAAAGTTAGCAGGTATACAAAACCATGAATCAAGAAAAAATTTGTAGACATGTGTTATGATTTTTCTCTGTTTACAAAAGAAAAATTATTATGTACTATTCTATCTGTTCAAACCAAATATTCGATTTAAAATGCTATCTATTCAAACAGTATTCTCTGATATTATGTTTTTATTTGAGTAGAAAATTATTTTATTGCTTAAAATTGCTTTCATAGGGCGAGACTAGTCCCCTTTAAGGTTTCATCTTCGAGAGAGGGTTGGTGATATGTTTTTTTTCATATCACGTTAAATTGAGTATCTTTACTGGTATATTTATAAAAATATCAATACGTATTCAAACTTCAAAAATCAATAACGAACGAAAAGATAGCACGTGACTCCAATCGCAGAGTGTTGGTGTTGATTTGATGGAAATGAAAATATAATAAACTTATATATATTTATATTATTTAGTATAAGAAAATCGCATAATAAATAGGGCTCGCTGTTTTTCTGGTTAGTAACTGCTAATTTTGTGAATATCCATATAATATTCATTCGGTTGTACATTTTAAATAATTACATGTTTAGTATTCATTCCGTTGGTTGCACATTACAAAACGCTTCCTGAATTCTAAACAGATACCTGCCTGATAAGAGAAAGTGTCAGGTATTTTTATTTTTTGCAAATAGAATGTAAAACAGTTACTTGATACACTAATGCGTATGCAAATTAATAAGGAATCTAGGACAATTATTTGTAATGTAAAACAATTACGCATTTCTCCTGGTCTTTGACTAGAATACATTTGTACTAATAAGCAGAACTGGATGGATTCGAAGTATTTTACTCTTCAATTAGTGAGTAATTTTTAGTTTCACTATATAAAAATTTTATTGTATTTTTAAAAACACAATTAACACTCGACTCATACTGAATGAACAAGTGAACATCGCCAATTTTCTCTTGTATTACTGTAAATTCAAGTGTAAATGGATAGAAGAATGCATTAAGATATTAAAAGAGTAACTCGATTCGTAATTGACATAAAGTGTGAAAATTTACATAGGTTTAATTTTTTTTTATTTGACATTTTTAAAAAGGTACTCAACCGATGTTGAAACAGTGTTCGAACGGAATGCTTATGATTGATGACTTATAAGTGATTTTGAATTACACAATGTTATATAATTTTGTCATAATGTAATGGTTATAATACTAAATAGTGATTTTATTATGTAATAAAGACTTTTTCTTTTTATTTTCTGATGCCAGACGATATTTTTGTCGCCAGGTCCAGGTGTAAATCTCTCAAAAACGTAATGAATTTTGCATTGCCGCATTATAACTTGACAGTGAAAAAATCCTCTTAAGTAATCGTTTTGCACCGAAGTGCAGATTAACCTCCCTTTCCCACTAAATGCACCTCGTCTGATAAAATCTCTTTGGTCCTTTTACTGAGATTTTTTTCAGAGACAGGCGGCTGCGCTTAGTTAGCTCCTTTCTGCTTTAAGATAATATTATGAAAGTTTAATGCGATGAAGGTCCATTCATCAGATTAAAAAGCGACCTTTTGAGTTGAAAGGGTAGACCTTACCGGACCCGCTAATGGTCAGCAATAAGACAACGAAAAAAAAATTACTACAAAATGGTTCCAACTCAATAAAACTTAAATAAATAAAAAAAAAACAATCTTCAAGATTAAGTTAGTTTTAACGAAAGCGTTTAAATTGTGTGTTATAAAATTTTAACATTTTTTTATACATATAAAAAATAAGATGAATACATATATGACTATTAAGAAAAATCTGAATTCATAATACACTAGTTTGGTCGAAGAGTTTGGCAAAACCTGGCCTATTGTTTGGTCGAGTTATTAATAATTGAATATATTGTATCGTCTTCTTCGAAAGTTGGTTTATCTAGCATCCTAGACATTTTTTTATGAATAATATGAAAATAATTACCGGATACCTGTTGACAAGTAACCATGACAGAGAACAATTTGATACACATTGTTTGTAGCCGTGACGTACTCTGTTTTTTGGTACTTACTTTTAAATTATTCGAAAATATTTGATCACTGTTTGAATATCTAACGAGGCTTTATTTTTATAAACAAACAAACGGCTGTTAGATCGCTTAAAGTTTTCTAATTTATTTGATTTCACTTCATAATTTAACTGTCGGGTGTTTCGAATAGATGATATCACTTTTTTAAATAATGTGTCTTTTTTAAATTAATAAACACACATTTTTAAGTTAGTATTTATTCCCACAATATATTGTATGATAAGGACCGGTTTCACTAATCGTTAAAATTATCAACTGATCCCAACTGATTGCGAAACCGGTCTTGATTGTTGAATATATTATGGAAGTAATTACTAAAAAAATGTGTTTTTATTATTTAAAATATCGTGCATTTTCATCAAGAATGGACAGATAAAACTTTAAAAATGTGTCTTTGTTAAGGTAAAAATAAGTGTTCAGTGAACAAATTTAATGAACTCTGCTGAAACCTCTTATGAATATTTTTAATGACGTACTGAATATTGTGTTTTATTCCCAAAGTTAGATTTGATGATTCCACCCATTAGAGCCTTGAATCTAAATACTGATTGGAAAATAACCTACGTACTTACGTAAACCAAATTATCAAATTTCTAAATTGCATTTTATAATATTCGATTATTGTGAAAACCTGGAAATACAAAGTCATAAAGCTTCCTTGGTTTAATGGTCTATAATCAAAACAATAGTAAGTATTATTTCAGATAACTTTAGCTCCTTGCCTTAGATTAGAGTCTATAATTTGAAATTCCTTTTGTTTATAAACGATGCAAATCGTCTCCTTACTGTCTGTGTTCAATTACACCCATGTGATAAAATTCCTGAACAATTCGAAAGACGAATCCCGGTCCATGATTGGTAAAACTTGTGATATTGTACATAGTTTTCACAGTTAAAATTTGACATTTAAATTCATTTAAACACCGTCAGTCGATATTGTAAATTGTATCAATGTGTTTATTTTAACTTAACGTTCGCTTGCATCGTTTTTAAAGTGACTCGCGGACATGATACGACTCTCTTGTTTGCATTAATTTATCGACTCTGAGTTCCTCGCATGCTTTACTAATTACTTCTTACATCTGATGAATCGTGCATTTGCATTTCACAAATTAAAAGGAGCAATATATTTCTATACGCTCCTTCCTACTAACTGCATTGTGGATAACGCATAGCTTCTTAAACGCCGATTAATAAATTATGTTTACGATTGCAAAATAAGTTTATGTCATGAATACAATTTCAAGCCATTGTATCGATATATAATATTTTATTATGTCAGCTAAATCAAGATCCTATAATGGTGGTAATGTAGCCAAAACAGCTTAAGGGCAGTGCTTCCTTAACTGGGGCTCGCAAAAATGTATTTTTAACGACTTTTTTTCAATGGGAGCCGCGGATTATTTTTTTCAGAATTAGGGGTCCGTGGCATGAAAAAACTTGTGAAACACTGCTCTAAGGTGTATCTAGTTCATTATCGGATTCAGTCTCCACAGATTCGAATTACTGTAAAACTTCTTTCGTTGCTCTTCAGAACATTTCTCAATTAACAATTTAATGCTCGAATGTGTAGATTCCAGTGATGTATAATTCATCTCATATATGAAATTGGTCGTAAAGTATAAATACGTAGATAAGAACTAACACATAAATAGTTTCTTCCTATATTCCGTACCTATTAACGCAAAATATAAGTCACAAAGCAAAAACATTAACCCTTAAAGGATTATGGCCGAAAAATAGCCTGTGATACGAAGGAGGGATTAGTCAGACCTCAAAAATAGCTCTATTTACTCTTAATAAAATTTAAAAAATCTCCATCGGTTCTTACGTATTTCTTTTAAAACATTTTTCCATACATATTTTCTGTCGTGAGTAGACAGTAAGAAGACTTTATCTTAGCTTTAACATCAACTCGCGACTGATGTAATCTAATCGCAAATTCTGCCTTATTAGAGTGCATACTTACGTCATTTAATGTTGCCAGATATTATATTAAATGAAATATTGATTGTTTTCTCAAGTTGAGTTGACAATTTAATTTATTTGTTCCATGCAATCAAAGTAACTATTACTGTATTTTAAAATTATTTTCGTGAATTTCACTTTAATTAACAGTCATTTCCACTACTATTTGCACAATTTTATATTCTAAAGATCAGGACTTTCCAAAATTTATCCGTATTGTAAGCGAATTCGGCCCTGATCTTATTAACTAATATTGTGTGTGTGTTTTTTTTATTTAAGTAAAACGTGGATTTTTTGAAACGATCACTTTAAAATAAAAAAGCTATAAAAGTATAAATTCATTTTTTACAAGATGTAGAATTATAAATATATTGTCTATCATCTATATAGTAGTAAGTATGTTTGCTAAATGAAACCAAAACATAGTTCTGACGAAGGTTTGACACTAAAATAGTTTATTTTTACTGAATACTTCGTTACCAAAATCATATTACAGTTGGTGATTTATCAACGAACATTATCCGTCCTAGACTAAATTCGCTATCCGAATTGTTCGTTAACTTATCATCGGTTTAACACAGATAGAATATGTGAATTACAATGTTTGTTTTAATTCGTTTACCGAATATGTGTTCGTTGTCCGAACTGTTTGCAGTGCAAATGATACGTGTAAAAGTAATAATAAATCTTCAGTGACAAACTAAATTTCAGGTAAAATATTACTTCAAAGATAACGAAACGTCAAATCCCCAGAAAGCTCTTAAACATAAAATAGAAACGTGACTTAACCTATTTCTTCATTCATTCTATAGAGTATTTTTGTTTTCTGTACGCCTGAATGCGTTCTGTAAATGTTTATACGTCTCTCGTTACTAAATCATTCCTATAATGCCTCCAAAGCCGTCTAACTCCGTGGAATGTATTTTTCTTTCCTAATATGTACATAATACATACGGCGAAAACCATCAATAGCTTATTAAAATGTCAAATTCGTAACAAATATTTACGTTTTAGTGCATGTGTACATACATTGAAAATGCTGTTTTTAATTAATTTCGATAATTTTATTTACTGACAAGCAATCGGAAAGAAGTTTGCAAGAAAATTATCAATCTTGAACGAACGATTTTGGCTTTTGGCTTCTGCGAATTTCTCTACTCTCTACTTGTATGGTGTTTGTCTACTTTCAATTTTTAATAGGGAGTGGCATCACATAAACAAAAAAATTGCGTTCGTTGCCCGATTCTATCAAATGATCAGAATCCGATTTTTAATTAATGATTCGGGTTTCATTTTTCGACATCTGTAGGCATTCTATTACACGAATGTAACTTACAGAAGTATTTTTTTGTCTTGAATTTGTACATATTCATTATTAATTGCTCATCTCGTCAGAACTACGAAGCGTACTATGAGGGCTACGCCGAAATAGCTATCAACTATATACCTCATAATTTTTGTAGAACTAAAATACATTGCTATCTTTTCACAGTGTTATGATCGAGTTCTATCAAGTAAATGTCTATTCAGTCAACACATTATTATGTACCTATATGGTGTAATTTTTTTTAAAGCGAAAGAATTTTTTCGCCTATTTCTTTTTTATTTTCGCTATTTGAATGGTTTCGCGATTGAACTTTTGATCTTCCTTTTTATATTATCATACATCGTAATCGTTTAACATTGACGCAGTCGTTTTAATTTGTACTGAAAATAATCCAGCTGCATCCAACGTAATAAACTAATCGTTACTTTTGAACACTAACGAGACATTTTTATCGTGTTCATATAAACAGCTTTCGTGATCGCAAAAGCGTTTATTTGTTACCCTTATGGACCCACGAAGAACGAGTGACTACATTGTACCGAGATATATTTCTTGTTGGACTGATTTTCTGCACATATTTCACATTTATTGAATATTTTTTAAATAACGTATATTATAATATAAACCACTTAAGGTGTTAATTATGATTTCTTGATGGAAAGGTATGATATTTTAATTAATAAAAACACATTTTTAAGTACCATCTTCTCAATATATTTTATGATGGGGACCGGTTTCGCTTATATAATATATTGTAAAAATAGTACTAAAAATTTTCTATTGTTTTTTAATATTCGAATGTAAACGACAAATGTCGGTAATTTTATGCCTCGAATTGGCATTTACATTATAATAACATAAAAGAATGAATACATTCTTACTGTTTAAGCCTTACGCTAAATGCACACGAGCAATTTATATTTAATAAATTTAATCGAGGCAGCCTTTTTAAATTATTTAAATGGAAATTTATTCATCACCCCTTCTCAAACCCACTGCAAAGAAATCACGTAATTACACGTAATCATTAAATTTTAATACATTTATGTAAATTAGTCAGAGTAGAGGGTCAGAATATTTTTCATTTCCAAGATCCTTTTTCTTGGGGACCATTACCTGAAAAAGGTTATGAATCATTGATCTAAACGACCTTTAAATCTTAAGGTTAATAAATTTCTGCTAGTAAATCTTAAAACAGTAGGGCATTTAATATATATATATACTTAAAATGGTGATAGACTACAAGAGACGATATCCTTCTAAACAGTACATTTTTCAAAGTTATTTTTGTAGTATTGGGTGAAAATTCGAAAAGAAATTTATCCGGCCACAGATTTCTTTCGAATTATACGAGAGCAAAATGAGAATTCTGCCATGCTTCATATCTAATTGAATTTTCGTGATTTTTTTTAAACTTTGAACATCAATTGTTTTTTTATAGAGTGCAGTACCATCTTACTAATGGGAATTCCACTGGTTAGATCATTAACAATGTTCGACAGTATTGCTTCGAATGTTAAAGTGTAACAGGTTCGAGTGTAACTTCGAGTGTAAAAAGGATTCCGCCACATAACACCGACATAAAAATACATTTTCGTGCTGCAACCAGCAAGTGCTAATTGATTTGTTCCATTTAAGTCTCTAAATTTACAAACCAAATGGTACGCCCGTTTGCAAAATGTATAACGAGGTCGATTTGTATGCAGTACGTCATGTGGATTGAGCGCGCTAAAAAATGTCCGGCTTATCTGAGGGGAGACGATCTGATCCGGATAACGAGGCAGGAAAAGCTGACCCATATTAATGAACGGATTACTACGATATTTTTTATTGTTTTCATTAATAAACGGTGTTATTTCAACTGCGTGTTGTCTTATTGACTGGGATCATTGTGATAATACTAGATAATTATTCGCTTTGACTTAAGAGTGCTTTTGACGACTTGTTTGAGTAACGTTAATATATTTTTTGATCTGAATTGAATGTGTAATAACACGGTGAAAAAACAGCAATGCGTTTTATTTCTGCATATTTTTTTTATAAGATATAGTTGATAGCTATTTCGGCTTAAGCCATCATCAGAACTAGTTCTTAGATGTATTCTAGAACTTAGTTCTGACGATAGCGTGAGCCGAAATATCTATCAACTATATAAAAAAAAATGAAATGCTATTTTTTCACTGTGCTATAATGGAGTTCTACCAATTAAATGCCAATTCAATCAATGAATGTTTAATCATTACTGGTTGAACTGTAATTTCACGTGGTCGAAAGTGAGTGACGAATGCTATTTTTTCAGTTAAAGTAGATATTTCATGAGTTTACTTGGCTTACTTTTTTTTGCAATCTTTGTTGATTGTTTTACTGTGTATTTGTTGAATTTTCAACACTTTACATTTAAATACGTTAACGTTGCAAACGCAATGAATTTATAATTTGTTAGTTTTGTACCGTGTAGTTATAAATAAATTAACTGTTACCGAATCAATCTTGAATTATGCACTCTTGTGTTCCTTATTGTATTTTCGGACATACTATCACACGGTTGTAATAGAACCGTCAGTCAGTAAACAGTTTTGCATCGCATAAGTACAAGAGAAAATAAAAATAATGTAAACTCTAAAGCTAGGAGCTAAATATATACCTGAAGTAATTTTAATAGATACTGATTTGTTTTTATTGACATACAAACTTGGAATAGATAATCTTATAACCAGAGCTGTGAATACGGAGTAGTAAAGTCGCGGTGTTTTGACCGGAGTCAGAGTCGTGAAAAACGAACGACTCCGACCGTACTGTTTTACTACTTTATTAATAAAGTTCTTATAGCATATGAATTTTTTTAACTCTATGTTTCGGTACATATTGATGAAATAACAAATAAATTTAACTAAGAAGGTTGTGTTTGAATCAACCGTTCGTCTGTAAGGCCTTCGAGTGTGGAACGAGACGACTGCATGAAGCTTTGGCCAATCAGTACACGAATTAAAACCATCCTCATCTGACATTACTGCATCTGAAGACTTTGAAAAATGAAATAAAATTTCCTCGTTCGAGTCCCAATACAGCAATCGATGAAAACTCAATTTCAATATTGACATATAATTTTTAAGATACATTTAAAATAATGGACAAAAAATTTACCAATAATTTAAATGTTAAAATTGCAATCCAAGCGGTATACAGAAATCGTAAAAGATTCAGCATTGCTACCGACTCAGAAATCCGTAGAGTGGATTATTTTCTGCTTCTAAAATCCCTAATTCTGATACGAGAGCTTGTTCGAATGCAGGTTTAATAGAACCAATGCCATTTTTAATAAATTAAAAAAAAATGAACTTTTTATTTATGTCTATAATATGTATAATATAAAAGATTTGGCTATTTCCCGAATTAATTGGTTAATCTCTAATTTAATACAGATAAATTGGAAGGTAGGAAAAAACTAACGTTTTTTTTTGTCGGAATTGTGTTGTTGGTCAATGTCAGAGACTCCACAGCCCTGATTGTATCCATTGATATTTGTAATTATTTAACCATTTTTCTGTCTTTATCGTGTTATTAAATTTCTAAATGTATAATTAAGAAAATAGTTCTGTGTGATATCAACACGCAAACAAATCGAAAAAGCGAAGAATTCGCCGTCTCACGAAGGCAGAAACGTGTCCTCGTTTTAAAACATTCACTAAAAAAAGATTCATTCAAAAACATCCGTTATTCAAACAAAGGTAGAAAAAATATTATTTATTTACGCGACCTGAATGAAAGTGAGTTTTCTGTCCTAATATTTTGATTCCGCAATCAACTGGAACATCGTTGATTTTTCAACGGTTCATTATTTCAATTGATTTATGCTAATAGTGCTTTACAAGTCAGTGGAACACGATTTGCTGTCATTTACGTGAAATTTACTTACAGCTTCGTCATTGAATCAACCGTGTTATAATATTTTCCTGTCGACACGCATATTGCGCGGTTATGAGGCAGGACCCATCAATCTAATCGAGCTGTTTTAATATGGCGGCAATTTGATCGCATCGTATAAATTTAATATTGCGCGCGTTAATAAAAGTGAAAATATACGACCGCGTGATATGGGGGTGGTAAGCAAGGGCGAGGAAGGACGGTGTTTGCGCTAAATCCCAGAGAAGGTTAATAAAACAGTCTTTATAATAACAATCGATAATTTTGCTCACAAGCTGACGCCGATACATTTCAATTTACTACTTGTCAAAATATTACATGTGAAATTTTCCGTTATTTTTATGACAGATGTTAGTGGGAATGGCTGAAAAGTCTCGTTAAACTAATTAAAATAACACACGTATACGAGCCGCCCCAGACCTAATTATATTTTTCATTTAATTTTCTTTTTTTATTGTCTTGCTAAGCGTATTAACCTTTCCATACCCAAGGGTAGAGGCATCCTTCCCCAAGTGTAGCTTTATCTTAAATATCTATTTTGATATAGGCAATACAATTAAACTTTTGAATCAATAATAAAAGTTTTTTACTCACACTCAGAACTATCACCACTTATTGCATTCGTGTGAAGATGTCCAAAGGCGAATCCCGGGTCGTGTAAACGAAAAAAGTTTCAACACTAAACATTGATATTGAAATGTCACCAAGCACGCCAGTCGTTCGATAAGTTATGTAAATAATCTAATTTTAACAATCATACGTCATCTGGTGTCTTAGCCACCAAAACTACACAATATAAAAATCAGTAATAAATATAAGTTGAAAATATAAATAATGATCATTGATTTACACGAACACATCTTATTGCTAAGTAATTGAGTTTGTCTATTTTATTTATTTTTGTAACCAGTTTTATATACGAACGATATATATCTTTTACTTGTGTAATACCTAAATGTTCAGTACTCGGATCACGGGCACAACTAAATTCTCAATCAATCCAGAATAAACAAATTAACCTCCTTAGTTTTTTCTTGTTTAATTGTCAGTTCAAGTGCATCGGTGTGCTAGAATGCGTGAGCGACAAAATCGAGGAAATTTACAGAGCTTGAACGATTCAAATTTGATTTTTGTGTTATTTTTGTCATGGAACGTTACCGAAACTGAAACAGTGATAGAATGGAAAGCAAAAGCTGTTGGTCTATAGCGCCTTCGTTAACACACGCAACACTAGGGAACGCGGATTTTACGTCAGTCGATATATTGACACTAACCGCTTATAAATTAAGAATGTTTTTATTCTAATTTTGGGGCACTCATTGCTTGCACGACATGAAATAATGATGCACTTATTTATTTATAACTGGATATCCCGGCAATTGTGAAGTAAAGCCTTTTAATTTATGTGATATTTTGTGGTTTATCCCATACACTGAATGATTACACAACAAAACACAGTGGTATGGAAAACAATCGAACACTCAAGTTGCAAAGTCTATCATATATATAATACATTGGTTTTATAAGAATTTTAACATCTTAAAGCGATGGCTTAAATCATAAACAGAAATTATTAAACACATGTCGATAAAACTCGAAGTAATGATAAAAAGATTTTCTGTAAATTTTTTATCACAATAATTTTACCAATATTCAAAAAATATATCCCAATAGAGAAAAAATTATGACGATTTTAGTAAGATCTTAAAAAATTATCAATTTAAAACTTATCCGTACTTTGGGCATATTCACCCCGTCGCGAATGTGTTAACACGATTTGAGAAGTATTATTATTTGCGAGTTGATTGTACACTGCGAACTCACATACGTGAAACTTTCGCTTATTTTATCGCTTTTTGTATCAAACAAAAATGTGAACACGTCTCGTTCGATATATTGCACTTTTAGTAATCACTATGATTAAGAGGTGGGTAAAAAAAAGTAAAAGATGTGTGTATGAAATGATTTCATCTAATTTGAGTTGTATATGTGTTTGTAAAAAATACACAGACGTGTAACGATAAAGTTTTATACACGAAACTGACTGGAGATACATACGATATATCCAGCAAAGTTTGTTTGTTTTTTGTTTATTTCATTCTACTTTCGCGCTCATTTATCAAACAAAATAATATTGTTTCGATGTTACATTGTTGTTATGTTGTTTAGGTTATGTGTGCAAATCACACGTTTTTATGGTATACCTTTCGGCATCTTCAGACAGTATATCACACAAATGACCAACAGAAAACAATTTACTGCGCTTATATACATGATGATTTATTCAAAGTAAGACTTTGAGTTAAATATATATCTGAAATGATTTAAATAATTACTGGTTCGGTTATAATGACATTCAAAAGCTGTTTTACATTGGGAAAACCACGCATAATATAGACTTTAGAGTGAATGAACACTTAGCTGTTTTTTGATTAAATAAAGATACCTCTACATTTGGCAACCATTTATTATCGGATCATTCGTTCAACGTGGGTGAAGGTGTTAAATTATCGCTATAATCTAAATAATATTTTTCTAATCAAATCAATTGTTATTAAAATTATTTAAACCTATATAGTATTTAGTTTCTATACTTAGTCTATATTCTTTTGTTATACCTCTTGTATTTAAACAATTCAAACTGTTAAGCTGTCAGCTTAATTAAATCCCAATGTATTTTAGTTCTAAAAAAATATTTTTACAAATATAGTTGATAGCTATTTTGGCTCACGCCATCATCAGAACTGGCGAACATAGTTCTGATGATGGAGTGAGCCGAAATAGCTATCAACTATATTTGTAAAAATAATTTTGTAGAACTAAAATACATTGCTATTTTTTTCACTGTGTTATAATGGAGTTCTACCAATTGAAAGCCAATTCAATCAATTAATTAAATCCGTCTGATAGGATGCCTGGAAATGCCAAAAACAAAACATTTGAAATTGTGCATGGCTTGAGCGTTGAATTTTAATACCTATAACATTAATTATTATATATGATGAAGAATTCTTTCTTCATGTAAAAAGATTCCTTCAATGAGTCGATATGAATATATCGTAAATAAATAGTCTATAATAATCATAAATTTAATTCATATATTACGTCACCTGATGTTTAATTCCATCGTCACCCATCAATTTGAATTAAGTGGGTATCTATGCTTGAAATGACCCAATTGTATTTTAATTATAGTTAATTATCAACATAATTTATGATATCGACTGAAGGTACTTGACGGAATTTCAATATCAAATTCGAATTGTTACAACTTTGTCCGATTCCACATGTTTTATCACTAACGACCCGGGTTTCGCCTTTCGGCATATTCAGGCATTCTATCACACAAATGCAACAGAACTGACGCACAATAAATAGCTAGCATCGTCTATATAGCAAATGTATTGATTAAAAAAAACACAGACCCCATGGCAAGAACTAAATAGAGTTAAAACAAATTTAATAATATTGATACAATAATAATTAAGACAATTTCCTGTGATAATTTTCATTAACGATTACTCTGGTTAATGAGTCATTCTTGAAAGGGTTTTACAACAAATAACAATAATAAATCCTTTTATACAAACCGTTCCAAACTGTTTAGTTTGTTGTGTCAGTTATGTTGCACCCGTGTGATGGATTGCCTGAAGATGTCGATAGTGACGAAACATTTGAAATCGTTCAACGTTTCAAGAATTGGTAATTTAGAAATACGTGGTTTTTTTTTTATTTAAGTATAACCATATATTAATATCATAAAAACTCCCAGGTAACAAATTTATGTATTCTTTAAAATTCTTGTCCGTCGAAGTAATAATGGATATTCAATGTTGCCGCAAGTGCTGTGTGACCGTGGTCGGTTTCTTTCATTCATTTCGAAGTGTTTCCGTATCTTGTACTTTTTGTAACAAGATTACAACAAAATAACATCGGTATTATCTGATTGTATCCGGTATCGGTCGGGTATTAGTTCTGTGGTACCCGATCGCGCGGCATCTCGCCCCGCCGGACCACCGCCGAGTAAAGCAATCTCGATATTATTATTTCCTCTTTGGATTCGCTCTGATAAAAGCTACGAATGGAACCCAAGAAAAAAAAACAACGACGCAAAGAAGACGTCACCGGTGTCAATGCGATGGAAAAAAAGACCGCGTCGGCAATTGCAGCGAATGAGAAACCTAAATCTCTGGACAATAGTACCTTTACAATGTAATATATAGATCAGTGATAGCCAAATAAGGTTAAGTATTATTTTATACCGATAAATATTTAAAAGCAATGACTTTCAGCAAGAACCTCCTATACTTAACCTTTCAAGGACTATGCCAAAGAAATGGCATGTGACTCGTTGGGGGGATTTTCCAGTACCCAAGAAAAATTACTTTTTTCTCAAAAATTATTATACTTTATTTTTTGACACTTCACTCATTTTATACTATACACAAATGTATTATTTTTTTGTTTATTTTGGAAATATATAAACAAGCACGCTTAGAAAACTTACGTTTAAATTCAAAAGCCATTCGGTTTTACTGCTTACAATCCAGAATTTTGTCTGAAATTCTTCGTTACTGATTGCTATGAACAACTGTTCATAACTTAGTATCGCTTAAGCATTTGAGGCGATCAAAAACATGATTTGTTTATAAAAACAGGTGTTTTATATATTTGCTTCAGGCAAATTAGAAAGTCGCGTTACTTGAAGACGAAGCGACTTCGACGAAGAGACATTTTTTTTACCAGCAGTCAATTGTTAATACTACTTTTAGAATGAACAATGATACCTGAGAACTACTGTGAAAGTATGAATATTTGTTTTTTTTCTGCTACAACCGCTACAAGAAAGTTATGCGTAGTTTCTCAGACGTTGTCAATATGTTTACAATATTGAAAATGTATCACTATTTTCCTAATATCCCAACGCGCAAATTAATAGTTTGCATTTGCATTTTTTTTTGTTATTTACGAAATAAAAAACACGGTGTTGATTTTTTATCAAAAGTTGGAGAATTGGTCTCCCGTGTTTAAATCGCCCAATTCCTTTGATTTTAAAAACAATCATTTTTTGTCGCACAAAGTATACTCACTTTGACTCATATTCTTTACCGTCTTTATTTCATAATACCATACACAAAGTTTAATTTAAAATAAAAAAAAATGATAAATTACGTCGGGTAACCGATACAATCTTCGGTTACCTTTTAGTGATGGCACAATCAGCAGTTAAACAACAAATAGATTTGTATTCTATGTTCGATGATTATACACCCAAATTTTGAAATATAGTTTAGACAAATGGATATTTTTGTATGTAATATTTGCACATTTTTTCTAAATATAGGCTTCATATTTTTCCTGCTACTAAAATTTGGATTTCATTGTAGAAAATGTTGACAATCCCGTTTCATATAAATATTTTTTAATAGCAACAGCACTTTTATTGCTTTGCTTGACAAAGTATTATATTTCTTACTTCGATTCAAACAAAATTGAACTAGACATCCGACAATATCGCGTAATAATTATTTTTAATTTTACATTTTCATGTATATGCAGCCGATGAATGCTATCTTCTCAGCTGTTGACATATATTATTATAATGTATTGATTGAATTGGCATTCACTTGGCAGAGCTCCATTATAACACGGTGAAAAAATAGCTACTATAGTTCTGACGATGGCGTGAGCCGAAATAGCTATCAACTATATTTGTTAAAAATAATTTTGTAGAACTAAAATACATTGCTATTTTTTCACCGTATTATTATAATGCATTGATAAAGGATACCCAAAAATTCAATATTGTTAAAACTTGTAATCAAGCTTAATTTTGTGTCAACATAAATATATCCAGATGCATAATGATAATCTCTAAAAGTTTGTTGAACACCTTCACTACTGTTTTTTTAACCCGTTCTCTGTTGGCTGCATAAAGGATATTCCAAAACGAAGTTCTCCAAAAAAATATTTTATAATCGTGGTAAACAATCGTATGGAAATCGTTAGGTCAAATCTTGGCTATAAGTTAACTAATAGTGTAGCTTGTTCCCGAAAGTTTTATTTATGAGTATCAACTATCAACACACTACTATCAGCCGTCACAACGATAGAGATCATAAGGTTAACGTGGAACAGCAGCGAACGGGTTAAGCATTCTTTTCATCAATAATTCATTTGTGTACCCATGCTAATTTAATTATCACATTTTTCAAAATATGTACATATGTAAACTTTATACGTACTAAGCAAATAGTTTTTTTTTTGTTTGTTTGAATATTGCTTTTGGCGCAGAAATATTTGTACAAGTGGAAAAATACCAACTAACAATGTACGATTTTTTTACCTCTCAGCTTGAAAATCGATCATCCAGTAAAATTTAAGATTATTTCAATTAGTTGAATATGTACGTTCAAAGATTTACAGTACAAAATATTTAAACTCATCAATTCGCATGTCGATCAAAATTAATCTACTCGTGTCTTCTTGGGGTCAACGCTCCCAGTATGTTAATAATATTGCACTTCCGGCTGCTTTTTTTCCTATTTTTTTTTTCAATTGCGAAGTCTTCTAATTGCTTCACGATCTGCCGAGAGAAAGCGTTGAATTGACTCTCTAATCTTCGGGCAACTCTTGTATAGTTTTATAACGTAGACAAACTTCTTTATATGCATATTATCAATGTAATATTTGCTGTTTTAGGTAGACGAAACGTACTGAGAGATTAGGACAGAGGTTGTGAGGGCAAAAGTTCACATGCCATAATTAAATTAGTGCGTTACATTGTTATGTTACCAAAATTAAATTGAAATGGCTGTGACATTGAAACGTTACCAAGAACACGCTTAATATTTATGTGTACACTGTTCAGAATATTAAGTGAGTTTCATAGAAATATTTCAAAGATATTTAATCATGTGTTTATTTTTGATCAATTGTTTGCTTGTTTCTTTATTTTAAAGAAAATTGCCGTTGACGTACAACCGTGACGTGTGTTTCGTTTCTTTGAGATAAATTGTTTTACTTTGTCTAACAATAATTCTTATTCTTAATTGAAAAATTAAGAGTGGGGCGGGACTAGGGAATCGAATTTAACAAGTACATACATATGTATATTTCGATTTTGCAAATATTGTCTAAATCCATATATTCAGAAAATCAATTGAAATAAGCAAACAATTTTATAATTACGACCAATGCTATCGCAATATCTGTCAAATAAAAAAATACTGACATTTAAAGACAAGAATATTTTTAATAGCAACTTATTTTTTTATAATATAAAAGCGTTTGTTAGTAAAAATGCTCGCGAAGGACGAAACTGGTCCTGATAATAAATTAAATTTTAGAAATACTAAAAATGTGTTTTTATTATTTAAAAAAAATGCGTTTATTTATGTTTGCTGCAATCTGTAAATCTTCATCAAATCTTCGTGGAAATGAGTTCAGCTGCAGAAAATCCTACCAGGTACCAAACAGAGGAAACCATTTAATTCGTTCGTGGTTTGTTGTATCACCTACATACCGGTTGTTTTATATTATCTGTACCGGTATTATTGTAGTACCGGTAGTGCGAACCCTACATAAAATCTTTTTTCTCTTATTTATACATATTTGACCTATATTCGACGTGGTTTCCTCGCTTTTAACAAAAAATGCAAAGTCATCATAAGCCACAATAAATTTAATTATAAAATACGTCGTGCGACACGTTACGGACAATTTAAATCTTCGGTAAGTGACTATTTACTTCGTGCCGTTTCCTCCGCTACGTATGTTTGTTATATACATTGTTTCTAATATAAATGATACTTAAATGCTGTATTTAACTATACTTAAACATGTTTTTAAGTCATTCAATTAAATTTGTGTTTAGAGAGAGGCAGAACTTGATAAAGTGTTATATTTTGTGGTGGTTTTAATCAGGGATTTCCAACTACTTCTGACGTTATCTCATGTAACTTTTTCTTTCAAAATTAGTTGGCAAATTATTTGACTGAAAACGAAAAAAAAATATCAACTTTGCGTGCTTTCTAAAACATATAAATATTTTGAGTTACATAGGAACAAAATTTGAAACAAAAATAGATTGCCTAAAAATGCGGAAAGGCGAAAAGCCTGTCCATGAGTGACTAAACATGTGGAATTGTACAAAGTTTTAACAATTCAAAAAAAGCATCAGTATTCAGCTATACATTTTTTTCTGTATGGACGCTGAAAGCTATTTCGTCTTCTGCTATCGTCAGAACAGTTCATTGAACTAACAATAGCTTAAATTTATATAGTGTATAAGAACGAAACTTTCATGATTAATTGAAAGATTGAAATAGTAATATTTAAATAATTGTACCAAGAAATAGTCTATGAATATAAATAAACCTAAATAGTAATAAATTGTAAACATAGCTCTGATGAGGGCATAAGCCGAAATAGCTATCAACTATGTATCTAATAAATTTTGAAGAATTAAAATACTTTGCTATATTTTCACCGTGAATGAAATTCTACCAAGTTAATGTAAATTCAATCAACTAATTAATTTGAATTTTGACAACTTTGTATGTTTCCACATGTTTTGTCACTAACGTCCCGGGTTTCGCCCATCTTCTGGCATTCTATCACCCGAATGCAACAGACTGAACTGAAATTCTATCAAGCAACTTCAGTCGATATGATAAATTATAACTAATACACTGTTACAATATAAATTGATTGAAGTTTAATGATTACGTGTAATTGCGAGAGTTCAGTGCAATGGTTTAAGCAGGAGTGAGGAGATAATGTATGCTTTTGTACTGTCATGGACTTCTGCCAAGTAAAATCTAATTAAAAAAATAGATCATTTTGATAAGCTCTGTCACGTAGGAAATAATCATCGGATTTGCTAGTCGTATTCTGCTCACAGATAAAATTTTGCTTCGGTGTTTTTTCCTTGTATAAAAATAAAAGTGGATAACATTGAGTCAAGCATGAGCTTGATGAATTTTCTGTGCTCTGGTTCCTCGCGGAATGAGCGATGTGTCAAGACAGACGCAATAAATAACAAGAAGAGTCGCCGATCCGCTCCCGGTTCGCCCAAATGCGACTATCCCCCATCAATCACAAGCCGCTTATCCAACTGTCACAATTTGGAAGCCCCCCCCGGATAACAAAAGGTCCCATCTCCGGTACTAACAGAGGTACAGATGCGACGTTTCGATCCGCCCAATGCCTGGCTTATGATTTTATCGGTGTCATTTCGCTGCCCGTGGATATTTCTCCGCCCCTGATACTTAACATTTTTGCATTGCTTATTTTGTTCGGCGGAATTGAAATTTTATTAAATTTCATGCATCATCGTAATACTCCTATTCCTATAAGATTTTCAGTTCCATTTTTGAAAAAAACTTTTTGGTTTTGAAACGTTTTATTCTTAGCGTGTGTTCCGTGTACTTCAAACTTAAATAGTCGTAATGAGTAAGGTTTGAAAAATATGGAGGTATGCTAGAAACTTCCAAATTGACTCTTGAATTTTCTCTTCGGTCATTTTGCACCGGTTTTGCTCATTATATTATAAAACGTGCAAATAGTCCTAAATAAATTGGGTATTGAAGTAAAATTCACTTGATTTGGATTATTAATTAACTTGACCAATTTATACGATATTTATGTATTTTGAAATTCGTCTGAGCGAAAAAAATGAAGCACGTGTAACGATTAGTAGTAGGTATGAACTTATTTTTAAGTGTTCCTTAAAAACGATATAACCAAATAATGTAACCAAAATTTAAATTTATACGCACGATAAAATTGCGCACAACATGTGTCTTTTTTGTTTATAATAGAACCGTTTTTCATACTTTTGTCCTGTTCAACATGTGTTTTTTTTCTAATTTATGATATCGACTGAAGGTGCTTGATGGAATTTCAATATCAAATTTGAATTTTTACAACTTTTTACTATTTTACATGTTTTGTTACTAACGACACGGATTTCGCCTTTCGGCATCATCAGGCATTCTATCACATGGATGCAACAGAACTGACTCACAATAGACAGTTAGTATCGTCTATATACCAAAGGTATTAATTACAGGTAAACACAAGCACCATGGCAAGAACTAAATGGCAGTTAAAACAAATTGAAAAATATTGATACAATATTAATTAACACAATTTCGTGTAAAGAACTGACTCTGTTGCATCCGTGCGATAGAATGCCTGAAGATGACGAAAGGCGAAACCTGGATCGTTGGTGACAAAACATGTGGAATCGTACAAAGTTGTAACAATTCAAAAGTGGGTTTTTTCAATGTCTGATAAAATTAATTCAATTTAAATAAGTTTGTAATCAGTGTTTAAAAAATATATAATTACTCAGTGAAATGTGTTTGCAGTATCTACATTGAATAAATCTCTGCAAGGTGTTTGTCCTCTTATGAACATTGAACATTCCAACGGTGTATGTTAGCACTTATGTGCTTTTTCTCGTGTGCAAGATTCACCGACTTGCATTTGTAAAGTGTTTTTACGTCGAATCAGAAAATGTAGCTTCCATGGAGCAAGGTTGTATCCGCTCAGTGGCGCTTCGTCAGAAATCATTGAAAAAAGTTTTGCATATTATTAATTATTTTATATAAAGCTTAGTTAATGTCAGATCAAAATGACTTTTTTTTAAAGTACAATTACTTAAATGTTGACGTCATTTTATGGTGGAGATAATTTTCGAAACGATTTGATTTTTTGTAAGGTATTTGTTATTTAAATTGAAGAAAATTGTTTATTATTTTTCTAATTTATGATATCAACTGAAGGTTCATGAAGAACATGTTTTGTCACTAACGACCTGGGTTTCGCCTTTCGGCATCTTCGGGTATTCTATCACACTTGTCACACTCTCTCCCCCATGTTATATCCTTTATGTAAGATTATTTCAATATGTCGACAACCTTATGAATTAAATTCCTATATGTCACCTGATGTTTAATTCCACACTTTGTTGAGAGTCATATCATTTAATACGATCAACTTAAATATGTTTTTGAATACTTGTCAATCAATTAAATATCACGTTATTTTATTCGTTAAACTATTAGAAAAAAGTGTAGCGATTTAAAAGCTGCTGCGTAGCTGCGGAATAGGCTCACTTTTGATTGGTTATTCGTCAGCTGCGATTTCAAGTAAAAATAAATCATTTTTGAATTCATGCATTAGTTAAAAATATACGAAACCAAATTATATATAATATAAAGAATTTTTATTTTTGGTTTATTGTTTTTAATTGACATCGCTGATTTGATTCTAAAACGGAAAGTTTCGTTATGTAACTATTTATAAATATCGATTTGTTTTATATGTATAGGTAAATTTATGTGATTATTGAAATCCCATAATATCGAGAAGTTCTTATGAAACTACACATTTTTAAATAAAACAAGTTACAAAAATAATAAATTAGTTTCATTCTACCTCCACGCCGCCACTGCTTGAGCGGACGTTAAAAAAAGCTTATCCTGTGATTCTGTGTAAACGATTATCCATTCCTCACCAAAGGCAAGAGTTGTATCCAAATTACACTCCTCTTGAGACTGCATTCTCTTATCAAATCATCACATAACTTATTATTATTTCTCCATCAACTCTACTTTGACGGTCTGCATTGAAGATATAGCAACTTTGCTTTAACCTCTGTACTTTTTCATATGAACAAACGTTTACGTTGTTGCAATTAGAACCGATCGTATATTTATAAAATACATCGTCTCCACGATCGCCATGAAGCCTCTCATAGACCGATGAGCTTTCCGTCTAATTCTGTGATATACCGTCTAATATTTTTTCTCAAATTTTAAAACAACTTTCAGCTATCCCATTAACTTTACTTTGTTTCATTAAACGTTATATCCAATATGAATATTCCCGTGCTGCAACATACTGCTCTCATCTTCGAGAGTAAAATTCCGTTGTAGGTAAACCTCAATCATTTTTAATTTCATACAATTAATTTATTGAACACATAAGCGCATGTATTCATAACTGTTTTATACCTATTTTATCGGAAACCTTAAGAAATAAGCAAAGCCCAACTGATTTCGTTGACTTTGTTAAACGAGCAGTTAAACCTCTCTCTTTCACGCATGCTATAGATATAGATAAGTTCTATTAGTCAACAATCTGAAAAATCGAACAATACATCTATTTCAAATATGTACGTATCCCTCAGTTATAAAGTTCAGAATGAAATATAATATTAGTTGATTGTCGAAGATATATATACCCGATCACATATTTCTTTCGACTTATTCGAGACAAAATGAGAATTCACCCATCTTTGATAATGTAAAATTATATACCCGAATTGTTTGTTCTTCTGAAGTGTAGAACCAACCAGCCCTTCAACCGGATTAGCACTGGTAAGAGCGCAAACAATGTTTCACACTATATTTCTTCGGATGTCGACATATTCCACATTGACCAAAGTGATTACAGGAGATTATAAATCTAATATTATAGTATAGTTTTCATATGTTTGTTCGGTTGATTTCTCTTTTTTTTTAACTTATCAATGTTATCTTTTATAAATCGTTCCTACGCCGTAAAATAAATAAAGTGAAATATTTAAAACGGTTATTTTGTTAATTTTAAAAAATCAATAGTTATTCGTTTTGTTCTTAAATGATTTATACTGATTTCTGACAGGTCGGATTCATCTGTGTACAAGACCGCATGACGATTAGCGAATGACAAAATAAGTCTATGTATATTATTAGCAAACATAACTGTTACACAATAATTTCTTGCTCCCGTTTTTTTCAAAACATTTATGCCTGTATAGAGATCTACTCGATAAAGAAATTCAATTATGAAATGCGGACCCTGAACTCAAATGTTTAATTGAAACATTCTATTTTTGATACTGGATTAGATAGAATGTTATTGAATCCGATAATTTCAGATTGGCATGCGGGCTTCTCTTATCGTCTAGGCACAGACATCGAATACGTAACATAAATGTTTCATTTGCAATTTTAATACAATATGCATAATAATAAAACCTGTTTTGGAAAACCAGGGCCGTTTTCTTTTTTTTTAGTAATTTTAAAGTGATGATCATTAATTGATAACATTTTTTTGAATTGTTGTACAATTTCACATGCGTCGCTCATAACCCGGGCTTATTATTTGGCCATTTTTTATAAAACTGCAGTTAACAGTTTGCTTCGCTTATATACAAGAGAAATTATACAACAAAATAATATAGAGCCAAAAGCTAATAGCAAAGTATTATTCGAAATGATTTATATGGCTAATGTTTGGATTATAAAAAATAAATATTAAAGTAAATATAATATAATATTTTAGCCAATTGATGAATGTGTGATGAGAGGTTTTTCATGATAATCAACTATTGTTTAAATAACCGTAATGATGCGATAGTCGATACAAACGGTCACTCTCTGCCCGTTTCTTTTGCAGTGATTTGATAAAATGCCTGAAGATACTGAAAGTCGAAACTCAGGTAGGTAGTAGAAACCACAAAACATGTGGAATTGTGCATTGATTGTGTTTTGATTTTTAGTCGAAGCTTTAGGCTTGCTAGATAACTTTTCCTTAATTTTTTAACCCGGTAGATTTTTCAGCGTGAGTGAGTGTGTCCATTTGAATACCGAATATATATTTTTCTTTTGAACGATTGTGTATATAACATTTTACCTTAATTAAATATATTTGTGTTTTTTTTTTCAATTCAAAATATTTAAAATGTAAATTCGGGTGCTTAATGTAATTGAAAAAATAGTAAAATTGAAAACAGGAAAAGTTAAAATTCAGATACATAAAAACAGGGTCAAAATTTAGTAATCAAAATAGACAAGCGTTTAACATCATGTAATTTAACAACGAATTAGATAATTTATGTAGATATTTTGTTATGCAAAATAGACTTATTGTATCTTTTTTGTTTCAGGTAAGGACGCTTTGAAAACAGTAGCTGAATATTAATGGCGTGGTGTTTTGTTATTCGTAAGTAAAATGTAAAACATAATGACGTTCGCACTAAATTATTATGTAAAAGTTTAAAAAATCGTTTCGGCTATGCTCATAACTGATTCCAAAATAATGCACGTTTGAGTTGTTTTGTATGTGTGAGGGTGTTAAGGCCATCTATTTAAATAGTATTATGCTGCTAAAACATTCATATGTTGAAATAACTAGATTTTTTTAACATCATATTGCATAAGAAAAAAAAACAATATTAATTTTGACGTGGCCTCGGGAAAACTAAATGCATTTCGAATTTATTACATTTAAAATTCAACGGTTACCACGCCATTGATACACGATATATGCCTTGGTCAACTATATATTGTATTTTTATCAATAAAACAAAATGTTAACTTCTATTTACACAATTGTATAATATCAAGATCAGTACCGACTTGCTCCTCGCGTGCATTGTCAATAAAATTCTTACGATTCTTTTTGTAAAAAAAATATCAGATATCCATATCAAATGTCTAAGAACCAAGCAGTTAATTCACAGGTCATCTCATGCATTATTGGCTATATGAAGTAATCACACAAATTGCTTCTCCGCACAGCAATTACCAGACCGATCATAACATACTCGGGCCTCATATGGGCTTATTTTTATAATAAAATAATTTATCAATTTTTTGTATAGACAGTCAAAAATATTTACACCTTTTATGTCGAAACAGAACTATTCTCTGACATGCTTTGTTCTCTTAGACGTATTTTAAAATTCATTATTAACGTGACGTTAATTTTGCTACTGTGATGCCAGTCTCGCCAATTCGATAATGGCACTGACCTTTTCAGCAAATAAGATTTTGTCTGCCCATAACTAAATAGCTCTAATCGCTTTGCAATGGCACGTTAACTAGAGGTTGACTGACATAGTATAGGTGCGAAATGAATTTGTGTTCATTATTGTAATAGAGTTTTAGAATTAATAATTTGGTTATGAGATTAATGGGAACATGGTTTTTGACATGTACTTATGATTTTTTTTGCGTATTTGAATTTTGAATTTGGCGTATTTGAATTGTTTCTATCATATTAAAATTATAAGAGCAGAATATCTCGCTACGTTCCATTGTAGTGTATATCATCCATTCATTAGTTTTCGTCGAAAAAGCTTTGTCCCCACAGTTGGCAGATTGCCATATATTTTTCGATGTTTGTTTTATACCTTTCATTTTTGAACTTGGCCGTTGACAGTGAAACAGACCGTGACATTATGTTTACATTCCGTCGCTTCATCGTTACTAAATCACCAAATTTCTATGGCACAAGTTTCTGTAACGAATATAGTATATTTTTTTGCATAATTAATTGAAATTAAACGGGAATTTTATGTTTTATTTATACGTTGCTTTATCAACGCAATTTAAATGACTTCTTCACATCAATCTAAATTTTATGAAGTGTAAAAATGAGTTTAAAATAATTCACCTCTTTATTAAATGTAATAATATTTAAATTTTAAAATTCAAATATTTCAAAATTTATTTATTTTTAGGATATCGATTGAGAGTGTTTGTTGGTATTATTGGTATTGCGTCCGTGTGAGAAAATGCCTGAAAATACTGTAAACTGAATCTTCGAACAACAATTCAAATTTAAAAACGGGTTTTTTTAAATAATAAAAATACATTTGTTTTAATAATAAAAACAGCATTCTCAACCGATTAAATGCTAGCGATGAGTAAAACAGGTACTGACCATAAATATATTGTAGACATAAGTACCAAAAAAATGTGTTTTTATATATAATATGCCTTATAACATATTGTGATCAAATTCTGATGTTAATTGAAAATATTCGCTCACAGAGCGAAACCTTGATTTTTTTCTAGAATTTACGATTCTAATAAAGGTGTATGTTTGATGGAATTTCAAAATCAACTTTGAATTGTTCAACTTTTGTTCACGTTTTGTTACTCATGATCCGGGTTTCGCGTTTCCGATAAATTCCTCCATAGAACGTAAACATTAATACAAACTACTCCATCAAATAAATATTTGAGACTCATAGATAGAGAATAGGTATATATTATCCAAACCATAAACAGCAATCAATTATTTTAAGTAAAACAATGTCGATCACCATTGCTTAACCCTCTGCGGGGTGCTTCTTTATTTCTGTAATATACCATTTCTGTGCCACATGTAAACTTATTGATATAGCCAACTTTTTAGCTTCATTTACAATTTTTAGTTTTATTGCGAACAAGAAACAAGCTAAGTCGTTGAAACAGGAGAGAAGATGTATTTTGTACCTTTTCTATACAGCTATATAGTTCTGACGATGGTATGAGCCGAAATAACTATTAACTATATTTAAAAAAATACTTTTGTAGAACTAAAATACATTGCTATTTTTTTCACCGTGTTAACCCATTAAAGATCAATCATATAATAATCGTATATTGATGAACATGTCAGTTGTAAGAGAAGCATTAGGGATATCCTAATTGCTGATCTCACAGTATTTACATCGTAGAATTGTTGTTCGTAAATTTAAACGCACACTTTTTTCCGACACGTTTGATGTAAGTTTTTAATTGCAATGTTTGATGTTTTGCAAAGCTAGTGGCAAATGTCATTCCTTTCTAACTGCTTCATCTGATTCCGACCGGTTTACTTTTTTAATTCCAATCAAATTAAATATTTGGTCGTGATTGTCTGTCAAGGCTATCGACTCAGGTCAAGATGACAAATCCGTTTTGTAGCTCTTGAGAATTGTTTTATGATCGTACGATTAAATTGGTACTGGCGCATTTTTTTCTGTTCTGAAGACCCGTTTATGTCCGACAGCAGACATATTTTTTTTTGTAGTTTCGACGACTGTTTTAGACAATCTATTTTTAATGTTAAAACTTATCCAGTTAGGTAAGATCAACACTGGAAAGTGTAGACTTACACAGTATTTAAATCGATTGAACGCGCTTGATAGAATTTCAATATCAAACTTGAATTGTTGAAACTTTGTACATGTATTGTCCCGTCGAACTGACGTCAGTTTTGTTACACCCGTGTGATAGAATGCATGAAGGTGCCAAAAGAAGAATCCAGGATCGTTAGTGACAAAACATTTGGAATCGTATAAAGTTTCAATAGTTAAAATTTACAAATTGCATTGAACTTAATAAATATTTTCAGTCAAAACGTTGGTAGTTTTTGAGAGACTTACTGTAAATTGATTGAATTGGTATTCACTTGATAGCACTCCATTATAACACGGTGAAAAAAAATTGCAATGTATTTTAGTTCTACAAAATTATTTTTTTAAATATAGTTGAAAGCTATTTCGGCTCACGCCGTCGTCAGAACTATTTTTTATGAAATTGATTTTTTATAACTTATTTTCCTTTCTTAATACAATTTATAAATACGGCGGAACCTCCATCTTACGGTCCCGCATGTCTAACGTGTAAAAGTGATACAAAATAGCATAAGATATTTAAAAAATGTGGTATGTTATGTATTAATAAAAAATGAATATTATTTAAAGTTTTCCCGCATTTCGATATTTTTGGTTTATTCAGGGTCCAGCGTAGTATTGGGGTTTCACTGTATTCTTTTTTTTTTTAACTTATTGTTTGTTTCTTTGTTTAAAATTTATATCTCAATCCGAGTTCATATAGTCTCTGGGAACTTATGCCCTCCTGAAAACGAATTATGTTTTTCAATAATAAAACAACACTATGTAAAATTTATATTCTTTCGTAAATATTTTTTCTTGGTAGTGTAAGAGGAAGCTTTGAATTTTACCCAATAAAGATATTAATCGCGTGATTTTTTTTAAAACGTTCCGGGAATTTATCGAAACACATTTTCGATAAGTGAATTATCGAAAACGATTTG
This sequence comes from Himalopsyche japonica, assembly GCA_028555115.1. NCBI lineage: Eukaryota > Metazoa > Arthropoda > Insecta > Trichoptera > Rhyacophilidae > Himalopsyche > Himalopsyche japonica. The sequence goes on from JAHFWJ010000497.1 coordinate 476,111, forward strand.
TACATTTTTTTGCACTCCGAGAACTAATAACTTAGATATTTTAGGCACTACGATTGAAAATATTTTATTGTATAACCTTGAGAAATATTTTGTTGAAATTTAATGCACATATCTTCGTCTTGAAAATAATGTTACACAGAAGGTTCAGTGGGTTGAAGAGTCATTAAGATGAGAAGCATCTCTGCGATGATGTAGCGTTTTCTTGGATTGTGACGTAACGAGTGTCTGGTGACAATTGATGGCAACTTACAGACATCGCATTCACTTGCAATTCCAAAAATGTCTTGCCAAAACCCGGAGTCAAACCTTTTTGGTTTCAATACAAATTTTAATCTTTTGTCGGTTATAACTCTAATGGTTTCACGAGAATTAAATGTCGCTCTCTACCGCCAGATTGTTTGTGTTTTTATTTACTAAAAAGCTTTGAAATTTTAATTACAAACATGTGACGTAAAAAATTGGTTGTCTGTAAAGTCGGTTTACGGACGATAGTTTAACGTGACAACGTCATAAGAAAACATTGATGAAATTATTGCATACTTTTATGAATAAAATGGAATCATTTTTATTGAATTATCATTATTTTGTATGGATACGAAGAAGGAGTGAAATGAAATCTACAATTTTTTATTGATACATTTTATTCGCACGCGACAAACGGGACAATGAATCATGTTTTTTCGTGCGTGCAGCGGGCGATCATCGATTTATAAGACGTTGTCACGTCAAAAATCATGAAACAAAAATAGCGCAATACTTACTAAATACTAATATTTCAGTTCATCCGATGCCATCATCATCAGATGCCGAAAGGTGAAACCCGGGTCGTTAGTGACAAAACATGTGGAATCGTACAAAGTTTTAACAATTCAAATTTGATATTGAAATTCCATCAAGCACCTTCAGTCGATATCATAAATTATAGAATGTTGATATTAAATTTAGGTTTTTTATTTTTTTTGGTGATTCGTCAAAGAAAAAAAATATGTATTGTCAAAAAATTCTAAACAGACCGGCACTTGAATATTTTTTCAAAACCTTTTTGATGGATTTGATGATTATTTGTAAATATTCACTAACAACAAATGGTTATGGTTGGCCGGAACTGCTCGATAATCTTTTGCCAAAAAAGAAAGTAGCAGTTAACTGACTTCGCAGTCCTTGGGTAGGATATTTGTATGGAGATTCAGTGTTCGCAAAACTGTGTGCATCCCTTTACGTCAGATCTACGCCCCTATCACCATGAGATTTGTACCCTATCATCACGCTATGTCATTTGGACTCGATTCATTTTCAGCTGTGTGGTGGGCATTTTGCGATCTGATGGATGAGAGAGAATTTCAACATGCATTTATTTGCACCCTGTTGGAATGGAAATGTATGAAATTCTTCTCTATGCAATTTTCAAATAAACATATTTATATAAAACGAATATTTTTAAATTGGCTAAATGTGACGTATAAATTTTTCTTTTTAACTTTTTTCTTATTGGAACAGTTTTTGATTATCAGGGCTAGTATTTTTTGCCTTTACCTTTATCAACGGTATTCACATATTAAATACAATGCTTAGAAAATTTTAGACATTTCTATTTTATTCAGATCAAGACCGGTCTCTCTCGATGCGGACGTTATCAACTGATACAAAACAAATTTAAACAAGGCAGTTGATACAAAATTTTAATTTACCAATCATCAGGTCTAAAAAACAAATGTTTCAAGAACCAAGAAAATGATTTACAAGAAATTATACCAAATATATATAAATGAAATAAAATAGTTTATAAATTAAATGTAAAAGGTCTCTCAATATGAAATAACTACTAACTTAGTAAAATTTGAATTGTTGAAACTGTGTACGATTCCACATATGAAATTATTAAACATGTGGAACCGAACAAAGTTTCAACAAATAAAATTGGTATTGAAATTCCATCACCTTCAATCGATATCATGAATTTATTACTTAGTAGTAGATAATGCTCACCATGAGCGAAATCAATCTTAATTTGAAAAGTTCACTCTTATTGATAATGCTCGCGATAAGTGAAACTGGCCCTATAATAAATAAAACGATATTTTCAAATAAAAACTAAAAAAGTTATTTAAGGTTAACTAAATTTCATGACTTTTTAATCACAAGTGACATGTATCTCACTTTTGATGCTTTTGAAATGTTTTAAACTAAACATTTTTGATCCGTGAAGAATATTGTAATTTAATTATTCTATCATGTAGCCATATCGCAGCCATTACGAATATCTTTCAATCATGAATCAATAAATTTAATGTTACACTGAATTTACGATGTCTCCATATATTTTTACCACCACCGTTATAATACGTATTTTTTCAATAGTCGCATAAATTTAATTTAAAGACATAAATAATAAAATATTATATTCAAATGTCCTATTCATTTCATTTGACTCATTTATTTTTATTAGAGCGAGCGTTATGTTTGTCCCCAGTTAATTTACCCCCAAAGTGACATTGCAGTCGAATAAAAAAATCTTTCGTAATACTTTAACCCTTCAAGGACTGTGGCCCAAAAATGTTTGTGAGACGATTATCAGATGAAAACGCTCGCGTTGAGCGAAACTCGTACTGATCTTAAAAATACATTATTATTGAATTGTTACGACATATAATATTGTGTTTTTTTATAATTCTATTAATCTAGTCTAATATATTTCACACTAAAAGCTTTATTTTATGTTTTTTGCCGGATGGCTGCCTGAAACAAGATATCTCGTCAATATCTTTAAACTTATTTTCCTCCAAAAATGTTCCTTCTATTAAAATGATTCTTTGACAGGACACACACTGATATCTATAAAAAATGTTTAAAAACATTTTACCATAACTTTAAAGGATTTCTACATCGATTTTCGCGATTTCTTCGAGTGCTCGAACTGTCACTTGACAGATATGAATAGTTTCAGGGTTACCAAAATCATTTTCTTATCAAAATTCTTAAAACCTGTTTTTTATGATATAAAGTGTAATAAAAAGTCCTGACGTTTTTTTTTTAATGAAACTCAGTGTTTTTTTTAGTATTTTTATTTATAAAAAGTTATCTCCCTGTCTATCTATAACCTTCTGCTACCTATTAGACAAGTCTAAAATCCATTTAGTAAAAAACTCTACTGATTTGGAGTTAAAATAGTCGGAAATAGCGTTTTTCACGTCATTTTTTGTTTGAAATTTTTTATCCCTAAAAGTTTTTTATATTAAAAGAAATAAATAGTAATCCGATTGTGCTAGATCTGGTAAATAAGGTGGATGCAGTAAAGTTTTCCCACCCAACTCCTGGATTTTTTCCCAGGTCATATTCGCCACATGCGGTCGCGCGTTTTCGTTTTGCAGTTTATCGTTGCGTCCATTCATCCTACCCGGCCTCTTTCTTGTCAAAGCTGCACTTAATTTGTTTAATTAGTCAGAGTATACTTGTCCCGTCATAGTTTCACCATATTTTAACACTTCATCATGAATTATTCCTTTGAAATCCCTCCAATCACAAAGTATTTTTTTTTTGGGTGTAAACCAGTTCGAGGGGTCGGAATTGGTTGTTGTCGACGATTTAGATATTGTTTTTTCTTCGATATATTCGTATAAAACACCCACTTTTAATCTCCGATAATCAGGTTTAGAAAAAATGGTCGTAAAGTGTGTTATTTTTGCTACAATTGGCACGCGCTTAGTCGCTGCGCCTTGTTCCGATCGCTCAACGCGTGTGACGCACAAATTCCTACTTTTTGAATTTTTCCCAGCCTTTTCAGGTACTTTTGTTTTATGGACCATTTAGTACCGACTATATTGGACAATTCCTTTTTTGTTAGCATAGGATTTTGTTCGATTTCAGCTTTCAGGGCGACTTCATCCACTGTATGAGGTCGTCCACTTCGAGGGTAATTTTCAATGCTTAAATTGCTAAATTTAAATTTTGTAAACCATCTCCAACATATTCGAACCTTTAACACGTCTCTATAAACGTCGCAAATGTCTTTAGTGGCGACGACTGCACTGTTCTGTGCGTAATATTGAAAAAGCATGCAACCGCGCAGATATTCTTATGAAGGGCAAAGGTCGGTCATTCTGTTTGGGGCGAATGAATCTTTTTTTTTCTATACCGAACGTAACTTGAGATGTCATACAACACGAAAAAAAATATTATGACATCTTATTTAACCAAAGGCCCGAAGCCGACCGATTTTAAGACACGCGTTTGAAAAAAACGTCAGGTCTTTTTACTACACCTAATATAACAATAAACATTTGGTGAGGTTATTAATTTTTTCTGTAAATGAATTTAAAAAAAAACATCAGAAATTCAATTTTTTCGCTACAAATTAAAGAGATGTATATTTTTTCTGGCAGCCAATGGATTAATACATAAACATATTTTTAGTCGTACGTAATAAGACTACGATTACATGAATTCTCAACTCACGAAATCGAGTCTGCCAATTATCACATGTCCGAGCGTATAAGCGAGTCGTTCAATGTTTCCTTATTTTATTCAAAACCTAAATTGATTTATATTATGTGTTCCTGTTTTGAAAAAATATTTATTTTAGACGTAATTGACCGCCTTGTATTATTTTTCTTTTAGAAATATGTGTAAAAAAATCATTTCAGCTTATAGTGGATATAAGCATTTTATTATCAGTGTTAATATACATTGAAGATAAAGTGACAAAGGTGGAGGATGTCACTTCAGGTATGACAAAGTTAATAAAACGTGCAGATTAATCTAGACATCGTATTTGAATTCCAACAGTTAAATAAGATATAAATCACCATGCTGCAATATTATATAACGCTACGCTGACATTACGGTGAAAGTGACTTCGAAAACTTTTGCCGAAAACTTTTTTAACAATCCTATTGTAATGAATATATGAATCGAGGCGTATTAAAATAGGGAGTGAGGATTGAATTATCTCGTACTCTCAGGCCGAGATTTGACTGCGTATTTCACTGGATTTTAGTATGATTTATCTCGCGTGTAAGGGGAGCTTTTTTTAAAACTACAATTGAAGAAATTAGTATACAATACGTAAGTAATGCTTTGCTATTGGCGTTTACTTACTTGATTGAATTTTAATCATTTTTCATCGAAAGATTAGAATATATTTTGAAGGTTCTGAATAAAATTCATTAGTTATATATTAATTGCGATTTATTTAAATATATACTTGGACCTCCGAGTACTAACGTCTCAACTGTTGAGACGTCTGATTGTAGCGTGTTAAAAATAATGAAACTTTCATGTGCGAACTAATTTTCGGGCTCAAATATTGTCTGTTTTGTCTTGACAATCTTCATAAGATTTTTTAAACATTATTCAATATTTTTTTTGAAGTAATCGGCGTTGGAATATCTTTTGTGTGGCTCAGTAGGGAAAGCATTAATTATCATCAAAGCCAATCATTTCACAAGAATTGTGTATTATTTAGCTTATAACTATTTCGGCAACTTGCCATTGTCACTACTAGACGTAACATCGGGATAATTAAATGGACGTGACCGAAAAAAAATACTAACTTTTTTCATTAATTATTGCGGAGCATGCTTTGCATTTTTGGGTCTTATTTAAACATTAATATTTATGTTCATAAAATCCTTCCTCAATAATATTCCTTAGTTCCTCAGTTGTGAATGACTCGTTTCCTTGGGGAACTGTAGTAGAGGACACTGGACAGTGAAAAGAATTTTTGTATGGACAGAACCCACTCGTTTTATTGCGCCTCTAGTGTAGACAATGGTGACTATTATTATGTCATGTTACTTTGAATGTTACAGAGAGTTTGTGATGTGATGATTCACAAAGGAACGAAACACGTGTTAATTCACAGTTCAATAAATTCTTACGCCAGTGTTTATAGATCAATTAATTTCAATTGTTTTCTTTCCTTACCAAAATTTTGCATTAAATATCTGTATTATAACTCATGTTTGATAACAACTTTTAAAGTACGTTTATTTAATAACTTTTCTCGGAATTACAATTCTTTATTAGTTATTGTAAAAATTAAAATTCATAAATAAAATAAGATGGTTTTCAACAGTGTTTCTACGCATTATTTTGTTGGCAAGAACCGGTCGTCTTTCGTCATATTTCCGTTTTTTTAAGAATATTAATAGCTTAACAACCCGCTACTAACAACGCTTGGTCTCCTTAACGATTTTTCTCCTTCCTCAATAGCGTCTCCATCGTCATCTTCTTCACCGAGTATGCAAATCAACCCCATTATCAGGTCAACGCCCTCAGGCTCAAATCAGTGGAGTGCAAGCGTAAACTCATTAAAATAAAATAAACGAGCAAACCCACTGAAATATGTAATGTGCACACTCTATTTTTCGTGTAAGTTTTCTGAAAGTAAATGAAAAAATACTGCGCTTAAATCCTATTTTATTCCGATATAGTTTTACGCCAGTGTGCGTTAATAACCCGAGACAGAAGTTATTCGAAATTGTGCAGGGTTGTGAAGTCGTGTTTTTGATCATGGTCGGAGTCGTACAAAACGAGCGAGTCCGACTACTTTTTCAATTAGACGATTTTGGATAATATCTCAGTGTACAATTGCCGGATTGGTTGATTAATCTTTATTTTTATGCTCATAAATATGAAAGGTAAGAAAAAGCCTGATAAAAATAAACTTATTTCATTCGGATTCGTTTTGTTGGTCGATGTCGTTGTCGTGTTTTTTTTCACGATTCTACAGCCCTGAAATTGTGTTGCCTCAATTGAATTTTACTTTGTGGGGCGTTTTAGTGCTGTGGTTCGCAAGTGAAATTTCACCGTGGCCGCATTATAAATATCAGCTGCATATGGAAATGTCGCGTGGCCGCACCAAATGTGATAAAAATAGTTTCAATATTTATTTTTTATACAGTGCATTACACTGTTCACAGTTGTAGGTAAAATCGACAAAATTAATAAAGTAATTGTTGTTAATTCTTTATATTGAATTGATTCATGGGCAACGTATATCCACAAAATTAATAAAGCAATTGTTGTTAATTCTTTATGTTGATTTGATTCATGGTCAACATATATCTCCAACCAATTTTTTTTTTCAAACAGTTTTTTTATTAAAACGATCAATTACTTAAATTCGAATTAATGCTGGATAAGTCAGGTTATTCAAACAATTATAAAATAATATTTATTTTACAAATTCATTTGTAAAAACACGTCTTTTTTAAATATCAATATTGTCTATAAAACTGTTGCTGGCTGCAGCAAAATCCTCTGGTAGCCGCTCATGAAAACCACTATTTTAGAGTATTTTCTTGTAATAGCATTAGTATCGACTAATTACGCGATGAAAACATATTTTTAAATAAATATATTCTATTTTTTATTTTTCCATTTGCTTTTCCGGGATGAGCAATATAAAAAGAAAATAAGCTGAAACAAGGAGTACTAAACTATAGAGAGACTATTGAATTTCATTGCTTCGGTAGTTCTTATTGGTAAGTGGCTTTTTTCAGTCAAGTTCATTACACCAATCATACTTTAGACATGATTGTAAAATGATATTACGAAAATATATTTATTGCCCGTTTATTTGGCTAATCTCTAAACGGTATCGAATGTTTCGAGTCGCCACTGGATATATCCATGCAAGCGTGGCGCATTCGTTTTTAACGGCGAATAAGGGATGCGTTAAATGAATTACGCGGATTCGCTAAGGGATTTATGGTAATCGCATCCCACTTCCCCGTCATATTTCTACCCTATCGCGGCGGGTTGCTTTTAATTTCATCGACCGGTTGTACAACCCGACTGGGCTATTTTTAACAATTGTATGCTTTTAAAGACCATACACTTCTCACGCATTATATTTCGACTTGTTCAATACACATTGCCTTTAAACCGCACACAAACAGAATGTTAACAATCTATTGTTATTTTTTATTTTAAATAATAAAAACACATTTTTTTAGTACTTATTTCCACAATATATTTTTTGATCAGGACCGGTTTCGCTCATCGCGAGCATTATCAACTGATAGAATACAATTTACAAACAAGTCTATTTATACAAAACAAAAAATTAATTTGATATTTTAATATTATACAAAATAAATTAATATCAAATATAAATAATATTAAATCGACTTCTCATGTATAAATTTATTTTGTTCCATTAAGTAGTGATTGTGGGTTATTTTCGTCATTAAAAATTTCCCACTCCTTACTTCCTTATTGATTGTTTAGAGCTCCTAATGGATTATTGATTTACCATAATTGTAATTGTAATTCTTAATAAGTGATTGTGAACATTTAATTTTTATACTAATTTACTTTATTTGTATCAATATTGTATGATTTTATGTAAATCGTTTCCTAGTTCTTGTACCCATGGTTTTGTACACCTGCTACCATTAACTCAAATTAATTTTTTGTTTTGTATAAATAGACTTGTTTGTAAATTGTATTCTATCAGTTGATAATGCTCGCGATGAGCGAAACCGGTCCTGATCAAAAAATATATTGTGGAAATAAGTACTAAAAAAATGTGTTTTTATTATTTAAAATATAATGCCTTTCCATCAAGAAGTGACAGTTAACACATTAAAAGTAATCTATTGTTAGGTGCTAATTGTCACTTCTTGCGAAAGACATTATATTTTAATCAATAAAAACAAAATAGTTAACTATTATACAATTTTATAATATAGCGATAAGGATCAATTATGATGCAATACAAATTAAAAATTTTGAAACTGTACAATTCTTTATATTGTTGCTCACGGATTGACGGTCGCCTTCTGATATCTTCAGGCATTTTATTACAAGAATCAGATATATATTTATCGCTTTGCTTCAGGGCCTATATTGTTTTTGTTTAATTATTCTTGTATATTAGCGATATAAACTTAATTTACTGTCAGTTCTATTGGATCCGTGTGATAGAATACCCGAAGTTGCCGAAATGCGAAACTGTAATCGTGGATGCTAAAACGTTTGGAGAATGATACACAGTTCAACAATTAAAATTTAATATTAGAATTATATCGAGCACAACTAGTCCTTTTTTACGCGATTTACTATCTATTGATCAATTTATTTTTCGATTTTTTAAAATAGAAAATACAGTATTTAATCGTAATCAATTTAAATTAATCCTCGCTAAATCATGTACGTTCGTTAAAAAAATTGTGAACGCTTATATTTGCAAACTGGCTGTGACAGCAGCGAACTACTTGTATAATCAATAAAGAAAAAAAATAATGCGCGGATTTTAAGAACAGAATTTTTGTCTTATATTTTTGATACTTTTTTGTGCAATATTTTGATTTTTGAAATTGAGTGTTTTGCGCTATTTTTTTACACCCGCTACATTCTGGAATCAATGCATCGCATGAAATAGATATATATTTTTTCATTTCCATATTATACTCTCCATTAAAACTAGGGTGAAAGGTTGTAAGTTCTACTTAGCCCACAAAGGAAGCGATGCAATAATCGTTCAGTAGCCTCATGATTTCAAGCTGTGGGGCTTCGTTTGTTCCACTGACCAATACACTCGACCGAGAACTGATTTACAGAAGAAACTTCGTGACCGCTTTAGCCAATTTACGGCACACATATTTCAAAGTTCCTTTATTTTTATCGTTCACTCATATATTTTATTAACGACTAACCATCTCTTTTTATGGAAAGTCTACAACTTGTTCTTGCACATTACTTTTTGGGTATTTTTCTTTTTTATATGAAGGATACGTACCATAGATTAGTTCCAAAAAATGACAGGGTGCACGTACAAAAATTGGTTGTTTTACTTAAAATAAACTTTAAATAACACGGTGAAAAAAATAGCAATGTATTTTGTTCTACAATACAATTTTTTTATCTATTTGATATATACGCCATCGTCCGAACTACCATAAAAAAATTGTGGAACTAAAATACATTGCTATTTTTTTCACCTTGTTATAATGGAGTTCTACCAAGTAAATGCCAATTCAATCAACTCTAAATACTTTTAGAAATTACTCAAGATACATGCATAACAATAGAAATATATTAATATAGTTTTCGATTAAAATTACAGGTTATATCGAAAATATATTTGACAATAAATATGCCTTGCGTTTTTAATTCGTAAATGTATTTTAAATATTGTATTTTTTATATTACGTAATTATGAATATTATATATAGATTCCAGTGCAACGATTTTTTTGTGAATATGAAAAAATAATAGGCACTTATTTAACCGTGTAATTTTGAAAAGTGCGAATATAGAATCGGTTGTATTTATAATGCAATTGACGTAAATAATTACCCAAATTTACATGTATTTTAGTGGAATGTTTCGTTTCAATAGGTTATTGTGATGACGAAAACGTCTCAATTTGAAGATAAGTAATTTGTTCTAGACGAATAGATGCCTTGAACCACGAGCTTTTCGACTCCGTCAGAACTAGTGTACAATGTAATGTGCAATATCCTCTTTTTTATCACAGCGTCATACAAGAATGTTACTATTAAAAAACTGCTTTTCTTGAAATTAAGTCGACGAGTATCAACGATTTTCGCTTTGTGAAAAATAAAAAAATCTTTTGTTAAAACACTAGACAGCTACGTTTTTTTTGTATTATTATAAATATGAAATTATTCAAGTGAGATTATCAGGTTCGTGTCACGGTCGCGTCCCGAAAGGCAACTTTTGAATTAATTTATTTAATGAGACCTGTCATAATGGTATGTCACTCCTCAGAAGACAAGGGCGACGCGGCGCAGCGAAATGAATAATTCTTCTGTGAAGAGCTTTTCCCGTCTGTAGGCTGTGTTTAGTTAGCTAGGGATTTTTATACTGACAAAATTTATCTATCCCGGTATTTTATCATAAATACCGAAACCACAAAAATGGATTACGATTTTGAATACTTCGAATAAAATAATATTATTAATTATTTGAATTGAAAGTTATTTCACTTATTTAGGTCAGTTCCGTGTTTTTTCTGTGTAATTAACTCCTCTGGTATATAACCGATATGCGTCGTATGTGACAACACAATATGTCGAATCGTAAAAATTTTCAACAATTCAAATTTGATATGGAATTTCCATAAAGCACCTCCAGTCGACAGTATTTATAATATTGCGGAGAGATGTGAAAAACTTTATTAGCTGGAATAATTTTTTTCATTGCACTGTATGTTGCTGTATATCATACCATAATTTCACATTAAATTGCATTCTGTATTTTTTTTAATGCAAGAAAACATGTTAAATAAGAAAATACAATTAAATCGATACACAGTTATAACTGATATGCTGATTTGAGTTGTTAATTTTCTCGAGAATTTTCTTAATACTGCTGAAAAAATAATTATTGTATTTGCCCATATTTCTTCAATTATAGGTTAATAAAAATTTCATTCACAATTGTAAAACTCAATTGAATTTTCTGAATCAAGACTAATTTGCAGATTTTTGAAGGTGCAGTGATTTATACTATTTCCACAATTTTATATTATCGTGATTGAATTCGCTCATCGACTGATGGTCATAACTCTAAATAGGCTTTTAATTTGTACTTATTTTATTTTGATTACATTTTTTTATTTGTATGGTTATCATTATATAGGAGACAAAGTCGTAATACCGGGAACCTGGATTTCTATATACCGGTATTTAAATCGCTGCGTGGGGCTTCAGTGCTCTATTTTAAAACTCGACTGTTGACTTATGAAAAGTGTACTCTAAATGTAGAACGTCACGGAAACTTATTAACTTGACCTCCTTACGTTTGGTTAGAATGTTAATTCGCCATATTGATTGAACTAACGACGTTATATTACGAATTCTTGTGGAACAAAGTTAATTGCTATATTGCCCTAATATTTTGAGTCGAATAGACTGTAGGAAATGTAACTTAAAAACATTGACGGTTCTCAGTTAAGGTATTAACTGTCACTTCTTGGTGGAAAGGCATGATATTTCAAATAATAAAAACACATTTTTAGTACATATTTTCACAGTATGTTTTTATATCAAGACCGGTTTCGCTCATCGCGAGTATTATCAACTTTCCTTTTGTATTTCAAGTGCATTGTTTGCATATTTTTATTTTGGATCTAATAAAAGACAGGTTAGTCTGCTCACGCACACGCCTTCAAGCTCATAAATAGGCTAAACCTAAAAATTGTAATCTTTAGTTTTAGCTGCAAGCAACTTGTGGCTACGTAAAATTATGAAACCTTGATATATATTTCATGTGAGATGATAAAAAATTCTCTCAAAATAATCAATCTTATAAAATTTAGCTGGAAATAGACTGCCTCCCGTCATTCCCCCTTTAAAAAAATGGAAAAAGAAATTTGGTGCAACATTTTCAAAACAAGATGTTTCTCTCAGGTTGGAGTGTAACGACCATTCGTTTACCTCTTTTTCGTACTTAACAAGCTCGTAAATGCAAATGGCATTCGTTTTTATATCGTTACATTACCATAATACGTCTTTATAGTATTAAATATTATCAAAAAGGGTAACCATGGTGTAATCTAAGAATGTGCGATAGATGACTTAATAATAGAAGCGTGGTTACACGAATCATTGACTCGGACAGATTACTGGAGAAACGTAAATTGAAGCATTGTCTCTGCATAGATTAATTCGTGCACCGCAATTTTGTCGCGAACCTTCTATCAATCATATACGTAATTTAATCGTAAAGAATGAAAAAGTTTTGACGAAGCTCCATTCATAAAAAGTATTTCGTTCAACAAGAATTATGAGATGTACAAAAGAGGTTATCAAGGTACGAAATTAGATGAATTTACTCGGCTCGGACCCCAATTTCAACATCACTGATACTTATATTAGTGGCAGCAGCTTCACTAAGAAAACGCATAACTTCGAAATTGCATAAAAAGTGGATTGACTGTATTATTCATTTTTACTGCTACTTTTCGGTGTTTCGTTGACAAGCAAATATTCATATTATTACACACAGAATTTTTTAATATTCCGAAATCTTTTTTGTCTACATTGAATTAACACTCAGTTTTAATTAATTATATGATGGTATGTCAGTTAAATATGGTCACCCCGCATGATAAGTTATTTCCGTTGTAGATAAATAGTACAAATTTAACATAAATACATTACTTCGTTATTTAACAGATAAGAATTAATCACTGCATTTAAAATTGTACTATGATTGAGCGATTTTGCCACAAATATATAAGTATGTTTGTACACGCATTGTTGTAGACAAGCACGCTTGTCAACCCATTATCAACTTACTAATAATACACATTTACGATAACACAATTGATAGCCGGAGGTTAATGTTAAGTATTTTTTTTTCCATTCCGGTAGTCAGCTGGTATTGCATTTTTTTAACCCACTGTCTGCTAACGTCACACCTGTTGAGACGTTTGATGTAAATATATTGATAATTAATTCTCAAAAATATGATTGTTTTAAATATTTCGCGAAAGAGTAGTTTATCGTAAATTAAAATACAGCCTGATTTATCCATAAAATTTCCAAAAAAAAATATTCAACACCTATACTGCTGAATTATTGTTTGAATTTTACGGTGTTGTAATAAATATCCTTTACGTTGCGTAGTAAGGAATAGGTTAAATACTTCTGATAAATGTTTTGCTCGTGTAATTTTATATTCAAAAAATATTTATTTTCAAAGTGTCAACTCTCACTTCTTGGTGGAAATGCCTTGATTTTAAATGACATCTTTTGTTTCTAAATGATCATTTTATATCGAAAACGTCAATATTATTGTACTTTCGCTTATCAAAAGAATTTTCTGTTGGTAAAATACAAATAAAGAGCAATTCATCACCGGGGTGTACAAAGGCTTTCTTTCAAGAACTAAGAACTTATTTACAGGTATAAAAAAATACTTAAATCGTTAACACATGAAGTTTTATTTTTCAATTGAATTTGTTTTTTTTATATTGAACGAATTCTGCGTGTAATTTATGATATCGACTGAAGGTGCTTGATGAAATTTCAATTATTACATTGTTATTGGTCAATACTATTGACTATATTTTAGCTGTGCCTTATTTCTTGCCTTGGGGTTTATGTTTTCCTTCAATTAATACCGTTGGTATATAGACGATGCTAACTGTTAATTGTGTGTTAGCTCCGTTGCATCCGTGTGATAGAATGCCGAAGGGCGAAACCCGGGTCATTTGTGACAAAACTTGTGGAATCATACAAAGTTTTAACAATTCAAATTGTACATGTTTTGTCCCGCACGACATGGGTGACAATGCTGAAAAGAGACACACTGATTATAAGTAACGAAACACGTGTAAATAATTTTGATGTCTTAAATTGTTTTTTTTTATTATTATAATTATTATGTGATCTGCAGTTTACTCAAAAATGTTTGCCCACACAACGAAGCACCCACATGTATGCTGTCCGAGTAAAAAACTGTTGCGAATAGCTGTTCAAAAATGAATCTAAAATCTTTCTCTAGCGAAGGAAACGATCACATACTATATTACTCATTGTATGTTTATTTACTGTAATATGTTTTCATAATGTCGAGAAGTCAGAATGAACCAAATAATAATTATGCGCATCTATATTGGAATTAAATACAGGAAAATTAAACCCATAATATTAACTGGGGACGATCTTTGACACTTATTCGGTAACAGCTTTTGTAGGATAACTCGTAGCGGTAAGGAAGAAAACAAAAACATATCCCGACGAAGAAACAACGCCCGTGAGATAGTATAAGGGTCGACATGTGGGTGGCAATCGGTTAGGAATAAATTTCGTCGATAAAAATGAAATGTTCTTATAAAGTAATGCTCTGCAAACGGTGTGCCTCGAGACAGTGCAAGGCTAGTATAATGCATTCAAAATGGTACTACTTCATTTAGTTGTTGTGATCTTCTGTTGTTTTATTCATGTGCGAAATATATAATACTCAGAAATTATTTTTCCAGTCTAGCAAGCATTCTGACAGTAGTTATTCTTACTATATATAATATATACGTGCCACGTTGCTATGATTTATTTTCGGTTGTCTTTTGTGATGTCGCTTTTAAGGGGTTAACTGTCTACTGTATACATACAAAATTTTAATTAAAAATCAATAGCCTTTTTCACTTTTAAGGTGTTAAGTGTCACTTCTTGGTGGAAAGGAATGATATTTAAATAATAATAAAAAAAAATTGTATTCATTTCCACAATATATTTTATGATCAGGACCGAATTCGCTCAGTTGATAATGCTCGCAATAAGCGAATCCGTTTTTTTTTTAATATACGATTTGAGTATTCAACGTTGCGATTACTTTTTTAAGGTAACTGCCACTTATTCGTGTAAAGGATATTATGTACTATTAATGATATATTTTTCGTCAATTGATAATGCTCGTGATGAGCGAAACCGAGTTTAGTAATTGCAATCGTTAAATTAAAAATATAACATTGATTCTGCCAAAATTAAAAAAAAATATTTATATGTTTTGTTAAATACTGAAAAAGGTTTGCAATCGCTTTTATTGTCTTAATAAATATAACATCATACAGTCTGAATAAATATGATAAATATTCGCCAAGAATATTATTATAGCTTCGCGAATTCTCACTGCTTTCGTCTACATGTACACTAAAAACAAACGCTTATTTTCTGAATAATATTATTATTATGGAAATGTGACGGTACGCCGTATGGAAGTTTTCCCAGCTTGTCCGCCTTTGTGACATGTCTTCTTAAATATTTTAATGGAAATATAATATGTCTTATATTTTGGGTGGATTCGCAAATATGTCACATTACAGCGCTGCCACGGCGCCGCTGGAAACGCTAACGGGAAACTTTTGACAAATCTTGACAGGGTTCAGTGTGCCACATTGGCTCCAAAAAATAACATATTGTCTCATTGTACGTTTGAACATAGTTCTGATAAGAATGTAAGCCAAAATAACTATCAACTGAATACCTTATAAATTTTGTGGAACGAAAATAATTTATTTATTTACCGTGACATTGTTTCTATATATTATACATCAATACGTGTTGGGTATTTGTTCTGCAATTACTGGCGAGACAATCGTTAAAGTTTTTAGTTGAATTTTGTTTTATTTTTATTTGTTTATAAAATTTCCTAAACTGTACAAACTTTACTGATAAATAATACTCACACTTTCTGGATATGTTCTGAAGGGCAGTATTTTTTTTTATATTCATCTTGTTCTGGTATTCTGCTTCATATCTTCTTCTGGTGACAAGAAGGTTTATAGATGGGTGAAATTGTATGTTTTGTTGAGACGACCTGTCTCGGAGCTGCCGACATTTTGACGACTGCCGATTTTTTCCGACAGATTCAGCATCAGAATCGAGAATCAGTTCCTTGTTAAAGTCTCTCTGTAAAGTGATTGTGGGTTATGGTAGAAATTGTATGAGCGAAGAACACTTATTCTCTATAAAACGCCGTGAGCACTCATCACTCGGTAGCTCCAAGTGCTTGAATGTATCGTTATTGAGCGTCTTTCAGGGTAATGTAATCTTTCCATTTAGAAAAAAATACAAACATGGTTCAACCTTCTTTGGAGCATTCGCAATATTTCTGGCAGCCAGGTCCATCGTCTCTCTTGAATGTTCATTAATATATCGTGGAAATCATAAAATATATCGTGGAAATATTATCAAAAATATGTTTTTATTGTTTAAAAAGAAAACGTCAAACCCGTCTTTACCAGTTAAGTATTCACCGCAGACATTATACGGTTGTTTACCTTGTTCTTTAGTAAGGTGTCATAACTAGAAACCTTAGAACAGGACTTCCGGGATGCATGCGTTGAACAAGCGGAACTTGGCATAAACGAGCTGGATCGTGAGTTCCAAACTTTCCAGGTCCCTGAAGCCGTCGACTCTCTTGACATCTTCCCTGTCGCTCATTGGACGCTAGTCTTTGCCCGGAAAAGATTCCTTCTGAGTACATCGTTTAATTTATATCGAATGAAAAACCGTTGTGATCCGAGCCAGTATATTGTTTCCTGAAAAAACTCCACAGATCGGTCAAATATGACAATCTCGTCGGCACACTCGAGGTCGCACGATATGTATACCAAAAAAATCAGGCAATTGTTTGCTTCTGGTAATTTTAAAGCAATAAACAATCTTGATCTCATTTAAATGCTACATGTAACCGCTATTAATAACAATTTATATTTTTATGCGCAATATTGAGACGTGTATTGGATTTATGTTATTTTGGTTCAAATGTCAGATCACTACCGCAATATGTATGCGGTCACGAGAAGACAAAAATATCAACTCACGATTTCTAATAAAGGAAATTGATAATTGAAATTTTTATGTTCATATGATAGACTCTTATTTGTTTTAGACTACCACAAAGAATGAGATAGCGCTTATTTTTTATGTTAAATGAGTGACTAAATTGCAGCTGTGCTCATTGATAAATGTAATTTATCGAAACTTTGCAAACAAATTCTAAATTCATTCGTAAAAGTTTAGACATGAATTTACATTCAGATGTCTATAATTTCTGTGTCTCGTAAATTTTTGATTTTATTATACATTTTCAACCTGCAGATGCGGCTTCAATTTTCTTCCCCATTTACGCGATTGTGTATTGAGTAAAAATAATGCTTCCCTTAAGTATATTTCATGAATTATATCAAGACAGAACACCCCCGTCTGGGGACACTTTTCAATTACCGCCAGTAATTTGCGTTAATTTTTCTCTATACTGTGCACCAGAAACACTCTATTTTATTATTCGGAATTATATTACTTCCGATAAAACGAAACAAATAAGATAATACACAGAACAAAGCATACATATATATTGTATTATATGTTTGTATGTATATTAAGGTTAGGAAATGTATGAAACTTAAAATATATTCCTATTACGATCCGGATTTTACCTTTCAGCATTTTAACGTATTCTGATTGTTGCGTTATATCATTGGATATGCTGAGTTTATTGAATTTCATAGAATAACTATTGACACGCTAATATACATTTATAATATTTACACATACAATTCTTAATACATAGATAATCGAGTCACCATCTTCTTAGATGTACATATTATAAAACTGGATACTTAGATACAATAAAGATACAATAACATTATTATAATGAAGTTCTGCCAAACAAATGTCAATTCAGTCAGGTCATATTACAAGTTCTCAACTGTTACTTAATGGTGTAAACGAATTAAATTGAAGTAATAAATACACATGATTAACGAAACCGATCATGATCTTAAGAACATTAAATTATTGAAATAGTACTAAATATTTATTTTTATCATTTAAATGTTTATTTTGACATTGCACTTTTTTGAAAAAGTAATTGTATGGATGTTTTAATTATAATAACTGTTTGAATAAGAGGTCTCGAGCAAAAGATTCATTCACTTATTATATACGTTTAATTAATCCCGTTTAAGTTGTGAATCGCAAAGTCCACTACAAATAAGAGGCGAATAATCGTTTGCTCACAATTTATTAAAATACCCTTTATTATTTATTCGCTCCAAAATTTGGCGCTCTTTCTTGAATCTAAAACATGTACCTACTAGAGAATTCTGAATTTAATTCCCCACTCGATGCTCTGTGTTCCTGATCAATTTTCTTCGAGAAGCACTCGAAAGACCCTACCCTGAAAGCGCCAAAAGATATGTATTCATCATTATTGACGTAGGTACCCACTGACAACCTCCCTTGACCGTCTATTGATATATTCCTGTCCCCACCACCGCCCACTTCTGCGCCCCGGTTCCATTGAAGGGTTTACCAGGTCCTTATCATCAGATGTAAATAAGTCGAACCCTTCGATTTAATAGTGCCGCGCTTTATCCGCCTCGGCCTCCTTTCTACTACTCAATCGTAAGAATAGTCTAATTCTACAAACTCGATCGTTTTTATTTGAAACGTATATGTCGCTTCACATTAATTGTCCGACGAGTTACTTAAAAACGAGTGTAAATAGATCAATAATTTCGACACACACTTAAAAGTAGCGCCTATATTAAATTCTATTCAGTAGGTAACACCTTTAAGAAATTTTGTTTTCGCAAATTGTTCTACCCTTTACGTAGGCACGTTTTTTTACATATCGTTATTAAAAATGGTAGAATATTTTTTTATCATTGATTTTAGTTTTGAGTTTTACAGCCATATGTTTTATAATTTCTCTTTATTATTAAAACATTGATTTTAAATTGTTAACACTCTTATAAAACCAAGGTATTTACATATTGGCAAACACTGCAGATTTAGTGTTCGATCTTGTTCCATATTACTTTGTTTTGTTTTGTAATCATTCAGTGTTTGGTATAAGCCACAGTACATCATATTATTTAAATTTCTTTACTTCATATATACCGTTATTGCCAGTTATAAATAAATAAGTCTATCATATTGTTGAAACTATATACGATTCCACATATTTTGTCACTAACGACCAGGGTTTCGCGTTTTATCTGTCCTGTTGCATCCGTGTGATGTGAGAGTGCCTGAAGTTGCCGATAGGCGAAACCCAGATCGTTAGTGATAACAATTTTGATTAGTTATTCTCTTGTTTAGGTTGAGTGAATTTGGTGCAAATTTTAGTATATATATAATTAAAAATATATTTTACAAAAGTTTTTTAAAAACCAATTTACATTTTTCCCATTTGCTGATGTCGTTGTATCGACAAAAATGTTTTTTTTCTTCGCGAACTTTTATTAGTATTTTTTCGTGGGTGGACTATCGAAAATAAAAGATCTGCAGCATTTTTTGATTCTTCATTGTGCGGTTCCTAAATAAATTTATGTTAAAAATAGTCACAAATTTTATTTAATTTTTTAGCAAAAAATATCGATCATTTTTTTTCCATACGATTCTTAACAGTTGTGCTCACCTCATTCGAAAAATGTTTCTTTTCTCAAAAAGAATCCTTTTCAATCGTTCTATCGAATGATAATATGTTTTTCCCATCTCAAGCAACATCCTTGGAGATCTAAGTATCTAGTTATGCAGTAATGGCCAACAATTCTTGAGCAAAATATATCCTTTCTCTATTTGCAGCCGTTTTAAAAGCATATGTTTTTTGCCATAAATCTCAACAGATAATATAATTATAAAACTACAATAAATCTGTTCGCGACTTTATTCTAAATGATTGTCTTTCTAAAATTTTATCTCGTGTCATATATATAAGGAAAAGAGAACAGTTGAATAACGTAAGTTATACAAATAGTTTTTTGATTACGTTCGTCACTTGTTTATTATATTACGATGAAATAATAATACGCAATACTTAGTAATATTTTCACAATTTTATATTATGATCACGACCGATTTTTCTTATAGTGAGTACTATAAACTGATTCAATTCAAATTAAAACAACGCTATTTATACAAAAAAAAAATAGTTAATAACTACCAGGAATATATAGTAAATGGTTCTATGAATAAGAAATAAATTTTTATAAAATAGATAGACTATTAATAAAAATGTCATGGAACACTTCGCATTAATTTTTAATGGAAAATATATTTATATTAAGAGTGACATAATTGTGAAATACTCATTAGAAACGAATAGGAATCCTTTACAATCAAATTGTGAACTCTTAGTATATTTGGTATTTTCAAATAGATATTACAAAAGTAAAACGGAATAAAATAATTATACGTCAGGGATACATTTTGAAACTCTTCTTTAGCACTCTTGAAAAATGTTTACAACAACTGCATGAGCCCTAACGCCAGTATGAAAACATGAAATGTTTGCATAACGTGAATAGAAGAAAAGATACAACAGTAACTTTCCTGTCGTTTTTTACTTCGTACTTTTATGTATTATTTTCGACATTTATTTTTATCGTAAATATAAAATTGATCATTTTTTGTCAACATAATTTTATTCCTACTAGATTTTACTCGATTTAACTTACATGAGAACGTTTTTTCTTAAATTAAATAAATACTTTTTATGAATTTCGTAGTGCTCCGACATAAAACATATTTCGGAGAATTTAGAAAACTAATTTTTGAATATTTTTATACAGCGAGAGGGTGTGTTGCTACATCGAATATACATTTCAAGTGAAAATGCTTTTTTGTAATAAAGACGGTTAACCAATTCGGGCATTGTATGTACTAGATATATAGTTATTTTTATAGTTAGACAGTCAATGATACGACCATAATTTTGACTATGACTTCATTTTAAACTAAATGTTTTGAAGTGACTTACACACCATATTTTCACTCGTGTAAGTGCATTTCTCGAAGTCAGAGTTAATCTGGGTTGTTTTTTAACCCAAAGAAACTCGGATATACTTTCACTTAGAGAAATGCATACAATCAATTTGCCACATTTTAAAATTTATTAGCACAATATGATTCGAGGGATTTTTTTGGTTTAAACAGAGTCCTGAACTAAAATACATTGTTATTTTTTCACGGTGCTTACTGGAGTTAAATCAAGTAAAAATCAATTCAATCAATATAATATTGTACCGAATGTGATCTCACTGAAACGCTAGTAAATATAAATTTTCACTTAAAATAAAGTTTTGCTGTAACAACCATGCTCTCGAATCAGACAAAGAATTTTATTTGAACCACTGCGTATTTGCCACTCGCGATCCAGGTTTCGCTTTTTATATCTTCATGCGTTCTTGTAGGCTGCTGCACTTGAACTGACAGTCTGCTGAGGTTTTTTCAAAAATAATAAATCTCAATTTCGAGTACTATTTTCAGAATTTTATATTGTGAAGACTAGCAAAAATAACCGCTCGATAAGCGAAACCGGTTCTGATCTTAATGATCTAAAATTGTGTAAGTATTTTTACGCATAAAGTTTTATTATATAATATAAATTTAACGCCTTCCCAACAAAAAGTGATAGTCAACATGCAAAAAGTAAGTTTACTGTTTACATTAAGAAATTATGACCCCCATTACCCCCTGAGCTTTTGAGCTTACTTAATATCTGAACTTTTTATAACTTTTGATTTTGACCTACTATTACTTTGCTCATATTTTCACACGATAATAGTTGCATAATGGAAACTACTTTATTGCTAAGATAATATGCTGTTTGTAGAACTAAATCGTTGTTACTAGCCGACAATACAACACAATACTTGTTGTGTATTTCAGAGTTATTGGTATGAGAGAAACTTCCTAGATATAATGAAATTGTATGGACACTCATGAACCCTCATTACTACACTTTGTCTAAGTTCGCCCGTTTGTCTTTCTAAAGTCGGCCAGAGAGTTAAAGCTGGTAACTTCTTGGAAGTTGTATTATATTAATCAGTTTGTTCCCAACGATTGTTTCGTGGTCACTGGATCAAAGAAAGCCGTCCAACTTTGCACAGCGAGTTCATATTTATTCACTTATAATCATCCTAAGGTGTTAAATTATTGCATTAAAACAGGGGGGGGGAGTATAAACTAATTTATCAAGAAATTCATTGAAATAAACAGAGCTCAATTAAATTCAATGTTTATCACCAACAACCTGCATAACCATTACAATTTTTTTTGCTATATCCATTACACGAGATATTCAATAAGTCGACAACCTGAAAAAAACGATATTTAATCACAACGCAATCAACGAATTCAAAAATATTTAGGTTAACCTATGCTTCAAATCTCATTTTATTTTATTAAAAAACCAATCCATAATATAGTACATAGGTAGCGAACCTTTGTGAGCCTAAATGCCAAAATATCTTTTTGTTCAATATATAATACAGTAATATGTTGCGTGCCACGCATGGAAAAAAATGTTTTTGTAACTGCAAAATTTTAATGAATTCAAAGCATTAATCGAAAGAAATAATGAAGTATTTATCAATGTGAATTTTCTTTTTGGATTTTTTTGTGTAATCATTTATTTTTTTCTTTCCATAATATAACATTCGCGTGCCACCTGTGGCCCTCGTACCATAGGTTCGCCATCCCTGCTATAGTATATTTTAAATTTAGCAATATTATAATATCGAGTTGGTATCATTTTCAGTAGAGAACATCGCGCCTACAGAATTTAGTAAGGATTTGGACTCGAATTGAAAGTGATGGCTTCTGGAAAAATTATTTAAAACTCTTCTCAGGATGATCCACAACTAACCACAACTAAAATATTTGTCTGTTTAATAATACGAAATTTAATAGAAAAAATATATCAACAATCGAATTTTTAAACATTTTTCCCGATGAACAGGTTTCGAGTCAAATCAAAGATACAATAAAAAAAAAACTGTATTCAATTTGTTTGTTGTCTCTACCACTTACTGCGTCTCGTCTACGCCTTTCAATAAATCAATACAGTTGCGTACTTTCGGAATTCTTGACTCAAAATTGTTATAGCCTGATCAAAAAATAATATGTCTCGGATTATTGTCATTATGTTGTCTCGCCAGAGTTCATTGATATACTTTTAATCGGCTGATGGAGTCTATTTTTTTTTTTTAATAAATATTGGTCAATCAACTATTTTTTTGTCATAAGTCGTAATAATTACTATGTGCAATTCGTTTAAGAGTAATTATTTCTATATGAAAACTTTACTTTATCGTAGGAATAATGGAGATATTTAAATAATAAAACACAATTTTTAGTACTTATTCTATAATCTTATATTATCAACACCAGTTTCGCTAACTGTGAGTATTATCAACATTGATGATGATCATTTTGTATTTAAATATAATACCTTTTCACCAAGGATTCAATGCTTAAATAAATGATATATAGACAATGGTTAAAACCACATTTACTTTTCGCCTAATAAAACTAATTTACTTCTTTAAGATGTATATTTTATTATTGTCTATATCATTTTAGTTCTTGAAACATTTGTTTTATATACCAGTAATACATATTTTTGTTTAAATAGCCTTGTTTTTTTTCTATTGTATCAGTTGACAATGGTCGCCATGAGTGACAGCGGCTCCTACCTTGATAATATTAAATTCATCAAATATTACTCAAAATGTGACAATTATCTCATTAGAGCTAATAAGCCAATTTATTACAATGCAATGTGTTGTATTATTGTCTTCTGTAACATGTTTTTTTATTTTAAATAATAAGACTTTACCACAGTTAATTTTATAATCAGTTGATAATGCTCGCGATGAGCGAAGCCGATCCTGATCATACAATATTTTACGGAAATAAGTAATAGAAAATGTGTTAATATTTTTTAAAATATCATAAATTTCTACCAAGAAGTGACATTTAACACTAAATGATAACCTTTTTCTTTTTCTTTTATAGGTAAGGCCTTTCATGATTTGTTACGTTGCTGTTTTGTCTTGTTTTCTCTGACACTCGTATGGTAAGTTTTTATACAAAAAATTGTTTCTTTACGTTCAAAACTTTTTCGGTTAATTGGTTTTAATTAAAATTTAGTATAACTTTGAAATTGAAGAAATGACAATTTACGGATAAAAAATAGTAATGTATTTTATTTCGTTCTACAAAATTCAAAGGTTTATAGTTGATAGCTTTTTCATGTCATGATATCATGATTGATGAAAGCGTAAGCCAAAATAGTCATCATTTACATTTATACCTTATGAATTTTGTAGAACTAAAATACATTGCCATTTTTTTTACCGTGTTACAATGGAGTTCCACCAAATAAATGCAAATTCATCATTAAAAAAAACAATTCAGGTTGAAAACTTCATCATTTTGGATTTGACCAGAGTTGATAGTTACTGTCTGCCATTTGAAATGACAGTCTACGTAAAATTTGGATATTAATTACGCAAATTGTAATACAACGCGATATTGACAGTAAACCGATCCACTAGGAAGCCATATAAAGGATACTGCGATATGATTCGTTCACCTGAGCGATACATTGATACACTTTTACTTAATTCATGTTTACGTATGGAATGAACAGGGGGTTGCAAAGGTTTCATTATTGCCAGTTAGTAAAATGGGAAGCAACATTTCATTCGCCCGGCCACTTCGTCGAAAATAATAGTCTGCATTGTTATTTTGAGCTTAATACATCGGCATGATTATATATTTAATACAAAATCTTAGTGAGAAATATTTCTTATGTGCCACGAACCTGAAATATCTGCCAGCATTTCGCACTGTGTCCTCCATCTGGAATTGTCATTTTTTATTGGTTGATTTATGCTTAACCCTTTCGTAGCCGCAAATAAATCACGCCGCAATGCCGAATATTTTTGCTCAAACTAAAACTCGTCTAAAAGAATCTTTTTTGCTTTATCAGAAAGAAATTATAATTTACCTACCAGGTTTTATATCCAGCATCTATTTTAAGAATTTATTCTTGAAATTAACCAGTTTTAAAATTTCATTGTCAATATAAGTATATATGGAGCATGAATACTCTATCAAAAAGTCCTTCCTAGATATCTCGACTCTGGCTATACGGACACTGCGCCATTTTACGCGATATGTTGTTTGTGGTAAACATTGGGTTAATATGTGTATATATAAAAAACTAAATAAACATTAATATCATCTGTAAAATACTTAACTTTAATTTTGCTAACCGCCTGTTCTTGCTGGAAAATCATTATATTTTATTAATTAATCATATAGCTTAATACTATTTCCACCATTTTATATAATCAAGGTCACGACCGGTTTCGCTCAACTCAAACATTGTTAAAACTAAGCTATTTAAACACCGTTACACGTTTTGCATTATGATAATACTTTGTTTTGTACGGCGTCTATCAATTGTTTTTTCCGCGTGCCTCACGTTTTATTCCTCATCCAATTTGGATAATCCCTCAGCCAACTGATACCTTTTTAAAACACTATGGGCCCCGGTCAAAATTTGGCAAATCAAGCCCTCTGCCATGAAATCTTTTCAAATAGCTTCAAACATTATAACAATTAACCTTAGTGTGATAAAATTGCCAACATTCCCACCTGTGAAAAGACATACAACAATATTAACACATGTACCAAATCTCAGTTATTTTTTTTTGATTTGTACGCATTTTGCAAAACCTATAGGCGCATTTTTTTTCTTTTTCCGGTAAAGGAATCAAAACATGTTTTGCCATATCCCCGGATAACATGTCCTTCAGATCTTACAAAACTCTTGCTTGGAGTTGATTCGGTGCCACTGTTGTCGTGTATTGCGCGCGCAACGAATAACTTTTTAAATCGTTCAAATCAATACCTTCATATGCGTTAACACTAATTGCTTGACTGTTTTAAAAAGGTTTGATTCTTGACTGTCAGATAACACAGAATTCCTCCTTTGAAAATATTGTTTGATATCACTGATTTGATTGTTTTTAGGGTGGCTGGTGTATCACGTCAAAACACGGCTCCGGTATTCGACGTGTTAAGCTGAAAATATTTTGTCTATCGTTATTATTATTGCGTTTACGGGTCTTCACATGTAATTGTAAAATATGTTATTTACGGTGGCTCGATTGATTCGTTTTATCGGTGTCCCAAATACACCTCCGTTTTCATTAAAGGTCACTTATCAAACAATATTTAAGTTAGATTCTCTTAGTTACAAGTAATGTGATAAATTTTTTATATCAAACTCGATTTGACCGATGAGGTCCATTTACAATATTTAGTATTTTGGACCATCTTCATATTTTTTTATATACATTACTATAAGTATTGAAATATGCTAACATTAATAATTCATCTCCATCCAATATTAAAGCTTATTTAAATTGCCGCCTGTTTAGTTTCATTCAAATTTTGTTTTTTTTTTGTTTTTATTGCTCGCAGGAAATAAGCTAGGTTGTTAAAACAAAAAAGAATTTATATTGTGTACCTTTTCTACACATCTATTTATAGATAAGCAAATGTACGTTTAAACATAGTTCTGACGATGGCGTGAGCCGAAATAGCTGTCAACTATATTTATTATTTAAAATTTATAGAACTACAATACATTGCTATTATTTCACCGTGTTATAATAGTGTTCTTCCAAGTAAATGCCAATTCACTCAATAATCAACTAACATTTTTTTCTTAGAAAGTCGTTTTTAAGCCGCTGACATCTTACGTGACATAAGTAAAAAAAATCACAATTTTATAATACAATTACAATGACCGGTTTCGCCTATTGTGAGCATTATAAACTGAATACCTCAAAAATGACGTAGTATTTACAAGTGGAACATGTAATGATTACCGACAATTCATTATTTCAATTTGGAATTTATTGTGATTAATTTGTGACCGTTTATTTGTGTAGATAAAATCATTCTTCGAAAAGTTTTTACACCAATGGCTTAGATAAGTTTAGTTATAATGATCCCGGCTTCTCGAAGACGCCGGAAAGTAGCGGCATTATAAAGATAGCAACACCAACCCGGTTCGTTTCTCTGCTCTACGGATGTCTTAACCCTCCTTATCGTTGCTCAAGTAAGGATTTGCAAGCTGACTTCGATACTGAGAGATAACGTTATGAGGCACTTAGAAATTTGCACGGTTTTTTTAAATATATGAATGTGTATATAAAAAAACTGCTGACATGCAAAATAAAGCAGCAATTTTCACAAACAATAAAACAATACATGAGTATGCGCAGAATGACATTTTGACGGATATAAAATTATGAATTTTTTTTTCTTCGTTAATCGTTTTCCGTTGTCTACAAATTGTAGCCAGTCCAGCAAAGAGTTGGCATATGTATTTCAAATGTTTTTTTTTTATTTGTATAACTTCTCAATAATCCGAAACTCTTTTTTGTTGTGAACAAAGTGAAATTTATTCAATTTAATGATTTTATATAATTATTTGCAATGAACTAATGAGTACATATTCCGATTGGTATCTGAAGTAATTCTTGATATACTTACTTGCATTTTATATTATTCTGTTTGATCTCCTTCAATGAATAAGTAATTTTCTTGGTCACTAAATCATCTGTTACGCGGAAAGTTTTTCACATGCTTGAGTCGAAAACCTTTTGGCAATTTTAAGTTTTAGGAGAAATTATGAGTAATTCCGTGTTCTCTCGCGTATTAAATTTTATTGCCAATATTCAGACGTTTAAATTTACATTGCTTATAAAAAATAAAACCTTTCGATAACATCGAATTAAAGTTGGCTGTTACCAAGCGTAAAACACTTGGCGTGAACTTTTGTAGGGCCAAGTGGAAAATTGTGCAGAACCTTCGTAAAAGAAATGTTTATCCTTTTTTTTTTTTTTTATAGAATTTGGTTCTATTATGTACTGAAGCAGTGGCCCTCCAACCTATTCAACTTAAAAGAAACTACGTTTTACTAGTGTTTATATTTAAGCGAAATCTTATAGAATTGTCAAAATTTCATATTACAACATAGATGTTAGATAAAACTTTTTGTTTCGTTATGCATAATGTTTTTGTTCAAATATATCTTAACTATAGGCCATAAGTAACGATTGGAGGACATGTCATTTTTGGAAGGGAAGATTAGTTACCTCATTGAACTCGTCTAGCGCCAACGCAACCTGTGTGACACATAATAACAAAACCGGAGTTTTTTTATGCAATAGTTTTGATTTACTTTTTCTTGTGGTTTTATTATTGTTTTACTGGTTAGTTGGTTGGTTTCCTCTCTGCGTTCAATATTCAAATAATTTTTTAATAGTTTCCAATCGATACCATTTCAAGGGGTGAATTATTATACCGATGCCACATGTAACGTGCTTAAATATTTTTTCTCTTAATACGTAAATAACTACGTCAATATTTATATTGAAGGACGTAAATAAACGTATAATGATTACTGTGAGTTGCTTATTGCGGAGAATTTTTGATTCATAAAATTGTGAGAATTATGCGATCGCATTGTACACGTTGCCGACCTACTTCACAAGCTAAAACTTTACAGGAAAATGGTGATTACTTTTAAATGAGATTCTTAATAAAAAAACAGTTATAATATTATATTATTTTGTCAAAGCAGTCATAGAAGAGCGTTTTTTTTTAAATTAATAAACAATTTCTTAACCTTCTCAGACTTTTTGCCAGTAAACTTTTTTTTAAAACTATTTCGTTGTATTTTCATCGCGACATTTTGTTCGTCACTTTGCTGACGATACTATTTCATTGGGTTTTGTCAGTGTTGTCATACAGTGCGTAGCATCGCTATAGTATATAATTTTTTTTATCAATTAATCAAATTATAAAAAAAAATAATTTAAAAATTAATTGATTGAATTGGCATTCACTTGGTAGAACTATCAACTATATTTTTAAAAATAAATTTGTAGAACACTATTTCTTCACTGTGTTCTACAAAATTATTTTTAACAAATATAGTTGATAGCTATTTCGGCTCACGCCATCGTCAGAACTATCCTGAACTGATAGTTGAGATGATGAGAATTGATAGTTCTGACGATGGCGTGAGCCGAAACAGCTATCAACTATATTTGTTAAAAATAATTTTGTAGAACTGAAATACATTGCTATTTTTTCACCGTGTTATAATGGAGTTCAACCAAGTGAATGCCAATTCAATCAATAAATTTGTAGAACTCAAATACACCCAGTCCTTTTTTTACGCGATACATTGGTTCCAGAAAAAGGCGCGTATAAAAAATAGCATAAAAAAATGATTTCACGCAATTGCATTATATTTCTTTACACACCCTAAAACATAAATTCGCATAATATCCGATACACTTGTCAACATTTGGCAATTGTATGTGTATTTAAAAAAAAATAGTTTTAAAAATACAATTTTTTTTTGCTTAAAAAAATAATGAAACGTACATGCCTAGCATCGTATATAAATGGCTTCTTTAAAACAAATTTGGGGAAAAAATTGAGTAAAAACGAGTGAAGCGCATAAAAAAATGTAGCGGTGCCGTCCAAAAAAATCGCGTGTAATCGAATTCGCCTAAAAAAAGGACTGGGTGTACATTGCTATTTTTTTCACCGTGTTATTAAAATTAGCATTACATATTTTTTTATGTAGAGTGTCATACTATAAAATTAGAAATATAATATTAATAGAATACTTACATGCTTCATTTTATGTGCTCAATAATAATAACACATTTTATTTATAATTAAAACTAAAATAGTCTGAACTGAGAAGGTTAATGTGTTTTTGTTTTGAACACATTTTTAAGTAGGTAAATCAAAACCAGGTTTTTATTTTTTTTTCGTGTTAAAGTAAGGTGTTTATAAATAAAAGCCATCAGGCTCGTTCGACCACCAAGCATCAACCTCCTACTAAATTGAATTCATTTAATAAGCTTTTATTTCCCGAGTAGTCGAAAGAATATTTATTTTTAGTTCCACTTAGTCTGAGCAAAAAAATGACCCCTCAACGATTCATTTCTTCAAATCGTTATTTTTAATGACCGGCGTTTTTATTTGTCACTCGCCCTTCTTACTTCATAATGGCGCCATCATTCAAAACAAATCACAAGAGGACAATATAAGGGAAAAAAATCTTTTGCTTCTTTTGTATTCTATTTTTTATGTTTTATAATCATCTCTAAGGCGGTCGTATTAAAACAATACGTTTTTAACGTTTTAACGTGATTTCGTTTTAGTTTTGTCAACTTGTTAAATAAAGGGCTGTGAGTTGTCGTTAAAAAAAACTCTACTCCGACTCCGAAATTGACAAACAGTATGACTCCGATTTAAAAAAGTTAAATTTTCTCAGGCTTCAGGACTTTTTCCTACTTTTTTTTGTGAATTAAAAAAAAAGATCAATCAATCAAACCAGCAAATAGCCAAATTTTAGTTTATTGGGACTCGGATTAAACGAGGTCGATTAATTTCATAATATTTTTCAAAATCGTCTGATCGACAGAATATTCGGAGTCATTCGTTTTTCACGACTCCGGCTCCACAGTCCTGATCAAATTTTAAGTTGAGATAATGTCCAAGATCCACAATTTTACAGTTAGACAATTTTATAACAAACTCCTTTATTTTGCATCAGTCAGACGAAAGATTCGTATTTCAGTATTGTTTTTATTAAAATATTATTTATTATTGTTTTTATTCTTTTCCCTCGACAAATGGCACAAAACGAAAGACATAATAATTTATCTCTTCATAATGCCATATAATCATTTCGAAATGCGATATTATCCAATAGAAGAATAGGTTTCTTCTCTTTTTTCTATTTTTTTTTAATATGATTATAAATTTCTATTAATAAGTCTGAAATACGTCAACAGTTTTGATTTTTTTAAACTTTTATTTCAAATCATAAAAAAACAATTATTTTGACAAAAAATGTCTTTGAATAAAATTATTCAAAATTTCACCATCATTATAGTTTCATCACATTTAAAAAATTGTAAACACATTTTTCAGTACTATTTCCACTAACAACAATATATGTTATAATCTGGGCCAGTTACACTCATCACGGCCATTATCAACCGATATATACTAAATAGTATTAATATTGTGTTTTTATTATTTAATATATTTGAATCGGTATCTTCTCATACGCGATGGTATGGTACGTTGAATTAGAGCATAAATCAACGGCGGTTTACCTGTGGTTCCGCCTTCTTTTTCGCTAGGCATATTTCGCATCTGCGCCGTGGCCAAAGGGTTAATAACGTCTCGCGGTTTAGCTTTTGAATACACTTCTACCTTACTGAAATTCGGCATCAAAGTTTTACACCGCGTATCTTTACGTTTGGGAATTGAGTCGCCAAAGTTTCACTCAAATTTACATATATTCAAAATCATCTTAAAATCCCTGTCGAGATATTTCAACGAACCGTCAACAATCCTATGCAAATTTTTGCGGATGGGAAACTTTCGCCTTGAATATGTCCTCGCTACAATAACACCGCTCAAGGCTGACCCCCGAAGTTGTCGGAAGACTCTAAAGAGACGCGTCGAGGGGTTCAAAGTTAACTGAACCTTCGGCGTCGAGTTAAGTCAAGTTAATGGTGACCCTTTTCACCCCCGCAAAGTTTCACCTCAAGTTCAGTCCTCGTGGACTTCGTTGCGCCCCTTCAAGTTGTACATTATTCTCGAACACTCTTCGGCACAGTAATAATAATGTCTACTTACTGTCTTTTTCTTACCCTTGTTTCAGAAACAAGATAAGCATTAATATATACACTTTTTTAGGATTTCAGCTAAATCTGTAGATGAATAATCAACGCCGTCGTATTTACTTGCAGAATGGGAATCCCATCTTTCATGTCGGGTGAAATATTTAATTTTGTTTTACCATTTTAACACATCCACTGTGAAATATATATGTACAATAGTATAGAGATGCTGAAAAAATTCCATTTTTTGAAACCTTAAAACCTTTTTTTTTTTAATATCAGTTATTTACTTACCAAATGCATGTTAACGTACGCGGAAGACACTGACGTAATATGAAATGCTACAAGCATATTTGAACTTTTCAACAACGCTCGATAATAGTCGGTACGAAACAAACAAATAAAATTGAATAACGCAACAGGCGCGTAATCAGCGTCTCTGTAATATGTGTGCGCGGTAGGTGCGTCTTTAGCAGGGAACGTGTTAATGCCACGAGGTATTTATATGGCAGGACTGAAGCGGTTAAGGAGTTAGCATTTGGGTTAAAATTTACACTATGTTAAATGTATAATTATTTGAAATTAAGGTCAAATCTTATTAAAGACTATCATGAATTAAGTTTTAATATTTTTTTTCGGAATGGAAAACTTTGAGAAGCACTGATTTACACGGCTGGACTTAAGCGAGAAGTCATTATCAAAAAGATGATATGGCGTTATAACTATAGCATTTGTATTCGTGTGTGTTAAGACTCATTAATAGTATTTAGTGATAGTGAAACTTATCATAGACAATTGATTATCATTATCATCTAATCGGTAGCTTTTTTAAATAATGAAACACATTTTAGTACTTATTTCCACAATTTATTTATGATCAGGACCCTATTTCGCTCATCGCGCGCATTATATCGACTGATATGGGAGAAACCGAAGTCCTGATCATAAAATGTATTTTATAAATAGATATCAAAAGATGTGTTTTCATTACTTCAAATACCATGCCTTTCCATCAAGAAGGAACAGTTAATACATTAAAAGTGAAATTAATAGTTATTTCAAATGACAATTTGAATCCTAAGCCAAAGGTTATGTGTGTTTACTTTGTAATTAATTTGTCTCGTATTATATGTGTAAGTGTAACCGATGTAAATATAGTTTACATATAGTTAACAGTTTCGTCATTGTGTCAGTTCTGCTGCATCCTTGTATTTGAACGTATGAAAATGCCACTAGGTGAAACCCTGGAAGATAGTAACAAATCATATGGAATAATAGTATAGAATTTCAACGATTGAAATCGAATATTATTTTGTTTTTTACCAACTCTGATAATTTTTGAGAAATTGAACAATTTTCAACAAGACAATCAATCATTATCAATAAACATTACTCATAATTATATGCACAGTATTCAAGCGGTTAAATACAATATATTTATTCTTTCTTTAGAAAAGCACATTAATTATTATTTGCGTGATATAAATTACGTAAACGCTATCGAAAACTCGACGGATTGGCATAAAAGATTTTTTCTTCCAGAGTCAAAACCACGATGACAGCATTGCCATAAGTCATATGTATATGTCTGCTCCAGTGAAAAGCCTGATGTATGCGTGCATCTTGGCATATAGGGCCTGCTATCTTTAAGGGCGCCAGGCCTGCATACATTGGCGGCCGGCATTAAAACCCCTTTATGCATCGACCCTGTCAAATAACTTTATGCAATGTTGAACATGTGAACAATTTATTGCGATTGTCACTGCCGGAATAAAGCATCTCTGTATTATCTTTATTTATATATGGAATTATCATATTCGAATTTTCTAGGTTACCAAATTATTATATTCACTCATCCCCATACATACAAAATAAAACTTTACTACAATTATTTATGACATCTTCAATATTTTTTTTGAATATTAAAGTAGGATTTCTTGATAAAATATGTGAAATCGTACAAAGTTTTTCAAGGGACCCAAAAAAATAAGCGAAAAATCCGGGAAACGAGGATTGTGGAAAAGCTTAAAATAATAAATAATCAGTTGAATCTTAAAAAAAAATTGGTAAATATGAGAGGTTTTGTAAAAATTATATTAATTAAATCTTATTTATCAAAATATTCGAATATTGTTATACTTATAATAATCTGAAGACATTTGAGCGAACAACATATTTCATCATTAATTTACTTGGTTAAAATATAACATTTAATATGCGCAAACTCACAAATTGTATTAGAGAGAAAGATTGATCTACTAAAACCTGTCAATCGGGATAATATTTAAGACTTGACCATAAAATTTAGACGATAGATCGGGAAACGGTTAATGCGAGATTATTTAACATTTTCCTTATGAGTGTTTGGCGGGACTTTACAAAATGAACGATCCATCTGGGAAAACGTATTATCCGAGAACGGTTGATCGTGGTTCCACTGTATAGAAATTCTATCTAACATTTTGATAAAATTGTTACCTTTTCTATTGTACATTTTGTATCATAAATTGTTTAAATTTAGTGTCGTTTTATATTTTTTAAGTTTTCTTTTAAAATATGAAAAATCCACCATTGCAACTAACATTCATTAGTTTTTTATTATTATTATTTGTGGCTTGACCCAGCTAGTCGGCCGGCAGTGCTTATGCAAATTTACTCGGCACAAAACAGAATAAGGGGAAATATTTTATGAGGGCATTTGTAAGTGATTTTTAATGCGAATATGAGGCCATATTTTTCGGCCGGGACATGTTTGCGGAACCTAAATCATCTTTGTGAATATTATAATAACGGCATGAAGAATAAATAAATAATAAAGAACGCCGAAGTAGGTGTCGGAGGGATAAAACGCCAAGTGTGCTCCACCACGATGAAGCGATTCGGGAGGATGCGGTGAAAGGATGTAACGCAGGCAAAAGAAGTTACGTTTTTTTTTTTATATATATAATATATTTTATTGGAATTATAGAAATGATACTATCTCTCGCGACGCTAACTTCTGGACGACATAGGATGAATGAACTGTTGATTTTAGCGTGTGACTAGGATTGCCAACCGTCCTCGATGAATACTCAATTTGACTACGTTTGATACTGAGAATGATGATTAGTTTTTAATTATTTGTTCTGGAATCGTCAAAAAAAAGTTGGCAACCCTACGTGTGACTGGGCACTACATAGCTCAGCGAACACTTAATTGCAATAACTGTCGGCTATTTTTCTTTAAATCCACAGAAAAATGTCGCGTTTTATCTGGCTGCTTCGGAAAAAAATAGAAAAAATTACTTTTAACCTGTTCTCTGCTGAGCTACGTAATGAATATTCTAACACCGTATACTTCAAAAAATAATTCAGCAGTGTGAGCTTGGCATATGTAGGAAGATTATTTTAAACGTTAGCAGTCACTGACTCAATTTCGAAAGTTATTTTACGTCTTGTCTCTTTTGTTTTTAAATCCTATAAAAATTGATAGAATTGCCCTTACACACTTTTTTAGTCAAATTTTGACTTACTAAAATATATGATATGTATGCTTTTTATAACGGTAAGGATGCAATATCGTTTTTGATAAATTTATTCGAATATAAATTCAATCCCAATTGGATGTCTTTTTTAACCTATTTTTTATTAAATACTTAAATATCGATATCGCAAAAAAATCGGTAATGCGTTCCCTACTTGACGCTATTTTATTATAACGTAGATACTATTCATACTACTTTATTAAAATTAAATAATTTCTAAGTAAGTAATCGTCCGGTATTTTTGATGGGTTCAATAATAACTTTATGAATGTTCATTATTGAATAATATTAAAATTGATGCTTTTGTTATTTCACTTAGTGTGTTACTGTATGTGACACGTGTTTACCTTCTTTGAGAAATATTGTATACCTAGTAGACAATGAATCTAATTATTATATTGAAAAAGAGCTGCTCATTGAATATAATATTTAAAAAAAACACATAAATATCACTAATCACTTTATTTCCCCTGAGACCAACTTGCCATCCAATCTCTAAGCACTAGTAATGAATTATTTAATGGTTTTATTATTTGTATATAGCAGCCTTCATACTTTTAGATGAAGTGAAACAGTTTCAAACTTTATTTGTATGTTGAAAATTAGATTGATCATGAACCTTATTGATGAAAGAACATTAAGACAAAGATGATCTACAGAAACCGAGTCACATCAAATAAATTAACAAAGTTATCAATTTTATATTGATTCATATTAAAAGCTCACTCCTTACACCTGATCCACGAGCTTTCATATAAAAAGGGTTCTCTCCCGATTGGCTCATGCAAACTGGCTGTATAGCAGACGCCACATATTTTATGACGCACAAAGAACGACCAGTGACCACCAAATTTACGATTATTTCAACGATGCGTTAGCTCGCCTTTGTCAAGACTCTTTATTTTATTTGCTCGCATTATTGCAGTAATGATTTACTAAATGCAGCTTGTTTGTGCGACCCGCCAACTGGGTGCTTTTGTCCATGATACACCGGTCAAGGTAGTAAGGCCGTGCTGAAACATACTTGTGTAGGTAAAACGGATTACAATGGAAAAGCTCGCTTCCAAGCGATTATCCACAGGCGTGTTTAATGTGAAATTTGTTTAATTAAGTATTTTTTTGTAATAGATAAACATATAGGCATATCGACACATTTTGATATTTGACCCTTTGCATTTGTATACATTCACGAAGGGCGTTGATGTTTTTCGGCAGTCAATGTTTTCTATGAAATTCTGATTTTTGTAATTTACGATGTCAACTGAGGTTGTTTGATGACATTTAAAAATCAAATTTGGGTGATTGAAACTTTACGATATCGACTGAAGGTGCTTGATGGAATTTCAATATCAAATTTGAATTGTTACAACTTTGTACGATTCCATATGTCTTGTCACTAACGACCCGGGTTTCGCCATTCGGCATCTTCATGCATTCTATCACAATTCGTCAGTTCTGTTGCATCCTTGTGATATAATACCTGAAGATACCGAAAGGCGAAACCCGGGTCGTTAGTGACAAAACATGTGCAATCTTACAAAGTTGTCACATTTAAAAATTGAAACTTTGTATATTTCCACATCTTTTTATCACTCACTACTAGAGTTTTACCTTTCGCATTATATCACACGAACACAAAACAATTGACAAATTATATTTAATCCCTTCATAGACCACATATAAAACTTTGGGTATGTGCTTTTCATGTGTTATTCCTGTTGTATATAACTGACGTAAACGCAAATTTTTTTGTCAATTTTATTGTATTCGTGTGATGGAATGTCTAATTATTGACTGAGTGGTCCACCACTAGAGGGTGGCCTACGACAAAATCCTTTAACCGTTACCCTATCTGGATTTTGTCTCCTAACGTAGATAACTGAACGCGTATTACAAACAGCATGATTGGCAAGAAATTGTCAGTGGTAAAAGGCAGAGCAGCAATTAACCAAATATTATCGCAGGATAAATGCATTTACAGTATCTTAAAACCCGTTGCCAATCATCCCGTATCCATGTACATCGTTATAAGAAGCGATAATTTAAAATCAATCTAATTGAACGATTAATTCAACTGCACCGACAGCTTTATTTTTCAAAGGGTTCAATTTTATCGCTGAAACCGTAATGAGCGTCAGAAATAACAATCATCGGTATGGCGTGCTTTTGTCCAATTAACGAAGTGCATTGCAATAATGACTACTACGTGTTCACAATAATTACAACCAGTCTGCAGATTGGGACTCGCAAATTATTTGAAGAACTTGTTAAATTAAGATTATTTTTATCTTTGAATCCAACCAGCGTTACAATATTTACAACTCGACAGATTGTATCTTTGCGTAAACTGTATGTAACTATTTTCCAATATTTCCAATGTGAATGTTTGAGAAATACAAGAATTTGCGTGTATCATGAAAACAATAATGAAATACAAGTTTTACCACTACTATTTTTTTTTAATTATTTGTAAGGTCAGACCAGGTTTTGCTCACCGCGAATATCATCATCTAAATATAATCGTTATTACCAGACAGATAATTCACGCGATAATGACAACCGGATTCGGCTTCGATCTATTAAAATTGTGGAATTAGTACTAAGTATTGTGTTGTGTTATTCAAATAAAGTGAATATCCTTTAAATCATAGTTCATTAACCTTTTTACATCCGCGGACCATCAAAAAATACAAAAATGTTTTACAGACCATCAACATTGGATTAAAATAATAAATATTCATATAAATGATTTTTTATTGTAAACAATTAATTTTGCAACGCCGTATGCTGATATAACAATATTTAAGTATATTAAAACTGACAGTAACAAAGAAATGTAATTTGAAAATTCACATAAATTTTGATTGTATCCGCACACCCAAAAATCTCTGCGGTTCACCAGTTGGAAAACTATGCTTTAAATGACAGTAAACACTTTAACCCTTTCTCTGATGTAAACCGCGTAAAGGATATATCAACACCGAATACTCCGGAAAATATTTCAGCAGTATTGGCATTAAAAAAACTTGAACACTATTAGAACAATTGAGACTATATTAACACATAATTTAACTCCTTAAAAAGAATAAACTGCTCTGCACTAAAAGCGTAGATAGTAATTTATATTGAAAAATATTTAAATTTTACTGTAAAAGCAAAAGTTTTATAGTTATTGTTCATTGTATAATAAAGAAGAACCTAGTTTGAAATTTACACGACCATTTTCAGTTGACGTTTAATTATTTGTATAGGTACATAAATCTAATGCAAATGAGCTTTTAATTGTGCGCAATTAGTTATGTTCAATTCTTTGCTGTAACCTAATCGTTTTCATTGCAAATGAGTGCTTTTAATTCATTTGAATATTGAAAAGTTATTACCCACTTTTATTGACCATTTCATCATGTGGCACAAATAAAGTACAAACATGATTGCTGAAAAATCAATATTTTATTGGGCACAAGAAAAAACAATTCATATGGTAAAAATAAAGGTTTTCTTAGTAAAAATGAAGTGGTCTTATCACGATGAAAAAATAGCCATGTATTTTAGTTCAACAAAATTTATATGAGTCGTAAGCTGAAATAGCTGTCAACTATATACCTTATAAATTTTGTAGAACTAAAATATATTAATTTTGTGTTATAATGTAGTTGTACCAAGTAAATGCCAATTCCATTAGTAAATCAAGTGATGTTGTTTAATGTTATTAAACCGTCCGTATTTATTTGCCGCCTGTTTAGTGTCATTTACATTTTCATTTTTTTAGTTTTATTGCTAGCAGGAAATAACCTAGGTCGTTAAAACAGGAGAGAAGATCTATTGTGTACCTTTTCTACACAGCTATATATAGATAAGCAAATGTACGTTTTAATATAGTTCCGACGATGCGTGAGCCGAAATAGCTATCAACTATATCTTATAAAAAATTGTAGAACTAAAATAATTGCTATTTTTTCACTGTGCTATAATGGAGTTCTACCAAGTAAATGCGAATTCAATCAATGGCCTGTTAAATTTGCATCTAGGAAAGTGACCTTTTGCCACCTAATTCGTTTTACTTAAAGAAATTTACAATAATTTTACTAATAAGGATAATAATTTATTCGTTCGTTAGTATCTCTGCATTCTATGGTTGTTGTTATTTATTCAACATATTTATTTGATTTTGGCTAAAAATCATTGATATAAGATTTTCTGTATCCTTTTACTGTCGGCGATTCTTTACAATATAACAATGGATTAAAAACCCATTTTTTTCAGTAAAACAATATAATAATACAATTGTCAACTAAGGTTTTCAACCAAACACATATAGATTAGCCTCTTTTTTGATTATTGCCATAGTTCTGAGGATGACCGAAGACAAAACAGCTATCAACAACCATATCACGTAACTAATTATCAATGAAATATTGAAAAAAAAAACCATCTCATTTGGCTTCGTATTGTCTTGTGGAATACAATGTCGTGTGACATTTTATATAAAGGTTTTCCCTTATTTTTGATAATATTCCCCTAAATGAAGGCGCATCTCGAATGGGCTGAAATGTACCTAATGCTTTCTGACAGTTATCTGACGTGATTTCGTCCCGTAATGTATTGACAAATATTTATTTCGCATCTCAAAATCCTATTTTGCTTTCGCGTCGTGTTTTGTATCATGAAAATATAAAAAACAACGCATTCTTATATATTTCAACACGGACAGAACCTAAATGCTGACCTAATTTTAGACCAAAGTACTTAAATTTTTATGGATATTATCAATTATCAAATAATTCATTCTGAAAAATGCCATGTATTGTGTAGATGTCTCTTGGATAAGTTTTTAATTGCATTCATTACCCGCAGAGAAAACCAGGGCTGTGTAGTCCTTAAAAAACACGAATCCGACTAAAAAAAGTTTAATTTCTTCAGATTTTTTCCTTCCTTACCTATTTATCTGAATTAAATCAAAGATCAACCAACCATTCGGCAAATTGGTCATTGAGATTAGAGTCGCTCGTTTTTTCAAGATTTCTAGTCCGGCTCTTATCATAACACCGCGAATTAACGACTCCAACTCCACAGCGTTGGAGAAAATACATTTTTAAATTTGAATTATTTCAGCATTAAATTTGATTCATAGACTCAGGGTCTATATATCTCAAAATTAATCTTTTATTAAATCGATTTAAACTATTGTAGTTACAGACTGTTATTTCAAGTACATCCGTAGATTACAATGTCTGACGATGAAAGGTTAAACCCGGGACGTCAATGACTAAACACGTGGGCAAACGACTTTAATTAATTAAATCTTGCTGATCTTAAATCGATCGAATTATAATTTTCATTTACTTAGCATGCAAATGTTTTTTGACCAAATCCCAAATCTCATAAAAATATACAGTGGGTGATCGGGTAACGAAAAGTTCGAACTGCTTAGAAATCAGACAACGAATACATATTCAGATAACGAACTAAAACGACCTTTTTAAACCACTTATTCTATCTGTTATACACTAATGATTGGTTAACGAACAATTCGGATAGCGAACACGTTCTTGGAATAGATTATAGTCGTTAACCGACCACCCATTGTATTAATACTTATCTCCAATTCCATTTGATTCATACCAATTATTAAACCAATATTTTCATTATTACCTTCTATTTTTTTTTTCTTTCTTTTCTTTTCAGGTAAGAACCTTTACAAATAATCCAATACTTTATTTGAATATGACGGATTGTTGTTTACAGTCGAATTCCAATGCAGGTGAGTCTCTTTTCGCGTCACTTAAAAATAATATCATGAACTCTATGTAAGATATCTGCAGCTATTTAATGATGACACAAGCTTGTTGAATCCGTAGTGCAGTGATTAACGCCTTTATTTTCCGTTTTTCAACAGCTTAAATTCAAATTTGTGTGTACATAGCCTAGACAAGCGACACATATTAACCTGTTGAAATATTATTCAAAATAAACAATTTTCCGCCAAAAAAGTTAGCTAACACTATTTTAAAGTGAAAACCGCTTATAAAGATTCGAAAAGCTTAATACTTGCGATATTCGCATCAATGATCATTTCGTTTGAGACTTAAAATATTTCGTTACAGCAGTTCGCTTGCGTTTTCGAGAGCTTTGCAAAAAATCCTCAATCGCCAACGCACGCGTTGCGGCCGAATAAACGCCCGTTTACGAAAGCTCCGACTGTAAATCTCCCTCCGCGACGGTATGCGCTGCTTCGGACGATAATCACATAGCCAGCGCGGCCGTGATGTTTTGATACAGCGTGGTTAATACCGCTTCAAGTAGTAAATTTCAACGTCTTTCTTTACACTATAAATTTCCGTAAATTATAAGTACGCAATATTTATCATATTGGCCATGCTGGGCAATCGTTATATAGAATGAAATTAGATACAAATATTTATTTGAATCGATCGTGAATTTCACTCGTTTTCTGCTGGCCCACTCAAATGATATTCCAATACCAAATATTTCAAAAATTACTTACTAGTGTTTTTTCGTCATAAATGACTTTATGAGGATTTTAACGACAAATGATGTGTTATTTTATTATTATTGAATATTTAATATCGTTTCCGGTTTTGTTTATTGCTATTATTATCAACTGATAATATCGTTTAAATATAACGACGTTCCACAAATAAGTGACGATTAACTCATTAAAAGTAACACGATGAAAAAGTAGCAACGTATTTTACTATTTTCGATGGTTTCTGCGGTAACTTTGTGAAAGTTCATTTTAATATAAAATTTAAAATAACTTTGATTATTCCACGTATTGTGTAACTAACTGTGACACGTGTTTCGCCTCTTTCAGAGGCATCTTCAGACTGATGCCTCTGAAAGTCTCAGTTCTGTTGCATCCGTGCGATGGAATGCCTGAAGATGCCGAAGGGCGTAACCCGGGTCGTTTGTGACAAGACATATGGAATCGTACAAAGTTGCAACAATTCAAATTTAATATTGAAGTTCCATCAAGCACCTTCAGTCGTTATCATAAAGTTATTTTAAATTTTATACGTATTTTACTTCTAAAAATTTTATAATGTATATAGCTGATAGCTATTTCAGCTTACGCCCTCATATAAATTTTGTTGAACTAAAATACATGGCTATTTTTTCATCGTGATAAGACCACTTCATTTTTACTAAGAAAACATTTATTTTTACCATATGAATTGTTTTTTCTTGTGCCCAATAAAATATTGATTTTTCAGCAATCATGTTTGTACTATAATTGTGCCACATGTTGAAATGGTCAATAAAAGTGGGTAATAACTTTTCAGTATTCAAATGAATTAAATGCACTCAATTGTAATGAAAACGATTAGGCTACAGCAAATAATGGAATATAACTAATTGCGCACACAACTTTTTATACACTTTATCACAATACAAAACTAGAATGTTAGAGATGTGCTGCCTACATTTTCTACACCGCCATATTTAGAAAAGTAAAACTACGTTTAAACATAATTCTGATGAGTGTAAGCCGAAATAGCTATCGACTATACACTTTATAAATTTTGTAGGGCTAAACCCATTGTTATTTTTTCACCGTATTATAACGATGTTCTGAATATGATACTAAGTTTAACACTGATAAGTAAGTAAGTAATGATTAGTAAGCTTATATTTTTGAATATTAGCCATTAACGCTAACGACGTTAGCGATCAGGCGGTTAATCTACAAGACGTTTTATCGCAGAAATCTTCGCTTTATATATATTTAGCGGTAGAATATTTTGAATAATATTATCACATCCTAGCATATTCACACCAATACCATACAAATTTTGGACATGTGATATACATTATTATTTAGAGACAGTCATGTTTTATATTTTTTTTTCTATTTATAAACACTGTACAAATAACAATATAAAATGTAGTGTGAAATGGGCTTTTTGTTGCAACTTATCGCTTTTTATCCCTTTGTTCGTTCACGTATTTTACCTGCATACATACCAAACTAACATAAAGTAAAGACTTTCTCAATTTTGTTATGTTGATATTCTGCTTTTCGTTTGCGCACTTCAAGTACATATATCGGTTTCGGATAAGGTATAATATTGACATAAAACAAGAAAAGAGACGTAACCCATACAACAACAAAAAAAATCACTGTAGGAACGAACAACCGAATTTGAGCTTAATTCAAAATATTATGTGTCCACGTAGATTATGAAAAAAATGTGATGTTTTACTCAATCTAATATTAATGAAAACAGTTATACAAGAAAAACCAACAATGTCATGAGAGATCTTATTCTTGTTCAAAAAAATTTTCAAATTTAAAAAGTAAGACTACTTAGTAATTTAGGTTTTATATGCATTACATCGTTTTTAGAGAAAGTGTATACACTGATTAAAAAAAGCTTTTTTCAAAAGTTTAGATTTACGTCTTTTTTCCATTCTATCGTCGATATATTTCTTGAGTTTGCTGTTACTATATACCGGCCGGTATGCAAAAGAAGACGAATCCAAAAATGGAATTTTAACGCTGGCTAAAAGCTCTCTGTCACGCTCAAAACACGACGAAAGAGTGTGACGGAGATATGTACTCAAGGTTGTTAACCTCTTACATACGATTCGATAAAATTCCGAATCTTTTATAACCACTTGCGTGATGCTGAATCTTACGTATG
Source organism: Himalopsyche japonica (assembly GCA_028555115.1). Taxonomy (NCBI): domain Eukaryota; kingdom Metazoa; phylum Arthropoda; class Insecta; order Trichoptera; family Rhyacophilidae; genus Himalopsyche; species Himalopsyche japonica. The sequence goes on from JAHFWJ010000497.1 coordinate 520,323, forward strand.
TATACATGGAGAAAATTACTTCTTATTAATAACGGTGTCAAAATGGCAGGTCAATTACACTGGGGATGTATATTACATTAATTAACCCCTAGCGCACAATTGATTTTATATTTTCTCAAAGCCAATTTATATATGCTGCCTGAAACTAAATAAATAATTCGGAAAACAATTAAGAATAATGTTTTTATCACTCAATAATTTTAAAAAGTATCTGGAAGTAATTTTTGCGTTGTTATTAAACGTCCGTAAAGTGGCAACAGTCCGCACTGACGCTATTAAACCAATAATAAAAATATTATTTGCATGTTTTTAAAAAATCGATGTATTTACACTTACATAGGCAAATACTCCTATTATATTTTACAAAAATAACATTATAAAAAGTTGTCTTAAACTTTTATCCACTAATTAATTATTTATGTCATTTTTTTACCCAGTCTCTCAAAGGTTGCAGATCAGTGATCTATACTGGGAATTTTTAATGAGTGACTCATCAGTGGAAAAATTTTGATCTGATATATGACAGCTTTGTCGACTTGCAGTCTCTGTATTTTTTTCCAACGTTGATCAAAAAGAAACGTTAAGTGGGATGACATTTTTGTGTAAAAATTGGAACAATTTTTGTATATATCCAATAACTCGAGAATCAAATGATTACGGGTGTTTTTGGTGTTTTTTTATTGGTTTTTAGCTGAGCCAAGTAGAAATGGACGGTTAATACCGCAATGGTACAAAAGGGTCACATTGTCTTGTTTCATATAAGTGTAAAACTTACTCGCCAACTTCAACTCTTTTATTAAGCTAACGGCTTGTCTAGACTGGACGAAGTGCTTCAAATTCTTCAAGTAAGATAAAGAATATTCATTTTGAACTACTGAAAATAAATGAACGGAATTTTATATTGACACTTTAAACGTTCTACAGTTTTCTTTCTTAATGATAAATTAAATATATTTTTCAATTGTCAATTACGATTTCTCTCTAGAAATATCGCCGTATGATAACCAAACTGATACCTATTTAAAATGATTTAATATTTATTAACAATATTTCAAGATTTTAAAATTTCCAGTGGTTTGTATAAAGGAAACTTTGCTTCCACTCAGAACTTTTGTTTCGATGGCTAAATATAAATGTAAATGTTTATTTCTCGAAAAACTCTGACACTACACAATCAAATGACCGTAACACAAGAAGACTTCGAACACTTGCCGATATCCTTCATAAACATCATTTTCTTGATTTCAATCCTGCAGTCTTACAAAACAAAATTATCACACGGTGAAAAAATAGTAATATGTTTTAATTCTTCAAAATTTATACGATATATAGTTGATAGCTATTTCGACTCACGCCCTCAGTGCAAATGTACGCTTATCTATGTATAGCGGTGCAAAAAGGTACACAATACATCTTTTCTGTTCTAAAATCCTAGTTTTATATGTACGTTTAAGCATAGGTTTGATAAGGGCGCAAGCTAAAATAGCTATTAACAATCACCGTGTTATAATGGATTTCCTTAAAGTTAATGACAATTCAAGCAATAAACAAATCTATTTGTTTAAAACATTGAATTCTCATCGAATTGAATAGAATGCCGATTATATGATACCATTTTTCGTCATGAGCGATTTGTATCAGACTGGCTGGCATGTGTATGTACCGCCTGAAACACCTTTCAAATGCCTAACTTAGTTTGTTCGCTTTGAAGCGAGTGTCACACATCCTCTCGTTGTGTGCGTGAGGTTTATATTATGCATGGATCTTTATATTTTCACACATTCGAGACTGAATACTAAACCGTCGAAGACCCTGTCACTTAGCGAGGAAATTTTATGCCTACACGTGTAAGTCATTTTCTTTGAACACTATTTTTTTCGCTCCGGATTTTCCTCCGTATTGATGAAACGGAAAGTTTCGGTAATGTATTTTGCAAACATGCGGAGAACGTGGCTCGCTGTTTTATTCATGTATTCTTAAATTTTATATGAAGGAATGTTTATTTTCTTGATTGGCTATTTGATATACTTAATTCATAATCTTCTTAAATCATTCATATGAAATTTATTTTATCAAATTAGCAAAATTACATTAGACGAAATCAAAAAAAATGTCTGGAAGGTAATATCCAATCGATCGCATTACCCAGACCGCTCACCATTCATTATTCATTTCGTTCCATGCTACACTTTTCTTTTAAAAAAATCTTTCATGATAGTGACGACGTGAAAATTGAATTCTCCATATATTTTGAATCAAATGCATCTAGATTTTTAATTGTTTCATAAATTTCATTGTTAAAATTAATATAGTGCGAAATTTGAATCGAAGATTCATTATTTACATATAAGTCTTAAAATAATTTTTTGAAACCACATCCAAAATTCAAAAAACATGATAATTTATCGACGGTCTTACATTGAAAACTCGTATATTTTTTTAAATCTAATATTAACTGACAAACTCAATCCCGTTATTAGCAAATTTTTGTACTACAAAATTATGCAAATTTTACGAAACATTATCTTTTTTTTTGATACAACGGATTTCCACCAAAAAGTAACAGTAACACATTATAGGTATGTAAGCATTCTCTGTATGATTTTTTTTGTATAATATATATTGTGGAAATGGTTGTAAAAAGTTTTTATTATTTCAAAAATGTTGTTATATTTAATGGTAGTTAATGCGCTCAATGTATGGAATGGATGTCAACATTTTTTACTGCCTCGATGTCATACATTTCCCAATGTTGTGTCTTACATCAATACAAAATATTTTTTGCACTCGTCGTGGTACATTGCAGACAAACAGACAGCAGTTGCGTAAAATTACGGGGGTTTTTCGCGAGCCGCTTCGTGGTGGGCCTCATTTTACAGCGAGCCCGTCATTTTTGCACTCGCTCCTGTCACGATCGCAGCTTTACGTCTCATTGTTGTTTGTGCGGACCGCCGAACCGCCCTTGTTGCATCGCACTTTTTTGACGAGACGAAATAATGGTCAAATTGAATTGTAGCGTTGTTAGTCCTGTTTATGTTCGAATGAAGCTTTTTTAGAATGCACGCTTTTCGACCGATGGACATATCTCAACATGCCCATGGCTATCTATTTATACATTATATGTTTTCGTGTTTTATTTTTCATTTATTTCTATAGTTCATTATTTCATAAGCGTTGGAATTTTAGGTTTTATTGCTAGCATGAAATAAGCTAAGTCGTTAAAACAGAAGAGAAGATATATTGTGTACCTTTTCTTCACAGCTATATATAGATAAGCAAACGTACATTTAAACAGTTCTGACGATGCGTGAGCCGAAATAGCTATCAACTATATCTTAATCACTTTTAAGGTGTTAACTGTCACTTCTTGATGGAAAGGCATGATATTTTAAATAATAAAAACTATATCTCATATAAATTTTGTAGAACTAAAATACATTGCTATTTTTTTACCGTGTTATAATGGAATTCTACCAAGTAAATGCCAATTTAATTAATATATTTTATACATATATCTTTTTATAATAAGCTATTTTTTTAATTTTTTATTGTTGTTTAATATAGCAAATATCATAAAATCAAAGATATATGGTATACTGCATGTTGACAATCTGGCAATCACAAAATTTCACTACGCATTATTTTTACGCAAACACTTAAAAAAAATATTATTGAAGCTTTGTATGATTCCATGTGTTTTGTCACAATCGATCTGGGTATGCTATTCGAAATATTTAGATTATTATTTCAAACAGATACTATAACTATCAGTTATGTTGCATCTGACAAAAGTGGAATCGTACAAAATTTAAACCGTTCAAATTTATATTAAAATTTCCATCAAGCATCCTCATTCGATTTAATAAAAGTCGTTTTCATTAAAATGTAATATATCAAAATGCGTCAGTTTTAGTTTATTTAGGACGATTATTCGTTATTTTTTTAAATTCAAAATACTTAACAAATTCATTCATTCATTCATTTCAAATCTAAAAATGATTATTTCAGATTAAGCACAATTTTTGCTGAAGATAAATATATGTTACCTTCACTTTCAAGTAGGTTTTTCTCCCAAAGATGAAAGCCCTGCCCTCATCACGCCTACGCTACGCTATTTTATCATACATTTGATCTCTAATTAAGAAATAATGAATTTATTTGTACCCTTCGTAGTCCCAAATATATCTACAGTTTACACAACATCAAAGGTTCTATTTTTGCGACCTGCTCTTTTTGCGTAACGAGCTCCTGCAACAGTCACGCAAAGGGAAAAGTAAAGGGATATTGCTTATTAAAATTTTCTCTACTTAGGATATTCCAACGCTTAACATCCCTTATAATTAAGGTTTGGATATATTTATCGTAATTATCTAATATAAGCATTTTTCCATTAATCTTTGCGTTGGTCTATTAAAAATGTAAATAATAGCTGCCGCAGTTTCGGTTATAGCGTAGCCTACACCGTGACCAACTATTACGAAAACTGAAGGCGTGCAGTAGCGTTCTCTGACAAAAGCTCATTTAATATATATAAAAAATATTTTCACACAATAACGATAGAAATGATAGAAACATCAATCTCTTCTTGTTAACTTGTAAACCTCCAATTGGAATTCGTATTTTAGCGTATCCAGGAATTGTATTACACAAAAGCACTCTAACTGATTTATTTATGATCTCGAATACCCAAAGATGCCAAAGAATGTGAAAAAGGTTTTAAGGTTTCTATTTAAGGACTTAGACATAGGTGAATGTCAATTTTAAACTTTAAGCTGTAACTTGTTTGTGGGAAGGCATTTTATATTTAAAATTTTAAAAACACATTTTTAGTAACTATTTCAACGGTATATTTTATAATCAGAACGGGTTTCGCTAATTGCGACCATTATAAAATAAGACATCCTTATAAATAGTATTTTTTACTTTGTATTGTATCACATATCGCTACGAGCGAAGCCGTTTCTCATCATAATAATATACACTTTGAATATAATAATAATAGATGAGACTTATCTTCACTTGAGTATATCTCAAAAAGACTAAAAAAGTCTCGTGATGACGGTTTTCCACATTTAAAAATTTGTGGCATTCTGATAAGCTGTAATGCCACATTCTACTTTTATTTTGAATTATAATTCAAAAAATTGATCAATGAAATATCAGATTGTAGAATGCTGCCTTCTAGTATAAAACATAAAATCTTGTGGTAAAATGCAATATTAAAATTTAAATATTGTTTCAATTGAGGTTTTAAGGGTTGAACATTGTGAAGTTAATTATGTAACCCTTCGAAAATTTAAATATCAACCCTAATAAATTAAAATTTCGTACTCTTTAGATTCGATTAGTCGATAGAATTAATGAATAATGAAATGCATAGGGTACATAATGGGATCTTTATTCCTGCTGTACATTATCAGCACCCATCTGTTCCTTCGCAACCTTTTCGGGAACTCGCGAAAGTTATTCGTATAAGTACGCGATGTAATATTTCAGGAAAAAGCCTTAATCGGAAAGAAAAGTTTTTTCCCCATAATAGCCGGTCGCGGTTAGTGAGCATGGCTTAATTTTTATGTATGTAAATTACAGGGTTGCCGAGCTCGTAAAGAAACCATAACGTCATATATAAGGCGGCTGATTTTTCAAATCTGATAGAAAAAGTCTGCTGACGAAAATATTTACTATATAGGCATAATGTATTTTTCATACTACCAGCGGCGAAAAAATCTACGACCGAATAACGTTTTCGGTGACTTTTATTTCTGACAAGGCATTCTTTACATTTTGTCATTATCAAATTTTCCGTTTACGACGTTTTTTCACTCCGACTAACTTGTACGTATTATATCGAGAAGCATATTTCGTCAATGATACATTTTAACCTGCTGACTGCTAACGTTTCAACTGTTGAGACGTTTGATTACAGTGTATTAATAGTTGATAATGAAACATATAACAGTGGCAACCTTTTGCACTCGAAAGCCGATTCTTTAAGCGGCATATATTTTTCTCCTATAACTCGAATGCCACCACTTTTAAGCCAAGCCATAGAAATGTAGATTATAATACATATTTTTCAATATGAATTATTATATTTTTTAGTGAAATCATATTCTCTTCTTAACTTAACCACATTGTCATATCATTTATATACGTGAAGAACTATTTTGAAACATACTTTAAGCGATATTACATTCGTGTTGTTAGTACATTTTTGCTGCTCGAAATATTAAAAATATTAAAAATCTTTTTTTTTAACCCATCAAAATATATTTTGGAAATAGCACTACAAATGATTTTTTTTCATTATTTAAATTATACGTTTCCACCAAGAAGTGACAGTTAACACCTACAAGTGATTTCTTAAAATATATTTTCGTTGTCACATATATTGTACATACCTAAAAGTTTTTTTTCTCTATTTTTAACAGTATAGCAATTATATTTAATTGATGAAAGTAAAATAATTTGAAAACAAAATTATTTTACTATTTTACGCACCCACTATTTTAACTTAAATTGGAAATTAAATTTGCTCGTTTCGTATTTTTTTCTGAAATCGTTTCTTAGCCTTTTTTAATTAGTTAAATATATTTAACATATTAATAGTCTCTTTCATTCCGAGTTAACTCTCAAAAATTTTACTTGAGAAAACAATACTTGGTTGTTATGAAAATCTCATTGAATTTATATATAATATTTTCTGTTCTTATTTCGATTGAATTCATTGTGTTATATCGTAGCTTTTCGTTCGTTCACTGTAAATAGAAACAATAATAAAACAAAAAAAAAATATATTGAGATCATATAATTTGTCCCTAATGGAATGGAATCATCTCAGTTTCATTAATAGATAACAAGAAAATTTACTTAGGCCCGCTGTATCTTCATTTGTCTAAAACCTAAACCCGTAAACTATGCTTACAGTGTATATATATACGTGCTGTGTAAACATTCCGCTGTGTCCCCAGGGCGAAAGATGAGAGGCCGAAACAGAGTAAAGATCAGGAAGAAGGTGAAATAATAAAGACAGGAAAATGTATTATTCCTTAAGGTGAGGTGAGGCCAGCTTGTTTGAAAGTTTCCGCGTAAGTTTGCCTACGGCTTGTGTACCTGATCGCTATTGGTCAGTCGACTGCTCGTTTTCAGTTAAATTTCTGTGCCAATATTTGTCTCGACTACAATGCACGTTCAGCCGAATAGTTCGAGAGGCAGATAAATACATTTTTAAGAAACGTTCAGCTAATTAAAAAAGTACATTATCATCATTTTTAACGCGTTCCACGCGGAGCTGTGTAAAAGATATTCGATGAACAAAACAAAAATATTCCGCAATATGTATTATATTTTTGAGTATCAACTATCAATCAAGACATCGCTTCTTGGCGTAAATGCATAAATATTTATAAAATATTATTTAATAATTAGGGCCTATATCGCTCAGATTTGTTGTTACAACTTTCAATAATTCTAAGCACATGATATCGGTATCTGAAAATGAATTTCCTTACGACAATGTAAAGAAATAGCATTGTATTTTATTTCTTCAAAAATTTTAAGGTACGTAGTTGATAGTTATTTCGGCTTTCTTATGTTTTGTATGTGTATTTGTGTGTGCGATTGTATGCACATGTATGCATGTGTAAGTCTGGTATGTATGTACATATAATTATAATTTGTATGGTGTCCGCGTGAACCGCATTCACCGTGGATTGCTCAGCTCTCTAGCGACTGTCTGTCGGCAACGATAAAAAATTAATCAATTCATAAATGATAAAAGAGACTTGAAAACCTATGATGTTAACGCGTCATAGATCTTATCTATCTCATCTGCTCTATCAATTTGATATAAACAAAATATCTTAATGAATAATACAAATTGAAATAAAGCTTTTGATGAAAAAAGATAGTGAGTCCAACATGACTCCCATGTATTATAATAATATTAAATATATAAATAATGCAGTCAGGGTTAGGCTAGAATCAGTGGCCAACGCCATGTGTTTTGGGAAAGTGAAACAAAAGTAGTCTACGGTGATTAGTTTTGACAATAACTTTTTTGTTTTACCTCAGTGACCGTTAGCATTCACTTAATCGTCTATCGTCACTATCAATTGTTGAAACGCCTGAATTAAGTGCATGGTAGATGATAGATATTCAATAATATAAGATTTTTTTATGTCAAAATTGTCGTGTTCAAACTTATATTTGTTTTGAAATATAGGTTGATTCTTCTGATTATTTTCATAAATTTGTTTATGAAAATAATCAGAATCAAATAAAAATCAGAAAATAATCCAATAAATAAATTAAAGCATCGACAGTACAAAATGTTTATTTTAAATACTCAATGTTATATTATTTTTTACAAGGAAACTTTGCAAATTTTTAGTTGTTCTTTATTACATGATGTTGACGCAGTGAATGTGTTAAATTTATAATACTGCGCGCTAACGCCCCCCAACATAGAGAAAAACGCGTCCTGTTGTCGAAGAATACTAGGCATGCGTAACAGGCAAGGATTGATTGTAAATTTCATTATCTATCCAGACAACTTTATTTTTCTGTACGCACGTATGAACGTTGTTGCGGTTGTGCCACATCTCAACATGTACGTTTATTCTTGAATCATAATACGTGAAATGTACACCGACACGCATTCGCTTTGTCCCCTCGTGCCACGCGTGAGTCTCGTCGCATTAGTTTCTTTCGGAGCTTTTGACGGAAAATAATAAATCTTGCGTCGAATTGTGAGAGCGTAATTTCAAAAGCGCACGTGCATTATGCATATTTATCTTCTGCACAAAGCTCGGCTGCCCTTTACCATTTACTACACGTGAAGTGACAAGCATTTTTGTGTCTTCATTTGTTTTAAACAATAAAACACAATGCTTAGAATTTATGATATCGAATGAAGGTGCTTGATAGAATATGTGGAATCGTAAAAAGTTGTAGTAATTCAAATTTGACAATGTTTAGAGTTATTTTAACAAGGTAAAAAAAATAGCAATGTATTTTAGTTCAAAAAATATAGTTTATAGCTATTTCGGCTCACGCCATCGTCAGAACAACCTTATGTTATTTTAACAATTTTGTATTCAATGACCGGTTTCACTCGAAAGTTAATTCAAAGTGATAATGTATTTTTACTACTGAAAGTGCGTAAAAATGTACAAAGCTATTCTTCGATGCTATCGTAATGTTGTCTGCTTTCGAAAGTTTTGTTGAGTTATATTTTCACGCCTTATTGGCCTTCAAAAACGAATCCGAATCGTGTGTTTCAGAACATGTAAAAATGTTGTGCTTATTTAGTCAACAATTCAATTTCATATCTATATTATATAATTTATGATATCTACTGAAGGTGCTTGATGGAATTTCAATATCAAATTTGAATTGCTACAATTTTGTACGGTTCCACATGTTTTGTCAATAACGATCCGTGTGATACTGTGAACCGTACCGTGTGAACAAGTATTGTTGATTTCTTATAAACGAACCATTAAAATTAATTTTAACTTTTGTCTGACGATTGCGTGAAACCGAAATACCTTTCAACCGATTCATATAATTATCGCAGAAGAATCTTGTGATCTGGTTTCTATACGACAACATAAAACATGATAAAATCAGCGAGGTGCAATCTATTTTTTTTTTATATGCTGAAAACCAATTCGAGTATCAAAATACTCAAATATATTAACAAAACATCGTAAGTCTGATGGAATGCTCCGTTGAAATTATTTATATCATTGTATTTACAGTGTACAGATAAAGTCAGAATATTCGACTTCTACATGACAACACATTCGAAAGGTTGATTCAATGACCCTAAGACATCTCTAAGCGGCTTCTGCTAGAAATTATGTATATTGTCCAAGCTCAGCTATTTTTCTCGTTAAGAAAACCGTGAATGTCGTTGCTTCGGCTGTGTTGAGAAAAATGCCAATTTGGAATGAAATAAAACCATATTATTGCAGCTCATGTCTTTTGTGCTGCCTATTTTTCGTTTCCACGACCGCTAGTTTTGCCATTATCTATGCTGCCTAACTTGGCAGACTATTTACGGTTCACACCAAACATAGACGGCTTTGTCAACCGTTTGTAATAAATCACGATATATACACTTAAAACGCGGCTAAATGCCCCCAAATCCACGTTTTACATAAGTGGTGTCTAATTTAAAAATAAATGTAACTAATTACCAATACTTCTTTCAATGCCTCATTATTCTTGTCTTACAATCTGTAAACAATACAGCGTAAGCTATTGTATACCAATTATCGAACTATAAATTGCTTCGGTTTAATTTGAAATATATTTTTAATGCTACGTAACAGGAGAGGGTATGGTTGAAAAAGAGCGAGGCAAATTTTAAATTTCGCGATAATTTACTCTGCAGCGTGTATTTGTTGTGTGTAAGTGTATGTATTTTGCAAAATTTTACAGTCTGATAAAATTTATTATGCGTCGGTGTGCTTGTCTGTTAAGCGTTGGACAATATTCTACAAAATCGTGACGGCAGGCATACAGTGTGAAGGAAAACGCGTTCATTATAATTGTTAATTTGTCGTGCTGGGATCTGGCGACTATAATCCTGGACTTGTGGGGTCATTAAAAAATCACGACCCCGATTATGACTCTGACATTGACCAACAACAGGACTCCGACTCCAATTTCACAGCCCTGCTTTAATTCTCATTATCGCAACGGCTTAAATTCACCTCCGTTGGTCACGTAATATACGTGGATTGTTTATTTTACTTTTTGGTTTGTATACACATCGACATAGAGAAAAAATACTTAAATAATACAAAAAATTTCAAGTGAAAATGCAAAAGATTTTTGCAGCTATGGTGAACTGTGAAACTCTATTGAACCATGAATCAACAATGATGAATTTGAATTGTTGAAACTCACGATGCGGGATCTTCAGGTATTCTATCACACGCAAATTGCATCGCTTATAGACTAGATGTATACATAAATAAAAATATACCCTAGGGCAGAGATGGCGAACGTATAGCACGCGAGACAATTTTGCATTTCATGCAAATGTTTTATTATAAAAAGAAAAAAATAAAAGTGATTATAGAAAAAATTCTAAAAAGTTTTAGAAATATTCAAAAACAATGACTTCTTAGCCTTGTGTATTTTGTTTGTTCAACAATCGATTGGCAAACGATGGAAACGAAGGAAATGTCGACGATTCACGCATCAAGTTTTGAGGGTTCCAAATTATTTTTTTAATTTTGTCTTTCTTCATTTATTTCTTTTATTTTTCCATTAATAAGAATTTAATTAAATTTTACGATGCATATGCGATGCCTAGTTTACATTAAAAATTTATACACACAATTTGATGAATTTTTTTATTTCTTAATAGTGCATAATAAAAAATTTTAACGTTTTAATTGATTTATTATAATCAGTCTTAATAAAATATATTGTTGAAGAAAGTACTAAAAATGTGTTTTGATGATCAAAACCGATCCTAATCTTTATAATAAAAAATGTGAAAATTATACAAATTATTGTGTTTTATCATTAAACTGAATTAAAATATTTGCTTCTTTGTTCCTTTTTTTACATATTGAATATAATATATGCAGCTTCCGCGTGGCGATAATGAATTTGACATGCCTATTTGCCAAACGGATAGTTTTTTATATTTTTACTGCTATCAAAATTGTACTCGTCTTAACATTCCGGTGTTTATATTTTAAAACGAACATTTTTATTACTTTTAGTCTTGAAGACATCTTGTCTTCACGACTGAAAGTAATGTGCGGTTGAAAAAGTGTACGCTGAATGCACTGTCTGCGCCGTGTTTGTTTCCGCACGATGCCTAAAATTCCGTCTTCACGTTTCTGTCGTCGGCTATTGTGCCGGCGCCGGGATGGCAAATGATTGCTTGCTTATAGAGACATAAAGCAGCGCTGAGGTATAATCGCTAATGACAGGCGAATCACATGACTTGAACCCCGCGGGAAAGATGTATACTGAACTCTCTTTTGACACGGTTTACTTGATGGCGTAAATTTTTTTACACCAATTATTTGTTTTACGATCTCTAGAAAAAAAAAATCTCGAAAAAATAGCAATGAACTATTGGTTTATATCAGTGATCCGCAACCTTTTGTCTTACAAGGCACACCAAAGTTTTTTCTAAAATTTTGCGGCACACCTCAAAAGATAATATTCATAAAAAATTCGAACGATTCACCATAGGATACTATAAAAGTAAATCACTCATTCTTTCCGTATTTTCACTTAATTAACACATTTTTTTCATTATAAATTCACGTTATACATATTATTATGGATATAATTTATTATATTGACTGAAGGTGCTTGATGGAATTTCAATATCAAAGTTGTAACAATTCAAATTTGATATTATAGATTTTACGTGTTAAATGTTCTTGTAGATATGACATTATTCCAACGAAGAAAAACTTATCTCTGTTCCCCTGGCTGGTATCGGCTGGCAGCATATTGCTGTGCTGTGGCACACCTTTATACATGATGCAATACATACGTTAAGATAACGTTTTAAGAGACGTCATTTTTTTTCATGACAAAACTAAAACATTAATTCCTAATTTCTTCCTAATTCTAAAGTTGCAGATGCTTTGATCTTACACTCACGGTGCGATATGGCAAACTAGTTAATTCAAAATTAAATAACTCTTGGATTCTCGTCCGTATTTATTGTATTTCCCATCCCACGTAAACAAATCCTTTAAAAAAACGAGCATTATAAATAGTAAAAGCATTATATTTGACGAATTAAATTTTTAATACTGTTTCCATATTTAAATCAAGACCAGTGTCGCTCATCTTAAGCATTATCAACTGATACCATAACAGTTAAAATAAAGCCTTATATTGAACATTTTATTTAATTAAAACAACAGATTACATGTACCTTGTGACGACGACCTATCTAAGCAGGGAAGGTTTATGTTTTGTTTTTGTGATATGCTTTTAATATATTTCATTATAAATTAGAGTTGTGACTAAAATTAACTTGACTTCCCGAAAGATTTAATCTAGCATCCACCTCCATTTTGTAATAAATGTGTGAAGCTTTAACGGGGGTTACAGCGTTTAGTACTGTAAATATTGTTTAATAGGATGTTTTGAATAACAAAGAAAATTAAATTTAATCAAGAGCTTGTTGGATGCAGTGTGAAATCACGTTCATTTTTCATTTATATGACAGACTCTGATCGCGTCCTTACAAGAAAGATCTCGTAACATTTTGCAATTACGAGATGTTGAGCTGGAAACGAGTAACGTACGCAATTTTAAGTTAATGAAACGTTTTGATGCTTCTCCGCGCTGTGTTCTGCATGCTACCTCTATAGGAAGCTCTCGTAGAAGCTTTCTCTGTCACTAGTATTACTTGCTAGATATTAAATTTACGAAAGCTCTCTCATGGAATTCTAGTATAATTTGTGGAACTTATTTAAGCTCATTAACTTATTACTTAGCTTCAATTAGTATTTGTTATACCGATAAATTGCATCATGTATATAAATAATTTATGTTATCTACTAAAGACATTCTAACACACAAATGCAATAGTACTATAAATTAGTATTTTTATCAGTCATAAAAGAAGTGGTATTACACATTCATATAGACCTTAAGACTAGGAGCTAAATATATTTTTATGTATAAATATATTTTTAATGTTTTTTATTACAATCGATAGATTAAATTTGGAAAATGTTATCTTATAACCAATAAAGCCAAAAATCTTTGTAATGAGAGGTTTTAAAAATAATCAACTATCATGAAATGAAATCATTAATTTGATACTTCGAGAAACAAATTTATTTTTAAGAAAGTAGTAATGATGACCACTAACTGATTGTTATTAATTTTGCATCCATATGGTAGAGTTTGTGGAGACGTCGGAAGACGAAACCCGGGTCGTTAACCTTTAACCGCCCAAGCATTTTTTTGTGAAATATTCGCGCGACCCGCAGTTGTTCTAAAAATAATTATATCTCTAAATCTATTCATTATATTTGGGTATAATAAGAAACATTATCAAAATAAAAGATTGTTTATAATTTACTAAAGCTTTATACGTAATTTTTCACATTTTATATAATTACGCGTTAAAGTTAAAGAATAAAAACTTCTCTGAGGGGTTCGCGCACTCAGATTGGGAGCCACTGCCTCAAAGAAAAAATATTCTATGTATTGTATGAAAAAAATCTGTTTCCCCATCAAAATGCAGTGAATAGTGTAGATTAAGCTCATTTATTATGGTTCGCCTAAAATAATAACGCACATACCAAGACCCAATATTGTAACACAGATGTTTATATTATTCATCACGATAAAAATATTTTTTGGAACCGAAAATAAAATTATTGAACGGTATCTCAAAGACATTATTTATATAAGCTAATATTCATATTTTGAATACTATTTTCATAAATCAGTGCTGTAATTCGATAGCGAAATGCACCATAATCACCGGTCCCGTACGGGACCGCTGGGCGTTTAAAGGTTAATGTCTTTCTGTTAGGTCTTCCAAAGTTTCAACAATTCAAATTTTATGTAGCTATTATATATATAATTTCATAAACTTATTTAGATACTCAAAGTGTTTATTTTTATCAAATCTGTTCTTAATATATTGATGAGCTTTTATCACTTAAATATGACGTTTTGAAACTGTGACCAAAAACGCTTAACGATAAATATCGTCTAACACCAAGTGATACTGCGGCATATAAATGTATTCTTTTAACGTGAAACGAAATTCTAACGCGATTTTTTTCACGGCGAAAAAATGTTTCAGTCTGCTCGATATCATGTTAACCATTTTCGATATATATCAAACAGTTTTGGAATTAACCTTTACACGCCCGTGCGCTGCGCATGATAGGCGTAGCGCAATGTTCGAGGATTTATTCGATGTTTTTACGCGCTGTTTATATGCCCTAAACAACATTATGTCTTAACCTAATGAACCATTTTGGATAAATTAATTAGGGTTACCAAACAAAAGGTTTATTCAACACTAAAAATAAAAAATATATATTATACAAAACTTATTAAAAATTTACCTTAGATTGTATAATGAAAATTATAAACATTAAAACAAATAAATGAAGGTCATATAGTATAAATGTTTGCGTGTATGGTATATTTTGAAACAATTAATAACACACAAACCAACCTTGGATTTCTCGCAACTGTAAACTGTAAATTGATCTTGCAATTTTGCATTATGATTGATGCATGATCTTGAAGCAATTTTTGAGGTGTGCTAGTATTTATGTAGTTCATAATCTGTTAGGTAACCGCTGGGCGTGTAAAGGTTAAATATGTCATGAAAAAATTTATTTGAAGATTACGCAGAATCATCGTGAATTCATCTAAAAAAATAAATATCCATTAATTCGTCATCTTTTCAAGACTAATAATTTATTTTCCGCTCTTTCTTATTAAAAGAAGTTTTCCTTTAACGGAATATAGTTTCGGCTATCTATACTAATCTTTATAAGTATTTAATCTTCAGCACGATCAGCAGTAGGCGTCTATCCAAATACTTCAAATATAATAGTTTCTCTTTGTATTTAATCTTCTTTCGGAATTATTATTATTTCTTCCTAACATTCATAGAATAAATATGTAGAGAAATACATCGTGAATTTATCGTAGATGTATCTTTTCTAAACAAGATATTTTACGCGTCTGTCCTTTGTATTCTGATAAATATCTGTTTTCAACGTACGCATCGACTTGTAGATTTGAGATAGTGGCACTTTGGACATATAAAGTTGCTCCGACAACTGGCACCTGTTTACTACGACTTTGCTGTCCTTATGATTTATCATTATGAAGAATTTATACGAGTTTACTGGCATATCTTATTAAGAATTTTTCTAAGAGCCACTTAACGAGTAAAAAAATATTATTCAGTTCGAATCAGTTCGTAAGATCAAATTAACACTTTTAAGGTGTTTACTCTCACTTCTTGATGGAAAGGCGTGATATTTTAAATAATAAAAACACATTTTTAGTATATTAATTATATTGACATTAACTTGGTAGGACTCCATTATGACACGGTGAAAAAATAGCAATGTATTTTAGTTAATTTATGATATCGACTGAAGGTGCTTGATGGTACTTCAATATTAAATTTGAATTTGTTCTGATTTGAACTGTCAGTTCTATTGCATCCGTGCGATGGAATACCTGAAGATGCCGAAGGGCGAAACCCGGGTCGTTTGTGATGAGACATATAGAATCTTACAAATTTGCAACAATTCAAATTTAGTATTTTAGTTAGTTAGATATAGTTGATAGCTATTTCGGCTCACGCCATCGTCAGGACTGTGTTTAAACGTACATTTGCTTATCTATATATAACTGTGTAGAAAAGGTACATAATAAATATTCTCTTCTGTTCTTACAACCCAGCTTATATCGTGCTAGCAAAAAAAAACTACTAGTACTTTTTTAGTACTTATTTTAGTTCACATTTTTTTAGTACTTATTTCCACAACATATTTTTTGATCAGGACCGGTTTTGCTCATCGCGAGAATTATCAACTGATAGAATACAGTTTACAAGCAAGTCTATTTGTACATATTTTTTTTTGAGTTAAAGGTAGCAAGTATACAAAACCATTGGTTCAAGAACTAAGAAACAATTTACATATATTTTGTTAGTTTTATTGCTTACAGGAAATAAGCTAAGTCTTAAAAACAGGAGAGAAGATGTATTGTGTACCTTTTCTATACAACTATATACAATAGATAAACAAATGTAGGTTTAAACATAGTGGCGTGAGTCGAAATATCTATCAACTATATGTTATAAAAATAATTGTTGAACTAAAATACATTTTTTCACCGTGCTATCTCACTTTTTGTTATTTCATTATCAAGTTATGTAGAATCCTTTATAATTTCAAACGTATAATATTATCCGTAGAATCATGCTCAATTTCCTTTTGGTACGTATTTGCTTCGATTCCGCATTTTCTCAATCAATCTGATTAAATAGTTCGCTCTTGGTGAATTTTCCATTCCAGTCACGAGTGGCATAATCCGAAACAACAATATCTAGTTCCCTTCCGCCTCCCCTCTGCCCGTAATCCCTGCACTCTCATTTGATATGCCCATCATCTGAAGGTTTTATATTTCACCCGCAAACTTCTTTCGCACAGTGGCGTGCCAATCTTTCACGTTTGTGAAGATGGCGGTGCTTACTCTATTTTTCAACCAATCTTCCACCAATGATATTTAACTTAACTGCTAATGTAGTCCATATAGCATCCTAATTGAGCTTTTTCAATATAAGCTTATTCATTTGTAACATGTAAACTGTCACTTTTAATTTTAACAATTTAATATCAGGACCGGTTGTGCTCATCACGAGCGTTTTCAAGTGACACAATAAAAATTAAAACAATGTTTTGAATTAATAATTACCAGATTTATAGAACTAAAAAAATAATTTACATATAATAGTTCAGAAAATGTCTCAATAAAGTTAATTTGTTCACAAACAAAATCTGCTTTCAAAATTAAATAGTTATTGTTTTGTAATCAAAAATAAATCCATATTAAATGATCACTGTAAGTTGAGAAATAATTTTACAATAACATTATAAACAATAAACAACTGAATAATCTTAAGAACTATATTTATCGATATATTTTTAAGTGTATTATTTTATTTTTTGTATAAAATTTTGACTGTGTATATTTTTTGTTTTAGGTATAAATCACAGATTCTTTTCTCTTCGAACCGAACTATTTTTTGCTTTTGCTGTATGAGATGTTATTCAGACCACTCGTAAGTCAATTATATACATTTAATAAAATTATGAATAAAAAAATCTCCATTATTAGTTATCAATGGTAGCTTATTTATTTCGCATTCTTTTTTGAGATATAATTTTAAAAAATGTTTTATTATAGCGTATAAAGACCCATACACTAAAAACGATATAAATTCCATGTTTTTTTTTTAAATTCAATCGGGATAACTTGGATCATAAATATCATCACCTACACCAATGTTCATGAAGACAACTTGTGAAAGTATTTCGTTTTGGCACGTCACTGTTCACTATACCGTTTTGTGTTTTCTGACACATTCCTAAACGCATACGACTCGGATATCCATCGCACACCCTCCCGCCCAGGCGTCGGCTGCGATTCCAATAAGCCATTTCACTATATGTGGGAATGGATCAGATAAAAGATTTTCCTACATTTCTTTTTTTTACCGCTAGGGTTGCCATGTATATAACTCCTAAGACCAACGCGTGCAATGTTTGTTCGGAAAACTTTTCGCACACAGTACACACCATTGAGAATAATATCTTTTCAAATTGTGCCATATTTGAAACAATGTACAAAATTGGTCGTTTTTCTGTTGGATTCTTATATATAATATATATCCTGATTTTGCTTTGCAATAGTTTTCTCATTCATATCATTTGAACACAGTATGTGGAATGATACAACCCGATCCCTCGTTTTACACGGCGTTGCTTAAGCTCTATTATAGTTTTGTCCATTTTTAAAAATATAATCTTTTTTTCTTTAATCTAATCTATCTGTCTAATCAATTTAAATTATTTCAAACACATAAATTTTTCTTTCACAAACAGTGTTTTGCTTTTTTATCAACAGGCATTCTAGCACAGTCAGTAAAAAGTTCGAACCGTTTATATATAAAACGAAGTATGAAAATTATACCCTTTTAAGTCTACAAGCAAAGTTGATTTTCGATTTTTCCATAACTAAGAATTAGATAATAACGTCATATTCTGCTTGTAATGAAAGATGTTAACAGGAATCAACTACCACTAAAATGACATGGGCTACTCTAATATAATACTTGCAAATATTCACTGATTTGTTATGGGTTAGTTTTGGTCGGATAAATATCACACATATTTTTAAGGTGTTAACTGTTATTTCTTTATCAAAAAGCATTCTATTTTTAATAATAAAAACACAATTTTAGTAAATTTTGCCCCCCAATATATCCTATGATCAGAACCAGTTTCGCTTATCGCGAGCATTTTAAACGTATGAGTGAAACTGATCCTATTTTTTTTTATATTATTTAAAATATCAGACGTACCCTTAGAAATTTGTTCGATGATTGATTATACATTGATTATTGAAACAGAAAAAAACTTAATATTATAGTAATATTGAGATCCACAATGAAAGCGAACAGTTATATATATATATATATATATGAATTAAGACTTATTGAAGTTGATTAATATTTCATTGTTAGTAATAGAAAACAGAAATCGTTTTCGCTCGGCCACGGATCAACTATGTTCATCGAGCAAGTTTCCTATTTTTATTTTAATGAAAACCTTCTTTGGAAGTTTTCTTGGATGAACGATTAACCGGATCAATCTTCGTTTCTTTTTCCGCCTCTTTTGTTTCGAGATTGTTCTCATTTATTATGAAGAAAAATATTACCAAAAATGCGTACTCTCTGAATTAGATGTTCTCTCGTGTGAGAACGCCTTTTTCTTGCCTTGTTCATTTTCTTATCACTTTTTCTGAAATAGCAAAATAGATTTTCAAAAGACATGTTCACAATAAAACTCTGAAATTACATTTCGCGTTGCTGTCAAACGTTTATATCGGTCAATATTGATGAAGGTTAAAATAATCACTGATCATATTTTACTGCATAAAAATGACAATATTTTTAAATTGCGTCTTGTTTCGTCAAAATTTGTTTTATAAACTATCGATGTCTAAATATTATAAAAGGTTAAATGGGCAAAGAGTATTATTATGTATAACAACACTCACAAATTGAACGTATAAAAACGAGAAAAATTCGATCCAAAACGCAGATTGCGTAATGCATGAATTACTCCACTGTTTATTAAATTATAAAAAATAGTTTTTTCTTAACCATATCAACAAAATTCATCGTTTATCTTTCTTGATGTCATTGTATAAACCAGTGTTTGCTAAACTCTCCCCAAACATGCTTGTTTATTTTTATGTAATTTACGTCCAATTCTTTGTCTTACTACACTTACTTTAACTACACACTGACATAGTTACCATAAACTTTTGTGAAACATCTCTTTTCGACGACACGATGCAATATCACAAAAATTATTTGGAAGACTCTTGTATATACCATTAAAAAAATCATTAATTATCCGCATTCCTCTTCAAATTAACTTCACAATTATTGTAATTTCATCTAGAAAATTATAAATAACACTTTGGCTGATTAGTTTTCCTTTTTAACGTCTCGTGTAATATTATTACCATTTACAGTGCTCCCCGGGGCCAAATGATAATTATTGTTTTTGTAGACCTTTTGGTTTGTGCCAGTCCAGAAGTGTCGTGCGCCTCGGTTGAACTTCGTATACACCATTTGAGAGCAAGTGAGCTATGCAAATGATTTTTAATTTTTTAATACAATGATACCAATTGAGCTCATCGACTATACGAAAATATGAAAATGTACGAAAGATGAAGACATTAAGGGTTCTTCTATATTTCTTACATTCTGAACATACCAATCTATAATATATGATATCGACTGATGGTACTTGATTGAATTTCAATATAAAATTAATTAATATTCTGTTTTAATTTACCCAATACCATTTTAATGATATTAAATTATTATTTCTTCTAAAATTCTTTCATCTCAAATGACACATTGACCGTATTTAGTTTGCAAAAATATTTTCAAATACATAAATTGTCATCAATAGTTCTAAAATGTTGTATTGAAATTCCATCAATCGATATCATGGATTACTTTTGCCAATTAGAGCTTTTGGTCGCAGGGTCGGATCGACCGAAATCCCTCTTGGTTACATTGGATTGTAAGTGTATATAAAATTTGAAGATTTCGAACTTTAATGATAGGAAAGCTTTTGTGAATAAGACATTGGCACCGAGTCCATAGCTGTAACGCGAACGTGCAAACCGTTTGAGTTTGCACTTCGACCGACTCGATTGTTTGTCAATTGCTTTTTTCAGTTCGACACTTTTGCGACCGCTGAGGGTTTCTCCAATATAACTGTCGTATAATATAACATACCTAGTGAATTATTAGCAGGACTCTGGGGCCGGAGTGGTGGAGTCACGGTGTTTTGACCGGAGTTGGTGTCGTGAAAAATGAGCGACTTTACGAAAACCTTACAAAAATTAACGTTTTTTTTATAACTTTTTTAGTTTAAAATGAAATTGAATAAAGCGATGCTTCTTTCAAAAGCTTTATAACTAGACTAACTGTATAATAATGTAATTTATTTCTTACATAAACAATGTTTTTTTTATTAATCGTTTTATTGGACGTATGGAGAGAGTTGGGGAAATATAATAAACGGGAAGGATTGCCATCACACAACTAATAAAAAAAATAATTACCAGTGTTTGGAAGTGAAAATCCCAAGCGTAAAATAATTTAGTAGTATTGTGCCACAAATGTTTTCAAAGAATGCTATTTAACGATAATTTATTTTTGTAATATAGTTCTTTCCATTTCAATAACGGTATAGTTTACTACGTGGATAATTTTTACTTTAATTAATTCGTTTTATTCATAATCGTTAAATTAAATTATCTAATATAAAATTTTCTACCAGTGTGGGGTATACATATACAGGATATTTAACATTCTTCATAAGAGAGGTAGAATCATTGTATATATCCTATTTGTACAAAATTTTCATACAATAATTAGCAGACATATAAAGCCATTTTTACGGGAATTAAGAAAACTCTTTATTTACCCACTAAATATTGGTAATTTTTTTATATATAGGCTTTTCTGTAGTTTATATTGTATCGAGTGATTTTAACTCGCAATAAGCGAAAACAATCCTAAATTTGAATTGTTACAATTTTGTCCGATTCCGCATGTTTTGTCACTAACGACCCGGGTTTCGCCTTTCGGCATCTTCAGGCATTCTATCACACGGACGCAACATAACTGTTCAGTTCAGTTCTGTTGCATCCGTGTGATAGAATGCCTGAAGATGCCGAAAGGCGAAACCCGGGTCGTTAGTGACAAAACATGCGGAATCGTACAAAATTACAACAATTCAAAATTGATATTGAAATTCCATCAAGCACCTTCAGTCGATATCATAAATGAAAAGAATCCTGATTTTAAAATATCTCGAGGAAATAGTAATGTGTTGCTAGTATTTGATATAAAATGCCATTCCACTCAAAAGTGACAGCTATCATCTTAAAAGTAATTTGATTGTGATATAAATTAAATTGCGCTTGAAATATTGTTCTATGCCGGTCCACAAGGAGTCATCACCCGAGTCGTGACATTCGATTGCACAGCCGCATTCCTGGTCGGGGCCATATCCCCTGCATCATCAGTTCACACGGCGGCCACCTCCATCTTCCGCGGTCACGTCCGTTTACATAAAAGGCGGTATCTTGCATCTAGCGTTTGGCACTTGAGCCCGCGCCTGACCTTCGCTGTTCCGCTGGATTCCGCGCGACCACTCTTCATTGTTTGCGGGTACACGTCAAATTATTTGCAGTGATGATTTTCGCTGTAGCAATATTGTTGGCGATTCAATGCCCTCGTGACTGAATGTGAACCGAAGTATACTGGATGAAAACAAGCGATATCTACCATACAAACTGTTTACTAATTGTCAGGATTAGTCCGTCGTGCACTTGAACTGGTGGAGATGTCGAAAGGCGAAACCCAGGTCGTTAGTGAAAAAAGTTGTACTTTATATATTAAAATTAAAGACTAGTTGGCTTATTATGATATATACATAACGATTTTAACTATTTACTATCAATGGCCGTTGCTATTTTAACATTTTTTTTGATCGATTTTTTCCTGTGAATCATTATTTTCTTGAATAAACTTTATTAAATCAGTTATAAGAAGTAGACTAACAGACGATAGAAGTACTTCTTGCATTATATTAAAAGCCATCAACTATGAACCTGATATAAAATATTGGGCATCTAGCATCCAACACCAAAAATCTCACTAGTAATGAGGGTTCTATGTTTTTTTAATACAGTCTCTTTTTTATTTCTTTTGTTTTGCAAGTAATAAGTTCTTGGTGTATTAATGCTTTGTGTTGTATTAAAAGTATGAAATTATAAAAAAAATTGATGCATTTTTTTTATTTCTATAGCATGTGGCGCGTGACATATTATTATTTTAAATGACAAATCCACATGTTTTATTACTTATTTTCACAATATATTTTATGATCAGGACCAGTTCCGCCCATAGCGAGCATTACCAACTGATAGGATATAAATTACAAGCAAGTTTATTAATTTTTGAGCTAATATTAGCATGCATACAAAACCATGGGTTCAAGACCTTAGAAAACAATTTACAGGAAGTTATACATTATATATATACAGATAAAGTCAATTAATTTAAAATTAAATCGCTAACAATCTCATATTAATAATTTGCAAACAACATGAGGGTAAACCAAGATTGCATTAGGGGTTCAGAACAATCATGAAAAACTCATTAGGATGAGTAATGTGTGGGAGATTTTTATAAACGAAATAACCTGCAGTTAAATACTTCATGGAGCAAATTTTTTTAATAAATAAAATTTTAATGATAGTCAAAAAGGATAAGAGCAAATGGTTAGTTAGAGACGTCGAGAAAGAGTGGCAATCTCTATGTCTTCAAAAAAGAAAAACTTATATTGAAATATTTCAAATATCATTCCTTTTCATCGTGATGTGACAGTTAGCACATTACAATTGTGCTCGAAGACTTCACATTTATGTATACTACGCCATATTGAAGTTATTTTTTTGTGTCATTTCATTCCAAGATCCGCAATACCACTGTCGTTGGATTAATAACTTTCAGTCCAATCTGTAAAAGATCTTTGTGATCTTGTCATCGGATAGTAAGCTCTGCGTCAGTAATTTCTCTTATCAAACACTGACTATTTCCATTACTTTTATTTTGTTTCTTTGCTGCCCTTTTCCGTCTTCCCGCTGTGAACGTTTCAAAACATGGAAACGTCGTGACTCGTCCAGCTGGACTCGCTCGAAGATATTTATCAAATCTTTCCTTTGCACTAAATCGCGTTCGCATCTTTATTTTCTTTTAAGATATTCGAAGTTAAATAATCTCAGTATAATATTGATATATTCACTCCTGTTAAATATATATATTAAATTTATATTGTTCATGTTATGAAATCGTCGTTATTTCTTGATATCTATATAGTAATACACTATGTCACAAGACGTACGCAATCTATCTTCGTATACCTGTATGATAGTACATTATTGTTTTTTAATAAATTATTTGTCAAAAGTAGTGCCTTTAGTAGCAACTTTTTCGGTGGAAATTTTGTCAGCAGAACTGATCGATAAATTATGATATATAATATGTAGTAATCCATTTACTGAATCGCAATACCATTAGGTATTTTTTTTTTGTATAAAATATTGTATTATTTTTTTTTTGTTTAAAGGCTGTCTATAAAAGATGAAGTACCGTGTACGTTGATAAACCTCTTACTACTTAATTAATTTAAGTTAATAAGGACGGCTGAATGGAAGCATTAATTGTACGCGTATCGATTAAAAGTTTTAATCGATAAAATCAATGCATATTTTGGTGATGAGATGATTTTAATGACTGTTTTGATTATAAGTAAAACCAGAATTCTCTTCGTCGCTAATCTGGCGTTTTTTGAATCGCTGGTCTATCACGTGAAAACGCGGCTTCAGGACGTGTTAATGGTTTAATACACTCTTATTTTATCATTATCTAGAAAAGATATGACATTCATTGATTTGCATTTTTGAGGAACAAAATGAGACTTGTCCGAGTCCCAATCATTCAGTTTTAAGACAATTATTGATAAATTTTTAAATATTGAAGATTTTTTTTGTACTCTTTTCACGATACACTTTATGATCACCTGATGATAATTCTCACTGGTCATAAAATATGTTGTGGACTTGGTATGTACTAAAAAATGTGTTTTTATTATTTAAAAAAGCATGCTTTTCCATCAAGAAGTGACAATCAACACGTTGAAAGTGATATTGATAAAGATATAGTTTAAAAGTATTATATTCACTGTTATCAATCTTCCATTTGTGGGTTGAACCAATCTGGTAATTATCCACTAATTCATGTAAATTTTCATTGATAAATTTATTATATAATATTAAATATTGTGAACAAGGTATTTTACAATATAACCGTGGAAAATCACTTAAAAATACTGTGTGAGGTCGCAAAACGCATCAGGTAGAAAATGCAATTATTTATTTATCTTAGTTCCCATAATTTACCTTATTTATTCAACTGATGGGCAATACCGTACGTCATTCAAAGTGTGTCAGTTTTGTATATATTGTATATATTATTTTACAGTATTAAGCATTACTGCGATCATGAAGTAAAAAATCCATTATTTATTTTTAGTATGAGAAAATACAATTTATTCTAGAATCTTATGTCAGTTAGAGTAAACTTCGCTATTAATGAATTAAACTAAATACATAACAGAACTGATATCATCAAAATTGCTGAAAACCCAAACTTAGGCTTATCTTTATATTATATTTCAGAGACGAACAAGATAATATTAATTCTTAATATTATAATATTAATTATATATATAATATTATAATACTAATTATAATATTAATCTTATTAATTCTATCATCATAATCGTTATGTATAATTTCAAGCCTCCTAAGTAAATAAAATCCTAGGGAAAAATTCTGAATAAAATGAATTGCAGCCATAATGACTAATCATTCTTGTAGAACTAAATATTTCTATATTTCTACAATTAAGATGCTTCGTGTTAATTCCAATTCAAATCGACATTTTTTTTTCATTATTCTTATTAATAATCTATATTCTTAATTCTAATTATTATTCTGTCAATGCTTTGCATTCTGACTATTCGGTTTCTGAAATTCTAGTTCATTTAACAAGTTGATTGTTTTTTGCCCACGGAATTCTTGGTCATTTTTTGCCTTCGTCGATTTAATCTTGCCCTAGGTTTTACATGCGTATGAAATAAATCGTCGATTATATGCTTCGGCAAGTTTTACGTAATTTAAGTAAAGTAGAAACTAACGTGTTTGCAATAATAATGAGATTTATTTTAAAATCCTTTCATTTTTACGTGAAATTGTGTTTTTTTTAAATTTATTTACTTGCCAGATGTACATATGTATTAGCTCGAATATAAAGCGAGATTTATTTCTTAAAAGGAGACACGTAAATACAGGGTTATCTTATTATCGAAATGGCATGGTTTCAAGACACTGCCATGTAAACATTCAAAACGCGGCATTGATTA
This sequence comes from Himalopsyche japonica, assembly GCA_028555115.1. Taxonomy (NCBI): domain Eukaryota; kingdom Metazoa; phylum Arthropoda; class Insecta; order Trichoptera; family Rhyacophilidae; genus Himalopsyche; species Himalopsyche japonica. Next base: position 546,689 of record JAHFWJ010000497.1, read on the forward strand.
TAGTTTTTTTGCACTGTGCAAAAAAAAATGCATAATTTCTGATCATATTGAAATGCGCGGATCTTGAAAAAATCAAGTGCAATCTTTCCAATTTTAAGGTCATGGTATGGCGTGCTACAGAAGCAAATTTACAATAAGACGATCAAAAGTGGATTTAAAAATGTTGCGTATCTAATAAAAAAGACGGTGAAGTTATTTCATGGGAAAATATGGTGGAACTTAGAATTCCGAAGATAATACTGACGCTGAGGATGCTATAGCCATATGTGAATCTATCTAATTAGCTGCTATAGTTGAACCTCTCATGTTTAACTCTCTGACTGCTAACATCTCAGCTGTTGAGACGGCTTATTTTACTGTTTTGATAGTTGATACCCGAAAATATATGAATTAATATTGGTTTAAACCTTCTACTCGCTAAGAAGATTGGATATAAGAGGCGTTGGAATAATCTTTAAAATGCTCAGCAGGAACGAGCTAAAAGTCTACTAGACCTTAATCTGTTTACCTTGTTTTGATATTTTTCATTATATTTTTTTCTCCAGAAAGTAGATCAAAATATAGAGGTAGCCTTATATTTGGACGCACCAAAATTCTTGGCTGTAGATTTATTGTAAATTAATAAAAAAAAAAACCATTCTTTATGACTGGTAATTTCATTTATAAATTTTTAGTTGGTTTTTTCAACATTCATAAATGGCTGAAATAATATTTTTTTACAGTGACAAGATTTGCTTGGAATGTATTTTCTTATGCTGATTTTTAATTAAAAGTCTGAATGCTTCATTTCTTAGCACGACATTTGACAACCAATTACTGTATTTTTTTTTTTTGAAAATTGCGTTAAAAAAGTAGTTTCGTTTTTATTCTTCGCTGTGTTGTTTGATAATAAATCTGTTACGATCCCTCTTACCTCACACCGATCCTCCTGAGCCATCGTCCCGCAAAACTCGCGGCCCGCGGCCCCAGATGAGCTAATAATTCATAAATCACTTCGGCGCTCTAATTTGCCGTTTAACCGCTCTGCGAAGGAATATTTTCGAAATAATAAATTCCCGGATTGAGCCCCCGCCTTTCTCTTGCTTATCGTTCCCTTCTTCTGCCCCCTCCATTTACCATATCTACGTGTTATTTATGTTACGGATGATATGGTGACAATCAGTCCGCAATGTTCCGGTACATTTGTTTTAGACGTTAAAGGAAATTATAAATTTTTGTTGGGCAATTTTTATTTTTTGAAACCCGCGATATGACTATATATTTATAATATCGGCTAAGAGTGTTTGACGGAATTTCAATATAAATTTGCGTCGTAGAAACTATATTTCCACATTTTTTTTGCCTCACTACCTTCACGGCCTTTCTACATCTTCAGACATCCTGATACACGAATGCACTCTAAATGATAGTCAGTAAAAAGTTTTCATCGTAATCTTATACATGATAAATTACGAAAAGTGTAAGATAATTTCAAATCTGAATTAAATTTTATAATAATGATATTTAAGTTTAAACGTTATCGTTAAAATTTGAATGGTTGAAACTTTTTATATTTACACGTGTTTTGTCTCACACAACCCTGGTTTCGCCTCTCAGTATCACACGGATGCAAATGAACTGACAAGCAGTGAGTGGTTATCATTACAACTTTATTTAAAATAACTTTGTTTCTCTAAGTATTAATTTAACGATTTCATAATAGTTGATTACTAATTTATAATTACATTCTATTCGTGTGTTAGAATACCTGAAGATGACGGAAGGTGAAACCTGGGTCTTAAGTAATCGTCGTCATCGTGAATTACATCATATTTTATTACTATTTAAAAGCAAATATATAATTTCCTTGAATGGTGATTGTATAATGTACTGTTTGGTTACCCTACAACTGTTTTGTTTTAACCGTTGTATCCCCGCTCCTATTTTAAGTATTTAATTTATTCATTTTTTATGTGTTAAGGGCATATAAACTATACCTTATAAATTCGCCGAGCTTTATTTCGTGAAACAAAAATTTCGTGTGGATTTTTGATTTCAGATCGGTAAATTTTGAATTTTTCTTTATGCTCACAATTAAATACCATTAAATAACCCGAATTTATTTCATAAACATGATAATTTATTCGTATATTGTGAAATATGTGCTTATTTTAGAGATTTTTAATAGTTGTAACGTTTTCAAGGCAAACAGTTTTGGTCCGTGTGCTGGGGTTATGGCTAAATCATCATTAGATAAACTTATAACATCGTAAATTTTCTAAAATAAACACCAAATAATCTATGTTACATGCTTAATATCTTGTCGTAAATTCATATTTTTTTTAACTATCGTGTATATTACTGAAATATGTTTTTATTATTATATTTAAATAAACAAACATCTTTTTTTTAAACATCTGGCTTGTGTGTAGTGAAAAAGATTGAATGTTATTTTAGATGAAGTATTTATGTTTGGTTTGCTTGTTGCTTTATGATACAAAAGTTACGTGATTGCTAATGTGACTAGACTTGGAGACTAGGCGTCATTATCAATATGTCATTATTTCACTTTATTTTTTAAAATTCAGACAGGTTTCTAAAATTATTAACATGTTCGTCATTTGATTGTACAAATTTTCCATTCGTTATTCTTGTTAATGAGTTTTTCATAAGTATTATGTTGAATATTAATGGACTTTTTTGTTAATTTTTGATTAAAAACCAATAGTTAATGTTAAGACTATAACTATTTTACTTCATTTCGATACATGTTGTATGATGACTTGTTAAATTAACACGTTAAAAAATAGCAATTTATTGTAGTTCTATAAAATTTGTAAGACCTTATAGAACTTAAATATATTGCTATATTTTTACCGTGATATAATGGACTTTTACCAAGTAAATATCAATTCTATCAATAAATTTATTGAATTATTTTTATATTTTGAACTGTTCGTTATACCTAATTATTAAATAATAATTATTGCCTTAGAATACTTCTTAAAATAGCTTTGTTTTAATTTGTTCTGTATCAGTTGATAGTACTCGCGATGAGCGAAACCGATGCTGTTATTAATATAAAATTAGTGCTGAATAGCATTTGACATTTGGTTTCAATATTTAAATTCAGACAGCAACGTTCTGGACAAGGTCCGAATCAACAAGGGGTTAGGCTATAAAATATATGAAAAAAAATACATAAATGAAATAAATTTTAATCTTTCTGTGGCGCGTTAATAACTAGAATCTATTTACCTTTCTTAGTCAGCATGTCTAGATTTATTACGTTAAAAATTTCAAATGTTGATTTTTCTAAAAACAATAAGCCTTTTCAATACTATTATAATTATTTTCCTGTACCTTTATATTCTATTCGAAATCATCGAAATAATGACGGTAAGTTCCCCACGCGATTCGCGAATAACATATTGCTCGTGATTTATTCCCGAAGCTCGCCCAAAGACGCTTCGGTAATTTGGTGATCTGTGGGAGCTTTAAATCAAAATGTTCTTCCACATTGAGCTTTTCGCGAACGCCTCGAAATTATATCGATAATTTTATTTATCGGCCGACTTGTGATTCAGTGCGTGACGTTTTAATATATGTAAGCGTTTACATGGCTTCGTGCGAATATATTTTATAAGTTACCTACATATTCACCATATAAGTTAAGTTTAGGTAGAAGATTTAGGATGCCAAGTTTTTGGTCGTGTGTATATCATTTCAAGTATTCGTGGGTTGTTTTGTAGAAAGTCTTTTTTTAAATTTATTTATTTGTTATGTAACTTGGCGTGGGACAGAGTTTACCTCATAAACAAGCATTCGGACGTAAACTATTACATTGTAAATATCAACTGGCGCATAGACATTGTTATTCAACAGGTACAAACAAAAATACATTAGTGTAGAACATTTTAAATATAACAAGTTGCTTACCAAAATTCAATTTATGTCCCTTTGAATTTTCACTCGTATCTTTTAACTACCTGTACGTATATGTATGGCGGTACATAAATTTATAACCTTCTAAATTATCGTTTTTGAAAACATTTTATAGATTATTTATAAAAACTTACCAAATTAATGAAGAGTGTGCTGATTGTGCCATTTATGACTCATCAGGGTTGTCACAAAAATTTTCATAGAAAATATGCGAAACAACTGCCAAACATGGAAAACAATAATGAAGACGTACAATTATATTCTTCAAACATGAACAGAAATTTTGAATTTATTAGAAATACGGAGAATCCTAATAAACCCGTAATTTAAACTATGAAAATGTATTTGACAAAGCTCTTTTCAATTTTCGTTTCAAGTTTTAAAAATGAATTCTGTTGCAATTCTGAGTTTGACACAGTATTCCTAATAGGTTTTGTCGTGTGTTCAACATATTTGTATGCTTAAAAGAATCGATTTACGTAAATAAGCGATGCTTATAAAGACGTCATTCTTGTATGTGTTACATTCCTCTCAAAACTACCCAATTTAATTAACATCTGGAAATAAAGAACATTGCTTAATAAGAAAATATAGAATGCCTACCGTAATCAGTGCCCCTATTAGCATTATTTTTGATAGTATATCTGATTGATTTACGAATGTCTGTCTTTCTATTAAAACCCGGTGACTTACTTACCGCCGTCATTTAAATTTATTTCCATGCCTTCACTAATACTATTTACTTCGCAAACACTGTTTTATTGTCTCTCCGGCCTTGTCCTGTATCCCCAGTTAATTTTAACCCAATTAGCCTCTCCAAGGTTGGTAATTGAAAAATGATTATGACTTGTTTGTTAATACCTAGTGTAGTTTTTTTCTCTATTGTTTAAATTTTTACCCATTATTTTGTCGTTGTTGAATGATAGTAGTAATGTATCGTGGTATTTTTCTATTTATAATTGGTTATCATGAGTTCTAATGCTTTAATAGTTTTGTAGTATTAATGTAGAAATTTTATGCCTTGATTCCCATCTTTAAATCCACTTCGTACCAAATTGAAGACTATCATATTATTTGTCTTTGCTAACATATCAATGGCACTCAAAAGTCACTTTTTTTACTAAATGTTTTTTTAGCGCTTAATTTTATATAACCGGAAAAACTTCGAAATAAATGTTATTGATCTCTGAGATTTGATTTATACTTTGCATAGTTTTAAATAAAACCATTAAAACTGACGCGGAAAAGAAACGCATTGGAAATTTCAGTTCTGTTAAAAGAATTTTTTTATACGTTGACACTCGGGAAGTTTGTGATGATCATTTAGCAATTTGAGACATACGGATACTTGATAGATCACTTCAACAAAGCGTGTTATTTGAATCGTTCATATTTTGTACACTTCGATAAGGCTATCATATATGGCTTTATAAGGCCGGCTTTCTTGTAGGTATGCTCTCTTTTAATTGTTTGAAAACTTGACAAGAAACGTACCCTCGTCACGTATTTCTTCAGACTTACAAAAACCAATTAATTGTTATTCTAAAGTGTAGAACCAGTCTGCCAATGATCAGAGCATTATTATTAATTCTGCCAATGGTTAGCACAAAAATATTGCTTCGAGTGTCGATATATTCCACGTGGACATGAGTGAGTTCAGACGAATACTACTTTTTAATATTATTACTTTTACTAAATAATTTTTTCCTGATTTTTCTTTTGATTTCTAATATTCTTTTTTTAAATCTATTCTACGTTACAAAAGCAATAAATTTATTATATAATTAGCATTCTTTGTAAAGAACATGTATGCACCAAATATATAAATCAATATATTAGGCGACACACTTCGCCCAGTGCATGTACGAACTTCTCATATTGAACCCTTTGACTACGTGGCCGTTAACGTTATTTTGACATAACTTCTGTTTGATAAATCTGGCAACATTACCCTTTACACTGCCTCCTAACCGTTGTGCGCGTGAAAACGAGTGATCCGTTATCAAAACGTCATATCATAGAATTAAAAATTAAATGATATCGTGATATCAAAGAGTTCATTTCCATTAAAAATATTCAGTTTGTGTATTGGATTTTATCTATGACTTCATGCAACTCACTCTGATAATCGTTATTCTTATAAAGAATAAAAGCCCCTAGACATTACTTAAATAATGTTCGCTATTGTCTTGCCATGTTTGTATGATAAATTAGAGTGAGTATGACAAAATAGATTGAAAAATCATCGCGCGACAGCTCTTCAACCGTTCACAGTTTTCACTCGACAATTAGACTCCTATTCATTAATAATGTGAACTAAATGTCTTCATTATGAATTCTGAATTTGCTGTGAATTTATAAAACGTAGTTGCCTAAGCTTTCAAGTGCTAATTAAGTTTTAATGTTATTTGACAATAATGAAACGGATTAAATATGCGTGTCTGCGCAATAAATGAATTAACAATTTTCAGTTTAGTCTCGTCTACGCAAACAAATGAATGGGGGCATACGAAACAAAACCAGTTAGCAGCTTACTGAGAGCTTTCACAAGCCGTGAACTATGTTTTAATGAACACGTAACCGCGCTTGTCTGTTCTTTTAAAACGCTTTTAACGCTAAAACGGCGCCTCCTTTAGTGTTTCTTCATTTGAGCTTTAATTAATGTATTTCATTTGTTTAAATAATATTGTTCGTCTTTGAAGGTTATCGAATAAAAGGGCAATTAATTAATTGTATTTGTTATATACTTCTAATTCATAACTTTGTTATTCTAAATACTTTACAAGTAGATGTGACACGTATCTCGCTTGCTTAAGAAACATCTTCAAATAAACTTAATCTTTAAGTTATTCAGTACTCTATTTTTTTTTCTCTCGACTTGTACATGGCAAAAATGAAAGTGTTCCAGATATTTTTTGATATATAAGAAGCTGTGGAAATGATTTTATTTCTATTGAAGAGTAGAACTAGCATGCCAATGGCGATGTCACAGGTAAAAGGATATTTACCTAATTGTAATTCTTTTCTGCGTTACAAAAGAAAAAAAACTTTAATTTGTATATTTCCTACCGTAGAATATGTATCAAATAAAATATATGTGTCTATAAATATATCGCGGCCCGGTGCCTGGCCGCAACACCGATTGTTTTTGTTAAATTTTAATTGTATTAGACTGCTACATGTAAATTGGTTAATTGTAGTTATGACAGACATTATGCGACGAAAAAATATTACATAAAAAAACCATTTTTATTTTAGTATTTGTGGTCCGCGAATTTTTTCTTTGTCGTATGTGGGAAATGTTTAGGGACCACTGTATTATATGGTTGCTCAACAAGAAAGGATTATATTTTGAATTCGGATAATCAGCGTTTTTTTTTCTGATTTGAAACTAACAAAACTCGTGTTTGTCGTTAAAATCTTTTTATTTATTAACTATATTACTCTCATTTCACTGTTTAGACTGATTTCACGTTTTCCGTAAGTGTGCCACATCCTAAACACGCGTACACAGTTATCTGTGCTTTATGATGCGAATAAACATTATTACCGTGTTTAAAATTAGCTTTTCTTACGTACAACATTGTTTTAAGGCGCGGTAAGCAATTGCGTTCAGATTCACGCCGCCTCGCCGTTAATGCACAATTTAAAGCGAGCCACAAAAGTGGCGTAAAAGATTTCTTTCCGCGCGAAGGCAAATGAAAGTACGCACGCTGTACACCGCGACGAAAGGTTTTATTGAGCGTTAACCGAGGGAAAATGTAGCCAACGAACCGTCGCATGCGAAAAAAGTCGGTGCGGCAAATTGCATACGGGCTCTTTCGTCACCGGTTAAATTACCCTATACATAAATTTTTTAAATGCCTGCTGTATTTATGGCAAAGTGTTTCGTACTGTGTAAATTCATTTATGAACAACTTAAATTATCTTTAAAATTTACTAACAAAGTGAATTATCTTTGTTAGTAATTTAAAAAATAAACATTCGTCCAGGAAAAAATAATAAATGTTATAAATTCGATGTGCGTTTTATCTTGTCTAGTTTTGTGGTAAAACCGTTAATCTTACGCAATCATTCTAATAAAGATAAAGGAATTTTTCGCAGAAAACATTTCTATATTGATATTGGTTTTTGGGTTGACATATTAAGGAAAATATTTTGAATTTTTAATTTTTAGAACCACTTTTAAGGTGTTAACTGTCACTTCTCACACACATTTTTAGTACTTATTTCCACAATATATTTTTTGATCAGGACCGGTTTCGCTCATCGCGAGCATTATCAACTGATAGAATACAATTTACAAACAAGTCTATTTATACAAAACAAAAAAATAATTTGAGTTAAAGGTAGCAGGTGTACAAAACCATGGGTTCAAGAACTAGGAAACAATTTACATAAAATCATACAATAATGATAGAAATAAAGTAAATTAGTATAAAAATTAAATATTCACAATCACTTATTAAGAATTACAATTACAATTATGGTAAATCAATAATCCATTAGGAGCTCTGAACAATCAATAAGGAAGTAAGGAGTGGGAAATTTTAATGACGAAAATAACCCACACTTACTACTTAATGGAACAAAATAAATTAATGCATGAGAATTTTAATGATAGTCAATTAAAGATGAATCGATGAGATGGGAAGATATGGTCAGTCAGGGGCGTTCCAATATTTTCTGTAAAAAAATAAAGTAAAAGTAGGCAATATATTTCAAAAAAAAAAAAATATTTGTATGAAATATATATTTATTAATCTAATTTAATTATATGCGTATAACAATGGTGACGACGCAAAAGTAGTTTGTTCATTTTAAAATATTTATAACTTTGTACAAATCCACATTTTTTGTCACTCAGGACCCAGGTTTCACCTTTTTGCATCGTCAGGCATTTCATCACACGAATGCAATATAATTTATATATTTACATAGGATTTTAATAGGTTTCAACAATTCAAAGTTGTTCAGACAGTGATATTGCATCCGCATGAAGAAAACCCTGAAGATGCCGAAAGTTGAAACGCGAGTTGTTAGTATCAAAACATGGACAATTTACAAGCTTTCAACAATTCAAATTTTATTTTGGAATTCCATCAGACACCCCCAGTCAATTTCATAATTAAATTAATTTAATAGCGGTGAAACGCCTGTTCTATTTAGGCAATTCTAAACTAATAATTTACTGAAATAAATAGATTTATCAGCTTCTAAGAATTTGAAGCTCTTTATTTTAATTTCTTGGCTATTTAATCGATAGAGTAACCACGTTTCATGTTCGCTATGATTATGATCGTTTTTAATTTTTGATTTACAATTACATCAATATAAATTTTATATTAAAATAAAATTTCCACAAAGTCACATTCGAATCCATCAAACATAAATAAGAAAATGATTCAGTATTGTATCAGCCTTAATTTATTATAAGTATTTACTGTATTAGAGCATAATAATTGAATTAGTGCATGTTACCAATGTCAACCACGATTGACACGTGTGAAAAGCTCACGTAATGCAAACGTATTACACGCTTGAGAAAAAGCTCAACAGTGATAACGTTGTAACGAATACAGTGAATCCTCGATTTTACGTTTTCCAAGGGACCCTGAAAAAATAACGGTAAATGCGGGAAACGGTGAATGCGGGGAAGCTTCAAATAATAATAAACAAGTAAAATCGTAAAAAAACATTATTTATTAGTTACTTGTACTTACTGTATATAAAATTTATTTTATAAAAAAGTCCTTAATGTTATTTATTATTTGGCACTTTAATCGGAAAAAAGACTTGTTACTAAGCTTTTGACTAAAAGTTTGTATGTATGGGAATCATTATTGCTATGAATTTTAAACAACTGCAAATGTATTTGCATCATAAACAATAATACGCGTGTGGTGGATTTCAACCCAAAAAATAGCACATGCGTCCAATGCGTTACGTCTAACATGTACAGAGAATTCCAACGTGTCTAGACATAACACCTGCACTCGGCTGTGTCAAACTTGCTTGCCGAGATATGGAGAAATATGCAATACAAACATCGGGATAATATTTGTGAAGGGACCAAAATATTTAGACGGTTTATCGAGGAAATCGGGGAATCGGGGAATCGGGAAACGGTCAATGCGGGATTATTTAACATTGTTCTTATGGGAGTTTGACGGGACTATAAAAAATAAGCGTTCCAGCCGGGAAAACGTATTATACCAAAATACACAGAGAATGAATGAACAAAAATGTCAGAGATCGTGAAAGCTTTAAATTTGAATAAAGCTAATTAAAAAGTTATTCTCATCGCCAAAAAATCAATTATGTATTATTATTAATAATATTCGAATAAATGGTGTCTCTCAAATAGTATTTATGTATAGGTAAGCTATATTGATTGTAACGTAGTTCTGACCCAGGGTTTTGAGGTCTTGTTTTTTAAAATGCCGGAGTCGGCAAAAACGAGTGACTACTTTTTAAAATATACGAAAAGTTTGCCAGTTAGTCAATGTCGATATCGTGTTTTTTCCACAGCCCTAGTTCTTACGATGGCTTAGCTGAAATAATTATCAGCTATTCTTTAAGGGTTTTTGAAGTTAAATACTTTTTTTTTGCATTTTATAATGAAGTTTGACATAGTATTAAAACTATATTAAGATTACTGATAATCAGCTATTAGTATAATATTTAACGACCCCTTTTTTAATGGTATTTTTTTTCCTACTTTTGGATAGAAGAGAATATTTTAAATGTTTCGTTTATTATACTTATTGTAATATTTACAGGTGCCAAATAATTTATGTTGATTTAAAAAATATTATATTTTTTTTTCAATTACATTGTTAGTTTTTATTATTTATTTATTTTTACTGTAAAACCATGTTGTATTATTCATCTTCGACCATATTCTCTATATATGTACAGTATACGGGTATTACGCGGCGCCTCTATGAATCGCTTTCACTCGCCAGTTATTTCACATCCTCTTATCACAGAACACTACGAATAGTACCCAACGGTCGCCCAAAAAGCCAAAATCCCACTGGTCCAAAAAAGGGACAGGCAAGATTGGGACTCTCTAGAGAAATCCGCAGCACGTGTCCCAGTTCCATCATCTCTGCGTAAACAATGAGGTAACAAGGCTTTACGTTTTTACATTGTACGTTCCTTCGAATTCAGAATGTTGTATTAACCAATCTTATTTTTTCCTATTAAACTACTAGATAGTGGATAAATTGAATAGTCTGCCCCGAAAGTGTTAATCGCTAATACTAACATAAAAATAAATTTTGAGTTGTTTCAAGATTTGCAGATGATATGAATAGTTGAAATGTTAACTCAATTACGCTTGTATCATCGAAAAGCTAAACGTTTTATATACCCCGCTATTAATAAAATTTCTTGCATATTTTCATGATCGTCTCATTGTAAACACATGCAAATAGCAACTTGAACCGACTGGTCGCAGTGTTAATTAATGTTAATAAATATTGAGATATACATCGCATACGATTGTATATTCTGTGAGACGGAAATGATAAAAAATTACAACTCTGCGTGCATAAAAATGCATAATATTACTTCATTTACGACTTGCCTTGCATAATATTTCTTTAATTAACTTGTTTTATAATGCCTGACGCAGAAAGAATTCGAATGTCGCTTATATCAAATCTGAAGTTATTACAATTTATTCAGATGTTTATTTATCTTTAAGATCAACGGTCGGCAACCTTTTTCCCGCGGGTAATTATTTTTTTATCTAAAATAACACTGACCGTATTCCTGCTATCTTAATATATAAAAATGAATGTCTGTCTGTCTGTCCTTTATAAACTCCTACACCATTAATCCAATTGCGATAAAACTTTGTCGAATTATTGCTTAGACTACCGGGCAAAAGATAGGATACTCAGAATTTGATTTTATTACAAAAATTAATTGAATATTTACGAAAAACATGCTTTTATACAAGACTATTGTAATACAGAATGGCCATTTATGACACATTGTATCCATAGCAACGCCGAAAACAAGAACGACGCAAATCTGTCACATTCACTCACCTGTAGGTACTTACGTAAGGTACTGAATATTTTGAAACAAAGTTCGATTTTCGAAATAAGTATTTCAATTTTCTATTTTTTACCGACTTTTTTGTTTTAATTTTATGTCGCAAGACAGAACGAATTGAAATAAATATTACGTATAAATCGTGTGTGATATAGAAAGAATTTATTCAATATATCACTTTTTTATTTTTTTATTTTTAAAAGTGAATTTGAAAACGTAACATTCACTGTGAAATCAGTACTGCCACCCAAACGAAAAGGAATAGGTCGGAGTACAACTCAAGCACGAAAGAAAAGGGTGAAACAATGAGGTTGAAGTTGATAATCGTTGGATTGTACCGTATTCACCGCTTCTCTCGAAAACGTACAAAGCACACATCAACGTCGAGTATTGTAATTCAGTGAAATCCATCAAATACATTTGTAAATATGTCAACAAAGGAAGCGATATGGCAGTTTTTGGAGTGGGAAATTCAACTGCATCTATCGATGAAATCAACCAATATCAACTGGGACGCTACATTAGTAGCAATGAAGCAATATGGCGCATTTTATCATTTCCAATTCATGAACGGCATCCACCGGTTACTCATTTGGCAGTTCACCTTGAAAATGGACAGCGAGTGTACTTCACAACAGAAAATGCACGTGTAAGAGCATTGTCACCACAGTCAACAACGTTAACTGCATTTTTCTTATTGTGTAGAGATGATATGTTTGCAAAGACGCTACCTTACTCTGAAGTGTCAACATTCGACATATGGAACTCATCAGAAAAAAAATCAACGTCGCAAACAAGGTAAACCAGTTGAAGGACATTACAATGTATATTCAACCGACGCATTAGGCCGTCTGTACACTGTTCACAAAAATAATGCAGAATGCTTTTACTTGCGATTACTGTTAATCAACATACGTGGACCGACATCCTTCCAAGAATTGAGAACAGTAAACGGTCGAATATGTGTCGTGTATGTTATCGTGAAGCTTGCCTCGAATTAAATCTTCTAGAAAACGATGCACATTGGGACACTTCACTTGCTGATTCATCGAATACTGCTCACCCACAACAAATACGTGCGTTATTAGCAGTAATATTAAAAATGTGCTTTCCATCCAATGCAAAAGATCTTTGGAAAAAATACAAAGGCTACATGAGTGAAGATATTTTACATAGTTTGCGTGAAATAATTCAAAATCCACACGTTCAATTCAAACCAAACTTGTATAATGAGACATTGCTATTGATTGAGGACATATGTTTAGTAATCGCTAACAAATCATTGGTACAATTGGGAATGGCTGCGCTGAATCGATATGAAAACGACTGACGTGATCGTGATTTACAACGAGAAACACGCTTTGATGTGGATGAATTGGGTAAATTTGTTCAAACGAATCCTCCGAAATAGGTGTCAGATCAACGTATAGAGTAGGACACAATTATGGATGCATTTACAAGTCAAAGTGGTAGATTTTATTTCATAGATGCACCCGGAGGCACAGGTAAAACCTTCCTCATTTCATTCATTTTAGCAGCCACACGATCACGAAAAAACATTGCACTAGCAATCGCATCATCTAGAATTGCAGCAACTCTTTTGGATGGTGGCCGAACAGCGCATTCAGCACTGAAACTGCCATTGAATATGTAAATAATTGAGAAACCAACATGCAATATCAACAAAAATTCTAAAACGGGCAAACTACATACATCATGTAAAATCATTGTATGCGATGAATGTACTATGGCACACAAAAAATCATCGAAAGCACTTCATTGCACACTAAAAGATTTGAGAGGAAATGAGCAACTTTTCGGTGGTGCACTCATTTTATTGTCTGGTGATTTTCGACAAACTCTACCTGTTATATCACGTTCAACAATGGGCGATGAACTTAATGCATGTCTCAAATCATCCGTTTTATGGCGATACGTACATAGATTCACTTTTAAGACCAATATGCTTGTACAACTACAACATGATGCATCTATTGAACGTTTCGTAAAACAATTGTTGGATATAGGAAATGGGAAAATGGCAATAGAGGAATCCACACAATGTATCACATTGCCAGCGAATTTCTGTAAAATAACCGCAACCATAGACGAATTGATTCACAAAGTTTTTCCAAATATTGCACACAATCATAAAAATCATCAATGGCTCAGTGCACATGCTATATTAGCAGCCAAAAACAAAGATATCAATGCAATTAATTTCAGCATACTAAATGAAATACCAGGAGAAGTGATAACGTATAAGTCCATCGATAGTATAACGGATCAAGATCAAGCCGTCAATTATCCAACAGAATTCTTGAATTCACTTGATTTGTCAGGCATGCCGCCGCATGTTTTAGCATTGAAAATTGGCTTCCCTATCATTCTTCTCCGAAACATAAATTCCTCACGACTTTGCAACGGTACCAGGCTTTCAGAGAGAAAAATGATGAACAATATTATTGAAGCTACAATTTTAAATGGAAAATTCAAAGGAGAAGATGTAATGTTGCCACGCATCCCAATGATTCCGACAGCTATGCCATTTGAATTTAAACGTCTGTAGTTTCCAGTGCGAGTTGCCTTTGCAATGACCATCAATAAGGCACAAGAACAGTCGTTACAAGTGTGTGGACTAAATTTAGAAAATCCATGCTTCTCACATGGACAACTGTATATGGCCTGCTCATGTGTTGGAAAACCTTCTGATTTATTTGTGTACGCACCAGATAGAAAAACAAAAAAAGTTGTGTATTCAAAGGCACTCCAATAAAAAAAAACATATACGGCCGCCACTGTCAAATTTCGGTAAGAATAACATAATCTAAGCTTATCATTTCTAATTGGCGCCGGCCTCGCCTCAAGTCTGACTTATCCAATCGGAAGGCGAGAGGCTCCCGACGAGGCGATTCCATAAAGTCGCGGTTTCTTTTTTTTGAGTGGCATTGAAACGCATGCAGGGTACACGCTAGTATTTTATATTTTTGCGCGCTATGAAAATATTACTTTTGCAAGAATCCATTAGGAGTTATGTATCTTAGAATCTGCCAAACACCTAACTAATTTGGATTTGAAAAAAATATTTCTTTTGAATTCGGCGTTTTATCTGTACAATAACATGTTGATTTCGTCATTTTTTTTTTACACAATCTCCCGAATGGTTACTGATCAATGTTTACTCAGGATATACATTGATCGTAATTCGTATTATACACAAAAGATGTTTACTGTTTTCTGCCTGCTCGGGTAGTAGAATGTCTGAAGATGTCGTAAGGCGCTACTCGGGTCGCGGGTAAACACTTCAATCATTCAATTGTTATATACACTATCATTCAGTCGAATAATTTCGAGTTAATTTAGACTGTAGCTGTATTTGAATTATTGGTGATTTTTTCCCAATAAGCATAACCCATTAAAATATTTCATGTTTGTCTCATGGATATGGCCACGTATTGAAATAACATATCGCCATTTGAATGGTACCAACGTATTTTACGTTACATTTTGTGTATGGTTGGGTATAGTTTCAGCAGAGCAAAGCAGCGTATTAAACGAGTTGCAGAACAAATTTAAAAAAAAAACGTGACCGACAAAACAGGACCAGCGCGAAAGAGCCACTCGTGCGTTTTATTGTCGAGCACTCAATGCTTGGTCGTTTTTGCTTTTCAATGGCTTCATGTCAACAATTGCATCGCTTTATGCGTTAAAAACACCTGCGAAATACAAGTGTGGACATTTTTTATTTCCTTTTTTTTTATGCTGCCCACCGCAAACAGTACTTATTCTCATCTCCCCTATCTAATAATCATGACGTTACAACACAGTGAAAAAAATAGCTATGTTAATTTTAGTAATAAAAAAATAATAGATATGGTTGATAGCTGCGATAGTTGATGCTCACGCCATCGTCGGAACTATGTTTAAACGACAACGATTTCGTTTCGGTATCTCTACGCATTCAGATGAATACATGTTGTTTTAATATAAATTATTAAACATTGTTTCTCATGTGCGGCCACCTAATTGTTTCATAATTCATATTATAAAAAAATGCAAAATTATGAATAAATAATGAATTGGTCGAATACGTGTTAATTGTCCAACATTAAGTCAAATTACAGTCGACCAACATATAGCTTATACATTGGGACTATTCTATAGGATTACTACGTTATATTGCCCAAACAAAAAAAAACATTAGATTCTTCGAATTGTATTTTGTGAATATCCTGAAATCTTGAAGTTTTTACTATTTATTTAAAGACTTTGTATTTAGGTCGTTAATAAGGGACAAACATCTGCTAAAAAACATTTTTTCTATAGCTCTCTAAATTAAATGTATTTATTCTCTATTAATTCTAATTGTGTAGTCAACTGTGAATCGAACGAAATCTTATCTTCAGATTTTCGATAAATCGTTCCGGCCCGTTTTTTAAAAATATTGGTGATCACTGGCTTAGAAGATGAACATCGGTATATTCTATTTTCGCGATACAAAATGTGTTTATATTTTTTTAAAATTTCATTTTACAAATAAATAATTTAACTGTTGGGCTTCGGTTTTGTCATGATCTTATAGAACATCAAAGGCGTAATAACACGCTGACGTCTTCATCGCAGTGACCGATCAAATGCTGTTACTTAAAGATAAATGTTAACCCACCCAAAGATTGTCGTGCCGGAATTTAGATGCCGTGACCTCTTCTAATTCAGCCAATGTTTGAAAGCGCAATTAAACAATCGGTTCCGTAATTGCACTTCTCGCTGCGATTCTTCCATCTCTCCTCTTCGTTATCACCCCCCCCCCCCTCCCGCACTAGTTTGCTTCCGTCACAGGTATAATTCCCACCTACCGTCCCTGAGAATGATATACTAGTTTTGTCTTTTGATGATGGCTAGTTTTGATTGGTTGATATTGTTAATTTGATCTCAATTATTCGCCAGTAATAAATATAAACCAAAACAATCAACGAAAATTTTACGTCTGACGACGGCAGAAAACGATATACCCATATAACAAATGAAAAGCCAAATGCATAGTGATATAAAAAAAACCCTAGCAATCATTTGTTATTGTAATACAGAGAAAGAATAAAGGCATTTTTCTTGGGGTCTGACAAATCCCCCCATCGTTTCACTGGCTATTTTTCGGCCATAGTCCTTTAAGGGTTAACATTGCACTAACACGTAATAGGTTATTTGCTTATTGTGGTGACTGCGTATTCGCAAAATGGTATTAGTTCAAAATCCTCATTGCAGCTTCCATAGCGAAGAGCACCACACTAATACGTCGAGGTCCAAGAGCGTTTGTAT
The DNA here is from genome assembly GCA_028555115.1 of Himalopsyche japonica. Taxonomy (NCBI): domain Eukaryota; kingdom Metazoa; phylum Arthropoda; class Insecta; order Trichoptera; family Rhyacophilidae; genus Himalopsyche; species Himalopsyche japonica. The sequence goes on from JAHFWJ010000497.1 coordinate 563,999, forward strand.
TTGACCAGTGGCTTTCAAATGTTTCCTATTGAAGGGCCTCTCCGCTACGTCGAGTCGAGAGCGAATACTTCAACTCTTAATTGGTCCGCAATTAAAACGCGTCGTTCGCTGCCATTTCAATTATTTAGTTTCATATGTTGGATCGTTTTGGAATACGCGATTATGTTTAATAACTGATATTTATTTTAATCTAGCTCCTGTTTTTGTTTGCCATAATTGTTTTCGCTTTTAGATAAACTCTCCAATTCTCATATTTAGATACATCGTCGTTAAGAAAGAATCGCCAATTCGTCAATTGAAGAATAATTTGATACATTTTAAAATCCAATATATTATACGACACTATACGATTAAATATAATTGTGTTTAATTTGAAATAAAAGACATGTTTTCATATTTTCATAAAAAAAATTCTCACCATACTAATTGATGCCTGGCTTCACATTTTCGTTCAAATAAAAATATATTCGAAAAAAACAAACGATGAATTTTAGTATTTTCATACGAGTGTTAAGTATTTATTTCGATTATCTTTTATCAGACTGTAAGCACGTGTGCAAAATGGCTTCGACATTATTTAATCCTTCTTAAGGCTGAGCGTATTGTCTCCATTTTTGCTTGGATTATGTGTGCTTCTCTAAAAGCACAAATTGTACTGAATAATTTAATTAATCTATACTAATCGATATGTATGAACTGATAAATTTTTTTCTTTTGATAAACTGAATATTTAAGTATATTTTCACTTCTCTACTTTTCATCGTTTGAGAAAAATTTTAGTGATGCATCCATGCATTTTCGCTGTGTTAATATGGTTCTAGAAATTTTTGTAGAATTACAATACATTGCTATTTTTTTTTCACCGTGTTAGGATGTCAAATAAATGCCATTTCAATCAATATATTTTCTTAATGTAAATGAAAAAAATATATATATAGATTTGAATTGTGGAAACTTTTTCAGATTCTTTATATTCTGTCACTAACGACCTGGGTAACACCTTTCGGCATCTTTAGGCATTCTATCACACGGATGCAACAGAACTAATAAACTAATCGTTAAAAATCCACTCACTACGCTTATATTTTTCTTTTTTATGTGAATCTGTAATACTCAGAATAATATAAATTTTCATCAATAAACAGTGCCGTACCGTAAAACTGACCGACTGATCTTTTAACTATTATAATAAAATTAAGTAACCTGTCTCCTTACTTCTCAAAATTTCAATAGATCATGTCACCGAGAAGTTGTGACATCTTATATATATATTTTTTTTGTTGATTAAATTCGCATTCACTTGGTAGAACTCCATTATAATACGGTGACAAAAATAGCAATGTATTTTAGTTCTACAAAATTTTATAATATATAGTTGAGTCTTCAACTATATCTTAGAAAAATAATTTTGCAGAAGTAAAATACATTGCTATTTTTTTCACCGTGTTATAATGGAGTTTTTTTTTTGAAATATTATACAATCTGTGAACAATTTTAAATTGTTGTTATCCGACATTTTACCTGGGCACCATGAAACTGCAAAACGTGTCAAACTTTCGCCTCGCGCTCTCGGCGCTGAGAAAAACGCCCGTCGCGAAAGTTGGAATCCCACTTCGATTGAAGTTATTTCATTTTATTTTACACGCCGCCATCACCGCCCTTTATCTTTTTTTAATGGCCCACTCGGTTCGCTCTCGTTTTCGGCTTTCCTCCACTTTCCCCACTCGAGTGGGTTTCGCGGAGAAATTTCTGCCAACTCTTCGCGATCGTACACTGCTGCATATTTTTTACGCGAAAATGCTTACTCAAATTTGACAGCTGTAAACTAAAAGAAACGTTTTTTTTTGCATTATTATTTAACAACGAAAAAGATACAATCCTTAGCAATAACTTCAAGCTATTTTTCCCATTGTCATTTTTTTGAATATAGACTGTTCTTTTGATAAACTTTCAATAGAAATGCAATCGGTATTTTTTTAAATTAAAAGCGTTATATAACGATCATTAATTTAAGGCTATTCTATTCCCTTTTCTATTATATATGAATCGTGTATTTTGGAAACATTACGAGTCACAGCTTTCCAAAAATTAATTATGTATTTAAACACATTTAGAATACCCATTATTTCATAGGATTAATAAAAAAATATAACTTGAAAGAAAAAAATTGTTTGAATGCACGAATTAATACCTACCTTAAAATAAATATTAATTTAAAATTTGTTAGTTTTTTTTTTAATTTTAAGTAATTAAAAATTTTATATCTTTTACGCTTTTAAAAAATTACAAGAGTGTGACTCGAAATACACGATTCATATAGTACAAAAACTTGACAGCATAACTGTTTATGACCCAGTCTCTTAGCCTTTCTGTTAAATGATTCTTATGACAGGCAAATGCCTATTTTCAATACATTCGGCTGTTTCTGAGTGGTAATTCATTTTAAGTCGAATTTGACTCGTGTTTTCTTTTTTAAAGTGTTTTTTTTTTCATTTATTTACATTATCGAACATATAGTCTTTTAATATAGGTATATACGCAGAGGTTGTTTCTACAAAGAGAGTAGTGATAAAATAGATATGACAGCTAATGATATTATTCTTTATTTTTTTAGTAAATATTCATTAGTAAGTTAATTTTTGATCGCTTATCTAGATCCCATGGAAAATAGTTTGAGAGACCTGGCATTAATGAAAAGTTTCTATCGCTACAAACCTTCTCGTTCTTCATACAAAAAGTAGTGTTTAAGATCTGACGAACACATTATAATTTACCATATTTGTCGCCAAGTCAGCGTGGCCGATCGATCCAATATGAGGTTGGAACTATTTGCACAATTATTTCCTATCTGCATGCATCAAATGAGACTTTCATACAATAGATTACGACATAATAGTTTATCGTAATCGTAAATTTTTAAGATCGGATGTGTAAAGGGAATTTTGAACAACACACTGATTTGATTGACAATGTTGTGAATTTTAAATATTAATTTTTGAAGAATTATTTGAATTCTTTGTCGAATTAATATATTCTCATGCATATTGTGTGCGAGTAATTCTCAAAAAAAAAAAAAATCACAAATATGCTGGCGTCCATCGATCAATGGTTCGACAGACGAGTACACGACAGTACAGTAGCGGCTGTTATGAGATAATCCATTATATGCGGTTTCCGGCATTAGATATTTTCATCTGAATTTTTTTCTACGAACGAGCGACCAAGTTGCTCGTACTAGTTGAACGGAAACGGAGTGTGAGAGATAGAGAATTGCGAGAATTCCTTGTTTACGACCTGCAATACCGTTCGAGACCTCAATCCTGTATCTCTCGAGCCAGATTAAAACTTTAACCCTTTGCCGCACTTGATTTCATTTCGCTGCCGAACTTACACATTTACACCAAAAACACATATTTCTGTCGTCTGTTTCATGGAGTAACTGTATGTAATTGCGAGAGACATTACATAAAGTAAAGCAATATTACTTTGATAGTTCGGAAGTGTTTTACTACATGCAATGAGAAAACTTTAACTCGCATTAAATCATAATATAGTATTTTATACACAATTTATGTATTATATATTATACACTTATGACGGCAGCGTACCTTAAGCACATGTTATTCGAATCAATAGTAAGTTTGTCGACAAAAACTGCTTACATACACGATTATCCTTAATGATACAATATATATACGTAATGTATAAACATATTCATTGTTAATGATCAAGAACGGTTTCACCAACTGCAAAGGTTATCCAACAACACAGTACAAATAAGGCTATTAATACAAAAATTCCAGGAAAATAATTTACAACTTATAACAAAATATAATTAAGCACATGTTATTCGAATCAATAGTAAGTTTGTCGACAAAAACTGCTTACATACACGATTATCCTTAATGATACAATATATATACGTAATGTATAAACATATTCATTGTTAATGATCAAGAACGGTTTCACCAACTGCAAAGGTTATCCAACAACACAGTACAAATAAGGCTATTAATACAAAAATTCCAGGAAAATAATTTACAACTTATAACAAAATATAACTTAATTATGTCAATTATATGTTAAATTGTGACACGTGTTTCGCCTCTTTCAGATTCATCTTCATACTTACTATCACAAAGGGTACTTAAGTAACTATAACATAATTAGTAACACAATACGTGGAACAATCAAAGTTATTTTTAATTTTTTATTAATTTTTTTTTATGTGATATTTTATTTTTTTGTTTAATAATGCTCGTGATAAACATATCAAAGAATGGATTAGGTGTGAAAATTGACAACATTTGCCCAGCGCTATATAAATATTTATATGCCGTATACAAATGCAGTGTTGTGCTGTGCGCTACAGAAGAACAAAAAAATCATCCCTAATATCTATTTAAATTTATTGCTCTATATAAATAACGTGCAATTGTGAAACAGTTGTGATACTAATTGATCAATAGTAAACTGTGAAATGACTCTTATTTTGAGTATATCCGTGTACAATAACGCCTAAAGATACAAATAGACGTAACCAGGGTCGTGTGTGACAAACCATGAAATTTCAGCTTCACCGCTTCAAATTAAAATACAGTGGGTGATCGGTTAACGAACATAATCTGTTTTAATACTATGCTCGCTATCCGGATTGCTCGTTATCCGAATATGTATTCGTTTTCCGAACGCAAAAGTCTTTCATGATTGTGTTTTTCGATTTGTTCGCAGTTTTCGAACTATTCGTTAATCGACACTCACTATATATGAAGCACAATTTATTATACTCAAAACATTTTTTATTATCGTTAAATGATTTTTCTGTATGCTTGCCTTAAATGTATCAAGTATTCACATTATATTTATAAATAAATTACTTATGTTTTCACGCCTGCCAACAACGCGGCCTTTATATTTTAAAGAAAGCTGGAATAATTGGCATTATTGATTTTTATCTTTTTGAATTCAAATTTAGAACACCGCATTGATAATGCCTTAAGTCGGCATTTTAATTGCGAGTGTATTATTCCTTAAGATAACAGAACAATGCACTGTGGAAGCATCTGACATATTATTCTTGGCTCGGCTATTGAGATTTTCCATTATTACTTCTGAACGCGCCCCTCAGAGTGAGTTGTATTTTTGATACGGAAACAAAATCCGATCTTTACTCAGTCTAAAATGAGTCTTCACTTTTCCTCTGTCTTCCCGCCTCCGTATTCTTCAAACGTTTCCAAACATTTGAATTGCTTAATCATTTATTTAATATTTATATAAGCCCACTCGATCAAAGTTCTAAGATTTTTTAACGTGTTGTTTAAATGAGAAAAAATATCATTTCTTTGGTAATTGCCAAAAGGAACAGGGAAAATCTGTGGGTCGATTCGTTTGTATTTTACAAAGTATTTTTAATGTTTATGTTATTTGAAAAAAATACAATTTCATTTATTTTCCGAACATTTTTTTTAATTTATTGGGATTATATATTTATAAACCGTAAAAATATTCATTTCTGTGATGAATATTATTGATACAATATTTCAGAAAAGCTTTGTACCATTTTCATAAATATATATTTTGCAAAGCCTACTATTTTCGAAGCTTTTAAAAAAAAAATACTTCGTAAAAATGTTTGCTCTGTGTATTCTAGTTGTAGGACCTTACTGGCGCGTTTGGGTAAAGTAACTACTCACAGCTACTTTGTCGATCGAAGTATTAAAAATAAATCTAATTATATTACTTCAAGGCAACACTCGTAAGAGAATGTGAAACAAAACTACTGAATCTATTGTGCACTTTATTGATAGAATTGCATTTTAAGGTAAAAAATATAAAAGTATTTTGCTCTATAAATATTAATATGTTATAGTTATACCGAAGTTACACCAAAAATATAATATTCTAGAGTTGAACAATTTTTGCTTTATAACAATTTTTGTCTTTTAATTGAATTTTACATCTCAATAATGCCACTCAAAAGTTGCTTTATTTTCAGGCTTATTCATTATATTATAGTATATATAAAAAAGGCATATAAATGCGATAACTCTCCCAACAAAATTGTATATAGTTTAATACAAATGTATTGTTTTTACGTGAAATTATTTAGCATAACACGGGAGAGATTTACAATCTCAGATAAAGAAAATTTACGCAAAAATTATTATAACAAATCAAAAAAAATCTTATTTTTGGTGTATTAAATGATTCTTAATAGTGTTCGTTATTGTGATTCGTATAGCAATGTACAGACTAATAATACACCTTCAATTGTAACAGAAAGTAGAGATATTAATTAAATTTTCCGGCATCGAAAACAATGGTGAGTTTTCTTGTATGAAAGTGTCATTGTTCCTTCAATTTCGTGTCAACCATTTTCCACTGTATGTATGTTTATATGTAAACCGCGGCTCTCTATTCAAAAGCGCTAAATGAGCGTTGATATGTTTAATTGTATTTATAATTGCAATGTTATTCTTGCTTTGTGTTTGAGGAGTGCTGGGCCAACATGATGTCGGTATGACAATAGACTTTTCTCAATGGCGGGCGGTCCGCTCTTCTCTCCTGCTAAATCTTTTTGCGGAACTCCGTCTTGATGAAAAACGCACTCGCTCTGCTTAAAACTAATTATTTAAAACAATATTTCTTATTTGACGTAAACGGAAGCGTCTTTATATCTCTGGGGTGTCATTTTCTATTCATGTATCAAATTAATTAAGAATGGTAAAGTAGCGAGAGCTTGTTTATTTATATATATATGTATATTTATGTTTTGTTTTTTAATATAAACAGTAAACGAATAATTTTTGTCGCAATAAACTTAATCACGAATCTGTATGTATCTACGTTGGAGTTGAAAACGCCAAATACATAAATATATAATTTATGACATCCACTGAAGGTGCTTGATGAAATTTCAATATCAAATTTGAATTGTTACAACTTTGTACGATTCAATATATTTTGTCACTGACGACCCGGGTTTCGACCCAAATGAATTTAATGAAAAAAAATTGAATGCCTGAAGATATCAAAAGGCGAAACCCTGGTCGTTAATAACAAAACATGTGGAATCGTACAAAGTTGTAACAATTCAAATTTGATATTGTAATTCCACCATGCACCTTCAATTGATGTCACATGTTAATATAAAATTAAGTTAAGTAAATTGTTTTTTAAGATATTCTTCAAAATCGTCTGATCAGAGAAGTAGTCGGAGTAGCTTGTTTTTCACGCCGCACGATATAAGCTAGGTTGTTAAAACAGAATAGAAGATTTATTGCGTACCTTTTCTACACAGCTATATATAGATAAACAAATGTACGTGTAAACATAGTTATGACGATGGCGTGAGCCGAAATAGGTATCCTTTAAAATTTGTAGAACTTAAATACATTGCTATTTTTTCACCGTGTTATAATTTTTTTAATCCAAATTTATCAATCGTGTGTAGTTATGTAACTTATATTAGCTTTTTCTTTGACGCGTTAGTTCGTCATATATTGTTTGTTTGCTGCTTCAACAGCAAATAACATGCAACTAGATGCATCACAGAACTTTGTTTAGTTGCATGTTGAGCATGCAACTAAACCTCTCGAGCATCCCGTGGCGCATCAAACTATGCAACTTGTTCCACTCTCAAGTGAGTTAACTTCCTTACTCTTTCAAAAGCTCTCTGTGCTTTATAATATTCATAAATTGAATTTACTGAGGTTGTTTGTATAGTCTCTTCGGACCACAGCAATAACGTTTGACACTCGTTTTTATTTTAAATTAACCCAACTATTGAATATATTTCGAACAGAAACCAACATTATTAGATAACGTATTGAATTCTTTACCAATCTTAATTATCCGGTTAATATTCAATTAATTTTTGGTGTATTTTTTTGTATAAGCAGGGAAAGTTGGTCTATATAATAAATATTACATTAAAGAAAAATTGTTCATACATTTCCATTTATTTTTGCAACAAAATTCTCAATATGATAATGGCATTCTTAAATAAACTATTAATGTACTTTTCTCGCTGAAAAGACATTTTATTTAATAAAAATAAAAAACCTTTTGTAATACTCTTTCCACGATATGTTTATGATCAGGAGCGGTTTCGCTCATCGCTAGCATTATCAAATGATAATATACAAATTACAAACTTTAGGCTTTGTAAAACTGTTAATTGTTAATCAATTTTTTTATTTATTTTGCTATGTTTGTACTTTGTGTTATATCATTTAATAATTCTCACGACAAGCGAAACCTGTCCTGATCATAAATAGATTGCGGAAATAGTTCTGAAAAATTGTTTTCATTTTATAAGAAATTCTTAATTCTAACTTCATTTGACTGTATTAATCCATTTCTAGCATTAATGTATCAACTGTTACATCTTGGTGGCCAGACTGTACGATACAACCAGTCTGATGATGTTTCTCAAACTAGCGAAACACATGTTACGTCCTGTAGCACACCAAGTAAAATGATTAAGTTTTATTTTTATTATTGTATTTCATGAAAAATCGATTTAATCTTTGAAAATGGTAATGACGAAATGAAAACACTGTCATAACACAATTATGTACGAGAAAACTTGTTTTTTCTTTTTGTATTTGAGAGCTATATTCTTCTTCTATTATTGTGCGATACTTAATACCCTGTAGTTTGTGCCCGCTCTTTTTTATGAAAATATATTTCCTTTCGTAATAGTTGATAAAAAATTCTTTACAAAAATAATATTGAACCAATTATTATTCACGACATTGAAGTACTGACTCTTGCGTCCTATTGAATACTGCAATTCATAAAATAACAACCTCGCCGACGTTAATATCCATAACCACTGATTGCCTTCGTCTTGCTGCGGCCGTGTTTTTTCCTCATCGCACAAAAAACGACAATCTCAAACGGAATGGCAGCGAAACTATAAAAATCATTCCGCGCGCCTCGCTAGTTGACGGAACGTTTCCTTTGAGCGCCGATCGCCACGGCCTGGCAAGGCGCACAAAGCTCTCCTTCCCGAAGCCCGTGGCCCACGAAAGCTAAACGAGACCATAACTTGCCGTTCATTAGTTTCTTCTCTGACTTACGAATCCCATTAAAAAGTATTGGCGCTGCATTCACGGCGTCGCTTCGTTGATCCGCGTACCCATCTACATAACGAAATGAGAATAACATAATACTTGTTCGCGTACCCTTTGACAGCCGTTCGTCAATTGACCGGAACGGTGTAAATTAATTTTATCAATACAGCTTAAAGCCATATAAAGTGAAACCTCGTTTTCACGTTTCCAAATGAACTGATTTAAAAAGTGTAATTAGCGGCGGAACATAGACTGTGTTAAAAATATGAAAAGTATTATTTATTTATAGAAGCACCCAAATCGGTTTTTTTCCGACAACTGCCTAATATTTCTTTCAAATTTTTTATTAATTATGTTTGTTAATTGATTAGAATTTTAAATATTTCAAACGAAAATTAATGGAAATAGAAACGTAGAAGCGGGTACTTAATACACTACAGTAAAAAAAGAATCGCTGACATCTGAATTCCGGAAAAGTAAAAACGAGGTTTTAGTGTAGCGAGCTTTTTTTTATTTTTTAACTTTAAAAAATCACAATTGCTTCACTGCATGCATAGCAAACTCATATTTCATTTCATTAATAAATCAGCATAGCGAGTTAAGCCAATAACTTTTTTTTACCTTTTTCCAGCTATAATCTATCTCACACTCAGTCACAGTATTTTTTGGATCCATTTAGTTTCTTCAAAATAGTATTATTTGCTAAATGATTTATTGTTGATTGTATTTTTATGATTATAACAAAGTAAAATGTAAAATAATGTATCATTTTTGATGTATTGAGTGTCAAAGTTCTCCTAAATCCCAACCACGCATAACAAAAGTATTACATGAATTCAATCTTTGTTTACCGAAAGAACTTGTTTTTCAGTTTTTCTGGGCTGAAAATGGTATTTTCTCTTGAGTTTTCCTCGCTGTCCGAGAAGGTGAGTTCTCAGCGGCTTTCCCCGTAGGCGTCGGAACAACTTTTAATGGGCCATCCCTCCACCGTGAGGCTACTTCTCGGCCCCTGTGTTGTTTGTGTGCTTTATACCACCCATTCCCGCCTGTAACGCCCTGTTTGTTACCTTTTACCAGGCAAAGTGGACATTCCTCATGACCTCCGCTATTCGGTGTGCTTTTTATTAGCATCCACCGCGAGGCGCAGCCGCGCTAACTTTTCTTTTAATTGCTTTGAAATAAGCTCTTGCAGCCCTTATTGCTCGCTCGAAAACTTTCCCTAGACCCATCTGCGTTCAATCAAGTTACTGATACAAGAGCGAGTTTTTAATAAAATGCAAAACATCGACTTTTATAGTCTTCACTATTACTTGTAGTGTAGAAAGTCAATATTAAAATAAAAATAACAAGTTTGAATAGTTACAACTTTGTACGATTCCACATGTTTTTTCACTGACGATTCGGGTTTCGCCTTTCGGCATCTTCATGCATTCTATCGCGGATGCAACAGAACTGACTGTCGCCGAAAGGCGATACCCTAGTCGTTAGTGAGAAAAAATGTGGAATCGTACAAAGTTGTAACGATTCGAATCTGATATTAAAATTCCATCGAGCACCTTCAGTGCTCAAGTTTTTACACGATTTTATGAAATGGTCAGAACCGGTTTTGCTCATCGCCCATTATCAGTCATTAGATAAGTTTTTTTAAATGCATAGATATGAAAAACATCACCTTTATATTACATACTGCGATTACATTGTTTGATGTGATCGCGGTTCCTTTATAAGTTTACAATTATACTTAAGTTTTCCATTTTAAAGACAAAAATGCGAAAATTTCCTCAGTCAGTGGTGCAGCACATAAAATTTAGATTCGCCATTTTATTTTTTGAATAACTTCAACATACCAATGTTTTATACATCTTTGCTGCACACAATCAGTTGATAATGCTCGCGATGAGAAAAACCGGTAATGATCATAAAATATTACTAAAAATGTTATTTCAATATTTACAATATATCGCAATGTATTATTTTAAAATATAAAATGTACACATTATTTGATCACCGTTGATCACCAACTCTTTCGACAACAAATCACATTTTATATACCACTCGAGATATTTTATTATTATTTTTTTGCAAAACAATCCTATAATTTGATTATTTTTTTTTTTTTTTAAATACTGGTTAGTCATTTCATCCTTTACTTTAATCTGGAGTAAGTTACAATATATTATAGTACAGGCAAGTCTCCTGTATATAAATAGATTAATCGGACACTCAATCCCATGATATGAGAACGAAATTATAACTTAATACGAAAGCTCTGCCACTTACTGGCGATAAAAATTCTCCTAGATCATGCGGGACGTTAAACAAATTTTAAAAAAATATTTTTCTCAGTGGCAGCGAAAGTTTAAAATACGTGCGCACGGTACCTTCACCGAGGAAAATGTTTATTTATGTTTTTACTTGCAAACTTTTTCGTATTCATAATGAAAAAAAACTTCATTTGCGCTCGCACTTCCATGCACCGCGTTGTTTGGAAGGATTTTGAAAGATGATATTATCTTATTATGATTAAAATTGTGGAGCAGGTGTAGAACTTTTAGTTTACGTTCGTACGCGCTTAGCTGACGTATTTAAGTATTTTTTCTTTCTTAAATTACGACATCTTACATTTTCCCTATAAGTTTTTACCCACACCTTAGAAACTCGGTTACTTTTAGTAAAGTTTTCTAGCCAGTGTCGCGTATTCGGAAACAAAATCTTCATTTTGCTTTGACTACCTGTTTATGATTAACATATTTAATATGGATCAAGAATAGAATCACGTTTTTCCAAAAGTCAGACAATAAAAACTAAGAGCTTTATGTATATCTTAATAACCTTGTAAATGAAATGCACAAACCATTATTGCGTTATAAATACTATTACTGGGTTATTACCCTATATGCACATATATTTCTATCTGAAATTAACTTAATCTTCAGATTGCTATCGTCTTAACTGTGGAAGGGCTTGTTGTAGTGTGTTGTAGTTTGCACTTCAAAATATAGTTAACCGTTTCAAAAATTTCGTCTAAGAGATAATGTTTACTTACCTATAGCATGATTTGTTATGATAATCTCACCAAGTATGGGTACACTTATACTAATGAATTGTTGATTAAATTGACATTTACTTGGTAGATCTCCGTTATAACGCGGAAAAAATACCAATATATTTTAGTTCCACAAAATTTATAAGTAAAATATCATCAGCATAAGCCTTATTAATTCTGTAGAACTCAAATAAATTGCTTTTTTTTCATCATGTTATTATTAAATTATTTTTGAAATATTTTATTTTAGAAAAACATTTTTGTGCCTAAGCAGGGAATATATTAATTTGTTGTGTAAAACGTATATTTTGAATTAAAATATTTTAGTACAATTTCAGGGTTCCTTTATAATATTTAAAATTCAAACAATTTCTGTTATCGAAGCCTTGAAAATGTTAAACCCGTTATACTGTAGGCAATACATTCTTAGTCCAATCATTCAACACGAGGAGCGATCATTTTTAATAAGCATAATTAAACCGTCGTAATTTTGTTTTTTTAATTGACGCATAAAAATATCGTGTTGTAATTATCTAAGGTATTATATAACAAATAAACAATGCAACTAGTGTCTGTAGAGTCTGTAGAGATGTATATTAAAGCTGTGATGCACATTGATAATTTGAATTAATTATTCGACATACTTTTTCACTATGCACGATAAAATTTAACAGCGATGGGAAAAAATATGAATTATCTTTGAAGAGCATCGTAAAATATTTTTTGTTCTCCGATGAAGAAATTATGATAATGAATCGTTTACTAACAAACTCGGCATTGAAATTGCATTGGATATGAATATACAATTTAAAACAATTAAACATGTATTGATTGAATTGGCATTTACTTGGTAGAACTCCATTACAACACGTGAAAAAATAGCAATGTGTTTTAGTTCTACAATTTTATTATAGGATATATAGGACATATTCCCATATATATATATGATATATGGGAAGGAAAACCCAGACAGAAAACCGAACACCAACCCGCCTGGGCAGCGTGGTGTTGCTATGTCCAAACAACCCCCCTGAAAAAAAAATTTAAAAAAAGCAGGGGGAGGCCTTCATCCAGCAGTGGATCGACCCCGGCTGATGATGATGATATATTACAAGTATATAAGTCGTAATTCCTCGTATAAACTGATTAATGACAATCAATTTGATTGAATTCGTATAATAGAATTTCCGAGAAAGCCGAAAACCGAAAAACGTGTTCTGAGTGACAAAACATTTGAACAACTATACAAAGTTTTAACTATTAAAAAAAAAAAACTTAAGTCGATTTATTATATAAAAAATAACAATACCAAGATTTTGTTTTCAATTGTGCAGTGAAAAAAGCTAAACATATTTTGATATAGGCTATTTGTGATTTGTATTTTAACTTCGTACCGAATTAATACTGAAAGTTCGTTCCGAAGTATATGAAAATCCTTTTACTAAATGCAATTGTAGTATACCCTTTTGATAGCGAATCTGTTTACGCATCCTGCAAATCCTTTTATCTACGGAGCAACCTAACTATCAGAGTGACGCAGCAAGATCTGGCGAAATGTTTGCCCAAGACAAAGGAGAAATACTTGATGGCAGAATTCAGTTTGACGAGAGTTCGGCTTTTGGTTAGGAAGTACTTAAACCCGAATAGTTCATCTACTATTATGGTTACCCAACTTAGTGCGATGCCCAGAAGCCTATTTTACTGTGCTTTGTATAACGGGACTTAACTTTGACGAAGCTTTCCGCCTCACGCATACAAACGAGAATATTAATTAATTGACTAGATCGAAAATTAGTTTTGGTGTCTGAAATGTTCCTTTGATTTACACCCGCAGTGAAGTTATTTTAATTCTAGTTTGATCGGTTCCGATAATAACAAAACAGTATCTTTATATTATATGTATTTTATGCTAACTTGATTCTTTTCTTTCTAAACGCAAATGGTAGACAAACAGCGAAGTAATAGTATGTATTAGAACATAAATTACTTAGGTTACCTATCAACCATTCATTCAGAATATATTTTGATCTATGTAAACTTTTTTCCAAACAATAACGACTTGTCTTTCTCATCGCGAGCATTATCAACTGATGGAATATTAAACAAATTTGAATTGTTGAATCTTTGTACGATTCCACATGCTTAGTGTTTCAATAATTCAAATTTAATACTAAAATTCCATCAAGCACCATCAGTCGATATCTTAAAAAATATCAATCATTTGACAACGTAGTGTAATGTGTAAACTTCAATCTACAATTGTATACAAGTGGAATCGTACAACGTGTCAAAAATTCCAATTTGGTATTGAAATTCTATTACGCACCTTCATTCGATATCATAAGTCATATCAATCTACAATATTTGGTTACGATCTTTAAACATTTTTCCCATTAGGTACTCCCTCCCATTGGGTGGTGTAAAAACGTTTTGGATCTTGTCCCATATTTAACATTTTCATACATAATACTTTAGGTAATGGCAATCGATTTAAAACTGTTTTCTAGTTAATGCACATATTTTTTTAGATTGTTCTTATATAAGTTGATTTCAGTTCAATATGCATACAATGTTCGTAGAGTTTTCAAAGTTTTCCTTAAAACAAAGCTCATTTTTTACTCAAACTCTGAATTACTTAAATTAAAAGCCAAAATATTTAGAATAAATTATCTTTCTAAAAAAACACGTGACAAGTTTTCACTGCACGTACTCCATTGTGAACATATTTTTCTCTTTGGTCGATTTTGAATTGAACATTAAGAATTGTTTGGCGCTCACAACTGACACTTTCGAAAAAGTGGTACCTATTTCAAATACCAATAGTTCTTGATTAGATGCAAAGAAATCGAATCGCACTTTAAAAAAAGAACTTTTATTTTATTGATTAAATTGACATTCATTTGGTAGAACTCAAGAACTTTAATTCCTTAAAAAGTTTATTCCAAAGTCATTCTCAAAGTGTGATAATTTTGTTAGAACTTTTATATGGTTAAAAAAAAATATATGTGGTTCTAGTAATTCAGAAACCTTTCCGAATGTGGAAAGAAGACATTTTTAAATATTTCCTATCCTCGATATGTCAATAGATGAAGGACTTCCATTTTTATAAATATAGATACTTATTTGTTATTTAAATTTTGGCATTCATAACTAATTTTCGCTATTGAAATATTGTAATTTAATAAATTCACGTTGGATATACACCTTTCATATATGAGATAATTGAATAACTCCTTTATTCAGTTTACCAATACTTATAAAACATCAACTTTCAATATGTTTCTTACAATACCGAAAAGGTTAAATGTAATGTTTCTTCTTCTCTTTTTTTTCATTGGACAAATATCCGTGTCCTTACAAATTGACTGTGATATAATCGTTATTAATGTCTGTTTTTAGCGTTATTATGACGAATGAGTTTCTCAATATATACCAATATTGATTGCAAATGACAGGCCAATTCAACTGTTCGGTCGATTAATTGCTTTTGCGATCAATGAGAATATTTTGGCCCTGCCTAAATACAGGAAGCTTTGCAATATTACTCTGCGATAAAGCTGCCTTTATTGAACCACCATTAAATATTATTTACCCGATTATTGTTTGAGCTTTTTTTTTATTGCTAAGCCAATATTTTTGCAAATGAATCGTGTATTTTGGAAAGGTGTTTTATTTATTAATTGGTTTTTAATTGTTGAAATTTATCTTGTTGTACTTATGTTGAGTATGGTCTGTGTGTTACTATACGATGTACAGATTATATCAAATACATATTCATACTGGCCTTCAGTTAAATACATTCCTAATACATTCTCATCATATCTAATCATATTGTCATCTTTCCAGTGATATTAAATCCGCCTCTGAACTTTCATTGAAACCATAGACAACGTAACGTCATGGTAGCTTTGTTATCATACTTATGACGATTTTTCCCCAGCTAATTGCTTAGTAATCTGGTCTTTTATCATATTTTTATTATTATTTATTTCGTGTTCTCTTGTTACCATGTTCATTTTTTGGAGTTATGAATAAATTGTCCAGAGCAATCAATTGATTAATAAAAATTAACATTATTAACGAGTGTAAACAGTCCACCACAAATTTTTGCGCAGAAACATCTACATAAATTTGCTTACCGCATACTGCTGAATTAATTTAGAATATATTCAGTGATGGTATATACTTTATCTGTCTCACCAGAGATAGAGTATAATATTAAAAATTGATTCTAGTCGCAATAAATTAATGTATTATATACATATACATAACTCTAAAACAATTTAATTAAAGTCGTTATATAATATTAAAAATCGCTGTGAAATGAATCTTCGACATTGATTAACAATATATTGACACGTAAAAACATTCGTCGCTTTGAAAATTCATCAAACTGTCGAAGGATATTATATTAAATATATCGTGGTGAAAATTGCTCCCTGTTGTTGGAAATCCGGTTTAAAAATCCGCTGCCAGACTTCCGTCACGGAACGCTGAAAACATCTGTCAACGGCCATTTTCCCAGCGGAACAAATAGCCGACAGCTCGCTCAATGGAAAACAAAATAACCGGAAGAGTTCGGTTGATGCCGAAAATATAACCGCCGGTCACTATTTTATCTTATGGCGGAAATTCTTCTATTCATTGAATCGATTATGATTTATTACGTCACTTTTGATTGGTTAACTATCGATTCTTTGTAAAAACGTTTTTCTTTATACAAAAAAACACATATTTTACAAACAAGAAATATTTCAAACAGTTTTATTTCAATTTAATGTATTAACCGCCACTTCATGGTGGCGTGGCATCATATCGACATTACAAAACCAAAACGACGTAAATCACGAATAACAAATTTTACTGTAGGAACAAAAACCGAATTTGAGCCGAAATCAAAATATTAAATAAACACTGCCCCTAAGAAGACAATTAAACATGATATTTACTTCCAATCCCGTATTTATTTGTTCAAAGTAATTTAAGGAAAATTGTTAACTTGGTTGAAACATTGTGCGATTCCACACGCTTTATCACTGACTAAATTAACTGAACTGAAAAAACTGCTTCAGTTTTGCTGCACTTGTGTGATAGAATGCATGAAGATGCCGATAGGCGTAACCCGGGTAGCTTGTGACAAAACATGTAATCGTACAAAATTTCAATAATTCAAATTTGATATTGAAATTCTTTTAAGCACCTTCAGTCGATATCAAAAATTATTAACATGATACTTTTTCCTAGTTAGTCATAATATTTTAAACCTCAATATTAAATATATACAGATTAAGTGAGCATTTGTAGCTTACATCCTTTCGACAAGACTTGTATTAAGTTTTATGCATTTCGATTATCAAAAAATATATATTTATTTTTAACACATTCCTGTCGAACCGTGTGAGAGATTTTACAACTAAATCTTTCGAAATCTGGTTAATTCAAAATCGTTTTTCATTAATTTATAATCAAAACCAGTTTCGCTGGTTTAGTTTTGATATGGTGAATCAATTGATAATACTCCTGCCCTAACCGTAAAATTATTAAAAAGTTCTAAAAAGATGTGTTTTATTATTTTAAATATTTTTTTACCGATCGATTACTTATCAACGAAATTGATCTGCGATATATACTTTTTAACTTTCGGTGATGATATTTGTTGATTTAAAAAATTTGAGTTTGGCACTATAATATTCATCCAGCATGGCAATCCTGTGCTAAGCAGAGCGCGTAATTTTCACAACTCGTTCACCGAATTCACCCGAATCCTAATTAGTCATGTCATAATAGTCGATTCGATTACTGGCAACCTCAATCCGTGTGGTTTATGGAAACCTGACGATCAGTTATAATCCGGGTGACTTAACCGAATGTTATCTGCGTTTGCGGGGAACCCGGCTTCAAACAATGGAATGGCACCGAGGCCCGGTTTTAACCGCACGGCCGATACGGGAACCCGACTCTGATTGATATCGCCTGTTATTGTGCGAATTGAAAGCTGGTCGTACACGCATATAAATTAATTTGGACACCGGTACAAGTACCTTATTCGTCGGTGTAATATGACAGCGGAATGAACATCAGTTATAACAGCGGCTCCCAGCTATCGATGTGTTGTCAAGGTGTTAAATGTCACTTCTTGGTGGAAGGACATTATATTTAAAGAATAAAACAAAAATTTTAGTACTCTTTCCACGATTTAATATTATTAAGATCATGGCCGACTTTAAACGAATAAAAACAAGAGTATTTATTAACAAGGTAAAAAATTACCAGGTTTACAAAACAAATGGTTCAAGAACGAAAAAAGAACTCACAAAATATATCTTATTAAAATAATATTTTTACCATTTAAATGTTATGATTTCTGGTGAAACGAGTCCTGAATTGTAGTGTAACCATTGTGTTTTGTTAAATAGTTTTAATCTGTAAAAAAAATAGCATACAAAATAATAAAATAGAAGAAAATTACACAAATAAAATATGAATTAAATGAATCATTCATGACTAGACTAGCAGTGATTTGCAAATCATATCAACCTTTACCCACCCTGCAGTTTCATATAACAATGCGAATTTTCGTCCTCAATGCCTAGCGGTTTCGTTTCATATATGTTATTATATATGTTATTTTTCGAACATAAATATTAATATATGTTTTGTAAATCTAGAGTATACATATTATCTTAGAACCCTTTTTATTTTATCCAAATTGTTTTTCTAATTTAACAGATTTAACAGTTTTTTAGACGCCAAAAATAACGAAGAAATACTCGGGCAGTGCGCTACACCACATTACAAAAAGCTAATAAACTTTTAACCACCTATTAAATATAGGTGTTAAAAGAGTTAGAGTTAATAATCCATAGATTTATTAACTCTTTTTTTTTGTATGCCGAGTGAAATATTTTTTTAACAAACTTTGCGCAATTGTGTCAAAAGAAAATATCCATATTTTATTCATCTGCCATTAAACTTCTGGCGAGATAGTTATTGTACATTGTAGTCGATGGATATTGTATTTTGCATGTGTAATCTTTGCATTATTCAAACAATCGGTGCATTACTGAATGCACTCCTAGAATCAATGACAATTGAACGTCGCAGATTCAATTCAAACTGAGCGTGAAATTCGATCGGTAAATCTCAACAAGGCCACCCAAATCGAGCAATTTTTCTAGGGGCTGCAATAGCGCCCACTTTTACAACTTCGAAAAATTCAAATTCAACATCTCACGTAAAAAATAACTTAAAAAGTATTAATTTGATTCCAATATTAATAACCCACCCTTTTAAAATAAGATGATGATATGAAATTTTTATCCTGTTATAATGGAGTTCGGAGTGAAGGAAGTAAATGCCAATCTAATCAATAAAAAAAAATCAATCACATTTCAAGGGTAGTTGATAATTGTGGTAAGCTCTCACTCCAAACTCATTAAACTGCATTGTTTATACGATTACCATTTCTTAATTTCATAACAATCAAATGAGATGTTTATATCTACTGAAGGTGCTTGATAGATTTTCAATATCAAAATTGAATCGCTCCTAACCTTCGGTCTATATTTTTTTGTAAATCCTCTCGACTATCATTAATCGGTATTTATATATACATATATTTAATCGATTTTGTTCAAGCTTTTTAGGGCTATCATTCTTGATACTTAAAATTCGAATAATGTTTACTCCTATATGAAGAATCCTTACCAGGATTGCAACCCCTATCGCCTATCTACGTGGTTACGTCACATACATACATATCCTTACGTAAATACAAAGCAATCTACGTGCGATCATATCTTAGTACTTACCTAAATCATTCTATATCAGACATTTCGATGTGATATTGAACGCTGGGGAGTGGAAAATTAGGTTAGGGTTATCTAAATTGTTGAAATATTCTCGTATATTATGATATTAATACATAATTATTTTGAAACTTAATTAATGCCAGTTGGCGTACATCCCAACTCGTAAGTTATTTGTTAAAGTTTGATCTCTATGTTGCTAAATTCATTTTAGTATTTATTGAATCAAAAAGTTTATAGTGCCCTTATTATTCAATACATGTAATGTGTTTATGTATTTTTTTATGATAGCGATCGCCGACCGATAATAATCTTTTTTGATATCAAAATTATCCAAATTTAAAAAGAAAATTGAAGCGGTCATAACCCTTTTTGATTCGATTTTTGTTGCTGTATGTTTGAAATTGAGTTGATTGACACTAATAAAATCTAGGCAGTAAATTTTAGATTCATTTAGCGCAATGATTTTTTGTGTTTTCTCTTAATTTAAAATAATCATATTTTATACCATTATTTCCCCAAGTTTTTACGAGTATCATAAATATAGAAGCCGATGATAGTCTATCATTTAAAAAAAAAAAAAAAAACTATAGCTGTCATCACATCACTGAGAATATAAGACATAACGTGCGCGACGTTACATATATCACGTAATATTTGTTACGTATTCTTTTAGAAAACGGGATAAACTCCAATAGACAATAATTAAACAAATCTTGTATAAAGCCACTTATTGGCTTTAGTATTAGTATTAGTATTAGTTAAGTGAAATAATTACGCTATTCATTAAGTAAATATTCGTACATCCAAGTTATCGATGGTATAAGATTGACACACTGGCATTTTATGTATTTTGTTATTCGATAAAAAAAAATACAATGCATGCAAAAGAATCAGATTGTAAAATTATTTGTTTTTTAATTAATTGTTCGTTTTATGTTATGTATATTTTATAATTAAAATGATTTTTTTTATAATAAATGTTTATTCATATCTTAACCTTTGCACTCGAATGTATAATATAAAGGCGGCATTGATTTTTCTTTTTGATCTCAAATGCCACCACTGACATAAATTCATTGAAATATAATTTGTGATGTTTTATTTTCAATATCAATCAAATTAATGTTTGTTTTTTAGCGTTTTGCATTACTATTTTATCTTTCACATATTATCGAAATGATAACTGGAATTGTGTTTCTGTTCTTTCAGTACATTTCAAAAAATACGATACGACTTGTCAATTTTAAATCATCAATATGTATATTCCATATCGTTTTATGTCATGGGTTATACGTAAATTGACCATACGTCCCGTTTTGAACGGGACCGCCCCGTTTTTAGGTAGCCTGTCCCTTTGTCCCCAAGTACAGCTTCGGGACGTCGAAATGTCCCATGTCAAATGTTTTCAAAAAGAGGGCAATACACGTTAACAATTTTAAAAAAAGTGCGTGCGTAGTATTTATTAATAGCAACCAAGACACAGAAGTATTTGATGAGTATTCACTTATTATTGTAGTACACTCCATAAAGTGACCGAATGGAGTATTTCAACCGAAAATCGTTGGATTGAATTGTTCCAACACTTTCGTAATAATAATTTGAACCATAAAAACTTGCGAGTAATCATTGAATACATTTTATGCTTGCCTAGAACAAATGTACCCGTAGAAAGAGTCTGTTTACAGATAAAACAAGTTGTGGACGAGAGAAAAAACACAATAACAAGACGGAGTACTTAAAGCGATGTTGTTAGACAAGAATTCCATTCTTATTTAAAAGCAAACCCAGTTATACTTAAGAAAAAAAAATCAATAAAAAAATATAAAACAACATAATTTTTTACATATTTACATTATTTATTCCTCTTATTTTCTTTATCAACATTCATTTTCTTTTTATGAATACATAAAAACTAAGAAAAAATACGTGTTTTCTCGAATATACATATAATACTATTACGTAAAAATTGGTAGATGTCCCGTTTTGAGAACAAAAATAAATGGTCACATTAGTTATATGTGAAGATCCAAAATGTATTTTTATATTAATAACTTTTTAATATCTTGCTCGGACAACCTGTCCCATTTAACAAACCCATTTTCGTTAGTCGGGCGCTGTATATAATGGGTATAAATCCCACCGCTTGATGCTGCACGGATTTCCTCGCTGGGAAATGATTTATTCTCCAGTCGCTAATGCCGGCAACGACGCCGTGTGGTCCAGCTTCCAAAGTGCTACTTCCTGTACTGTATTAGATTCTAAGCGAACAGCAAATGTGGTGCACCTTTTCACGATTACTTACTATTTTTGTATTCTCTGACCAGTTGAGTTTGTTTTTATTTTTTCGTTATGGCTTTGAAGACATTTTATATAATCATAGAAGGCAATAGTAACTACAATATGTAAATTTATGACATCGACTGAAGGTGCTTGGTTCAAATTTCAATAACAAATTTGAATTGTTAAAACATTGTACGATTCCACATATTTAGTCATTAACGACCCGAGTTTCGCCTTTCGGCATCTTCGGGCATTCTATCACACGGATGAACTGACGCACAATAAACAGTAGGCATCGTCTATATACCAATTATTATTTGTTGTAAAACCCTTTCAAGAATGAAACTTATCACAGGTTATTGTGTTAATTATTATTAGATCTATATTGTTAAATTTGTTTTAGCTGCCATATAGCTCTTGCCTTGGGGTCTGTGTTTTCCTTTAATTTATAAATTTTGTATGTAGACGATACTAACTGTTTATTGTGCGTCAGTTCTGTTGCATCCGTGTGATAGAATGCTTGAAGATACCGAAAGACGAAACCCGTGTCGTTAGTGACAAAACATGTGGAATCGTACATGTTTAAACAATTTAAACAATTGAAAAAGTACATACATGAAAAATATATTTTCCCGTTTTAAATCTTCAGCACAACGTCAAAACCCAATCTACGACGAATATATCGGGAGTTTTCACTTTCAATGAGTTAAATGTCACTTAAATAATAAAACTCAATTACTATGTCCATAATTTTATAATAATAAGAACAGGACCGGCGATAACTTTGTGAAAGTTCGTTCTTTTATAAAAAAATTATCCTGATTTTTTTTTATTACATTTAGTGTATTACTATTTGACGCGAGTTTCTTTTGAGATTTTCGCCTTTAGGCTTTAGCTTAGTTAATGTTTTATTAGTACTATATTGATATTTAGTCACAAGTTGAAAAAATGTTCAAACGTACATTTGCTTTTACTACCGAAATAGCTATCAGCTATATTCCTTTTAAGTTTTGTAGAACTAAAATACATTGCTATTTTTTCACCGTATTATTACGAAGTTCTACCAAGTAAATGCCAATTCGATCAATTTAAACACACAATTTAATAATAATAAATCGCCATTTCACTATAGGATTACTGCTTTCTTCTCAGACCTTTGCGAGGGGCGAATGCATTTCATTGATTGAATTGGCATTCACTTGGTAGAACTCCATTATAACACGGTGTAAAAATAGCAATGTATTTCAGTTCTACAAATTTTTTAAATAATTTTGTAGAACTAAAATACATTGCTATTTTTACACCGTGTTCTAATGCGTTTCTGTAATAAATCACATCTGGGCAGTATTTAAGCTTATTGAAAATGCCGCCTGTGTAGTTTAGTTTAATTCAAATTTTGTTTCTTTTTGCTAGCACGATATAAGCTGGGTTGTAAGAACTGAAGAGAAGATTTATTGTGTACCTTTTCTACACAGCTATATATATAGAAGCAAATTTACGTTTAAACTTAGTCCTGACAATGGCGTGAGCCGAAATAGCTATCAACTATATCTTATAAAAAAATGTAGAACTAAAATACATCGCTATTTTTTCACCGTGTTATAGTGGAGTTCTACCAAGTAAATGCCAATTCAATCAATTATTTCTTTCTATAAATTGTGAAGACGTTTTTATGTTTATTTTTATCACATCAAATGCATTTTTGTTCACGTCACCTATCAAATTATCAAACAGTTTCGCTTTGAGGCGCTCCTTTAAGGAAGATTCGGATGCAAATGGCATTATCGTCCCACATCATCCACTTAAATTTGAATGGGGACTCAATACTATCAAAGCTGATACGTTTTTTCCGCTTCGTCTTCTCGCTTTTAACGAAGTGTATTTTATGAAGTAGCCGAGCGGTTTTCGACGCGAAACGGGGAACATAAATATCAATTTGCTTACAACGTCATAAAATCCCTAATAACTCTTTCTGCGGAGAGCGGTTATGTAAATATTATGCGGCAAGTTTGTGCAGCAGGGATGTTGGAACTCGAGAACGAAAGCATCGGAGATTCGGTCGCTAGCTTTTGTCGTGCCGTCTTGCTTCCGTGATTCGCCGAACCGGCTACTTCAAACGTTTTATAGTCCGTAACCCTTTTATAAGATAATACATATTTTTCCGAACTACCCGTATCATAATTACGTATCCATCAATCTGTGTGGCTCTTATCCTAAAAGTATTTATCGTATGTATTCCCGTAATCTTAATCAGTTGTTCACAGTCTTTCTACGCTCACGCATCCCTCTTCGTAGCAAAAACCCGATCGTGAACTAAAAAATGCCTTTTATTATTTGATATCTAAAATAATCGCTTTGGTCATAAAATGAAAGATGCACAAGTCTCACGAAATATGAGATGTTAAGTTATCGCACTGAAGTCAGGCTATACTTCAATACAAAAATTAGCTCATAAACAATATTTTGAACACAGATTTGTTGCCAATACGATGATATATTCAATTTTATCTTCCGTTCTAACAATGTGATGCAATTTCCGTGTGAGCTATAGTTTCGGAAGCTTTCCATTTGCAAAGAAGTGGCCGCGCGTCTGAAATTATGACCACCATCAATATTCTTTCGGTGTTCGCGCTGTATTTTCGCACTCGGCGATGATACTTCCTGCAGCCATTTGTTCGCCACCACTGCCTAGCTCTTTCAGGGCTTTTAAAAAGCCACTTTAGTCGGCTGCGAAACGCTACTAGTAAAGATTCATTGTCGTTCTTGAAAAGTTTTATTGTTTTTAATGATACAATAACCAACTTGATTATTTTATCTTTCGACATTTGTAATCTATAAACAACTCATTTCGTATTTTATCATCTCGAAATATTTTAAAGCGCAGCGTGAACCATTTGTTATAAAAAAGGCAAAATTATAGTCGTTAACATATTAAATGCCATCGACGCAGAAGTATGTACACCTAGTCCTTTTTTTTTTACGCGATTTTTTTTTACGCGAATTCGATTATACGCGATTTTTTTGGACGGCACCGCTACATTTTTTTTACGCGCTTCACTCGTTTTTACGTAATTTTTTCCCCAAAATTGTTTTAAAGAAGACATTTATATATGATGCTAGGCATACAAGTTTCATTATTTTTTAAATAAAAAAATATGTGTATTTTTAAAACTTAATTTTGTAAAGCATTCCATTTTTTTAAATACACATACATTTGCCAAATGTTAACAAGTGTATCGGATATTATGCGAATTTATGTTTTAGGGTGTGTAAAGAAAAATAATGCAATTGCGTGAAATCATTTTTTTACGCGATTTTTTTTACTCGCCTTTTTCTGGAACAAATGTATCGCGTAAAAAAAGGACTGGGTGTAATCTAATCCAGTACCATGACACACGGCTGTAACATGCTAATTATAAACATGCTATCATAGTAATTATACGATTTTTCTCCATATATTGTCGACAGTTTATACGCCTTGCCAAAAACAATTCAAGTGATTATTCATGTTAATCGAAATTTAAATATTAAAAATATCGCTTTGTTGATTAACAAAATACACAGCCGGGATTTAAATTCTCCAGCAATGCAAAATTTTAAAAAAATTCAGTCTAACAGCTGTCAACGAGACACTCCTGTACAATTGGCATAACTTTTGCATTTTTTTTCAGTTATGGAAATGCTGAATTCATGCATTGGTAATGTGATCTACATACATGTACTGTAGCTTCAATTGATATCGCGTTTGCTATACGACACTTTTATATCATTCAGGAAATACAGTGCAGAATCAAATAGACTCGACTAAAATAAATATGTTCTCTTAAAAAAACCCAACACATTTTTAACTAATGTTTTATTTTAAATAATATTTACGTACATGACATTTTAAAAAGTAAGTATGCGCATAAGTTTGAGCTAGGATGTAGTCTTTTTCACACACTGTTAAAATATAATTATTGAAGAATGAATATATATATATATATATAATTACCAATTTTCAATTGAAAAATACATTGTAAAAGCGTTTTGATACTTTTTTCATATTGAACGCTTGCGGAGCGAAACTATTTCCGGCAATAAAAAATATTTATGCTTTTAATTATAACGCTTTGTCTTTTCAGGAATGAATGAAATGTACCGCATTCAAAAAACTCTTATCCAACTAAATTTTCAAAGACAACAATATGTACTTAGCCCAATGTGGGCGTCCATTATTAATGATCACCGGATAAAACAGCCGTTTATATTTTCACCGCTCTATTTATCACGAATTGCAAAGAGCGCAGGTCGTCATTAAAACTAATTCTGTTGCCAGGAAATATGCAATTATTCATATTTTAATTGAAGTCGCATTTTTAAAACACTGCCCACACGTTCTAGTGACTCTCCCGCTTGTATACTCGGTTTGCAAAAGATCCTGAAAAAAAGAAAATTCGGAAAAGCTTCAAATAATATTTTATGTTATTATCACTCATAACATATTTTATTTAATCCTTAGTCGTTAATTATTTCACTTTTACCGCGTCAACTGTCATTTCTTAGAGAAAAACAAATATTTTATCACATAAATGCAATAGAACTGACGACATTGCATCATTGTGATAGTAAGTTTAACATGCCAAAGATGAAACCCGGGTCGAGAGTGACAAAACATGTGGAATCGTACATAGCTTCAACTCCATCAAGCACCCTTAATCTACAATATATCGTTATTCATATTTAAATAAACGAAACATGATGTTTAGTTTGCTCATCACATTCTCGATACGCGAAACCAGTCCTGATTTTAGTAGTATAAAATTGTGAAGAAATATTCTACTTAAAATTAACAATGTTAATACACATAAAGTTGTTTGTTTGCAGTGTGGCACATCAATTCAGTCAAAAAACCCTCAATTTCGCTTATTATCCATTCATCGGATTCAAACACATCTTTGGAATATATTATATATGATGTTTTTTTAAAGATCAGCGACGTCTCTGTAAATGACAAAACAGGAAATATTTCACAAAAGCGATCGAAAACTCTAATATTTTTGGCAGTACCAAAATATTTACGCAATAGATACAATTTACGTTTGTACTCGGTCAGAACCCCGACAGTGCTGCAATACGGCTGCGAATCGTGGCAACTCACAAGAGCACAAATACCGTTTGCTGTATTACGAAAACATATGACTATGACTGCTAATGACCAGGAGTGAGAGAATATGGCTTGAAAATGGATATGTTTATTCATTCATTAATATGCTGCAAATGTCGCAATAAAACAATAATCATATATGTAATAAATTTATGTAGAACATATACAAAAACTGTGATTTTACAATATTTCAATTTACAATTTTTTAAATCGAAAAAAAATACTTTACTTTTTTCCTAATTATGTTGTTCCTTTCTTTCCAGGTAAGTGATGTCCCAACCCCGATTCCAAATAAATAACCGTAAGTTTTTAATATATAATTTTTTATGAGCATATATTTATCACCGTCGTCTTAGCAAAAATCTGAAGCACAAATACATTCAATTTTGAATTGTTAATTATTTCTACAAGTTTTCTGACTCATCCCTGTTTCGCCTTTCAGCATCATCCTATAACACGGATGCAGAATAGAACTGACATACAGTTCTTATACAAATATATTTAAACATGTGTTAGTATAGACTCCATGAATTGGAGTTAAATTTATATTTGAAATGATTACCTTAAAACACAACAGCCTAATGACTTTTTGAAGACATGCTTTTATTTGTTGTTTTGCATTTGTGAATCGCCGTTGCAACGAAATAAGCTTTTGTCATAAGTAATTCATAATGCTACTTTTCAAACGACCGTACAAATATCATTCCTAATGAAAAGCTTTTCTGCTACAGATGCTTGCAAACTTTCAGATATAAATAGATAACGAATGCATGCATTTCCAGCGAACATTGCATTCTCAAATCATTTCTTAATCGCAGTGGAAATTTGGCGCCCCGCCAGCTTACTCTAAGCTTTTCACTTCGCTTGTGCTTACGACGCCATCTGGTCTGTTGGTCTGTTGGTCTGTGGAGGGCATATCCAACATTTTATGGCGCAAAATATTCCAGCAAGTTATTCTTTCCGTATCACATTAGAAGCTTGTTCACCTGTTGGATACATCAATGAATTATGATCGATATCTACTTAAACTGTAAGAAATGTTGATTGTTATAGATTTTGAAATTTGTAAAACATAAGACCGATATTTTTTGTGGTTGTTGTTTGTTAAAGTTTATTTTCATAAAAAATCTTCCAGTATTCAGTGTTCACTTTGTGAATATTGATTTTTAGTATAAAATTAATCAAATAATTTTGTTACCAATGATAATTTTATATTGAAAACCTTGCATTAATTTTCTTTGATTGATTGAATTGGCATTCACTTGGTATAACTCCATTATAACACGGTGAAAAAAATAGCAATTTATTTTAGTTCTACAAAATTATTTTTTTAAATTCTACACAGCTATATATAGACACGCAAATGTTATTTTAAGCATAGTACTGAAGATGGCGTGAGCCGAAATAGCTATCAACTATATTTAAAAAAATAATTTTATAGAACTAAAATACATTGCTATTTTTTTTTCACCGTGTTAATTTTCTTTGAACCGCTTGCCCTTTATACAATTGTTATTGTATGACGAAAATCCAGTCATCTTGCATTAATTTCAGAACATTTATTGAAACCATAGACGACATTATTACATTATTGTCGACAGGATTAGGATATTTTCGCTGCCTGAATTTCTAACCATATCGTCACTTAAAATCTAATATAGTAACATATGTAATAATTTATGTATGTAAAACTGCTTAAAACATAAGATTTCGTTACTTCTATCCCATATGTTGGTAAAGATTTAAATATTGATAATCACTCTTAATTTATGATTTTGGCTGAAGGTGCTTGATGGAATTTCAATATCAGTTTTGATTTATCATAACTTTGAACGATTCCACATGTTTTGTCACTAATGACCCGGGTTTCGCCTTTCGGCATCTTCAGGTATTCTATCAGGCGGATTCAACAGAACTGACGTGTCAGTCATAACAATTCAAGTTTAATCACTCTTAAGTTGTTAATTTAGGTGTTAAAGTCTAAATCTTCTGTGAATTGTTAGGATACATCAAAACCAGATATCTACATTCGCTTGCACGCGTGCTTACTAATGATTTAAACTGCACTAAGCACATCAAGACAATCCCTAATATTTCTCTTATTCCAGTGTGTAAAATTTACGTAGAAAATAACTAGACTGAAATATATATTCACATTATTTATATACCTATAGAACACGTTCAGATTGTATTGTTTTAAGTATAATGTGGTTTCACCATCTGACACTCCCCCATCAGAGTCTCCCCCGCACTTTGCCGTTAAATGAGGGTAGTAATGTTTCCGTCAGTTACCTTTATGGAAATTCACATAATTTGTACGTACCCTTCGATTAAAGTTGTTAAATCTTGGGACAGAAACACAAACAAGAATAACATTACGATCAAAATTATCGGGTCGACCCAATGTCTGCCCACAGGCCATCGCTTTGACAAACATGACTAACATTAGTTCTCAATTTCGTGTTACATTATCATTTAGTTTGTTGCTAAGTGCGTCCATTCTATAAAATTTTCAAAGCCGATTGTTCATTCCACTTCGTAAGTGCAGTTCTGCTGCAATTATCACACTGCAATAATCATTTTGTTATCACTATTAATTTTTTAGTATTTAAGATTTGCTTGGCTAATTTCAGTACAGTAAACTATAGATTTTTTGATTAAAAAAAGGTCCTCTACATCTTGCAAATGGTCTTTCTTAGTTTACCTCATAATAATGCATATAGTATCCACGGGATCCAGATTTTATTTATATTACTCGGCTCTGCAGCGATAAACCTTTGTCGGCAACTACCAAAAAAATACAACAAATAACATTTCAGGTTAAGGATATTTAATGAACTCGTCTTAAAGCTTTTAAAAAAGAAAAAACATGTGTTATAGAATTATATATTACTTTAAGTATTTCCCACTCATTTAATATTTTAGAATCACTTTGTCATCACGAATGAATATGATTATACCAATATGCATCAAAAATTTTAGTAGCATTGCTATTTAAACGGTGTCTACATTTAATTTACGGTAAAAAATACAGTGATCGGCCACTCTTCAGTGATGGGTCACTCAGTTATAAAACACGATATATTCATAAACATTGAACATCGTAAATATTGGCCTGCCCTCCTACGTGTAATGTAACACGTTTTCGTGAAATCCTACTTATGTTATTGTGCCAATCTATTATATAATATTTAAGTTACCTATAATCTTCCGACCACTGCATATGTTACCCTTAATTTAAATATATTTTATCTTCTATTATTATTATTGTCTTTCGACGGCAACATAGACCTCCAGCGTTTTGAAGCCGTGAAAGGACGATGAATGATGAAATAATGACAATTTTTTATGTCAAAGTGCAATTACGGAATCAATTTACATGCTCTTTGAATGTGAAAGACATCTATTAAGCTTGAGCCGAACTATTAAAGTAACGTATATCCTTTCCTTTCTAACCAATGTATCTGTTGCCTTAACGTAAACACCTCAAATTCGGCCTTTAAGTTCAGTATTAGAAATATAACATTGGAAATATTCAATAATAATTGTGGGCAGTGATACGAGTTGTTTTTCATTTAGAAGGGAAAAGTAAAAGAATATCGTCACACAGAATCTCTCCCTCAATATTTTTACTCCAATCCGAAAGATCCTGAGATATCATCTGCATCAATCTTAAAAGGCTTCTGCAATCTGGGATCATCGCTGAAACCCATTTTATTCGATAAATTCTTATTTCCGCTGTCACTCCTCACAAAAATCCTTCGATTACATTTGTGAATATATTTTGAGCCCCTACGATATATTTCATATTTGGATATAAGTTTAAAAAAATTACGTATAAAACTGATCTAATTTTCTTATAGATAAGTTTAGATAGATAGAGTTATTCTTAGTGTATAAAAGAACGAAACAGTTTTAAATATAATATAACATTTCAATAATTTGGAGTGAATGAAAGAGTGACAATTGAATTGGCATTTGTTACGTAGACCTCCATTATAATACGGTGAAAAAATATCAACGTATTTTAGTTCTACAAAAATTATAGGGTATTTAATCGATAGCTATTTCGGCTTATAATCGATATCATAAATTAATGGATTGCCATTGAACATGTCACTTTTGTGAATTGTGACGGCTTTTTTTTTTGTTTTATGTATGATAATTTAAAGGTTAGCTCTGTTTCCCTTAGTTTGGTCCGGAGTTGAAAGTGTCAAATTTATTATAGCATGTTCTTAATGCATTAACATCACATTGTGATTGTTTTCATTGATGTTGTCTGAGACGTAGACAGTTTTTGATGGATCACGGTCTTACGAGCCGGCTCTATGAACTTCGCAAATAATAGCCAACTGCTTTTGGTTTAGAAGGCGATGCTGTCGCAGTATATTGATGACTCTATTTTGAAAGTACTCCAACCCGGCATTATCAGTGTGACCAAAAATGGAACTGATAAAATTCTTTGACACTAACTTTATAAGTAATATTTTTCCCAAAAATTTTTTTGTACAAAATTTTGTATTAAATTTAGCAGGTATACTAAACAAAAGGTTAAATAACTAAGAATACAAATTACAATAGTCATACAATATCATCAGGATCATCAACAGTTGATAGTGATAGTGATGAGCGTATCCGGTCCTAATCTTAAAATATATTGTGGAAATAAGTTTAAAAAAAATGTGTTCATTATTTTAAAAAGTCTTTAAACCCATAGCTTGAGAAACTGAGTAACAAGAAGTGCTTAGAGGAAAAACTTCTGTTAGAATGCCTTTATCAAAAGGCCATAAAAATCGTTACGCACATAACCCTTTTTCATATATGTAATAAATAGAAAATTTGCTGTTGAAATTCTATCAAGTACCACGGTGAAAAAATAGCAATGTATTTTAGTTCTACAAAATTATTTTTAACAAATATAGTTGATGGCTATTTCGGCTCACGCCATCGTCAGAACTATGCTATACTATATTTGTTAAAAATAATTTTGTAGAACTAAAATACATTGCTATTTTTTCACCGTGTTATAATGGAGTTCTACCAAGTGAATGCCAAATCAATCAATAAATCTATCAAGTACCCTTAATCGATATTTCAAATTATATTAAGTAATATACGTTCCAATATTTAAATAATTCCCGTGATTGAAAGTACACTTAAAAAATGCAATTGAGAGTTGATTCTTTTTTTTTAATAAAAATATATATTATAGAAAGCAACATCGTTGACATCGTATGTCAAATATATAGCTTCCGGAAACGTAGAAACAAGTTTTTGATGTAACGGAATTCCCCACCCTCAGTTGTATTGGTCCATTATATTAAGGTTTTTTGTATGCTTAAATGTATCTGTATTTCATTGTTATTTATATCGATGTTAATTAAGGAAAGCAATTAAAGTGGGAATTAGTTGAAACTTTTTATTGTGTAACAAGCCGATTTCTCAATATATATATATGTTTTATGTTCTTCGATATTTTACGGTGAAACTGTCCCATCTTTTAGCTGTATATCGTACAGTCACCCCTCTTGTCTCGTGTCTTTTTCTGCTATATTTTCTATCGCCAACCTCGGAGAACGACAAAAAAGCTCAACTGACGTCGACACTCAAAAAAGCATTTGTGCTTTTTGCAATGTCCATTTGGATGAATATAAAGCCACGTATATAGAATTCGAGATAAATAATAACAATTGATATAATTCTGCTTTTAATGATATTTGTTTATTAAGAATTGGCAGTTTTACAAGTGTGTGAGAACCTCTCGAATTTAAAGTTTGTTGGCGCCCTTGTTCCTTATTAACTACCCTAGACGCAACTCTTTTCACATCTAGACAATTTGATAAAAATAGTGCTTGCATTTGTTTATAAATAACTAAAAACTTTTAATTTATTTTCTATTGAGCCATGTAAAAGATATTCCAACACCAAAAAAATTCACAAAATTGTTTATTAATCAAATTGTTTACATCGAATCAAACTATATTAACTCGTGCATGAAAGTTTTTACACCGTGAACATCGTTATATTCTTTGCGTCAATTATCAAAAGGATCTAATCAGTCATCTAAACAGTTAAGACGTCGGCAGTAAATAGGTAAAGTTATTTTTGACACATGTTTGAAAGATAAATTTTATTCTATATAAATTATATTAGAAACAAAAAAATCCCATCCACTTAATAATACTATGAATATTGAGTTCAATTCATGAATTTGTAATCTATGGCGACAAAGTTTGTAGACTTTGCACCGCAGCTATTAATCCTATGGTCATATGACGCCCTAAATCCTTAATTTAGATCTGCTTGCTAGCTTAGCACGAGTCGGACGATAAAGTTTGGTCTCGAGGCTCACTCACCCTACTTGCTGTCTCTATTGGGCGACTCGTGGGGTATTCGCACGTCCAACTTGAAATAATGATCGATGTTTGTGGATACTGGATAGGTTTCGCCGTCTGCGCCTCTTCACTATGCCAACTTGCTTTAATGTATTGACTGTTATAGCTGCGGGGAACCTCCATTGAACTTCAAAAATACGTTAAGATAGTTTAAATTGTATCTCAAAAGATTTCGCTTATCTAAAAACGCGAACACCGGGGAACGCGAATTCACATCATTCGATATAGTCGACATTAATCGCTCATAACCTTTTGAATGTTTTCTTTTCCTTTTGAGGCACTCTTTGCTGTCACGACATGCAATAGTGATGCACCTATTTATTTATGGCTGGCAATCCATACGATTATGAAGTAAAGCCATTTAAGTAATGTAATACTTTGTGGGTTATAACATTGAATGATTACAAAGCAATACACAGACAGTGGTATGAAAAGCGGTTAAACTCTCAAGCTGCAGTATCTTGCGATGCGTAAAAACCTTGGTTTTACAAGAATATTAGCATCTTCAACTGAAATGATAAAACTGGAAGTAACGATTAAAGATATTCTATCACTTTTTAACCACATTAGATAAATAATTTCAACAAATACGTCCAAATAATAAAAAAGTTATGATGATTTTTGTAAGACCTAGCAATTTTATCAATTTACAATTTATCCATATTTTAAGCATATTCACCACGTCGCGAATGTGTTTATAGAGTAGACGTAAATAACAATTTAATATTAAAAAGGTTAAAATATGAAAATATATAGTCAGAAATAGTTTTTTTGGCATTACGCTGTAGATTTTGACCATTCCATAACCCTGTTCTTACACTCTTAAGCTTTATTTGTTTCAAAATCATTCCTTCATTTTCGGATACTTGCTTCCAATATACCTAGAACTATCCAATTCACATGTCATTGTTTGTCTTCCTGCTTAGTCATTAAAAGCATACTCACTACTGCGTGTTTTGATTTTTCCCCTATTCTATACTCTACTCTGTTTTCAATTTTCATCTCAGTTTTCATACTTATTTTCATCATAGTTATCGAACCTATTGAACTTTAGACTCATCGTTTCCAATCAACTACCTATGCTTTTTAACACCGTTATTATATTATATCTTGACCGATGAAAACTTACCCCCAAACAGACCTATACTAATTACGCCGTTGTACCAATTTGACTTCTGCTTAAATGAATGAGACCCGTGATAACATTAAGTAGCATGTGTTCCTATTATCAGATCGAAATATTTTACTATACAGTGGAACCTCGATCAACCGTTCTCACATAATACGTTTTCCCGAGTGGAACGCTTATTTTTTATAGTCCCGTCAAACTCCCATAAGAACAATGTTAAATAATCCCGCATTGACCGTTTCCCGATTCCCCGATTTCCTCGATAAACCGTCTAAATATTTTGGTCCCGTCACAAATATTATCCCGATTGACCGTTTTTATTGCATATTTCTCCGTATCTCGGCAAGCAAGTTTGACACAGCCGAGTGCAGGTGTTATGTGTGGACAAGTTGGAATCCGCTGTACATGTTAGACGTAACGCATTGGACGCATATGTTATTTTTTGGGTTGAAATCCACCACACGCGTATTATTGTTTATGATACAAATGTAGAGTTGTTTAAAATTCATGGTAGTAATGATTCCTGTACATACAAACTTTTAGTCACAAGTTTAGTAACAAGTCTTTGTTCCGATTAAAGTGCCATATAACAAAGAAGCAAACTAACATAAAGGACTTTTTTTTAAATAAATTTTATATACAAGTAACTAATAAATAAATATTTTTTACGATTTTACTTGTTTATTATTATTATTATTATTATTATCATTCTTTGAACCTTTCCCGCATTTACCATTAATTTTTCAGGTTCCCTTGGAAAACGTAAAATCGTGGTTTCACTGTATATGAGCGTGTATCCTTGCAGACATCATATAAAATAAACGAATCGGCCCAGTGCTGCTCGCTGTCAAATCAATCTTCGTAAACGCCCGCCGACGCGCTGGATGGCGCTGGTGCATGCTTCTTTTGTTTTATTTGATTATTTTTGTTCATGTTTTATTCGTGCAAGTGGTAGGTATTTCGCAATATGACGACATTTTGCGCGCCCTTGCGCTTTTGACGTTTGAGATGTTGCGGTGACGTGTTTATAGCATAACTTTCAAAACTTTTTGTTCTGCGCCAGGGACGCTAAATCGTCTACCGCGATCTTAACGGTCACCTTCGAACTTCAACATATTGATGGAAAATTAAAAGTGTAATTTTTCACCACTGTCAATAGGTTGACAAATATATTATTATTTT
Organism: Himalopsyche japonica; assembly: GCA_028555115.1. Lineage (NCBI taxonomy): Eukaryota > Metazoa > Arthropoda > Insecta > Trichoptera > Rhyacophilidae > Himalopsyche > Himalopsyche japonica. The sequence continues at coordinate 600,068 of JAHFWJ010000497.1, forward strand.
TACATGTGATACTTAGTGACTAAATTAGGAATATAAAAGACAGAGACCAAACATACACATTTTTGTGTCCGGTTGAAATTTTGGTCATATTTTTTTTTATTATTTGATTTGACCATTTCACAGAATGATACCGATCAAGGAAATATATATTTCGACATAAAAGCTGTTGTATTTTATCAATAGAATAGCTATGTAATTGCAGTTAATTGAATATTTATGTGAAAAAAAAAATGCGAAAACCCACCCATGAGAAATCTCTCACGTGCCATGTTCGATGAAAGGTGGGTTCAGAATTGCAATTTTCAATACAAATCGAATCTAAATAATAATGTGATGGGAATCGAGCCGTGAACGACGATATCCGGTCCCACGCGGCTACCAGCGGTCGAGCGACGAGTGCATAGTGAAGAGTCTCCCGCTGGAGTGTGATGGATGACCTGACTATGGTGACATCGAATAAAATGCACGTGCAATTACCCGGGCACCGGTTCCTCCATTTTGTTTTTTTTCTATGACTTCGTTGTCATATGTATCAACATTATGATGTTCATTTGATACCGTGTATTTGGTATCAAATCAACGTAACTTTTTTATTCATCAAATGGTTTTGGAAGTTTTCAAAGTACCATGTACATATTAACCGCTTGAATGCCAAGCATACACTGGTTATGATATGCTTAGTTGGCCACCATTATTTTTTATATATAAAACACAATGACTAGTATTAAACGAAACCGGTTCTGATCTTCAATACAAAATTTTGGCAACAGTACTGAACATTGTTTAATTATTTAAATTTAATGCCGTTCCGCCCAAAAGTGTGACGGTTTACAACTTATAAGTGACGGCCCTAATATATTTGATAATATGTATCGAATAAATGAAAAAATCAAATTAAACTTAAAATATTTCATTTTTAAAAGCTAAAAAAATAGAATGGGTGGTCGGTTAACGAACAGTTTGGACTGCGAACGAATCGGACAACGAACACCATCACGAAATATTTTTGTTTTCGGACAACGAGCACATATTCGGATAACGAACTAATACGATCGTTCTTATCCAATTATTCTAGGTGTAAAACTAATTGACATTCGGTTAACGAACAATTCGGATAGCGAATATAGTTTTGGAACAGATTATGTTCGTTAACCGATCACTCACTGATCTTATAATTTAAGTTAAAAAATTATAAGTACTGCATAGATATAAGGTCCCCGTTCGTCTGTGCCCTGATGCTTTACATAATCTTCTGACGACGTCGCCACTGTCGACATAGCAAGAGCGTGCGTTCGCGAGAGTACAATATACTTCCGTCGAGTTTACCGCTGGCTCTGTGCAGCGTGTTCAATAGAACTCGAAAAAATCCTACTGATCTAAACACGCTATAAGCGTTTATATTCATTCAGTAACCCGCCCTCTCCGCTATCTTTTATCTCTTCATTTTAACACTCAAGCAACCGCACATTTGCGCAGAAAAAACGCTTATCACCGCACATTTTTCGATACTTTGCTATTTCTCGCGACATCAATTATTATATTTTAAATAATAAAAACACATTTTTTTAGTACTTATTTCCACAATATATTTTTTGATCAGGACCGGTTTCGCTCATCGCGAGCAAAAAATATATTGTGGAAATAAGTACTAAAAAATGTGTTTTTATTATTTAAAATATAATGCCTTTCCATCAAGAAGTGACAGTTAACACCTTAAAAGTGATCAATTATTATGCTTATAACTTTTTACTCAGTTGAGTGAATTTAATAAAATAAAAAGTATTTTACAGAGTATTGTATAATATATGTAATTTAAAAACAATTGGCTTGAAAATAAAATTATCAAGCTACAAATGCATGATTCAATTTTTTTTTTCATAAAAATCAAAAAAAATAATCTTTTAACACTCATATAAACCCACAAAGGAATGTCAAATTCTTTAGACATCCTACACCATGTTACACATTATTGTGTGTTTATTATATGTGATGTTTCTCAAACTGTGGATATGTTTATTTGTTTCCGTTATATTCTCATATCACTCGGTTGTCGGGAGTCTCGAAAAATAGACTAGTCGAAAGCGGGCGTTTTTCGGCACAACTTGAGAGCCAAACAATAATTTTTGATATTTTCAAAGAAATTATGTGTGATATTTGGTCATCATCGACTAAATAAAAAAAACGATTTGATTATGTCATAATTTCAGCATATTTCTAAGCCGAATATAAACATCTGTTTTTTAATTTTGTCAATTAGGTAAATGGCACTAAACATATTTTCAATTTGAAATATTTAAGATATTGCGGGTTCATGATATAGTTTAGTTTTGATTATATAATAAATAACAATATATATTCGATATTCCTACAATTTCACAATCACTGGATCTCAAGTTGTAAATATTCGAGAAACATATTTCGCATTTTTTTTTACGTAATGAATGAAACCATTCTGTCTAATAACTCAAGAGTTTTATTGCTTTTGGTCAAAAATGGTCTTTGTCGGATTGCCTACACTAAACCATTCAAAATAAGTCACTCAAAACGGAATGGTTATTGGCTATCGATATGTTGATAATCAATCATATACTATAGGTCCCTGTACCTTTACTATCATGATTTTATGAAGATATTTTTAGGTATTACGTCTTATGCAATGATAATATATTTAAATAATAAAATACGAAACAGTCATCGACAAAAAAAATATTTATGGAGACTTGTTACACTTCCGAGAATTAGGGTCAGGGTAGGCGCTTACTATTCATCCATCAATGATTTACGACAGGAACAGGAGGCACAATGAGATACAAAATATTTCTTTTACTAGCCAATACATGTTGAAACATTTATTATTATTAATTTTTATAAACATTCAAATATTATTATTTAAATGTTCTGACTGCCTAATAATGAAAAGTAAGTAGTAATATAATATTATTACTAATGTCTAATCATTAGTAATAATATTCTATTATTAATTATAATCACTTAAATTTTATCAATAATGCTTTTTTGTATGATAAGTAAACAATGAAAGTTTATTGCTGAGCTGTGATAAACAAGAAAACTTCATTTGTTACAGTCCAAGAGTAATTAAAGGAAACTTTTGGAACTGGCAAATATTGTTTACTTCAAGGACGATTTGGAGCTATAAATTTCGGAGAAATAGAATGAAAGACACGTTGAACAATAAACAAAACAGTTCTAAGCCGTAAATTAAAAAAAAATATCCACATGTGTCATGTGTTCGACCAGCAGACATAAAGATGCAGCGCGAGACGAAATCCGCGCGAACGCGGAACCGGTCGTTAACCGATTGCGACAATTTCCGCGCGAACGCGGGACCGGTTGCTTGAGTGTTAATAGGCACTTGGAGTATTATGTGCTACATAGTTTGGTATTCACTTCTCGTATCAAATCGATTAAGCGAACACTATTAGAAACAAACAATGCATGCACGATTGATGTCAACTATCATACAGTGCCCACGCAATATATTTTTAAATCCATACTTTTGAAATGTGTTTTTTTATAATTTGCAATTCAATAGAAAAAAAATAGTGACACGCCTTCCTGTTTATCCATTTTTTTAAATCAAACAATCAAACTTATAGCTTCACATGACATATTCAGTTCCTCTTAAATAGTCTTTATTTTTCAAATTATACTTTGGAATGCCGATCTTCGCAATAGTTCTGTGTATTCGAATTATTATTAGCAAACTACATTGTCATTACAAACTACATTTATTGGTTTTATTTTTTTTTTACTTATTTGTCGTGGATAAAAAACCCATTGAAATATATTTTTATAACGAAATAAATATTTCAGTTATTTAAGATTTGATTGTTTTATTTCAGATTAGATTAAAAGTCGGATAGAGGTAAAAATAAAATCATCAATTAACCACTCAGTATTTAATTAAAAAGATTTATCATGTAACCAGCACACATCATCACGAACAAAGATTGTTTTTATGCGAATCTGGATTTCATACTTTTGCGTCTACTATGTCTTAATAAGAACCTTTTATAATCCTCCAATTCAGCTCACTTAAGTGCGAACCGAATTCAAAACACTTTCAAAAGAAATATTACACTCTTTGGTTACAAAAACTCTATAAAGCTCGTAGGAGCATTTCATACCCGGATGCTTCTCAGTGAAATCCTTGTGCATCATTCTTATATTCATGTCACTTGTCAAATATTTTTTCCCTGTCCCTTGCGCATCTTCGAAAATCTTAGAGCTAAACGATTCCACGTGCTCTCTCATCGATGTCCTGTCCACCTTTGAACTCTTTCTGTGAGTTCCCCTTCGATCTATCTCGATTAAATCTTTTTCGGGTGAACTGTATCGCGATAACACATTGTGCAAAATTTTGTCGTTGGTATTGTGGAATCCCAACGTCGTCAAAAAGAATCTCCTACATACCATCTTCGTTTCCCCGCTTTCTGTCTCGAAGAAATATCTAAATGTATTATTCCTCTTTGAAACTGAACCTTTTGTACGACGCCCGATTTCAGCTCTCGATGTGTGACTTAGAATGAATTGTCGTCTTCCTAAATACTCCCTTTTCCAGAAATCTCTATTTATTGCCACTCTTTGGTCCTCTGAAATTGAGACTGTGCATTCTTTTTTGCAGTTTTCGCACGCCGGTTTGACCACATATTTTTCGTTTCTTCTTTGTAACATAATCCTCTTTCGTTCTTGTAATGGGATATCGTACCTTTTGCGTTGTCTTATTTTGCCTTTTTTATTGAATTCAATACTATTCGAATTGGACAATGTCGCATTACTTTTAAGTTCTCCGAAAATTGGATTAGTGATATGCGTTTCTGCAGAAGCGCCGGGACTGATAACTTCTTTTTTTATAGCACAGTTGTTTAAATAAACCTCTTCGAAATTCTTATACTTAAATTCATCGAAATCATTACGAATGTCTATATCTTCATTTTCTCTTTGTGTCTCAAACCCATCATGAAGTGTGAGTGAATCTTCTGTGCTGTAATGTGATTCAGCACGCTGACTGACACTGTCGACTGCTGCCAGATTATCATCCCCATAACTTGTCGTTCTTGTGTTCTTTTCTGAATTTTGATTTTGACTTGCTCCTCCTATAAGAAACAAAATTCTATAAAAAATCTGCAAGTTAATCAAAAGTAGCAAGAAGTTTTAAGGTGCTATTTAGAGCAGTTTATACAGTAAAGTTCCAAATTTGAATTGTTGAAACTTTGTACGATTCCATTTATTTTGTCTCTGTGTTTTTCTTTTGTAATCAACACGTTTGGTATATAACCGATGCTGACTGTTTATTGTGTGTCAATTCGGTTGCATCCGTGTGATTGTTTCTAAAATTAACTCAATATCATAAAAAATAAAGTTCCAGTGCAGCTACACTAAAATCACTGTAATATAATAATACTACAATATTGAAAATGATTTTATAAATATTCAAGTTTTCAAAATACTATAGCAAACACAGTTCGAATGATATTACACCTTTATTCAATATGTGTACAAGTAATTGAACAAAATTACATTAGTAGACAAGTTAATAATAAGCTAACTTCTAAAGTTATTTTTAAAAAAATATTTTTGAGATTACATACCATGCAATGCTGATATTTCATTGTACACCATTTGTTGAAATTGCAATTTCAAATATGTTTTTCTGTGTCCCGGCAAAGTCTTCAGATCGGGAAGAAGGCTTTTTAAAAACATCAAGTCCTCGTCACTAGATTCTTCTTTCTGTAAAAATCTCAGTTTCTGACTTTCCAATTCTAACATTTGCAGCCGATAATCATAAGGCATAGATTTACTTTTTCCGCTGTGTAAAGAATCGATTACATCTTCTCGTTTGTTTCTTTTATGAGACAATAGTTGTTCACTCAAATCGGAGTCACTGTCTTGTCCTTCGTCCATTGATTCATCTTCATCGTCCACATTTCGAAATTCTCCATCTTCAGTTTCCACGGTATATTTTCTTGTCCTAGTCGACTCTTGTTTCTTAGTTTTTACGCTTTTCAAATATCCAGATCGTTTTTTTCTTTGAAGATCCTCAACAAATGACATCATATCGTAGTATGGCCAGGCTAATTTAGTACTCAATGTTCGACCCCCATCTTCTTGCAATAACTTTTTTCTTTTATTCTCGCTTCTGTAATAATCTCTTAATCCTCGCCATTTATTTTTCAGTGATTTTGCTGTAATAAATTATTTTATGATTATAGAAGTTTAGAATATTATATTTTCTTCTATTCACTATATTTAACGTCTACCATATTTTATTTACTTTGACAAAACTTACAGTTTATTTTGAAGTGTAAATTAATTTATCTTGTATCAAGATAATTTAATCAAACATTCAACGCATGCATACAAAAATGATCCATATTTTTTAATACAGATGCAAAAATGCGTCTGCGCAAATGACAATTTTTTTTAAAATTCGAACAAATATGCTTTTTATTTTTATGCCTCAAAATTAAGGACATTTTTTTTTTTATCTTCGTCCAGTTCTATTGAAGCCATTTATAATATTGTTTTTATATTTCTCCAAACTATAAAACTAAATAAGAAAATATTACAAAAATGGCAACGCTGTATTATGATTTTAAAAGGAATATTTACTTACTTTCCATGTTCAATGCTTTACTAATTTCTTCCCACAATTGGTTTACGATCTTGGCATTTTTATGCTCGATGTGACGAGAATCCCAAATGGCTGGCTTTGATTTTACTGCAGCGATTAAATCACTATTCGACGCCATTTTTGCCCGATATAATAAAAATAAATTAAACAGCCCGGCAGTTACAAACGTCAAGACGGTCACAGGCCGCAACCCGCACTAACTTCAAGCGAGTCGGCGCGATCGATGCAACGCGTGCCTGCCGTCTTTCACTGGCAGAACGCAGCTTAACCTCTTTAGTGCTACCATGTCCACCAAATGTTTCACAAGCTAGCGATTTTATTAATGAATATTTAATTTAATTTGACGTAGTCAATAATAGCGGTAATAATTGTTTAGTTATATATTTTTTCCATAACGTAAACGAATTTTATAAAATTTGTCATTTTTTCTAGGTTTTCTTGTGTTTTCTTGATATCAACGTAATATATAGCAAACATTTTTTTCCTTTTTTAAAATCATGAAAACAAATTTCTAGTACTATTCCACCATTCAATATGTTAGTGATCAGGGCTGGCTTCGCTGATATCATTTGACCATGCTCGCGATGAGAGAAACTGGACATTTTCATAAACATATTTAATTGTGGTAATGTAACTATAAATTTCGTTTTCATTAATTAAAATTCAATGCCTTTCCGCCGGGAAGTGCGTATTTCCAATCAATTCATTTATTATAAATAATAGAATTGGCCCTAGTCACTTCTTTTCAAATTGATAATATTCTTTTGCAACGATTTTTTCTTTAAACGCTTCATTCGTTCGTTAATGTTGATTTCAATTTTTTTTTTGTGGTTTTAAGTTTCAACATTTTGAGTGCACATCAATGTCGCATGAAAATTTTTAAAAACATTTTTATTTCGAATATTTTTTATCAATAATATAATTAGCTATATAGCGAAACGAACATTTAGCCTTTCCTTGTATTAGATCTGTTATCTGGGACTCACGTAACAGCACATCGTCATTAAATTTCAATGAATTTCAACGATTTGTTAATAGTGCTTTTTGAGATTATTTATTTTATTATAACTGCTGCTCACAAAATATCATACTTTTAGGATGCATTGCATTAAAATAAATAATATATATATATTGTAAAAAATATAATTCCTAAGACGCGGAAGAAAATCATTTTTCAAATATCCGTCTATGTTCTGAGCGTCTCGCACTGAGATAGTTGAGTGATTATTCAAAAAGCGTTGCTGCGCGATTCACTTTGTCGACGTCACAAACGTTTCACAACGTTGCCAGTTTTAAGATAATTCACACTATATAAAACCATATTCAAATGACCCCAAAGAATCCAGATTTTTTATTATACTTACGTCAATAAATCTTATATACGATACTTTTATATAATTTTAATTATAATGTTCTATTTGTATTTAATATTTTAATGTTGAAGTGAGGATAATAGATCATACAATAAATTTATATTACGGCGAAATTATATTTCAAGCGATAATATATATTCAATAGTGAAAATATGATTCATCATTTCAATTCAAAAAAATATTATGTGATAAATAATGCAATAATTTGCTTTGATGAGATTTCACTGAAAGGCCAGATAAAATATATTTTTGCTTGAAATACTCAATCGCTCCAACATCTACGAATCTTGATAACTTTTTTACTTCAGCTATAAACAATAGTAATGACTGATCATGACGAAAGGCGAAACCTGGATCATACAGAGTTTGAACGATCCAAATTTGATATTGAAAATCCACCGAGCACAGAGAGCCAATATCTCAAATTACATCACTATCATTTGAAATATATCTCTACGCGTGAAAATGTATTATTGCCAGTGATATCACATTAGCTTCTGACTTTCATTTGAATCCAAATACGGCATTATGATTGGTAAAGTATATTTTCGCCGTATATCATTTCACTTCTGAAAACACATTTTCGATTGACATATACTTTCGCTGTAACATCGACAAATTCGCAAACAGGCACATTTACATTTATCTTACATAAAAAAAATATCAAGTCGATTTTATAGTTTTTTTCGTCGTAAACCTGTTTCAAGGTCAACCAGATTAAATCAAAAAAACTGTCGGCAAACTTAAGAAGACTCTCTCTGCAGGGCACTAGTTAAAAACAACTGCTTTATATTCTTGCTGTTTGTGTTCGTCATTTTTGATAAAATTTACGAAATATTTATCAATATCAATAATGATGCTTTCCCGTCTAAAGATGTTTGTATCGTAAAAGGAGTGTCTGCGAAATGAAAGTGCGCATATACATTTCCTGCAAAGCCTAACCTTTCTCCCCCGATCGTTTAAAAAACAGGAGATTGTTGACTGGTTCTCAAAGTAGTACACTAAATAAATTAATTAATAATAAAAAAATGTCTGAAATACTTTATTTTTATATTATTGATTGAATTGACATTTACTTAGTAGAACTTCATTATGGCACTTTTCTCATTCATTATTTTTAGAAAATGTATCAATTTATTACCACAATATAAAACTGGGATGTTAGAATAGAAGAGAAGATGTATCGTGTACCTTTTCTACACCGCTATATGTCGATAAGTAAATGTACGTTTGAACATAGTTCTGATGAGGCCGTACACATGAATACATTGCATTTTTTATACCGTGTTAATTTACAAATTACTTCATATCCGTATTGGAAGCATTCTCTTTTTAAAATCATGGAATGACAATATATTTCAATTTGATAAACATTATACAATAGTTCTACTTTGATGGTTGCGTTTGTTATATCATCATGTATGTAATCTGAATGTATTGATTGAATTGGCATTCACTTGGTAGAACTCCATTATAACACGGTGAAAAAATAGCAATGTATTTTAGTTCTACAAAATTATTTTTAACAAATATAGTTGATAGCTATTTCGGCTCACGCCATCGTCAGAACTATATAATTAAAATAATTTTGTAGAACTAAAATACATTGCTATTTTTTCACCGTGTTAATCTGAATGTTCTTACAAATTGCAGTGTAGTTTCTCGCTGTATGCAAATATTTTAAGATTTGTTATTTGCCTTTTTCACTACCAAGCCAACTTGACCGATCGGTCCAATGTAAAGTTGGACGGACTTGCGCAACTTTTCCCTTTCTGATTGCAATAACTAAACATCACTTCCATATGGTGTGTAAACTATACATTATTTTTCATCGTCTTTTATATGATCAATCTTAATTGGAAGTTTGAGGAACAGCGTTGAAAAATTCTTGTCATTACACAAGGGTTTGAGCTGAAGTCCCGACGATGACAGGCAAATAAACGGAGAAGCACTGGATGGCAAAATATTGTCGAAAGTTTATTATGATTGATGCTTTTCAGTAACTTGTCAATTCGCGACAAAGCATACCTATACTCTTCACGAATTACATTCTAAAATCGAAAAAGCTTTTCCTCATTTCTCAGTTTTTATGATGCGGAAGTTATCGAAAGCTGTCGGCACCTCGTTATCTCATATATACAGCATTTAATATGACAAATTTGGGTTGTTTATATCACTATACGGAGAAGAAAAAAATATTAAATACCTAATATAATATTGTTTCATAACAACTTTCTTTTTCTCGTCGCCCTCCAACGATTGATGATGAAATGATTTTTATCATTTATATATTCCTAAGTATATAGAGCTTGGACAATTTAACTTTATTTATCGATTTGATATATTGAAACCCATAAAATGCCAATTGCAGTAACCGAAGTAATGGGACACATTTCGAGGTTATGGAAAATGGTGAATTCATATCAAGTCTTCGAAATTTTGTCGTCAATAATAAGATTTCTCTGTGTTATTTCCGATGTTTAACAGATCAGGGTTATCAAAGGATGCGCATTTTATTCAATCAAAATACAATGGATTTATGACCAATTTAACAAAAATTGAAAGAATGCTCTTCGGCTGCATAAGAAACGTCTTGTATTATTATTATTTCATACATGTATCACCCTGATATATTTTGTATTTAAATATTTTGCTCCTAAATAATAAAAAAGCAACAACTCGTTTGTACAATGTGGTTTTAATGACAAATAAATGGTATTACAGCATTAAGTATCCATATTAGACCGCCTCATAAAGGACAAAGATTTTTTTCTTTAGATATGTTTAAAAGTCACTAATTCACTTCATTGAAAACAAAAAGAGTTCATCCTTCTTCTTATGAAATAAAAACATATAAATCCTGCTTACTGTTAACGTCAGTTGAACAAAAAATTTCAGATATGTATATGCGTATAATTTCAGGTCCATTACAGTGTGCAAGTAACGCTGGAGCGTTGAAAATTGATAATGTTTGTTATTGCTCCTCACTTGTAGTAACACACCGAGTTCAGAATCGATAGCACTCATATTATATTAGTGATAAGAACGGATCGTTACGATTATACTTATAGTTGTAGTATTTACAACTATAAAAGCTTAATTCTACTTTTTCGTAGAAGTTTCAAAAGAAATATTGCACTCTTTAGTAACAAACAATCTGTACAGTTCATAAGAGCATTTAATATCTTTATACTTTTCAGTGAAATCCTTGTGCATGATTGTTATGTTTAAGTCACCTGTTAAATACTTTTTGTCTGTCGCGTGTCCCTCCTTAAAAATATTCGGACAAAACGATTCAACGTGTTTCTTCATTGCCGATCTGTCACGCTTTGAACTTCTGGTGCACGTAGAGGCTCGTGTTCTGTCAGATTTACTTGAGTATGTTTTTGGAGCCTTGTATGTCGACAGTATTTTGTGTAAAAATCCATCGTTGCTATTGAGGAACCCTAAAGTTGTTAAAAAGAATTTTCTGCACACCGTCTTTGCTTCTCCGGTTGCCGATTCGAAAAAATATTTAAATGTATTCATTCTCTTTGAAACTGCTCCGTTTGTACGGCGTCCGATATCAATTCGTGAAGCATGAATAAGAACAAATTTTTTTCTACCCGAGCTATCCATATTCCAGAATTCCTTATTGATCGCGACTCGTCGAGACTCCACAATCGACGTACTGCAATTCTTTTTGCAGTTCTGACAGGCTGGTTTGACGAAGTATTTTTCGTTTCGTTTCTCTATCATTATTCTTTTTCTTTCTTGTAAAGGAACTTCATATCTTTTACGTTTCCTGATCTCTCCTTTTTTGGTAAATTCAATGAGTTTTGCTTTTAAACTGTCTGTTATATTTTTCGAGATCGTTGCATTAAACGGTCGTGGGTTGTGATTTTTTTTATTCATTTGCGTAACTGTTGAATTTCGGGAAGTATTTTTTTCTTTTTTTATTAGACAACTGCTCAAATAAATTTCGTCAAAATTTGTGTTTGCTTGGGTGTTAGGTGACATGCTACCAATCTGTCTGCTCTTGAATTCATCAAAATCGTTTCGAATGTCAACATCTGTTATCAATGAACGGTTAGTCGATTCATAACTATTGTTTAACCGGAATCCTTCGTGAAGTGTGTCTGAATCTTCTGTATTATCGAAATTAGAATGGTGTGATAACATTTCCTTGATTGGATTAGATGCTCCAATCGGACTATTTTCTTTTCCTCCCGCGAAGTTTGTTGTATTCCTTGCTGAAACTCCAACTGCTGCTCCTGCAAATGAGAAGAATTTCAAATAATTATCATTTGAGACTGTAATGATCGTGGACTCTATTTTCAACAACCAACTTGCGAACATAAACAATTATATACAAACAATAAATATGTACATATTATATGTATGATTTTACTGCACTTCCGTCAAAAGATGCTGAACAGCTTGATAATATTCCTTAAAATTGTTTTATTTTTTAAAGTCAATTATCAATTTAACATCGTACGTTAATTATAGCATAGTTTATCTTTTAACCGAAAATAAGAGCCGTATAAAATTACACAATTTTTGATTGACATTAATAGTATACCTTGCAATGCTGCTATTTCGTTGTAGACCATCTGCTGAAATTGGAGTTTGATGTATGTTTTTCTGTGTCCCGGCAATGTCTTCAGATCAGGAAGTAGACTCTTTAAGAACATCAAATCCTCGTCACTTGCTTCTTCTTGCTGTAGAAATCTCAGTTTCTGACTTTCTAATTCTAACATTTGCAGTCTATAATCGTAGGGCATATTTGTGGATGAATTTATTCCGGCATACGCGTCATTTTTATTGAAGTCCGCACACCGTATCCTTTCTTCGCTCCTTTTGTCTTTTTTGTGCGATAATAATTGATCACTTAAATCAGAGTCGCTTTCTAAGTCTTCTTCTGTGTATTCATTTTCATCAATCTGATCTTCTTCTTCTTCGGAGGCCACTGAAATTGTTTCTGCTTTTAATACAATTTCATTACATTTTGGTGTTGGTGTTTTGTCTTGACTTTTTAAACAAGATCTTGATCTTTCTTGTCTCTGTAATTCCTCTACGAATGACATCATTTCATAATACGGCCAGGTTAACTTTGTAGGAAGGGTTCGGCCACCGTCTTCTTCGAGTAATTTTTTTCGTTTGTACTCACTTCGGTAATAATCTCGCAATCCACGCCATTTCTTTTTCAATGATTTAGCTGTAATTAAAATAAATTTGACCGACATTACTTATTAAAATCTTAATATAATAGAAGCTAATTGTTCTAACTCAACCTAATGTTGCTTTTGAGCCATCTTTTTACAGTAAATATATATTTTAACTATAAAATCATATGTATGTTTTTGTTGCTAATTGAAATGTTATATCTGTCTTAATGATAAGATTTCGTTTTTTAAAATACATCTAATAAAATAATCTTACACAATTTTACTACTATTTCTACAATTTTACATTTTCAATATTAGGATCGGTATTTTAAATTATAAAAACACATTTTTTGGTACTTATTTCCACAATATATTTTTGACCAGGACTGGTTTCGCTCATCGCAAGCATTGTCTACTGTTAGGATACAATTCACAAACAAGTCTATTTATATAAAATATTTGAGTTAACGGTAGCAGGTATACAAAACCATGTATATTTAAAATATCATGCCTTTCCATCAAGAAGTGACAGTCAACACCTTAAAAGGGATTAGGATCGATTTCAATCATTGTGAGCATTATCAACTATTGCAAATTAAATAAGGGTTTGATCATAAAAATATAATTTTGAAGTAGTATGAAAAATTGTATTTTAATTATTTTAATTGAACTTATATACTTTGTCATACAGGTTCGGTGTGTTAAAAAATGTGATGACCCGTGTTTACTTATTTTAGAAGCATCTTATACAAGTTATTAATTTTTATTTGTATGAAAACGTAATTCCACACTGTCCGCCGTTGCTATAAAAAATATGTCTTTGTTTATATGAAATAATTTATGTAGACGAAACATTTGTTTGACATTGAAAGTATTTATAAAATGACTCTCGTCCAGATGAGTTTCTGTTTACAATACAGCCAGTGCGTATTTTACGTGTTAACTGAATTTTAGCAGTGGTTACCAAAGCGATAGGGGTACACCATGCACTCGAGATTTATTCATTTTAAAAGAAAAAATAAATATATATAAATATAGTCATTTAATTTTTAAAACTATCTTCTTTTTTATGTGTGTCACTCGATTTTGCAAAAATTATCGAAATGTATACATATGTCGAAAGTTTGGTAAAGATTGGGATTCCATCAACCATATTCAGTCGAAACCTTTAATTTCAATATATAATATATTTAAATATTTAAGCATTTTCTTTTAGTTCCAATAGTTATGATACATAAATTAAATTATTGACGGAATGTAAAAGCTAACGAGATGCAAATTTTAGTTACGCCACTGTTTAGTATTTGAAATTATTTGTGGGATACCAACAACAATTGTTAAGAAAATAATTACAGTACTTTATCGTTATGAACGGCAACAACGCATGTTTATACTAGTATAATTTTGTATGCACTTACTCTCCATATTCAACGCTTTGCTAATTTCCTCCCACAGTTGGTTAACGACCTTTGCGTTTTTATGTTCAATGTGATGAGAATCCCAAATAGCAGGCTTCATTTTAACGGCGGCGATTAAATCACTATTGGATGCCATAATTATCACGGTAATAACAAAAATAATGGTAAATGCTCCAGTAGTAATACCGAAAATACGTCAGACAGGCTACAAGCTGTAATCAGCACTAACTTCATACCGGTAGGGCCGATCGATGCGATGCGTGTCTACCGTCTTCCACTGGTAGAGCGCGGCATAACTGTTAACGTGCCGCTACCACACACAAATAACAATATTTTATTACAACTTAGTTTTATTTTTCAAAAAACAAAAAACAAATCGCTCAATCTTGATTAACCAAAGCATCAAAAATTATATAACACGGTGAAAAAATAGCAATGTATTTTAGTTCTACAAAATTATTTTTAACAAATATAGTTGATAGCTATTTCGGCTCACGCCATCGTCAGAACTATGCTTCAACTAACATTTGCTTATCTATATATAGCTGTGCAGAAAAGGTACACAACATCTCCTCTCTCCTTTTTCAATGGCCTAGCTTGTTATTTAAACACAATGACACTAAACTTTCAAAATTCCAAATGAAACAATAGGTGTCTATGACAATAAGATTATGTGTGTGGGACGGAAGTGGTCCTTCAGGAAGCAAATTAGACCACCCCTTTGTGCAACGGCTTGACAAGTGGCAATATTATTATGTTAGTTTGATCGTTAAGAATCCTTTGTGAACCCAATACAAGATAACCGCTTATATTAACTACCTAGGTAGCATTAGCGAAAAAATTCATCGGGAGATTAAAAACTTTTAGGGCAGAAAAGGCAGACATCTTAAAAATAGCAAAGATAAAATCAATAAACTGGACAGAAGCGGTATTTATAAAATGTCCTGTGGCTCATGTTTATCCGTTTATATCGGACAGACAGATAGAAGTATATCTACTCGAGCTAAGGAACATGTAAGATCATTCAAAATAAAAAAACAGATTCACAATTCGCTAATCACGTTATTAATGAATCACATAATATAAATTCAAACTCAGCTCCTAAATGTTTGCATCTTTGTAGTAAGGGTCGAAGAATGACGGCTTTGGAACAGCTGGAGATCAATAGACACCAATTATCACAAAGGATTCTTAACGATCAAACTAACATAATAATATCGCCACTTGTCAAGCCGTTGCACAAAGGGGTGGTCTAATTTGCTTCCTGAAGGACCACTTCCGTCCCACACACATAATCTTATTGTCATAGATTGTCATTGTGCTTAAATAACAAGCTAGGCCATTGAAAAAGGAGAGAGGAGATTTTGTGTACCTTTTCTGCACAGCTATATATAGATAAGCAAATGTTAGTTTAAGCATAGTTCTGACGATGGCGTGAGCCGAAATAGCTATCAACTATATTTGTTAAAAATAATTTTGTAGAACTAAAATACATTGCTATTTTTTCACCGTGTTATAATGGAGTTCTACCAAGTGAATGCCAATTCAATCAATAAAAATTATATATCCCTCATAATCATGAAAAATTTTCATTGTATTTTTTATCATATTATATATGACACGCTATATTTCGTATGAAAAACGATTTTTTTTTTTCAAATAATGATTGAAAATTTAATGCTGATTTGCAAAGGTCATGGTCATGCAACATTTTACGCTCCATAGTTTTTCCTAAATCATCTTTAGACTTTATTCTATCCTCATAATTTTTTTTAAACTAAACGTTTAAATGACTACATCTTAAGTTTTTTTTATTATGTTTCTATCGTGAATATCTTTGGTTAGTTCTGAAATTTTTGCTTTCTTATGACTGTAAAGAGGAAGTTTTCTACGCTCCAGTCTTGCTAGATCGGCTACTAATTACATTTCACTGGTGATCAGTGAGAGATCAATGGTGACCAAATGTGGATATTTATAAACTGAATGATTTTTTTTTTTGTTAAACTCTTAAATGATTAACTGTCAACACTCGCTTGGAATGTATTTTAATGTTTTTTTTTATACTAAAAATATTTAGCATCATCTTTAATTTTTCATAATATATTAATAATTTTATCTTTTTTATTAATTGCTATCAGGGCGCCGCAACGAATTGGTTAACCGAGTATTCAAAAAGCAAAGTATGCGCGATTCACCTTGCCGACGTCACAGACGTTTTACAACGTTGTCACTTTTCAAATTTCCTAAAACGCTATACCTAATCTCAGCCATATTATATTGCTTATCCAATGAAATAGCTATTTTTCAATTTTTATCTTCTTTTGTCTATTTCTTTATTTTCTGTGACCATTATGATACTTTGTTAACTAAATTATAGTGCTGTAGTAACGTGTAACTTCATTTACACAATTTTTGAGCATACTAAAATCGAAAACTTTTCCGTCGAAGTCGAAGACTTTTTTTACGGTAAGCAATTCATACAATAAAACTCTACATTGCTTTTGATATCGCAGACATCAAACAACTCGACATACTAAAAGTTACTATTGCAAGTAAATATATTGATAATATTAACATTGGTACACATTCCATGATATTATTTACTAATCCTTATGAATAAAAAAATTAAGAAATGTGGTGTTGTGTAGTAATGAATGTAAGAAAATTATTCATGTGTTGTTAGAAAAATCTCTGTATATATTTTGTTCGTTTGAGATGCAAAATCTTTTCGTATTAATTAAACAAAAAAAAATGTTTCGCCTCAAAAGAATAGATTTTGATGAAATTACACTGAATTTTTCGGAATCGCTTTTGTCTGTAGCTATTATTGCGTTACTTATATAAACATAATGTTCAGTGTATGCAATTGCCTCAACTTTATAGTATCGAGATCAGGACTAGTTTCGTTCATTGCGAGCAGTATCAACTGATAAGCTGTGATATAAAATTGTAGGAATTGTCTTTTTTTATTTGAATTACTTTGCGTAATTCCAGATGTAGGTTTTCTCAATTTTATTATATTGCTATTTGATCTTTATTGATCGCTAGTTTGATAAGCTTTAGCTCTTGGAAGTACTTCCAGCAGATCATATGTAGTATTGAATGAAAATTAAACTCACAATTTTTCTATATATTATGGTTATATTAGATGGAGAGTGAGAATTTATAAGCCATCTAGTGACTGATCAAATAAATATGCTTGTTTTAAACCTCTTTCGTTTTTTATTCGTAAAATTATAACGCGGCGCAGCATTGATGAACTTTCTCGCAATGTGACTGTAAAACGATACCGCCCCCAATATACACCCTTCCTTGGTACATCGTTCTGTACATTTCAAACTCCCACCCGAAAATATAATACCCTTCATAAATTTTTTATGAATATTTACTTCACAGTGATGACAGAATTGCATGGGAAGATCAAGTTGATGATATGAAGTTATTACAATAAAAAGGCTTAGTGCTTTTGACAAGTTTGTATTGAATGCGTTGACGTAATTAATTATTCCTCCTATTATATGTCACAAAAGCGAACTTTCGTCAATGAAAATCACCACACTTGAACTTTCTTGTAAAGTATAATATCCTATTAAAATTCAACAGCATATCTTTTTCACATCGGATGAATAACTAATTATAATATGTAATTTAACGTATTCATTCAACACGAATAAAAGTGTTATATTATTGCATCAAAACAAGAGGGGTCATAATCTGTTCATCAAAGTAAATTAGATTCAAGTTATATTCTTAACGACCAACTCAATCTTCCCAACTCCCCATGTTTTGTATCCCTTACGTGATATTAGCTTAATGAGTCGACAATCTCATAAATTAAAATCATATATTACTTCACCTGATGCTTAATTCCCACAGTTGCCCACAAATTTTAAATAAGTTGATATATTTACGCTTAAAATTACCCAATTGCATTTTAATGATAGTTTATTATTATTTGTTGTAGAATCAATTCATTAGCGATTCATGAACAGTATTTAATGTTAATTAAACTTACCACTGACTATTGACTGTCATTATAATTAAATTAATATGATTGAAAATTATTTCAGTTGTATATGATTCCTAACCCACTGACTGCTAAATAGAATTGATACTGCTGTTTATGGTTTGTCGATAGATAATCAAAAATAACAACGTGTTGGCACTTAAATAACAAATTTTTCCAAGCTAGTTTTCGAGCTAAAATATAACCTAATTTTTCCTGACAAAATATTTCTCTCACATCCGATCCGTGGCTCTTGTCATATTATCCTTCTAACGGTTTTATTCGATGCCTAAATGTATAAGGGAATGTGTAATGGATGAATGTTTAGATCTGCTTTATCTTAGCACACTACTTATATATATGTTAGATATGTAGTGTGAATGAAATTATTACATGCCACGTGTATTTATGTCACAACACAGGACATAAAGGGTTAACTGTCTTTTGAGATTCACCCCGTTATAATTTTTATCCGTCTTATGTATGTAAATAAAAATTGCTCGCACATCTGGATTGATGGAATAAAATTCACATAAGTGTTTGAGCGAATCAAATGTAGATTTTCACACGCGAATCAATTCAGAAAGCATCGAGATCTTTGATTCCCCTACAACAGAACACGTTCTTGATCGTCTTTTGTTTACTTGAACGAAGATGAAAATGCTCAAAAGGTTTTTCATCAAAGCGTAAAATTTTCCGTAGCTTTTTTTTTACAACAAATTCAAAATTATTGTATATCATTTGAAGACATTGATTGCGTGTTATTTCGTTATCATATTTTGCTACGTTAAACGTGTGCAGACCTTTTCTGTTGACATTGGTATTGCATCAACTCTTTGAGAAGTCTCGTCTTATCGTATATATGGATTAAATTTGCTTATACTGTCAACATAATTATAAAAGTGTATTGTTTTTGTCATGGGTCAATCTGACAAGAATATTGCTTATTATTTCAAGTAGTAAAAAAAATATTAGAATTTTATTACGCTTAAATTATTAAGTTTTTGATGTCTTCTCATTTTGTTTACCTGGTAATTAGTAACACAAAATAATGTATTTTTAATTTTAAAAATACATTTTTATTACTACTGTATTTTTATGATCAGGACTGGAATATCTTATTGCGGACAGATCTGTTAATTATCACGTCAATATTTTTCGAAATAGAATTAATACTAAAAATGTGCTTTTATTATTTTAAATATAATGCCTTTCCACAAATAATTGAATGTTATCACATTACAGTATTTTTTTTTTGTATTAGATAAAAAACTTTTTTTAATTATATTATATGAATTGATAATGACACGACGGGCGACACCCGTCGAGATATCGATAGTATAAAATTATATTTTATTATTTAGAGTAAATATTTTTCCATCAAGAAGTGACTTCGTCTTAGATACAGTCCCCTACTCCTCAAAATAATTGCTCGTGGCATTGGCTCTTTGTATATTAATCAGTAACTTGACTATGTAAACGTTTGCTCCGTTATTTGTGCACTTTAACCAATCCAAAGCTAACGACTCACCGGTGGGTAGGTTTCTTACTATTTTACTCATTTTCAGCTGTTAAAAGGTTAATTCGATTTGTCTTATTACAGTATTTTTTAAAAATATGGTTTTAAAAGAAAAATCTGTATTCCAGCATCTATATCAATAAATTTCCGCGAGAGCTCCTCTTTGAATGTTTTACGTAGTCGATTCACATAGCGCTTGTCTCCACGAATGTATTTTTATTTTTTGGCGTTGAAAAAAAACGCGCTTCGTCTGCGGATGCGAGGAATGCCCGTCCTCGTGTAAATACTATTCTGAAACCTTTATTTAACTTTGTAAGTAAGATATATTGTCTTAGGAAGCGTGTGCGAGCTTCCTTTCACAAAGAAAAACTGAAGGATGTCGTCCGACACCGCGTCGAGCCTCTTTACTTTTCCGAATCAATAATTCACTCGAACCTCCCTTTTTTTACTCCTCCGAGGCAGAAAGTCGTTAAAGAAGATTGAATTGAGCGCTTTGCTTCAGACTTGACACAACCATTATTTCTGCTTCACATTTTTATTGCGTATTTTTTAAAGGCGCTGTGATGTTTGTGCATCTGGCCGACAAGGGGTCGATATTATTTACTTCCTCGTTTAATCATTCTTGTTCAATGTTTGTTGGAATGGAGACACACTATAACGATATTTTCCTCTTATATCGATTGATTTGAATCACAATTGAACATATCCAGAACTTCACCTCTTCTGAGATAGAACGAGGAAATAGAAAAGAATTGCTTGATTGAATTGACATTTATTTGGTAAAACTCCATTATAACACGGTGAAAAATATATTGCTATTTTTCACGATTTTACAAGGTTTGTCAGTAATGATTCGGGATTCGTCGAAGTGACAACATTTCTGTTACATCCGTGGGATAGAATGCTTGAAGATGTAGAAAGGCAAAACTAAGATCTTTAGTGACCAAAGATGTGGAATTGTACAAAGCTTTAACAATTCAAATTCGATACTGAAATTACATCAAGTACCTTCAGTCTATATCATAAATTAGACTAAAATTTATATGAAATTCTATATGAATAACGCAGTTCTTTTCACGGTGAAAAAAATAGCAATGTATTTTATAGACCTAGTTCTGACGATGGCGTTAGCCGAAATAGCTATCAACTAAATTTTTAAAAATAATAATTTTGTAGAACTAAAATACATAGCTATTTTTTTCATCGTGTTGTAATGGAATTCTACCAAGTGAATGCCAACTCAATCAATAAACTAAACATTGTGTTTTTTTTTAATATGATGCCTTTCCGGCAAAATCTTGTTGACTATCCTTTTCATCTTGTAATAAATAACTTCAATATTTCACTGATAATATTTTTCTGTGAATCTACTATACTCAAATATAAAATTGATTCGTGTATCTTAATTGGTCCACTATACATCTTTTTTTCCATAACGCAATTGTTATATCTTTTTTTAAATAAAAAAAATATTTATTGCCGGATCTAAATAAATTTATACCCACGGTCGGTTTAATTACATCGTAAATATAATGATTTGTTTATATGTTTATATATATGAAATTACATATGACATAAAGTTGTATGTTATATTACCTGGCGTACAGTGGCGTTACGAATAGTATTACAATTAAACAATACTCATAACAATCTCATGTTACCGAAATACAAAGGGTTCAATTACATAAGAATATTCTTGAAAAATTATACTTTTTTTTTTATTTATAAACTCATTTTTTCGAAAACCATATCTACTTCCAATGTAGAGAACACGGCCTGTTAATGGAAACGTTTTTTACTATGCAGTAGTTTGTTACTCATTTGGTTTACCTATGCAGTTTAATAGTACACCTGTGTGCCATGATACGATGGTAAGTGTGCCGTAAGACAAAGCATCCAAAATTATCTGAATCAATCCTTTTTCTAATATTTTCATTAATACCCTCAGTGGCAAAAAATACTGATTAATTATTTAAGACATATTTCTTTCTTGAGAAACTTCACGACTGGGAAATTTTAAAAAACTAATTAGATCGAAATAAGTGTGTCGAAAGCAACCAAACAATAGTTATTCCTATTATATACAACACGTTGCTAAATGTATAATTATATATATATTTAAATTAAAAAATTTCATACATTTCTATATGTTGTATCACTCACAACCTGGGTAGTCTTTCGGTATCTTCGAGCATCCTATTGAACGGATGCAATGGAACTGACACAATTAACTACTTGTAAAGACAGAATACAAGCGGAATAACACGGGAAAAATATAGACTTTTATACTGGGAGCCAAATAAATATTATATTAAACCAGTCCAGTACCTCACACGCACCGGTGCGTGAATGGATTGCTTGACTTGAGCAACATTTAAGTGTTAAACAGCGTTACGCGTGATATTTTTTAACAATCTTTTAGTTCCTTCTTGACTACACCTCGATATATATATATATATATATATATATATATATTATAATATTTTTAATGGCATTTTTGATGTTTTGGAAACAAGCGGCTTATTGGTAGTGAAAATTATAAATTTGTTTTTTTTTGTATTGTTACAGCTTTGTACGATTCTAAATATTTTGTCACTAACGACCCCGGTTTCGCCTTTCGGCATCTTCGAGCATCCTATCACACGGATGCAACAAAACTGACGTAAAATAAGCAGATAGCATCGTCTGTATACCAAGTTTATTAATTACAAGAAAACATTTACCCCAAGGCAAGCAGAAAATTTCAGCTAAAACAAATATAATAAAATTAATCTAATAATATTTAACACAATTGCCTGTGATGATTTTCATTAATGATCTTCTTAATGAGTCATTATTGAAAAGGTTTTACAACAAATATTAATCAACTAACATTAAAATATAAATGGTTTTTGTTTTTATTATTATTGAAGGGGTCGTTAGTGACAAAACATGTGAAATCGTACAAAGTTGTAACAACTCAAATTTGATATCGAAATGCGGTCCAAAGACAGGAGAATGGGAGTCAAAAGGTTTGACCTCACATCTCTATTATATGTTATAATATTAAAATACTTATATTTAAATATCTTATTGAATAGGCCGCTAAAATTATGCGCGCCATTGCTTTGTACAAGAAACTGGCCGAGACACGCATGGATGCGACCGCATTCACCACTCGGATTACGTTTTTTTCATTGTTTTTTCTTGCTTGATAGTGTACTGCCACTTACAGGCCACTCTTAAGAAACGAACATTTCCTTGCTACCCATGAGATAATAAATGGTTTGCCAAAACTTTATTGATTTTTGCTTCCATAACTTTAAAAAGTGCAATATCGTACATATTACTTGTGTAATATATTATTGAATATGTTGTGTCTCTTAATTCAAACAGAAAGACATTCAATTTGATAATATCAAACACTTTTTTCAAAAATTCGAGAAACAAATTAAAATTCATAACTTTGCTATTCCATTCGGGTGAAATAAATATGACATTTGTTTCGCTTTTATAAGAGTATCTTCAGATTAGTAAGTAACATGATATTATTAATTACTCGATTATTAATTTAATTTATGACATTGACTGAAGATGTTTGGTGGAATTTTAGTACCAGATTTTATTGCAGATCCTTTATACGATTCCACATATTTTGCCAGTGACCCAAGTTTTGCCTTTCGACGATATCTTCAGGCATTATATCTCTTTTAAGTTACCCAATTGCATTTTAATGATAGTTGATTATTATTTATCTTTTCATCAAAGTCTCATTATCGCCAAATCAATACTTTTTAAAGTGATTTCAGATGTATGCTAGGATCCTAGCCTTAGAGTCTATGTTTTTCCTTTATTAATTAATTCCTCTTGTATATAGCCCATGCAAATTGTTTATTGTGTGTCAGTTCTGTTGCATCCGTGTCTTAAGATGCCTGAATATGCTGAAAGAAGAAATCATGTTAAAATTTACACATTTTCAATAATGCAAATTTGCATCATAGCGTACAAATATTTCGAATTGGTCCAACCAAATTTATTTTTTCTTCCTGTATGTATGAAAAGCTCATATTTTCGGAATATAAAGCTTTTTGATTAAATCAATCGCAAGTGAAAAATATAAAGTATATTATTTCTTTATGTTAGCAACAATATGATGCTGAAAAATCGAATAATTGCATTGTCTTTCGCTTTATATTCTACCATTTACATCTAAGTTTGTTTTCATAAATGTAGAAATCAGAATATTTTTTTTTATTGTGGAAGTTGTCTCAAATAATACGTTTCATTATTTCAATATAACTAGATATGTTTTTAATTTATTGTGGATTTTTCAATCTGCGTTTTGAAAAATCGTCATTATTTGTATGAAACTGATACCTAAAAAATAATCGTCTTTGTAGCTTTGACTGTTTTTAAGTTTTATTGCATCTGTGCAGTAGATTATCTGAAAGGCGACAATTAATTGAAATTTAATTTGAATTGTTGAAACTTTATACGATTTATATGACATGAAAAATATTTTATTCTCGTTCGGTCACTGATATAATCCCCTACGATATTTTGACAGTAATATTTTTTGCACTGTATAACGACGATATCCTTTAATCGCGATATATGATTGGCTGCATAATTATATTTTTATAACACAGTGTAATACGAAAGAGATTCGTAATTTTCGATAATGGATAAATGAACCCATGCTCGCGGACGCATAATTAAGTGCGTGCAATGCTTCGCAAAGAAACGGGCCGTCCGATCTGATTGAATGCCTGAGTCGACCTACGCCGAAACCAAAGGGGCCGGGAAAGAGTTGCGTGAACTGAATGCGCACCTGTCTTCTCGGAAGTGGCCTGACATAATGATGGGGGCGTTCACAAATACGAACATTGTTCATATAAAAGTGCACCCACTGGCTGAGATTGAAACCGACGCCACTGGATGCCAAATATGGCTCGCAGTTTTATAATTTATATTTATTAATTTGTCGTGTTTTTTGAGGCACTGGGTCAAACGTATGTCCTTAAATCGTATTTATTTAATATTCTGATATATTTTAACCTCATATTAATATTCAATTTAAATTAATTGACCTTTAAAATTCATTGTGAAGTTATTATATCATTAAATCTCTATCCCCCAGTGTTCATTCAATTCATGAAAAATATTGTCATATAAAAAAATAACTGCGAACAAAAGTTTCCATGCTCTTATATTTTGATTATCAACACACTGCAATATAGCATCTCGACAATGGAAGCATTAGCAGTCAGTGAGTGAAACGTCATCAAAAATAATATATATACACGAATTGTTCAATATTACATTTCAATCTGATTTTAAATGTTTAACCAAAGTTTTAATTCCTCTAATTTTGTCCTAAAAATTGGATGTTTTATAATTGAATATCGAATTTTGCCATAATTTAATTGTTCTTTGATACACAGAATAGAGGTCTAATCAGTTTATTGATTGAATTGGCATTTACTTAGTAGAACTCCATTATAACACGGTGAAAAAATAGCGATGTATTTTAGTTCTACATTTTTTTTATAAGATATAATTGATAGCTTTTTCGGCTCACGCCATCGTCAGAACATTTCTGGTTCCCTAGTTCTGACGACGGTGAACCGAAATAGCTATCAACTATATCGTACACCCAGTCCTTTTTTTACGCGATACATTGGTTCCAGAAAACGGCGCGTAAAAAAATCACAACTTTCATATAATTTGACAATTTGGTTCCAAAAATTGAAATATCGCTTGAAAAAGTCCCATAAACGTATGATAAACTGCCGTCCAAAAAATCGCGTATAATCGAATTCGCGTAAAAAAGGACTGGTTGTATATAAAAAAATTGTAGAACTCAAATACGTTGCTATTTTTAACCGTGCTAATCAGTTTACTTTAAACACCTTATATATAGTGTTATATGTCTTAAACATTCATTACAATCATTTGAAATAATTTTATTTGTAGCATTTAAAATATCTAAAATCATGTTAATAGTAAATAATTGGTGTTAAAGATCAAATATTTCTGAAAATGTGACACGTAAAAAAACCAATAATGGTTCGCTAAGTGCGTCAGTGGCGGGGCGGCAACAATCACGGCACGACAACTGTTTGATGAAGAACCTCCAGAAGACGAAGGAAGCAAGCAGAGGGAGGGAATGATTCCGCGACCGCAAATCGCATCCGAGCTGATGGACGATAAAAATAAACACAATGAAATCAAATTGCGGCTCCGAAGCTAAGGACTGAACTGAGAGCAGCGATACATTTTTCCTTACATGCTTAATCGGAATATATTACACATAATTCAAATGTATGCCTTCATCGCACGTTTTCATCGAAATGGTGACCAAAAAGCGTTCAAGAGTGACATTTCAAAAGCATGTTGTATTCTTATTAAATTGTATAAATAGTCAATTACTTTTAACAATTTTAAGTTCCCTGCTGAGCCACATAAAGGATATTCCGAGGAATCAATATTTCAAAATATATTTTAATACTTTCGGTATTAACAAAACTTATGGATAGTGCCAGGACAGATCAAAAAATATGTTACTGTAAAAATTAGCTCTTACACAAATTTTGCCACTTTTAACTCTTATATTTTGAAATGTCAAATATCAACACAATGCAATCAACCGTCTCAACTAGGACTGTGAAGTCGTAAAAAACTCCGAAATTGACCAATAACACGACTCGTTCTTCACGATACCGACTCCGACTCCACAGCCCTGTTCAAATGTGGAAAGGACGAAGTCTAAAAAGGCGTTAGATCGCACGATTCCGGTTGACAACGGAACGTTTCTCGAACCGAGCAGGGATAATTTTTACTCGCTATTCAACGCTATAACTTTCCATTGTGAATTGCCGTATTCTACTTGAAATTTAACAACAAATATGACAGGTGTCACTTTAATATGCCTGCTATAACCTAACAAATTTCGAGCGTCCTTATTGAACAATCTATTATTTTTAATTTTCATTATTATATTATTTAGTGGAAGACGGTCTAGTAACTAACATAA
Source organism: Himalopsyche japonica (assembly GCA_028555115.1). Lineage (NCBI taxonomy): Eukaryota > Metazoa > Arthropoda > Insecta > Trichoptera > Rhyacophilidae > Himalopsyche > Himalopsyche japonica. Next base: position 627,204 of record JAHFWJ010000497.1, read on the forward strand.
TATAAATTTGAGCTAGACATGTTTCAGTAAAGTAAGACGCCTAGCGACCTTTTTGTTTTTTGCGTAGCTTAGAAAAAGCGCCCTCCAGCATTAGTATTATTTTTCTCGATTGAGTTGTTTTGGCTACTTTTTGTTTCTATTGTACGCCAGGTAATATACTTTGAAAGAAGGTATACTATAATAATATAATACTTTTTTCTGGTTACTTTTGGTTCGTTATTACGCCTTAAATTGCTAAGTCATTCCGAGAATCGTTTTTCTCCCCAGTTCTTACAGTAATTAGTCATTGTCTTGAGGAAACTGTTTAAGCTTCTAATCGCCTTATGGTGGATAACAAATTGAGATTTATATAAGTCTTGCTGTAGTTTAATGTATACAAACATTTGTCAATAATTACTAATTGAACCATTATTGAATTCTGTTTACCAAAACATTTGGTTGAGAGTAATACCTCTAAATCAATATCAAAAATTAAGGAAATATATTATGCGCGATTAAGACATAAATACTTTTTTATTAATAAGCCGACATTTTTAAATTGTTTGAATTGTTTAAGCTATTTGAAATTCATTGATTGAATTGGCATTTACTTGGTAGAGCTTTATTATACCACGATGAAAAGATAGCAATTTATTTAAGCTTTATAGATTTATCAGGTATATAGGTAATAGGTAGTTCTGACTAGTTCTGATGAGGGCGTATCACCGTATTACATAAAATTCCAGAAGTGAATCTTTAGTCATTGTATCACACTGATGCAATTAAACTGGCAGTCAGTCAACTACAATAAGCCTATGCCAGTCTATCTCAAAAAAACTCTTACCCTAAATTGGCGAATCATTGTATCTTTCACCCTACAAAATTAAATATTTTTATTTTTGATGTTTTATTGAAGCATCATTATTTGAGTCTTCATCCGGTATTGATGCATCGATCTGATCGCTGATATTTTCACCTGTGTAAAGTTGTTTAGTTGTGGTTGCAGATACAAATTAAATTTCCGGCCAGGCGGAAGTGTGACGGTACAGATCGAGCCGAAATAAAATAAATGTTCTAAATGCAATACGCGACTCTCAATCATTTTGTAATAACATTTTGAAATTTTGTTTTATGGTTGTATTTTCGTTCATGCAAACTTTCATATCATTTTTCTTCTTAATTTGCTATGAAACAACTTAAAAGAAGATATAAGCTTTGACCGATATGATTCAAAATAAAGTGTGATTTTCTGAGATATTAATGCGAAAAAATGAACTAAAACCCAACACAATAACATATTTTATATTTAAACTATGTATTTAAATATATGAGATTATGACGTGTATATATATGTATAATGTGATCATAAGATTAATTTTAAGTATAAGTTAAATATAATAAAAATGTTTTCCACAATATATATATTTTTAAGACTAGAAACGCTTTTGCTCATCGAAAGCTTTATCAACTGATATAAACTATATTAAAATAGAATATGAATTTCTTGAGTATGTTTCAATTTTAATACAATTTTTGATAACAATTGAAGGTACTTAATGGAATAGCAATACCAAATTTGAATTGTTGAAACTTTATACGATCCCACATGTTTTGTCACCGAAGTCCCGGGTTTCGCCTTTTCAATTAAAATCGCTAAATGCATTATGCTTGTACTATTGTCTACCTATGTTAAGTTCCGCAAATATGATGACTATGCTTGCAATCGGCGAAATAGCCGTGATAGCATAATATTAAATTGTGGAAATAGTACTTAACGTATTGTTTATATTATTTTAATATACTGCTAAAATTAAATTTATTTTATAGTTACGACGGCAACAAAAAGTCGAAATAGCTATTTATAGCTATTAATAGCCATAAATTTTGTTGTAGAAAATGCTTTGATAAATGTACAAGATTAGGTCTAGCAATTATAATCAAATTAAATAAATAATCGGTTTTATTGTATAGTGATTTATTTCACACAATTCCCGTTTGACATTTTACGCGAACAAAATGTATTTTCTCGTATCGAAGTGGGAGTTTTTCAATGTCGTCGCTTGTCTACGTTGCCTACCGTATCGTGCCTGATATTGAATCGACACTTCCGCCGGAAAATCAGTCGGCAGTCAATTTCATCACATTCCGGGAATACCCGCCGCTAAAATGCTGCCATTGATTTCTAACGCCTTTTGAAGCCAGCGGAAATTGTTAAAGTCAATATTTTTAGTTCGAATCTTGTGGATTGATTCGATAAAGCTTCTCTATTTCACGTAGGTCTTAGGACAATCAATCAAACCAGATTTCAATTAAAACAGTTATTTATTAACATTTAAACACATCCAGTTGCAAACATTTAAATGTAAAAGCAAATTGCTGCAGACTTCCTAAAGTTGTTAGTTAGAGTATATCAGTGTACGAAAATTCTTGAAGACATCGAAGGGTAAAACCTGGTTTGTTAGAACAGTGCTACGCAAACTTTTGTCTTCCACGACACACAAATTCTCCAAAATTTCGCGGCACACCACAATTCAATATTTATAACAAAACGGAATATGCAGCATCGACGCATTTGTTAAAACTCATTCTTTCTGCAAAAAATACGTTATTTCCGTACAATTTTGTTTCTTTTTAGTTAACGTTTTATATTGTATTTCGTGTGTATAATATTTATGTACTTATGACATATAATTCCTACAAAAAAAACAATTATTTCTGCTTCCGAGATTTTCACAAAATATTTTAAATTTTACACGAATTGTATGATTTTTCTTATGTTAGATAGATGTACTCGATCGATTTGTCGCGGCACACCGGTTGCGGAACACTGCATTAGAGGAAAACATATGAAAGTGTACATTTTTTTGAAACATTTAAATTCGTCATTGAACTTCGTTGTTTTATGAGATTACACTTTTAAAAGCATTTACCACGTTGAGGATTGAATTAGCATTCTATTTAAATAAATTTTAAATTTTTATTAAAAAAAAAACACACAATTTTATTTATTTGTGAACAGGACCGAATTCGCTCATCGCTTACACATTACACATTATCAACTGGAATCGCATTCAAAATTTGTGGATCGTCATTGATCTACCTTAAAATATGAATGTTGCTTTGCAATAATTCTTAGATGTTGGTCATAAATATTTAAGTTAATATAGCGAACTCTAATGGTTTAATAAATCAACTTTTGATCTAAAATAATGCACTTTTTAACCGCTGAATCCAATCAGCAATATCAGCCGAAATCAATAGCATATAGATTCTATTTTTGTAAGTCTATATTGTAATATACATATTGTATGTGTGCATGTATTTGTTATTATTCATCTTCGTACCGCTCGCGATGTCGATATGTATTTTCTGTGTACGCGCAAATAATAAATTATTAACAAGGTAAAGTTGCCCTTACAGTGTTGTAAGACGTCTCGATCAGTTAGCTTATGGCTAATCCATAGCAATTTTACTAACACCTTTGCAGTTAAGTGCCCACCTTTTACCTTCCAACGCACGGTGTTCGGAAAATAACATTTTATCTAAAGTTTATACACGATCAGTGAACGTCAATTTTTTGCTTAAGTAAACGTCGTTGGGATTTTTTGACTGTTCATTCGAGATAAACTATAAGAATCACGTTTTCATGAATCAAATAATGTCTGCCAATTTTGAATGGAATTTTGGTGGATATCTCTTTATTATTCAAATTGTAGTGTGCATATTTCTGTAGTTTATTTAAGTTTCATTAGTCCTAAGCAAATATTGACGGAATCGTGAAAAATCATGACTAATTAGATTTTTAAAGGAATATATGGTTCCGTACAGAAATAATTTAAAACATTCATCAGCGTTGAACGAGTGTTTCAAATATTTGCTAATCATTTACTGTCAAGGAATCATTCGTAAAACTTGTGAAGTGTATAAATTATACTTTGAACGATTGAAATTTTGCTTTATTGTCAGCACACACAGAGTTTTTTTAAATACATATTATTTAAATAAAATTTCTTCACTTAAAGTTTTCACTACTAGAAACTGAATATTAATGTTTATTGTTTGCTTTGTACCCATAGTCGACGACCGCAAATACTTGTTCTAGCGATTAATTGAAATGTCTTGAGTATACAGAATGCTTTCTGTTTGCTTGATTTTCTAATTGCTTAATTTCTTATGAATGTTTACTCTTCCAAGTTTGGTACGATCGGTCTTACCAAAATTACTTCCAGTTTGTTGTATTTGCAATTCTGTTGATGCGAACATTCAACAATGTATTTTAAGTTCTTCATTTGTGCATCAGTTGGTTATTGTTATGTTATATTGATACAAAGTTCAAACTTACACCTCTGCTCCATAAATTCAAGCATTATTTTTTGGTTGCTTATAAATGACTCTCCCGGAAGCAGATTGCCTTATTTCCTTCATAATTCATTAATACGTGAAAATTGAACGATATTTTTATTGAAATTGTTAGTCTTGAAACTCCCTTGTATATTTTCACATGTTTTGTCACTCATGATGCTAATTTCACCATCCAGCTTCTACAGGCATTAAACCACACATATACGATATAGCTGCCAGACTCTAAACAATTTTATTCGCTTATATACAAGAAGAATTATTATTGATTGAATTGGCATTCACTTGATAGAACTCCATTGTAACACGGTGAAAAAAAATAGTAATGTATTTTAGTTCTACAAAATTATTTTTTTAAAAATTAATTAAGGAATTATTATATCTTAAAATAATATATAGACGCTAAGGCTAAAGACTAACGATATATCTGTAATTATTTAGTAATATTTAAATTTCGAATGGGTTCTTTTATACATAATACAGCTTAGTGGCTTTGTTATGAAAGACTGTCTCAGTAATTAATTACCATTTACATCTCGTGGGTTAATTTAAAACTTTGGTATACCTAGTCGTTTTAACAGGTCTGTGGAGTCGTGAAAAACTTTTTGATTTGACTATTTTGAACAATTTGCCGAATTTGTATTTTATTGTAAGGTTTTGTGTAATGTACATGTATTTATGTTCAAGATATATTTTAACATGACAAAAATATTTGATATTCCTTAAACATCTTAACCGCGAGTGAATTCTCTTATAAATTTATTAATTGCACGTTTCTTGTGCTCACGTGATTTAGCACACACGGTGTAGAGTTGTGGCATGCCCGCTATCAATTTTATCGTTCTTTTTACTTTGGCTGAATGTTTGATGCCGCAATAAATGTTCCCTTTACGCACATGAAAGTCTTGTAGATACCTAACGTATCATTTATTAACTTGTTTTCCCTCCTGGATTTCGATGTAGCTATCTGATGATAAATATTCTAAGGCCGTGCTAATGTTTCTTCTTTGTTTTGCAATCATTCCCGTGTAGATTACCTGAATTTGTTTAGTTCCTTGCGTCTTTTCCGACTCGTCTTATTAGGCTGTTTGTTTGTCGTTTTATCTTTCGGTAATTCGATCATTTTGTTTCAATTTACTCAGTGATAATTATAAACATCTAACTTTGTGAAATGACACAAAGGGAAAGTGAAAATATTTTCTGTTCATTTCGATGAACACTTATATTATACATAGTCGTATCAAGTACCAGTACGGACCGATTTTTTTAAATAAATTTATAGACTATAATACACAGAAGTCATCAAATTTCTTCTCACCCATCCATTTATATAACCGGGACTTTGCGAGAAAAATAAAGTAACTACTAAGTCTCTCTTTCTTCCCTTACTCGCTTCGAAAAATAGAGGTTACATTTATTAATAACATCCAGGTCTCACACCAAACACTTTCCTCGATACGTGTCTATCGGGTATTCAGAAATTCAAAGTAAATTGAAAAAGCATATATTAACTTTACTTTCCCTAACCTTCATTTGTTTTCTTAATATTTTGCATACAAGCCATCAGAATTGACCCACTCGTGTGCTGTTTATCTATATTACGCTCGTTCTTATGTCAATAGTTAAATAATTATTAAAATAGTTGATAAAATATATAGTCAATTGATCAACGATTTCAATTATCTTGTATACAAAATTCAACTATAGAAAAATCTGTTTTGGCCACTAATATTTGAATTTTTTATTTATCAACAATACAACATGCCTAGAAGTAATTTATGATATCGACTGAAGGTGCTTGATGGAATTTCAATATCAAATTTGAATTTTTACAACGTTGTACGATTTAACATGTTTCCGACGATAACGACCCAGGTTTCGCCTTTCGGCATATTCAGGCATTCTATCACACGGATACAACAGAACTGACCATGTCTAGAAGTATTGAATTTGTAAAATAAACTTGATAGTGTTTCTTGAACCTGTTGCTTTGTCAATCTTGTCATTATTCAAGTACAATTATACCCTAATAACCGTTTGAAAATTAAAGTCGGCTTATTAATTGAATATTTTGTATTGCCTCTACAGAACTCCATTACACTAGAGTAAAAAATAAAAAAATAAAATAAAAACCTTACAATTCTCGCGGTTTGCTAAACCCATCATGATCATTTAAATTCAGTGTATTGTGATCGATTAACGAACAGTTTGAACTGCGAAAAAATCGCACAACGAATATCAGTACGAAAGATTTTTGTGTTCGGGCAACGAACACATATTCAGATAACGATCTTAAACGATCTTTCCAATCCATAATCAAAATCGAAAATCAGTTAAGGAACAATTTGAATAGTGAATATAGTCTTGGAACAGATTATATTCGTTAACCGATCACCTACTGTATTCATTTGATTATACTGTTATACAATATATCATAATTTGGTCATTAACCGGAACACTCATTTGTTGCCGAATATATCCATGTCATGTGATCTTTTTTAATTTAATTATTAACAGTATAATACAACGTGCTATAAGCTGTACGTATTTCGAATCAACAAGGAAGTACTTGTGTTACATACTTCCGTATTTGTTTTCGTCTCACAAACTGACATTTTCACCGGAATACAAACATATGTAAATACTTATTTTCTTGACGTGGGTTTTTTCTTCTTTTATTACTTTTCCATTTCATGAACATCTTCCACAAGGCACTCACACATATGCAAACATCAAGGCTGAGGTACACACCCATATAATATTTGGCGAATAGGGAACGAATAATCAATTATTCTAGTACAAACATATTTTTGCCGTCGTCGCTTCCCGTTTCTCTTTTAAGTAAATCGTGGATTTATAGCTGTATAAAATATTCACCGTGTCCTCGAAAAAATGACGCCTTTAAAATGTATTTTCCTCTGGAAATTCGAAAGGTAAATTTATATAGGAGAATATATATGTTGTATCGTGTCGAAAGGAACTCGCCTTCTTCAGGCGAAACTCGTTATTTTCATTGATCCTAGAGCATACCCACTTTTAGATTCAGGACTATAAATGTTTAAAAAAAATCCTGGCTGCCAACATTTTCTATAAAATCGAAGTGAATGAAAGCCCGATATGCTCTCCGTAGTTTTCAAAACAACCATTGTCTATATAACAGTACTGACTAACTTGTTATTATCCACTTATCGTTAGTTTGTAATCCAGTGGCGTAGAAAAAGTTAACAGCATTCACAGTATTTTTCTCTCTCATTAAAAACAACCGCTCTCTAACCAACTTCGTGTTAATTTTCGATATCGACTGTGATGCTGGATGTAACTTCTATATCAAATTTTATTTATCAAAACTGTGTACATTCCCGGGTTTCGTATTTTGGCATCTTCATGCATTCTATAACAATAGAATTTACAATCAATATTGTTATATACAACCGTAATTACGCATAAAAAAAACAAAAAACTAGTGCTAACAGCTAAATATATATCTGTGATAATTTTAAGTACTACTGATTTAATTATAATGACACTAGCGTCTGGATAATCGAAAGCTATATGAAAGCTAATTTCTTTTAGTTCTTGTCATAAAGTCTTTATTTCTTAAAAACTAATTTGCATTTTTCGCCACCAACTCAATGTGGTCGATCGTTCCGTTAGACGAACGTGCCGACCTACGCTGTATTCCTCGGTTCAAACTTATGTTGATCAAAAAAATTCAGTGGTGATGACCATGTTTCTCTGTCTCGGCTCAAATTTGTGCCTTTGGTTGTAACATGGAGTTTACAAGAAATTACATGAAGTAACAATTTAAGCTATTTCCTATGAGTAATTATTCCGGGCTCACCTGTATTCTTTCTCCATTGCCATTTGACTGCGCATTTTCTATTTTCAATTTAATCTAAAGAGCCCTTTTCTTTATAAACGTGTAGACCATAGGTAGCGAACCTTTTTGTGCCTGCATGCCATTTTTTTCAATAAAATATTATGTCACGTGCCGCATGCCATGGAAATAAAAAATGCATCAAATATTTGTGTCAAAACTTCAGATTTCTGATGTAAACTAAGCATTAATACGTCGAAAAAATTTATTAAGTACTTATTAATGACAAAGTTTTTTTGTCTTATTGTCGTCTGTTTCCATACCCACGAATTATACCTGTAGCATAAATCCTAAGGACTGACGACATACAATTCTATTGTATATTAACATTAAACGCAAAGCTTAGTCTTAAATTAACTTAAAAGTATTAACGTGCTATTTTTCAAACAATGCGATCTATGTGTATAAGAATTTCGTCATTTCCTTCCATTCTGTCGTTTGTAAATCGATTGATGAACAAAGAAAATATATACAGCTAATTTGTATTTTTACTAAGTTTTTTGAAAAAAGTATTTGCTACAAAATGGCATAATAAATATATAAAAGAATATTACTGATATGTTATTAATTGGTAATTGCTATCACTACTTTGTATTTGGACTGGTGCTAGATGGGACGAGACAAAAAGATTACTTACCTATTCTTTTGAATGCAAAATATTTAAAAACCTCATGTGAAAGTAAACTGCAAAATCAATATTTGAAAATGTCCATGTACGGCAGTGACTCTTACGTTAACTTTTACTGGAACCGCATTATTAACATCAGTGGTTCTATGAAAATTTCTCGTGTCCGCTCCTGTATCAATAAATAAAAACAAATCAAATTTATTTTTAAATAACAATATTCATTATGAAACTGGGTCATCTTGATCGTACAACCTAAAATGATTTACTTCATTTCAATTCTTTTATTTTCCTCAACAAAAATGATATTTTGTACTTATGAATAAAACCGTCAATATTGATTTTGACACAAATTATAGTTATATTGTATGTATATCCATAGAGGTTTTGCTCATACTCCGCGATCAAATGTTACCGTAAGATATTGCGAATATAAATGTGTAAGATATGGCCTCGGCCAGACATCTTTATCGCTTAGCCTTCATATATGAAACTCGATTGACATACAGCTAACAAAATGATAAGAGTATAAGAAGACTTCATGAGACATCCCGTAGGCATACGTTCTTTGCGCTGTACGCAATATGTATACCTTCTTCGCACACATGATACATGTACATTCTGCATTTGACTATTACTTGCTCGTGTAAATAAAACTTTCCGTAATGTAGCTCACTGTACCTTCTCAGTTGGAAAGTACTAAAACTTCCTGCGATATTTCGTTACGCATATCACCGCATTCGGTTGTCACTTTTTTCAAATATTTGCATACTTCTAAATATCGAATTATAATTACAATACGAGGGAGCTTAACTGTCCCATGCCTTATAATAAAAACATTGTCCCCTTATTTTCTTTGTATCTATTTAAAACCCATGACTACTAACGTCTCAATTGTAGAGGCGGTTGATTGCAGTATGTTGATGGTTGTCACTTTAAAATATTAGTTACCAATGTTAACAATGTAAAAACTTGTGTGCGATTTTTCCTGATAATCTCAAATTTGACACTGAATTAACTTTTGAAATGTTCGGTGTTGAAATATATTTTATGTGACTCTAAAGAAAGTTGGTTTATATTGCTGATAAAACTTTTATTCTCGAAACGAAAGTTTTTACTTATATTGCTGAAAAATATATTTTTTGACTAGTTACGTCGCAAATAAGCATTAAAAAATTCAAAAACACATTATTATACATCAATATTTCTTTGATTGAATTGGCATTTACTTGTTGAGACTCCATTACAACACAGTGGAAAAATATCAATGTATTTTAGTTATATAACATTTATTAGGCATACAGTTGCTAGATATTTCGGCTTACGAAATATTATAGTTCTTATGAAGGTTCTATTGTAATATGCTTGGGTATTATCAACATTTCATTTTATATAATATTTGGCAACAATTAATGACGTTTGTATGCAATGCCATATGTGTAAACTGGAATTTATAAGAAGTAGTTAGTTACCCACAATTTTGTTGCTATGCGTGAATCAATAAAATACCTCGAGAAGAAATACCAATCATCCTAGAATTATATTTGTTTGTATTTTTAGCAAATCTGATTTCGGAACTGTCTGATTGCTACGGTGCAGGTATCAGAAGTAGATTGAAAATATGATATTATTGAAATATTATCATGCGATTTATTTTTTTCATTCGGGTCAGTAATTGAGTGATGAGCTCACGGCATAAACCATCTTGCCTTCTCTCGAATAAAAGGTAAACAAAAGCGCTCTTCGGCAGCGTGATTGAGCGATAGAAATAAAGGTAAAATATTGTGTCTTGAAGCCACGACTTGATGTAGTCGATTGTGTTTCGGTACTGGCCATTTCTTTACCCTTTGCATAAAGGCAGGGGATCTCGACGTGCCTTGTTTAAGGACGATTTATGTCCTTTGTCGTCTCGTTAAATAAATGTTAAGTCATCCTGCCCTGTTTAAAAATCTCTTTGACACGATATATGAGCTCGGAAGGATTGTCCTCGATCAAATTCTTCCATTTATATCTAACAACGTGCGATCCGGTTTAATTGGTATTAACTCTGTCGAACTCCACTATACTAAAATAATACATACTAATATATATAGCGCAATGAGATATTAACAAAAGCTGTATTCCTTATTTGATTATATTTTACATATTCACGGTTTCTTCCCTTTCTTAATCTTTAAAGGATTACGTCGTAAAAATAATCTGTATGAGGATTGAGGGATTTGTCAGACCCTCGGAAAAAGGATTTTCTCTCTTATATTATAATAAAGAAAGAATAACGTTGAGACGGTTATATACCTCTATGCATATGTCTTTATATATTTTACACGTAAATATTAAAAATTAAGAGTGTTAATGTGGGGAGGATTTTTTATCCTTAGAAATAATAAAGTTAAATGCATTCTTATCTGATTCGGTTTAAAACGTACCTTTGCTCAGTTGTCGATCAAGTCCACTCATTTTTTTCCAAATCATCTCAAAACAATAAAATTCAAATTTTCAAACCTGATATTATCGTCAATTTGTGCGATTTTCATATACTCACTTCAAATTGAATCAGTCGCCCACCGCCGTATGCTCAGCTTAACCACTGAATTTCGTGTGCCTATTTGGTTTTGTTTTTGGCGACAAATAAATATCGTCACTAACAACCTAAATACTAACTAATATTTATGAAAACCCAATACCAGTTTCGGAATATCGCCAGAAACCCTGCTTGTTAACATCGTCGTTCACTGTAAAGAAATTGCCACAGTAAAAAACTTTCTGTTTTATATAAACTTCCTCGATGCAATTGGCAAATCCATCAAATTCATTTAAATCTTCTCAACCGTCAACTTTCATTTTACAAGATATTGACATTAATGTTATAAACACTAAATTTAATGTATGACTACATTTCTAGCTATTTATGCTGTCATGTTAAATTTTTATGTTTTGTGATAAATAACCATATTGATTTTTACTTTCTACTATCTTATTTATGATTTATAAGTGTTGTTTTTTATTTCACAGGTAAGTGTGCGGTCTAATCATACCGGTAAATCAACTTTGTGATGCACACAGTTCTCTGCATGTCACAGTAAACGCTTACATAAAACGGCACGACCTGGTGAGTAGTATTCAAGTTTTAAGAAAATATTAGGTCACAATTACACTGTTCAATTCGTTACAATAAAAATCACCTTGCTTTACGTGTGCATTTTGATACACAACTTGGGCGAAAATATTAATCTAACCAATAATAATAATTGCGAACGGGCCACCAAACGGTGATTGGGCGGAGTCCGCTTCCGCCCTCTGCACCGCAGTTATAAATGAATATGGGCGGAGATGAAGATATGCAATTCGCGATAGGCGGTCAATGCACAGCGTTTTTGCCTACAGATTTCGGCCATGCATTATTTGCTTGAAACAATGGGAATAGATGACTTTGTGCGGTAATGTCGCTTCAGGGGTATGGGGTAATTCAATGTTGTTTCAATTTTTTTGTTTTGTTTGGAGGTCAATATAATACGATTATTTCATTGTTCACTGTATATCCGTGTTGTAATGACATCATCAGATTTTATTTAAACAAGTGTATTGTTAACACGAAAGTAGTTGCATTATGGAAACAAACGATTTCGCCTCGAGAGGAAATGGGCAAAGCCAGTCTTATTACCCGATATCAAATATTATAAATAAGTATCTATTCCACGTTTTTGGCATGAAGTGATAATAAGCAGAGCTGTAAATTCGTTAGAAAAGACGAATCCGACATTGACCAAAGTAGCACAAATGTTTGATTTCATCAGTTTTTCCTATTTTCTCTATTCATGTGCATTAAAATAAAGATAAACCAACCAATCCGACAAATACCCAAATTGAACTATATTGAGATTCAAACGAAGGTGATTTATTTCTTCTTGTTCATTGAAATATTTTTCATAATCGTCTAATCGATAATTACTTGGAGCTACTTGTTTTGCATGAAGCCAACTTCGTCCATAGCATCGCGACTAGTAAGGAATACGTTCCACCAATTTGCAGCAGTGGTCTAAAATCTGCGATATCTGAAAGTAGAATTATATTCACAAAATATTTTTAAGATTCCGATGAATTTAGTTCTTTAAGATTTCCAAATAAAGTTTTCATGTCTATTTGGCAGCACAACATCGCCATGGTTAAACCTATTATTGTTTGTTTATATAAATCATATTCAGTAATCCGAACTATTTATTTACCAATCCCTTCTATTTTTCAATCACCATGTATCCCTACTTGCGTCCGAAAAATAGAGGTAGACTGACTCAATGAAAATTTACTCTCGTAAATCAATTACCGTTGTTTGTCTTTTTGATGGAAAAACATGATATTTTAAATAATAAAAAAAAAACATTTTTAGCACAAGCAGTTTCCACTGTATAGTTTATGATCAACTGATCAGTTGATAATGCTCACTAGAAGGGAAGCCGGTCCTGATCATTAAATTTATCGTGGAAATAGTACAAAAATATGTTTTTTTTTGTATTCATATTTAAAATACGTATTTCGTCAAAATGAAAATTTTTCTTTGAAATACTTTGTGATTGTAATTTTGATGCATGTGAACAATTTCGCTGAGACACATACTATATTTTACGATTCAAATGTATGTGAACATTTAGCATATTATAATAAATGACCGCAATTTGTTATATAAGCTCTAATTCCATCTAAATGTAACGCTGAGTTATTATTTGCAACACGTGTTTCTTGCCCAACTGTACGTGGGCTAATTCGCAGAGCTTTGAACTTGCATAGAATGCTTTCGCGACAGATCATCACTTCGACCCACTTTTACGGAAATAGACGCTTTCAACCTTGTTGCATTACGAAATTAGCATAATGACTATAATTTATTACTCTGACTTTTAACAATAATTCTTAATTTAAATATGTATTAATTTAGTCATTGAAGTGTTAGCTACAATAAAATAAACCACGGAAGCACTTACAAAAATTGTATACAATGCTTATTAACTCATGTATGGATGATTGGGACATGCATTCATTAAAAAGAGGTTCTTCAGACCCGGTTTTCTTTTGAAATTATTATACACCCAAACCTTTTTACGCTATACATTTGTTCCAGAAAGTGTCGCCATTAAAAAAATGCATTAAAGAAACTTATTTTTATATATTTTGAAACAACTTCGTTTTAAAAATCAAAATGTATAAAAAAGTAGCAAAAATATACGAAAGAAATAATTGCATTTCATTGTTGATTATAAAAACATTACACAATGAGAAACAGATGTGCACTTGCATACTTGTATTTACTTTTGAATTTGAAAATATAATCATTTGCGGTTATTCTGAACGAAGTTATTGAATTTTGCTCTGAATCATTTGATGTAAAAAATAGCTGTTTTTTACTAGATTCTTAATTATTTTATAAGCTGAGTCACCATTTTCTCTATAATGAAATCGCTTTACAACGAGTAAATCGCGTATATAAAGTAACGGTGACATTCAGAAATATCGCATATAATCGAAATCACGCAAAAAGAGGTTTGGGTGTATAATACAAATTAAAATCTGTTCTTCTTTTTTCATTAAGAATCACATTATATCTAACAATCAATATTCAATTATGTAAATGGAGATGAGGTCACGAGTAGTCAAGAAGAAAATAATTCTAATAGCGTGTTTTTTTCAATTTTGAAAAATGTATTGAAAAAAAGTCAATAATGGTAATACGTCAAGTACACGCTCAAAATATTTTTCATTTTGTGATTCGATTTGTGTGAACGTAATTATGTTATTGACGCAAATATTATTTTCCGCGCCTACCCTTTTAAAAAATAACTCTCGCCCCTTTCCAATTTTTGGTATGCAAAAAGAGTGGATCTGAACACGGGCTGGCATGCGATACCGGCCTCGATATTAAATATTGAAAATTTCAAATACACTTTAAAGTTTTTGCGCAGCCAGCACGCGACTTTTGCCGAGGATCGGGAATGGGATCTTTCCCGCGCAGCGACATTCTTTTTATTGGATTATGTTGATCAAATATTGACCCTATTACCGAATATTACAAAATGAGAACAAAGGAAATATATCTTATTCATAAAGTGCATAGATCACAAATGAAATACGTATATAATAAAAAATGAAATGTATCTATCATATTTTACTACGAAGCATTTAGGTGGAGATATGCCTCTCAAATTGTTCCTCATTCATATAGTGATTTATTGTTTTTGTGTGTATTATACATACACCCGACCCTAATGCTCATTCCATATCTCATATTACTTCATTTTAAAGAGAGAAATTATAGAAAGATAGGGTAAGCACATAACTGTTAGCTTATCGCTCTCTCACGTGTGCCGTAGTGGCTGGACGATTACTAATTTGAACATCGATGACTTCTCAGTCAAAAGTTATTTAATAATAAATTTAAGTACTGAACCTTCGAACCCGTAAACCGAACCCAACAGTAGTGATAATCTAAATTCAAAATGACTTTCATTCATTTAATTCCTTACGTATTGTTTTTACATATGTGGATTTTATATGCGTCTGTATGCATTTTTGTGCGTGTAAGTATAGTATGTGGAGATGTAAATATAATTATAATGCGCATAGTGTCAACGTGAATCGGATTCACTGTGTTTTGCTCAGCTCTGCAGCGAGTAGCGGCTGACAAAAAACCACAAGTGATGAAAGAAACCTGATGCTAATATGTCAAAGATCTTAACACTCCATCAATTTAATATTAAGAAAACATATTTATATTTAAATTTTATTTATTTGATATATTTATCTTAACTATAATATGATTTTCATCCAAGTAAATTTTACTTTTATTTACGACGGCAATTGTATAATTATTTGTTTGTAACATAACTACGCCACTGATGTTCTGCCAATACAATATCAGAATTCTCGGTTCTAAATGACAAATTGAGTTTGGTTAAGGAGTTGTATGAAGTTTTTGCGGCCCGACTGTCAAATTTTGCGAGAAATATCGTATCCACTATGGCTTTAAATGCATTCCGCCTTTTGTATTGCCGTGTTTTATTTCGAGTTGAATTATTACCAAGTCGAATTTGTCGAATAACTTTCTTGGTTTGGTCAATCATATTAAATTGACATATAATTTTGCAATGCTATTTTGAATATTACTGAGGGTAAATACTAGTAAATAAACACACGCTTCTCATCTCGTCGTGTTACTACCATTCAAATCTTATTGGATAATTTTATAGTTAGAAATATATACTTGTTAGAATTCAATTTTTCGGATCGTTTACTAAATAAACTGACCACTTCTTGGTTGGCATGGCAAGGCATGGTATTTTAAACAATAAAAACACCTTTATAGTACTATTTCCACAATTTTATGATCATGACCGGTTTCGTTCATCGCGAGCATATTAACTGACCATGACCAGGTGATAATATCTTTGTATCGTACAAAGTTTCAAGTTCTTCATAGTTCTGATAATGGCGTGAGCCGAAATAGCTATATTTTAAAAAATAATTTTGTACAACTAAAATACATTGCTATTTTTTTCACCGTGCTAAAAATAACCGTTTTTACTAAACTCGGCACCGTTTATTTCCTTAAAACTAGTTTTTCTAATAGTTATGACCCCCGTATTTTGACACTATAATTAAACACTTTTCGATTGTTTTTCCGGTTATAAATGGTATGCATATGCTATTTTCAATTTTGGTATGAATCTCTGAATAAATACATTGTGTGCGTATTTGTTTCTTATATAAATTAGTATTTTTTTTGTATTTATTTTGCCGTCATCGGTTTCCAATAAATCTTCGTCGGACGCGTTAATGCGTTCAAGTCGGTGTCGCGAAGTTCGTCAGTTTATCACTTGTCCAAAAGTTTCAATTAAACTTTCCTATCAGCTGCTCAGACGTGCTAAGACAAATGGTTATTTCCAACGATCAATCAGGCTTCCCGCTTCCGTCCTATTCACTGCGGATGATTCGCATTTCAAACTCGGTGAATATTTTATAACGGATCTTTGCAACTACGTTTTATACCACGCTGATAATTTGTCGCTGTGTTCTAGTGTGTTCATCCTTTTCGATTGTGAAAATCAACCCTAAAGCGGAGTCATGAATTTTTGTTTAAATGCATTGATGTCTACCACTTGCATTCTTTCCCCACATTAACGTTATCACGAAACTTAAATTAGATACTCTAAATGAGTTAATGAATAATTTTGATTCCATCAAAAGACAAAATGAACCTAGATGCACCGCCACCATATAAAAGACATTTCTTTCTACACCCATCGTCTCTTCTTTATTGGGGTATCGTAATTTCAAATATTGTGAATAGAATCGATAAAAACAGCTATTTACGTGATTCATCAATATCATACAAAATAGAACAGTACAATTGTCAAACTGATGCACACATCGCACATTCGCGAAAATGTGCACAATTAACATTTTTTCAGATGAATATACATAATTGATAGATTCATATATAAATACATAACCGCGAATATTTAAATAATAATAATAAACATAAACTCATCCCCCGTTTTACGCGGTATCTTTTTTGCGCAGTTTTACTTCATGCGGTCAGGAAAAGAAATGTTACCTTCTTCATTGATTGAATTGGCTTTAACTCGGTCGAACTCTATTGAAAAAAAAAATGGCTCTAACTATGGCGTGAGCCGTTATATCTATCAACTATATCTTATAAAAAAAATTGTTGAACTAAAATACGTTGCTATTTTTACACCGTGTTACCTTCTTCAATTTTAAATAAACAAACTGTGATCTTTAACGCAGTTTGCATATAGAATGGTTTCAATGTATTGAATTTTTGATTGAGTTACTTTCTTATTCACGCGGTTTCCATTTATATTGGTCTGTAAAAAACGTATCCACCGCGTTAATCGATAATATCTGTAAAATGTACATGTGAAATTAAGAACAAGTCATATTTTAATTGTCGTTTTGAATATGAAGAAGGAAAATTGAGATGTGTTCAACCCACCCTTCATACATTTCGTTATGTTATCCATAAAGGACATGTACCTTAAAACTCCCACCCTCTTATCCGCTCATAAATTTTGGCTTTCTTTAAAACGCGTCGCAAAATTTCACTTCGGCGGTGAAACTCTCTCTGGAAAGAAGAAGAAGAAATCGTTCGCGTGGAATGTCGACGCTCATAAAATCCGGATTACCTTTCTCGTCTCGCGGCGAGACTAATCCTTTGGATTCGAACACCAATCTGTTTTTACGGCCCTCGCTGAGGTAACTACTCCGCGACACTAGCGCGGTTCAGGGCTTAGTTTTAGAACGCAGCTCGTAGAGCAATGAAAACCTTTACTCCTATAATGTAGAGGAACTATATCATACAAAAGATATTGTTTTGAGATGTTAAACATGCTTTAACTATTCACGAAAGAATATCACGGTTTAGGTTGTATATTCTTGAAATCAAAATATTTCATACATAGCTTAGATTTTTTTCCATACATAGGAATTCTGTATAACTATTTTTATATTCAGATATTTTGATTTTGTTGAAAGCATGTGTGTTGTTTTGTCCTTTAAGCATTAATTACTACACCATTCATCCGATTGATATTCACAAATTTCTTGAGTAAACTCCTCACTCGAATACCGCGAAGGTTTTGGCATAGCACTATAGATGTATACTATTGTTTCTTCTATTCTAGCTTTGATAATTTTATCTCAGTTGTAATATTTAATGTTTTATTCTGTTAACCCAATGTCTCCGTTAAAACGGCTTGCGATCTCTAAATATTATTAAAATGTTAACATTGTTAAAACTTTCGTTTACGAGCTAATTTTCGTGTTGTAATATAGTCTCCATGAGTTTATTCAATACTGTCACTATTGAATGGTATTTTGAAGAATTCGGAATTGGATTTTTTTTTGTGTGGCTCAGCAAGAAAAGGGTTAAGAGTGATTTTAAACAATTAAATCCCACAGTAGTTATATTAATTCGTGGCTTAATTTGGTGGTTAAAAGCGCATTGAAATTTAGTAAGTATACGAAATTATTTGTTATGTTTTAAGCAACGGTTATACATTGATATTTTTCATGAGTTTTACCACGTTATTGCCAATCCAATATATAAAAAAATATTTTCTATATTTAAAACATTGGCAACCGAATGAAATTGAAGCTCTATGTGTCACATACTTGAATTTATATATACATATTTTGACTTACAAATTATCCTTTCACACATAATTTCCTAAAAAATAAACAAAAATTTTGGCAGGCCGCCGGGACCGGTGATTTTTTGGCGGGAACGTGCCTCAGTTGCGTTGCGAGATGTAATTAAGATAAGCACACATTCCAAAATCATATTATCTTTGTTTTTTTTAGTATTTCATTTAATCTCAGTGAAAAAACACTTCTTTCAAATTATTTTTATTTTAATATTATAAAGGGATCAATTTTAAAATTCCATCGGACACCTTCAGTCGATATCATAAATAATGTTGGAATAATCTTAGCGGGGCTTATTTGAATACTGTGAGGTTTGGCATTCCATATTTGAATTTGTTTGAACATATGCAAAATTTTAACAATTTAAATTTCGAACAATACCTATTAACCTTGATATTGGAGTGGCTATAAAAAATCGTGAATAATTTTTAAAGTTTCACATAGTAAGCATTATGTATTCATTATTACATTTGAATATTGTTGATTATTCTTGTTAGTAAATTAGTTTCTGAAGTACGAAACTCTTCCTACATTTATTTACCCTATACGCCTGTCCCCTTTCACCTTATTAACGTCGACGAAAGTTTGGTTTATCTACTTATAAATTTTGCTCTGCACCAACACATCCATATAAATTAATGCTGGCACACAGATACACTTTTCAATGTTTCGCTTTTATCTTCGCCAAACTTTACGACACTGCGACTGAAAATTTATATAGTGGTACACGTGTGTCGTACGTAAGCCTTGTGAGGATCCTAACAGTTCTTCAACATTTTTTTTTAAATTCAAATTTAATACAGCGACACTCTTCAATCAATAGGTTCAATGTTTATCTCGAAAGTTATTGCCACCGAGACGACTATGTGTGATTGAATGTAATAAAATATTTCAAAACCTCATGTTGGTTATCCATACGTTAATCAAACATCGATTGAAGTACAAGTGCAAATCAATCTGAAGCAAAGCATTTACATTTAACCCGTTCACTGTATACGTGCTGAGCTGTATAAATATATTCCAACATCGAGTACTCAAAAATTTATAATGTCTTTGTTAAGCAATCTTATGAAGGTTTTCAGGACAAATCGGGCGATCTTTGAACACCAAAATTATTTAGTACACAAAGTTTTATTTTGATATTTTTAAGTTTCAACTATCAACACAGTACATTTAACAGTTGAGACATCAGAAGTCAGAGGGTTAGTAGCCAACAAATATAAATTTTCTACGTATATTAATGTTAATAGAATTCTAAGATTTTTGACATAGGTCTTAGACCTTTTTGAATGTATATGTTTTAAATAATAAAAACACATTTTTTTTAGTACTTATTTCCACAATATATTTTTTGATCAGGACCGGTTTCGCTCATCGCGAGCATTATCAACTTTCCATCAAGAAGTGACAGTTAACACCTTAAAAGTGAATGTATATGTGTATTATTTTCTATATTATTATATGCCAAACAACTATGCCTTTGTTATATGCCCAGATTTTTTTTCTTTATACCCGTGGAAAGCTTACTAATTACTGTCAAATAGGTTTTGCTGGTGAGTTTACATGGATCGTTTAGTACTAGTATTTGGTATACTCTCTGAGAAGGCCTTCAACCCGCAATATTTATTTTGAAAACATATTCTATATACGATGGTTTTTAAGAAAATAAGTAATTTATATGTGAATGTTCCATAACGACTATCTGTTTGCTCTGGTAAATATCTTACCAGTAGACCAAACAGGCCGCCGATGATAACATTATATCGTTCTCGCAATTACTTTATCCGGTGGTAAATTGTTAGGGTCGATGTGACGGAATGTATGTGCTTTTCCACACACACCCTGAAACCGCAATTATCCATACGGAAAACTCATATGCTGAAAACATGAAAGGAAAACTTTCGCAGCCGCTTTTGGGCGTTTCTTCCTTTTTTTCTCTCTGCGTTTCGCACGCCCGGACTTAGATATTATTTAGCCCGCAGGCTTTTGCATCTGTTACGTTACTCGGCGGGCCGCGCGCTTCGTGCCTGCTTTTTCCTAGTGGCGTACTCAAATCAAAAGGAAATTATACGTTCTCTCACTGGAACAAACGCACCGTTTCTGGGGACGAAT
The DNA here is from genome assembly GCA_028555115.1 of Himalopsyche japonica. Taxonomy (NCBI): domain Eukaryota; kingdom Metazoa; phylum Arthropoda; class Insecta; order Trichoptera; family Rhyacophilidae; genus Himalopsyche; species Himalopsyche japonica. The sequence goes on from JAHFWJ010000497.1 coordinate 648,371, forward strand.
TTAAGAAAAAAAAATAAGAATCTTCAGTGATTTTTTTAAGTTTTAATTAATTAGTAGCAACATTTTATCATCTACAAGTATTTAGTTATTAAAGTCACAAGAGTCGGTTATTATTTTTGTTTAAGAGGCGTAGAAAAGTTCATTTACACCTCTAAAAAAATAACGGTCATTATTTTGAAAAATCGCACCGACTGTTCGCTTGATTCTATATTTTGTCTATAAAACCTAAGCCGAAATCTTTGTGACATTATTCAATATGACATATTTCAATAATTTACTTATTTTTCTAATAAGTTTTCGACTAAATTATGTGAAGAATTTATTAGATAAAGCTGTATTACTTATTTAGATTACATTTCCATTCATTGAAAAAAAATACTTTAGCGACAGTCATCACTTTTTCGTAGTCTTTTCACAATGGTTTTGGATTAAAATTAATATTTTAAACTTTTTTTTTTGGTAAACATGACGAGTATTCTACATTATATGAGGTAATAAGAATCTTCTTAAACTTCGGTACAAAAAAAAATAATTCTAAAACCTCATTTGTTTTTATGTTTGTAAATTAAGTTATTCCTTCTTAAACCAAACACGCTCCTCACTGGCCGCAACGTCCCTACGGTAAGTTTTAGTTGCGATAAACTTTTTCCGCGTTTGGTTACGGTTTCCCCATGTGACGAGAGTTTTTAATGAATTCATTTCCTCGGGCTGTATTTTTTGCACGCGCTTGCACTACCGCCTCTGCTCGACTAGGGTGACCGAGATTTGCCAAATCTCTGATCCGTCACGATTCTCTGATTCATCTCGAGTGGGGTTACGTTTTTTTTTTACTATTCCCACTTTTTATTTTTTTAATATTCTTTTACTGGAATATCGTTTGAATTTCACGCCTTTAAATGGAGAACTCCGTATACTATCCTTATGATCATTACTTCGTCTCATATGCGTATGGATTGTAACTTTGAGTCCGCTCATATATTGTAATTAACTGAATATATAATTTTTATAGTATGTTTGGTAATGGTAATGGTAATTAAAATTGATTTATTCGAAAAGCACTGGAAGTTCGCCGATTGATCTACTTTAGCCCTAAAAACATTATATAATATCGATGTTTATCGGATAGAAATTAATTAATCGATTGAATGTTTCCATACCAAATCTGTCTAAGAATCGACTACAAGGCTGGCTGTTTGTGTCATCTTTACTGATTCGATAATCTGATCGTAAGAAAAATGTACGTATACAATAATAACTGCAATAATTTTACATTCACTTTTAAGGTGTTAACTGTCACTTCTTGATGGAAAGGCATTATATTTTAAATAATAAAAACACATTTTTTAGTACTTATTTCCACAATATATATTTTGATCAGGACCGGTTTCGCTCATCGCGAGCATTATCAACTGATAGAATACAATTTACAAACAAGTCTATTTATACAAAACAAAAAAAATAATTTGAGTTAATGGTAGCAGGTGTACAAAACCATGGGTACAAGAACTAGAAAACGATTTACATAAAATCATACAATATTGATACAAATAAAGTAAATTAGTATAAAAATAAATGTTCACAATCACTTATTAAGAATTACAATTACAATTATGGTAAATCAATAATCCATTAGGAGCTCTAAACAATCAATAAGGAAGTAAGGAGTGGGAAATTTTTAATGACGAAAATAACCTACAATCACTACTTAATGGAACAAAATAAATTAATACATGAGAAGTCGATTAAAGATGAATCGATGAGATGGGAAGATATGGTCAGTCAGGGGCGTTCCAATATTTTCTGTAAAAAATTAAGTAAAGGGAGGCAATATCATTTTTCAAAAAAAAAATAATATTTATTTGAAATATATATTTATTAATCTAATTTAATGAGTATAACAATGGTGACGACGCAAAAGTAGTTTGTTCATTTATAAGGTTAGAATTAGGCAAAAATTTATATCGATTAATTTCAAGGATTTCTTGTTTATCTAATTTCAGTGATTTGTTATTGAAATGCAGGATTTTGTAGTTTATAGTAAAATCACATGAATGTTTATTTTGAAACAAATGGTTTCAAAAAGTAGAAATCTCATCGCCTTTTTTGACACAAGCTAAATGTTCCTTAAATCTAGTATGAAACGATCTTCCTGTTTGACCAATATACCTAGCCTCACAGGAATCACATTTTAGAAGATAAATACCACTTTGGCTTAAAATATTAATTTTGTCTTTCGTGTTAACTAACATTAGACTAAGATTATGATTGTTATAAAAAGTTACATTAAAAAGTTTTTTGTCTAACTTCTTGGATATGTTTTCAGAAACTCGGCCTAAATAACTTGGTTTTACCCAACGTTTTTCAACGGAGGGAACATCAATCATCAAGCTCGAGGTTACATTTAATAAAGCTAATTTTTTTTTAGTTTTTTTAAAGACAAGTCGATCAATCAACTTTGCATCGTATCCATTGTTAAGTGCGATCTGTTTAATGGTGTTTAATTCTAAATTGAAATTTGATTCTGTCATAGGAATTGTCAACAAGCGATGAATAAAAGAATGAAAAGTTGACAACTTATGTGAAATATGGTGTCTAGACGAGCTACTTATGATATTGTCACTAAAAGTCTCTTTTCTGTAAATACTGAAACTATGACGATTATTAATTAGTTCAACGGTTAAATCTAAAAAGTTTATTTTATGCATACCCAATTCCATTGTGAATTGAATTGAACTATGAATCTTATTCATATTATTCAAGAAAGTATGCAGTTGCCTTTCGGTACCTCCCCAAAGTACTAAAATATCATCTACATATCTATACCAATAGATGATATTTTTAAAAAGATCTAATTTTGAAATTTTTGATTCAATCAAATTCATGAAAAAATCAGCTAAAATTGGTGACAATGGACTACCCATTGCCAAACCATCCAACTGTTTATAAAAATTATCTTTAAATTAAAAATAATTTTGATCTATGCAACAGTTAATGATTGATTTTACATCTGTAGCCAACCGGGGATTAAGATTTTTCATATCTATGAAATCAACAATCGCTGACTTTAGGTCAGATATAGGCACACTAGTAAATAGGCTCACTACATCAAATGAAACTAGCTTCGCGTTCAAAGGTACTGATAAATCTTTAATTTTTTCTACTAATTGAATTGAGTTTTTAATCCCGAATTTGGGGGTGAATCCCAACTTATGTTTGAACAAGGAATTAGCAATCCCTGCTAATTTATACGACGGTGCAGCATTAAAGGAAACTACTGGCCTTAAGGGCATACTTTGTTTATGAATTTTTGGTAACCCATACAGTCTAGGGCACTGTGGGTTCATTTGTTTGGGCTCTGTAGGAAAACACGTATTTGCTTCATCGATAACTGTTTTTACGGATTCAGAACTAGATGCAGTTGGATCACGTTTTAATTGAATAAACGCTGGACCCGACAAGACATCCTCCATTTTTTCATCGTAAACACCTCTATCCATGATAACAGTAGTGTTACCTTTATCAGCTTTTGAAATTATTAAGTTATTAGAATTTAATTTTGTTTTGATAGACTTTACGATACGCGTTTCAAATTTACTAGTATTTACAATATTTCGAGATTCCTTTTTTAGAATAGTTGAGCATTCATATTTAATGGCCATATTCGATCGTATAGCCAGATCAGTAATCATTTTTGCTACAGATGTAAAATCAATCATTAACTGTTGCATAGATCAAAATTATTTTAAATTTAAAGATAAATTTTATAAACAGTTGGATGGTTTGGCAATGGGTAGTCCATTGTCACCAATTTTAGCTGATTTTTTCATGAATTTGATTGAATCAAAAAATTTCAAAATTAGATCTTTTTAAAAATATCATCTATTGGTATAGATATGTAGATGATATTTTAGTACTTTGGGGAGGTACCGAAAGGCAACTGCATACTTTCTTGAATAATATGAATAAGATTCATAGTTCAATTCAATTCACAATGGAATTGGGTATGTATAAAATAAACTTTTTAGATTTAACCGTTGAACTAATTAATAATCGTCATAGTTTCAGTATTTACAGAAAAGAGACTTTTAGTGACAATATCAAAAGTAGCTCGTCTAGACACCACATTTCACATAAGTTGTCAACTTTTCATTCTTTTATTCGTCGCTTGTTGACAATTCCTATGACAGAATCAAATTTCAATTTAGAATTAAACACCATTAAACAAATCGCACTTAACAATGGATACGATGCAAAGTTGATTGATCGACTTGTCTTAAAAAAAACTAAAAATTAGCTTTATTAAATGTAACCTCGAGCTTGATGATTGATGTTCCCCCCGTTGAAAAACGTTGGGTAAAACTAAGTTATTTAGGCCGAGTTTCTGAAAACATATCCAAGAAGTTAGACAAAAAACTTTTTAATGTAACTTTTTATAACAATCATAATCTTAGTCGAATGTTAGTTAACACGAAAGACAAAATTAATATTTAAAGCCAAAGTGGTATTTATCTTCTAAAATGTGATTCCTGTGAGGCTAGGTATATTGGTCAAACAGGAAGATCCTTTCATACTAGATTTAATGAACATTTAGCTTGTGCCAAAAAAGGCGATGAGATTTCTACTTTTGGAAACCATTTGTTTCAAAATAAACATTCATGTGATTTTACTATAAACTACAAAATCCTGCATTTCAATAACAAATCACTGAAATTAGATAAACAAGAAATCCTTGAAATTAATCGATATAAATTTTTGCCTAATTCTAACCTTATAAATGAACAAACTACTTTTGCGTCGTCACCATTGTTATACTCATTAAATTAGATTAATAAATAATTTTTTTTTTTTTTTTGAAAATGATATTGCCTCCCTTTACTTAATTTTTTACAGAAAATATTGGAACGCCCCTGACTGACCATATCTTCCCATCTCATCGATTCATCTTTAATCGACTTCTCATGTATTAATTTATTTTTGTTCCATTAAGTAGTGATTGTGGGTTATTTTCGTCATTAAAAATTTCCCACTCCTTACTTCCTTATTGATTGTTTAGAGCTCCTAATGGATTATTGATTTACCATAATTGTAATTGTATTTCTTAATAAGTGATTGTGAACATTTAATTTTTATACTAATTTACTTTATTTGTATCAATATTGTATGATTTTATGTAAATCGTTTCTAGTTCTTGTACCCATGGTTTTGTACACCTGCTACCATTAACTCAAATTATTTTTTTTGTTTTGTATAAATAGACTTGTTTGTAAATTGTATTCTATCAGTTGATAATGCTCGCGATGAGCGAAACCGGTCCTGATCAAAAAATATATTGTGGAAATAAGGAGTAAAAAATGTGTTTTTATTATTTAAAAAAAAAAAAAAAAATTTTTACATTCATTCAGTATTAACAGTTGGGCATAGCTGATTTCAAATGATGCAATTATTGTATCAAACATATGTGATTTTAAGTGTGTACAACATATATAAAAATATTTCCAATTTTGAGATCGTTTTAATTATAATTAAAAAAAGTGAGGTATTATATTTTAAAAATTAAAAATACTTTTTACACACTGTCGATGAAGAATTTCAATTAAAACTGACAAGCGAACATTTTTATCTAATAAAATAATCGTTCAAAGCTAGAATGTTTCCTAATTTTTTCATTTATAGTATTAGTTTAACTTACCACCAAATCGAAAAGACCACGACACCATTCGAGATATTGCAATAAATTGTTATTATGTTAAATGTATTTTGCTGGTGGAAAGGCATGATATTATTGAAATCTTAACTGTTTGCTCGCCTAAAGCATTATTAAAGCTCGCCTAAAGCATTAATAAATTAACGTGTATTTATTCTTTACAGTTATCAGATATACTGAACAAATGTTTCAAATAGAATATTAATGTATCCTTAAAGTTAAATATCTTATCATAGATTATAAATAAATGAAATT